>JAMRXY010000013.1:0-1200000 GCA_024447195.1 Panagrolaimus sp. LJ2414 | reverse complement strand
CATCCATGGCATGAACAGATCCCCAAAGAAATGTTGTTAACATATATGTGGGTACGGTATCAGAGACCCAAAAAGTTGCTGTTGGAAAAAAGAAACTTGCAGCAGCAAATAAAAGATTTTGACAAAATGCTTGTGCAAAAAACATTGTTTCACGACGCTTTCGTCGACCCGAAGTTGTGCTTGTATTCAATCCCTGAAATTAAATTATCAAAAAGTACAGTAATAAATGTTGGAATTAATATTTACCCTCCACATGCCAATAATTTTAATGACATTAACAATATCCGAAATTCCAATAACAAAAACCCAAAAACAACTGGAATAAAAATCCATCCATTTTGCCATCCATTGAGAGCATGAAGTTTCATCATAAAGCCATAAATATGTGTCGACTGTGTAATGCATTCCACAACCAGCTTTAAACATTATGCAAATTTTTTACTGTTGAACGCTTTAATCCTCCCAGAAACTTACTAATGAAAAATGGTAAAGCATAAAACGATGCCAAAAACCATGAAAGAAAAATAAAGATGAATGCCATACGTTTTCCTCCAAAAATTGACATATACTGTATTGGCATATAAATTGCTACGAATCGATTTAGTGCAACAAAAACATGAGAATAAATTGAAACTTCCCAACATAAAACAGCTATTCCGGCTATGGCTTTTCCAACATTTCCGGCAGCTAATTCACTTTTACTAAAAATTTGAATATTTAAATGTTAAAAATTTCAAAAAACGTTACAACAATGTCATCGGAACACCCCAAAACAGAAAACATAGAAGGACTCCAATATTTGAGATAATATGGGATGTACACATATATCCAAAAGCATTTTTCAATTCAGGTAACCGAAGAAGCAACAATAATGCCATGCCATTAAAAATGAAACCAAATATACAAAGCTTAAAAAAGGTTATTTTAAAAAACTTGAAAATGTTTCAAACTTACTGTAGTTGTTAAAGATGCAATTATATATTGCTCGGAAGTTATTACCATATCTCAAATTGTAATTTAGATAAACGGTAAAAACAAAGATTTAAACAAATTTAACATCATGCAAAAAAAATTTGACGCACTTAAAATAGCTAATAAAATTTTAGGGCGTTTCTTAAACTTTTTCTGCCGTAATAATGTTTTTTCAGTCATATAATAATTAATCAGATGAGACCTGATGAGACATTTTCTGCTAATTTTTATTTTCGAAGAGTGCATATTTATTCATCTGTAAAGATAGATAAAAATTACCTAATTACAATATTATTATGATAGGATTAGACTTTGGTTTTTTCATGTTACTGCTTTGTTGCTTTTATTACTCATCTTTTTTTTGCTTCAGAAGTCTTAATCCTATTTTGCACTACAAAATATCTTTATTCAAATTTAGAAACGTCATAGCTTATTTAACTACAACTAAAAATGTGGCAATAAAGCAAAAACACTTTAAATTTTGAACAAAATTCATATTGAAAGAGTTTAGAAAATAGAAATTTCAACATGCTTTTGCTCAGAGTGTTATCTCGTGTTAGAAACAATTAAATCTACGACTTTTGCCCTTTAAATGGGTAATTACATGCACTTTTTTAAAAATTTATTTATCTTTTGCTTGCTACAGTATGTCATAATTGTATGACAAATAGTAACAAGAAGAAAACAAAATCGTAAATTTTTCGTTACTATCACTTTTGTCATAGAACTATGACAACTTGTCATCAGCAAAGTCCATATTTTAATTAGTTTTTACACATACAACCTTGTCGAATAGTCATTTTTTACACCTAATTGTTTCTTTGTTGGAGCTAACGTCGACGGCAAAGATATTTTCCCCGATCTTTTTTTTGTTGGACTGAGTTCTTTCTATGCTTTTTTTCGTTTTTTATGGTCCTACTCTAGTTGACAAATCTGTTCTTCGTTTTATGAAAAGATCTGACCCTTTGTTAAAAACGGTCAAGCTTACGCACGTTTGCACACAAACATACAAGTTTGGCACAAAAAGACGCGCGAAAAAAAGCAAAATAAATCATTGCTGCTCTCTCTTTCTTTTTTGCTGTTGATTTTTTTTTCGTTTTTCTTCTTTCAAGATTTTGTATTTTGTTAATAAAAAATGTCATCTTTTCTAGTTTCAACATTTAATTTTGCCAGCAATTATTTTCAAGATACTTATTCAAGGATTTCTGAATTATTTTTACGTGAAGAAGAGAAGGATAAAAGAGAATATTATGGATTGATTGAACAATTTAATGGAACATTGTGTATCTCCGTGATTGATGTTGAAACTGAAACTGAAATTTGTGAGAAATTATTTTTTGTTATTGAAAGATATGATTCAATCAAGGATTTTATCAATGATCTTCCAAATGTATTTAATAAGAATTTCAGGGCTGTTATTTTATCAATTTTTGATATTCCATGTCCTCAATATTCAAGTAATTATGAAATTTGTAAAGCTTTTAAAGATTTTTTTGATTCTGCTAAAATTCCAAGCTATTTTATTTCTGAACATGATTGGATTTTATTTTGTATGTTAGTTGCAGCAAAATTGGATACTGTAAAGATCAATGACAAGATATTATTTGTTTTTGTTAGTAATGCAGAGTACGATGTTTATGGATATCAATTCAAAGGAAATGGATTTCGAAGAATTTTTCATCGAGCTGTTTCGGGTGATCAAAAATCAGAATCAGTTCGAAGAGAAATTGTTGGTAGCGATAATCCCGTCAAAATTATTGCAACTCCAAAAAATGATGCTGAAAAACCATGGAGAACTGGATTAAGAAAGATTAAATTCAAGTTGGATGGATTTATTTTTGTTTCACCGGATGATGAAGTATATGCCACTGAACAAGCAATTGTAGCACTTTCAAGATGGATTTTGGATAACACCGTTAATACAGATTATTTTATTTTGCCTAGTTCTGAACGGCGTTATTTTATTATGAGCTGGTGTAATGGAAAAACATCTGTGGTTCAATCTGTTGGTGTTAATGAATCTTTACCATTCGAAGGGAATTCACTCGTTCAACGATCTAAAGAACAGTATTTTGTAAGTTTGTCCTCTCAGACTTAAAAATATGCATAAATTTTATTATTATTATTTAGATGTGTTACAAATGTGAGAAAACTGATGAAAGCAAAATTCTTGCAAAAATTACTGTACCTAAAAATGCTCATCAAAGCCGACTATTTTTTAGTATTGATATCAATAATATTCCATCTTGTCAAGTTAAATCATTCACTTATCCTGTAGTCAAAAATTTGCCTGCCACTCTCACTGAATGTTTAAAATCCAAGATTCCAGTCATCGGTGTTTGTGAAAACTTTTCTGTTATTTGTGTTAACAAAAGCGATAAGAATGAATATCAATTCGTTGATAAATGGAACGGTATGTTTTATTTCTTTATTTTTAGTATCTTCTATTTGTCATAATCTGCTGACATAACATGATAGTAAGAAAACAAACTGAAAAAATAGATTTTTGGTTACTATCACTTTTGTCAAAGAATTATGACAGCATGTCATGTTTGAGATAGTGGTAATCAGTAAAGCTTTTTTGAAAATGTGACTATTTTTAATTAGAGCATCTTTTTATTTAAACAATTTGGCATTAAAAGTTGGCTTCGTTATTAATTTGGAAATTCTGGATTTTGTCATGGTTATTTAACAAGATGTGACAGTAAAAAAAAAAATTAAAAACAAAACTTTTTGATTACTATCGTTTTTGTCAGAGAACTATGACAATATGCTACATTGTTGTAGATTTAGAAAACTTTTAGATATATGTATGTGAGTAGTTATGAGGTTTTAGCATTCAGTTTAGTTTTCTGAAAGAAAATCGTTTTGTTATTAAACCTACTAGATTACGATACTTTTTTTGAACTCAAAAGTTTTCAGGTATGTATGGCGAAGAACTTTTTGTCAGTTTTCATAATGAAAAACTAAAATATGGTCAAGCTGCTGCTGATGATTATCTAAAATATCCATCTTCTGTCGTTTTCGGTAGTTTTAATTTTTTAATTACAGGGTGTGCCAAAAAAAAGTGGAATTTCGTTTTTAAACAAAGGCAAGGGAACTTGAACAACTTGTGTTGGGTGATATTAATACTTGGTGTGGAAGCGCATTTGACCCTACAGTATGACCTCTCCAACATTTTCGTGTCGGGAGTTTCACTGCCGCCAAGTTTTGAAAAGTACGTTTTTCGACCTTTTCGTAGAACAAAGTTCCTGGGAGAACCAGAAGGGCTGGGGAAAAGGTGATGGTAGATTCGGATAGCCCACATGTCAGACTCGTTGACGCAACAAAGTTTTGGTGTTCAAATCTTATGTCCCGGGTTTAGTCGCTTCGAGAAAAAAGCGATTTCCGATTTTTTGATTTTTTGGTTAACTTTGAACGATTGCCCTGGGTCTCGCAGAAGGAGATGGAAGCTCATATTTGTTCACAGAAAAACCATATTCCTATAACCTTCCTACTTGATTCCTATGCGCTTCCTATTTCCTACAATTTTCCTACTGACTTCCTATAGGATTCCCATATAATTCCTATAAGATCACAAAATTCCTGGATAAAATTTTTATATAGTCCAGTTATAGGAAAAATATAGGAAAGATATAAGCCATCGTTACAAAAGGACGATTTTCCTATAGGCTTCCTATATAATTCCTATAAATTTCCTCTTCGGACTTAGAAAAATTTTCAAAAAATTTCCGACTCAAATTTTTTTGTAAAAATGTTGTTGGAAGATGTTTGTTTTGTTAATAGACCGAGCTCAGCTTTTGATTTTTAAGATTTGGAAAAAAAGATTTTTGGCTTAATCTATCTCGTACTTTTGATTTCTAAGTAATGCAAAGTTACTGTATAGCCAAAAATGGAAAAATTCGGGTAAAATCCAAAAGTGAACCAATCAAAAAGTTATTTCCCATTATTGTACAAAGAAGTAAGAGCAATCAGATGCATACCAGAGAAAAATTTTATTAGACCTTAAATACCGAAATTTTGGGTATTGTAATTTTCGACCCCAAGGAAAAATTTGCATATTAACCCACGGGAAGCTAATTTTTATCACATGTTTTAGCCCAACTTCTGGGCTTTCCAAAAATATATAATTGGTACAGATCCACTGGGAAATTAGGGATAACTAACAAAAAAACAGGGCGTGATCAATATCTCCAACATCAACTTCCGGGCATAATTCATGTAGAATGAAAGATATTGATCTGCGGTGACTTGCATTATTGAATATCATGATTTTAAAGTATTCTGGGTGAGTTTCAGAACATTTGGATATCATTCCGAAATATGCGATCAACATAGATTTTCGAAATTAAGCAACATCAGACCTGGAGAAAAAATCAAAGTAATTTAGGGTTTGTCTTAAGATTAAAAGAGACGACGCTTTAAAAACATGAAAGAGATATAATATCATTGATTAGAAGCACTGAGCATTGAAATATCAGGCTTAATCAATTTTTTTATTTACCCTATTTTTTTTGAAATCATGTTATTTTTCGCTTAGAAATTATCTCTAAAATTCATGTTTTAATCATTCAAAAAGGTTCAAAGTGTCACAAAATCATTTTTTATGATTTATATGCGAAGTTCGCTCCAGTAGAAATCACTTAGGAACAAATTTATTGCTTTTTTTCATTTCAATTTCATTTTATAATTCTCATTTCCGCTCGATTCAAATTCCCTCGTAGACCGTCTTAACACGAAAACAAATCTTTTTGAAAATTTTTTTCTGCCATTTTTTTTTAACATTATCAAGTTTATATATATATATATTTTTCAAAACACGTCTTAAAATTGCAGTAAGTTTATCCTTTTTTTCATTTTTGGGGCCAGCAATTAAGTTTTTAAGTTGCATCCATGATTGTGATGAACCTAAACACGATTTAAGCTTGTTTTTTAATCTTTATCGTTGATTAGCTTGAATTTTGCTTAGTAAGAAATGTGATGATCTTTAGTTATTTATTGCATAAGAATGTTTTACGAGTTTCTTCTTTTTTGTTCTTCTTCTAGATGATCCTGTTAAAAGTCCGGGAATCTTGGAATTAGAACAAAATTAGTTGAAAGCCCTGTTTCTGATACGATAGTTTTCAAGTGTAGAAGATCTGAAGTTCATGACAATTTGAAGTTCATAATTTAGAGCTCTCATTATGGAATTAACGCATGAATTATTTGGTGTGCATGAGTTTGACTCTCATTTTCGTTGAGATATTGTAATTTATTTATGTATATTGTAATAAATGATTTTTTCTTGTTCATGTATCTGTTATATACGGTTAAATATCTCTCTATCTTGTTTTTGCTTGATTTTACTGTTTGTTAATAAATGATTTTACCTTTTGTGTTGAATCCGTTTGTAACGGTTAAATATCTTCTCTTTTTTATTGTTTTTATATTATGTTTTTTGTTCAATTTAAATGAGATAAGAACCCTTTGCACATCAAAAATTCATGCTTTAATTCCATAATGAGAGCTCTAAATTATGAACTTCAAACTGTTGCGCTTGTTAATTTAAATAGTTCTAGTTTTCAGCTTTTTGTAGTAAATTTTGTTCAAAACGCTAGTCTCAATAGATCACTGTTCTAACTTTATAATTAATCTTATTTGTTTCAGAAACTCTGTTTGGTTGGTTACAGAGTCGTTTTTTGTTTCATTAATTTTTTATGTTTCAGGTACTTCTATTTGTAAGTTGTAGAGGTTTTTATTTATTGTAAAGTTGAAAAATTGCAATTTAAGCACTGGCGCAAAAACTATAGTAGAAATAACTCAAAATACCCGTTTTATTAAATTTATAAGTTAAGATGAGAAAAAAACGAGCTTAAAATCGTGTTTAGGTTGTCAAAAACATTTTGAACAAATTTTATTTAGAATTTGAAAAAACTTAATTTCTGGTGTCAAAAGTGAAAAATTTGCTAAGTCCGACCCAAACCGAGAACATGTGTTTTTCCTATAGGATTCCCAGATAATTCCTATGCGAGGGAGCGAACTTCGCATAGGAAAATTATAGGAAGGTTATAGGAAGATTTTCCTATAATCTTCCCATATATGGCTTGAAAATAAAAATTCTCTTATGGGAAGTTTATAAGCCATATATGGGAAGATTATAGGAAAATCTTCCTATAACCTTCCTATAATTTTCCTATGCGAAGTTCGCTCCCTCGCATAGGAAAATTATAGGAAGGTTATAGGAATATGGTTTTTCTGTGTTGTCAATAAACTCCAGCTTGTTTGTGGTTGGTTTCATACCAAATTATTGAAATCTGGAAAATTGACCTTTTAAGCAGCCATAATTTTTGTATGTTAGTAAGTATTCGTTGTATATACCGTAATTCTATTCAATGTTAAAGTATTCAAATTGGTTATAAATGCTTAAAATGTATTTTGCAGTATATTTCTGTACTATTTTCATTGATATATAACAAAACATAGCATTTAAAAACTTTTGAGTATACATAGTTACCTGCTATTTATTAGTATACACGTTAAAGCAGTTATTTTTGAACGTTTTTGAGTATCAAAAAATAGTCATTTTTCCAGATTTCAATAATTTGGTATGAAACCAACCACAAACAAGCTGGAGTTTATTGACAACAAATATGAGCTTCCATCTCCTTCTGCGAGACCCAGGGCAATCGTTCAAAGTTAACCAAAAAATCAAAAAATCGGAAATCGCTTTTTTCTCGAAGCGACTAAACCCGGGACATAAGATTTGAACACCAAAACTTTGTTGCGTCAACGAGTCTGACATGTGGGCTATCCGAATCTACCATCACCTTTTCCCCAGCCCTTCTGGTTCTCCCAGGAACTTTGTTCTACGAAAAGGTCGAAAAACGTACTTTTCAAAACTTGGCGGCAGTGAAACTCCCGACACGAAAATGTTGGAGAGGTCATACTGTAGGGTCAAATGCGCTTCCACACCAAGTATTAATATCACCCAACACAAGTTGTTCAAGTTCCCTTGCCTTTGTTTAAAAACGAAATTCCACTTTTTTTTGGCACACCCTGTATTTGAAGATATTACATTTTTTATGATTTTTAGATCTTCTCCAAATTATATCTCAGCCTGTTGACAGAATTCAAATTCAACCATCATGGGGATTTAAAATTACACAAAATTCTGAAAATCCTATTTTACTTCAATTTGATAATTTTGATGGAACAAAGAAAGCTGCACCACCGGTATTTTTGTTGGCGTTATTGTTGAAAGAGCATCTCAAAGTAATTAAAGCTGAAATTGGAGAAAGACCAAAAGAATTGGGATTTTGGTTTTACAATAAATTTAATGCTGGTGAAAATCAACGAATCAAAAATGGATTTAAAGATGCTTGTGAATTAATAAAAATTGGTTTTGTTGAAGTAAATTTTTAGTTGTTGTATCCTGCATTGTATGTTTCATGACTTGTATGTTTGTTTTTTGTTATTTTACAGTATTTTGTGAATAAATTTTTTTGAGTTATGTTTCTATTTTGATGTTTCATAATTAATGAAAATTGAGTTTACTAATTTTTTATACCTAATGTTCAAACAAATAATTGTTATTGTTACTGTTGAGTTTAAAGATGACGATAATCTGAGTCATTAGCAGTTCTGGAATCGAAAAATTCTGAGGGCATATTTTGTTGTTGCTGAACATTGGGATTAATTTGTTGAATGTTTGGATTTGAATATGCATTTGAGAAAGAGTCATAAGGCTGCTGTTGATTAAATTGTTGTGGTTCAAAATATGTTTGGTTACTGTAACTACTGATATTCATCGATTGGAAAGAATTTGTTGGAATTGCTGGCAAATGTTGAAGTTGGGAATGTTGTGCTGTTTGTGGTTGAGTCAATTGAAATGTTGAATGTATATTTGGACTTGCATTTAAGTTTTGTAAAGGCTGGAAAGTGTCATGCTGTTGTTGAGGTGTGACATAAGTTTGATACACAAGAGTTCCGTCTGCCGTGTAAAAATATTGTTGTTCTTGAGGAGCTTGGTGTTGTTTTTGAAAGTGATCTGATGATGATGTAATAAAACTTTGTTCATTATTTCTATTAAAAGATGTGTCATGCATAGGCTCGTGGAAAGACATCCTTGACTGATTATTGTGATAATCAATGTTATGAGGATGTTGTTGTCCTCCATAAATTGTGTTTATTGATGGAAGTGCAGATGGTTGTAGATATTGAGGAATTGTTGGGGGTACAGATGACTGTATTGGCGGCCATGAAAGAGTTATTGTTGAACCAATTTCTAATGGAGCAGAAGGATAAAATTGATCAGGTACTTTGTCTGTTTCGTCATCAGAATCCCCTTCACTTAAAACAGAATCTTCAGATTCAAATCCTTCTTCTGATTCTTCTTCGTCATCAGAATCTTCTTCTCCCGGAACTTTAATTTTCTTTGTTTTTCTTTCACTTTCAGCAGGTTTCCTTTTAACAGTTCCTGAAGTTTCTTTTGTTTTTTCCATTTTTTTCCGATGTTTTTCAACAACTTTTTTAGCTTCAATTTTAAACCATTCTTTGCATCCTTCACACAATCGAGTTCTAACTTTTGACTTCCATTTTTTTGAATTCCATAAATCTCGATTCCATTCAAAATCTTCTTTAATCTTGCTATCATTAAATTGATACAAATCAATATCCATTGTCATTAATTGTTGAACCAAGGGGGTATGAGTTTGTTCACCACATCTTGCACAACATAAACATGCACCATTTGGTTCTTCATCTGTTATTACATCAAATTTAAAATGCAAATTTTTTACTGGAGCTCTTTCTGTATTTCGAAAAACTTTATCAGCTAATATTTTCAATGGTTTAACAGAATAATCAATAACTGGTGGAATTTTTATGCCTTCTGTAACCCCTGTGGCGCCTTCTGTAAATTCCACATCTTCTCCGTCATAATTTTGTCTTGGATATAAATATGGTTTCTGTGGAACAAATGAAAAACTTTCTAATGATGGATTTTTGGAGATATCTAAGTACTGTAAATTGGGATTCTTTGATAGTTGTGGACATATCCATTTTAAATTGCAACCAGCAGCAAAAAGTTCCTTCAATGCAAAATTTTTGAGTATACAAGGAAGAGTGGAAATTGGAAGACCATTTAAGTTTAATACAGTTAATGAAGGTGGTAATCTCTTCCACAAAGTTTCTTCAATATCTTCATATCCAATTAATGTTCCAGAAATGCTCATTTGAGAAATATTGACAAGCTTTTCAAATCCAACAGGAATAAATGTTAAGGGTTCGTTGTTGGATAAATCCAAGGACATCCTGAAAAAATCAGAATATTAGTTATTTTGTAAATTTATAAAAACTAAATACACATTTTTGCTGAAAAGCTTTCAACATTGGTGTCCCTAACAAAAATTACTACACAACTTACTGTGGATGATTTTCTTCTTCATTAAACTCAAAATTTTCCATCAATATCTTTTCAATTTTATTGTTTCTAATATTTAAATTTTCAAGATTTCTCCAATTATTTGGTGATCCAAGTACAGTAATTTTGTTGTTAGAAAGATCAAGAGAAATTCGTTTAGCTCCATTTCCACGAAAATTCCTAATACATTCCCATGGAAAATCAGTCAAATGATTATCGGATAAATCAAGATCATTAAACCATAAATCTGAACAATTAAAGACATCCAAGTTCGTATTTTTTAAAGTTAGTACTGTAACATTTGGAAGGTTTGATAGAATCGATTCGATTCCAGAATCCTAAAATGTTTGTTTCCTTTCGAAAGCAAAGATTGTTTGACAAACTTTAAGATCAGTATTATGAATTTCAAGACTTGAAATCTGTGGGGCATTAATTATTTCATTTAAATTTCCAACCCTTTGCAATGCCATGGAATGGATTGTTTTTGCCAAAGAATTCCAGGCAACATTCTGTAAAGTTAAGTAAATATAATTTTGAAATTTGACAAAATCAAAGAAGGAAGTTGCAAGGGGGTGCAAAACTGCAGAAGTGCCAAATTTTTACATAATTTGATTAATTTTTATGATACCAACAAATTTACCTGTAAATTAGTTTTTTTCAATCCAAGTTGTGAAAGCGAAATCAAACGTTCAACTTCTTTTGGAATGACGGAAATTCCGGTATTTTCAAGGAGAAACCATTTAATTGTTTTTGGAAGTGAATTCCACGGAATTTCAGTAAGTGTAACATTATCATCCAAATCAAGGGTATGCAACTTTGTCAAACATGTAATATCAGGTGAAAGGATTTTTAATTGATTTCGGCATAAAGTAAGAGTTGTTATAGATTTTGGAAGTTTTTGAAACACAATATCCGGAATATCTGTAAGATTTGCGGATATTTGTAATTCTTTCAATTGTTCAAGTTTTTCAATTCCATAAGCAAATGCTTCCCATGTTTTCTGTTTGTACTGTAACCAATCTTCCTCTTTAACCGAATTATTTCGTTCACTGATATTGATAAAGGTACAATCTTTTATCTTTAATGTTGTTAAATTAATGGCATCAAACCATTTATCATCAAAGTGCGGCATTTTTACTAAAATTTAAAAAGTTTTTAGTGTGTTATGTAATGAATAAGATGTACAGGGTGTCCAAGCATAATTGCCGGTTTTGTTTTTTTTTATAATATTTTTTAAAGTTGATTTTGTCAAAAACGGATTGCACAATTATGTTCAGAAAATTATGAGAATTTTTTTGACACCAAAATTTTTTGGATTCCAGACATGCAAATTTTAATGGGAGGAAAGTAACAAAAAGAATTTGTTTTTGTTTGTTTTGGTTACTATCATCGCTTTTATTGGAGCTGTTTTTTTAAAAGTGAGAGTAAAAAATTTTATTTTTTTGCAATGTTTTTGTTACTCTCACTCATCAAAAAAGCAGCTCCAATGAATCTCAGTGATAGTAATGCAAAACTTTTTAATTTGTAATTTTAATTTTACTATCATCATTTTTATTGGAGGATATGCAAATTTTCGAATATTGAAAAAAAATTTATGTCAAAAAAATTCTCATAGGATTCTGAAAATAACTGTGCAATCCGTTTTTGAAAAAATAAACTTTAAAAATTGTTATTCAAAAAACAAAACCGGCAATTATGCTTGGACACCCTGTATTTTTATGTGGATTTAGTGCCAAACCTTTGATCTTTGCTTTTTATTTTGGATCGACTAAAATATGTCATAATTGTTTGACATTGTGTGATAGTAACAAGAAAAAACGAAATCGTAATTTTTTGATTACTATCACTTTTGTCATAGAACTATGACAATTTTTTTATTTAGCAGGCTTATACAAAATTAAAAAATAACACTAAACCGTTTAAAAATGAATTAACTTCATCGCTAATCGTACGTTATTTTAAAACCTCGTGATCCTCATATTCCAAATTACTAGCAATATTAATAAGAAATTACCGTGATCAAATATTAAATAATTCCATGTATCCTTTGGTTTATTTTTTCTCCAATGATATTCATTTTGTGTTTCAATTCTGTAAATATTTTATTCTGTAAAAAAGTAAACTTCAAAGAATAAACATTACTCAACATATCGGGTATGAGAAGTTTTTCCAATGAAACGATTATCTTCTGGAATTTCATCAATTTTTACTTTTGTTGGATCACAAAAAAATTCAATTGCATCTTTAATATCCGTCATTTTTTGAAGCAAAACTTTTCTGGTTCCACTCATTTTCATTATATTTTTATTCATGGCTTCTTCTAATGATATTTCTAAAATTTTCTTTTCTATTAATCAATACAAAAAAAATTTTCTTATTTTTTGTATTAACTTAAATTTTAAAGAATTATACCTAAATGGGCTGCCATATAACTATCAATCTCAGATAAATATTCTTGGTAATCAGATTTTTCATCTTCAGTGAGCATTTGGTTGGGGGTGTGCTTAATCTACAACAAAAATTTGTTTTTTCAAGAAAAATTAGCTAAAATATACATTTCTTATCCGCATTCCCTTTATGTTTTGATGGAACTGAAAATGGGGATTCCAATAATCCAATTGATAAGATCCAAATTCTAAATCAATAATTCCATCTTTCTTGTCAACATTTTTAACTCTGATAGAACCTGGCTAAAAATCATGTCTTTTTCAATGTATTAATACATTTTTAAAATACAAACTTTCATTTGAATCTTTTTCCGTTCACCATTTCTTTCAAAAATAAAATAAAAGTATTTTTCAGGTAATCCATCAATAAGTGAATATTCAACAAAGTTAAAGTTTTGTTCGGTAATCTCAATCATAGTAAAAGCATACTTTCTCAAAAATTGCAGCTTTTCATCCGTGATGGCATTTGCATATTTAAGATTCACCGAACGAGGAACTTGATTATCCAATTCAATGCTTGTAAGACAATAATAAATTCGCATCCTTTTTAAAACTAACAATCACAAACTAATCTTATAAATAACACAATACCTTAACACAAATATCTTTACCAACAAGTTTATCAATGTGCATATAATGAAATCAACAGAAAATTATTTGTAGTTTGATGCGACAAAAATAGGATGATCAACAACTGAATTGTGTGTGATTAAATCTAATCCATCCTTCTAACTTTAGACTAAAAATTTATGTGGATTATTGTTGTTCAAATATTGTTGTTAAGTACTACAGCTGTAATTACAGTAATCCATTACTACAAAAGAGATCGTTCAAATTTATAGGTGAGGTTATGCTACCTATTCTGTAAAAAACTCGATCCGTTTACCAAAGATAATTTTTCTAACTCTCCTGGACTAAAATCTCCTCAAAAAAAGATCGTGAAAATATACTTTTTATAAAAATACATACATTCTCAACAACAGAGTAATAGTAAAACAAAAATATAAACCAAGAGACCAAAACAAAAAAAATAAGCATATCTCAAAAAAACAGATTTCAAAATCATAAGCATCCTTGGACGCAAGCATCAGACAAATTCAGCTTTAACGTGATGGACTTCTTGAATAACGTGCACGAGTTGGTGGTGGTGAATGTCTACGACCAGCAGGACTTCGATTACGACCACCAGGTGATTGACGACGATTTTGGATTGCATAATCAACACGAACTTTCATTCCATCAATTACAGTATCAGAAACTTTTTCACGAGCCTAAAAAATAACAAATTGAAAAATAATAAAAGAAAAGTATATAACCAAAACATACCCGAGTTGCTTCTGTTCGATCTTCAAAATTGACAAAACCAAATCCACGGGATCGGCCAGTTCCATGATCCATAATAACTTTAACAGATTCGACACGACCATAACGTTCAAAGATTTCACGAAGATCTTTTTCAGATGTATTCATAGACATTCCAAATATGCCAAGACAATTGGATGGCCGTGGATTTTCTCTGGCATCATGATTTCGAGGACGTCGAGGCCGATCATCATATCTTGGACGACCATCATTACGATCACGGTATCGATCACCACCACCATTACGATCACCTCCATTTCGGTAGTCTGGACGGCTGCTAAAAAAGAATAGATTAATAAGCATTCCAGAAACGGAAGAAAAGAACTTCGCACAATTTATACGTAAAAAAGTGTGTAAGGCTCTTTGCATTGCTTTGAAAGCTGAGGGTGTTTGTTTGTAACGTTCTCCATCTTGACAATATTCTTTATTCTTTTTATGTTCAAGATTTTTCAACCTCCACTTTAGCTTGATATTCTTATTTCATTGTCTTTCCCATATTTCGACAAATATTTTTTGCTCTTGAAATAATCCAAAAACGTTCAAACATAGCAACAATATGCAAAGCACGATGGGTATTTTATATTGCTTTTGGAAATGCAAATAAAGCCATAAGTATTCTTTTTTTGAATCTTCACATATTCTAATGAATTTTCTCTTTTTCTCAGGCTATACTTTGATCGACAAAATGCTTGACATTCTTTTAAACGAAATGAAAAACCCTGATATTCGTTTGAGACGAATAAAATTCGCAGCTGTTTTGTGAAATGCCCATTTTAAATGTTTCTGACAAAATCGAAATCTCTCCTTTTCAACACATTGATTGAAATGTTGTTCATTCATTCAACAACAAGATGAAGAATGGATAACAAAAAACTTTGATCAAATTTTACCTGCGTTCATAGCGTTGAGGAGGAGAAGTTCGACGATCACCATCACGAGAACGACGAGGTGAAGGACTGCGAGAGCGAGAATAAGAGCGGGATCCCATGATTTTCCTGAAAAAGCTAAAGAAATAGTTATTAATTAATAAGAGTAAAATACGTAAGAAAAATTGCAAAAACAAAATTAAAGAAACGTCAGCAAAAATAAAATCGAGTCAACGAAAAAAATGAGGGAGAGGCGAATTCGTTTCAAGACTTTTCGGGCGAGAAAAATGAAAAAAACCAAAAAATTGAAAAACAAGAAAAAAAGCAAGGCTGGGTTTTAAAAAATATATTTTTTAGCGGAGAAAAGCAAAGGCCAAACGCAACCATATTGTTTAGAGTCAAATGTAAATGAATGAAAGAAGTGAAGGGGATGAAAAGTGGAGGGAAAGGAAAAAGAAACAGTCAGCCCCACTTATTTTGCATGAACAAGGAATGCAAAAAATATTGTTAGAATAGATTGTGTGTGCAGTTTCTTTAACCCTTGAAAGAATGAGAGAAAAATATTTGTCCTTGAATGTAAAGAAATAAAATATGATAAGACATTATTATCAATAAATATAAGCAGGGTTTTTAGGGAGAAAGAAAAGATGTTGAGTAAGCAAAAATAGACAAGAGTATAGTTTTTGAATTTATTAAATCTTTACCTAAATTTTTATAAGTCCATTAGCGATTAAGCATTTACAACAGCATAGCATTGGTGTAAAGAGAAATTACAGTATTTTGCTTTTTACAGATCAACAAAAACATTAATTAATATCTTCTTAGATTTCATTTTTCAAATACCATCAATGTTAATAACTTTTTATTACAACACAGTTATCCTTCAACTCATTTTAGGCAATAAAAATTGTCGTATATAAAAAATCAGTCGATTTGAATCCTAAAAGGGATGTTTTATGATTTTAATTTCCTTTAAATTTTTAAACTTAAATCTCATGATTCCTGTAGTTTTCCTTTAAAAATGTAATTTAAATATTCAAAAAATAACACTTTGTAAAGAGCTTAAAAAAATTGTGTGCTATGAAAATTTTTGCGAGACAAATTCTTTTTTTAATATCAAAAACATGTCAGACATTAAAAAAATTTCCCATTACATCAAAGTAAAAAATGTCGGCTGCAGTATTTATGTGATATTTTTACTTAATATTTCAAAATTTCTGTGTCGAAAAAAATAGATGAAGAGGGGATACAGGAACCCGATTACATAACTTTTAAATTATCGTTAATAAAACAAAATTTTTTTGCAATATAATTTTGATAATCTTTTACACGTACAATAAAAAGCCTGCAAAATATTAAAATAAGTTTTGTTGATTTGGATTCAAAGTTGTATGAGTGTTTCATAAATGCCTTCCTTGTGACTCACAAGTTGTGAGTTTGTGTAAACTTTTCAAAAAGATAAATTTTTTACCGTAAGCGACAAGATATCAAAGATATGTATGCATTTTTACAGCATTCTTTAAATAAATCTTGTTTCCCGTCAAAAATAATAATTAAAAAACAAATTTTGGATTTGAAAATGTGAATTTTAAATAGTTAGTGCTAAAAAACAGCATTGAATTAATTGTGCCTTTAGACAAATTTCCATGACTCCGGCAGATCATTTTCGTGGTGTTCAAATTTTTAAAACAAAGTTATTGGGGATAACCAAAAATCATATTGCAATTATCTTAAATACTTTGTTCAATGAATGTATATTCTTTAATTTTATTTTTTTAAATGGATGTATAAAAAACAGTGTTATGCTTTTGTTTTTTTTCCGCGGGCGCCCGCGCCCGCGCCCGCGTACTTTTGAAAAAAACCGCCCGCGCCCGCCCGCCGCCCGCGTACTTTTTAAAAAACCGCCCGCGCCCGCCCGCCGCCCGCAAATCTTATATTTGAGTTTTTATTCAACATTTTAAAAGTTTATTTATTATTTATTAACAAAAAGATTATTGATAATATATATTAAGAAAAGAATCATAAATTTTTCTTCATTTGTTGAAACAATATCATTAAGCCGCACATCAATTTTTTCAATCAATTTATCAATAACTTGTTCAAAATCAATCTTTGAGTGAAATTTTACTTCAGATTTTCTAACTTGAAGATTTATCTTAACATTGTGAAGTCCAGGATATAATAATGAAATTGTTGGAATAGAATCACTTTGAATTGTTGTTGTGAAATTTGTAAGATCTTGCATCAAAAGTAAACATGACTTCGATCAATGTGATTTGTAATTAAAGATTTAGAAGATACTGCTGTTTTAATTTCATGTTCAACAAGCAGTTTTTGAACAATATCAGGATGTCGAGTCTCAAAAAAAAATCAGTAAAAATGAAATCCAATTAAATCGGTTAAAATCCAGGTGAAGTTAATAACGATGTAAAATTTTTCATAGCAGTTTATTTTTTTTTCGGCAAAAAAATTGACACCGATGTGAAAGCAAATTTTCTCATAGGGCATTTATGTCGTTGCGGTGATAAATATTTTTCTTTCTTCATTAGATGATTTGTCCTTCCGTGTGATTTTTGTGGCAAAAAAAATATTCTTTCGTAGATTTTCGTTGAAAAATATTGTCAAAAAAGCATTGAAAAAAAAACAAAATGCTTTTGTTTTTTTACTCGCGGGCGCCCGCGCCCGCGCCCGCTTACCTAGAAAAAATCCGCCCGCGCCCGCCCGCCGCCCGCTAACTTTTGAAAAAACTGCCCGCGCCCGCCCGCCGCCCGCCAAAGGGCGCCCGCGGGCGCCCGCGGGCGGGCGCGGGCGCGGGCAAAGCATAACACTGATAAAAAAGCATCCATTTAAAAAAATAGACTCATCATCTGAATCATTTGCAATTGTTCGGTTATTCAAAATTAAAAACTTCATGTAAAACATACAAATTACAATTTTTGCATTAAAATATTCAAAATTAATAAACTTTTAAACCCCGACCATGCCGTTTATCGGGCGAAAGCGAAACATCTATCGATTGATTTTTTGCAAAATTCGACTGTTTTGTTTTTTCTTTTTCATTTTTGGTTTTTTTAAATGTTCGACAAAAAAAGAGAAACATAAAAAAATGGAACATCGCGTTGGTCATTGCATTTCATTCAATAAAATAAACACCAAGCAAAAAAATTTTAAAAATACATACATTGAGTAGTTTTTGAAAATTAAAATAAAGACAGATAAACACTTTGTTGTATGTGTGTATACTCGGGACAGCAATGCAAAAATTGTTTCTCTTGAGTTTTATTCACGAAGATCATTGCCAAGGCTGTCCGGAATTTCGACTGATTTTTGGCATTCCGGAATTCCGGACTTCCGGATCATAATTTATTTTCCGGCAGCCTTGATCATTGCCTTCCCCGAAAAACAATTTTAATTCAGACAAATGTTTAAAAATGTTAGTGATTTATAAGTTTTTTATTTTAATTCATGTCTCAAAATTAAATTAATCAAAATGCAAAGAAATTGAGGATCCGTAAAAATGATTAATAAAGATTTTTTAAAATGTCATACTTAAATTCTTTTCATTTTTAATTACCACATTTAGAAAACAAATTCTTTTAATTTCAATAATGTTTTTTTTCATATTGCATATCGATAATCATGGATTTTTTACTGTAATTTCCTAGTAATAAATATTATTACAGACAAATTTATTATATTTGAAAATTTAGATTTCTTTTTTTAAATTATTCAAAAAAATTAAATAAATTTGATGAAAAAAGTCTAAGGCAAGAAATGTGATGACAAAAACCTGAGACATTTTACGTTCAATTTTAAGAGACATTTTGCTTTTTTTTGTTTGCACAAATAAATATTACAACAAATATTGCGAAAGAAAATGTTGATTTTGAAATAAATAAATGATTTAAAAAAGATGTGGAAATGCCTCGCCGCCGAATTTGTAAATGTCTTTTTTCTAATTTGTATTTCTGCGTTCATTTGCAAATGGCTTTAATCTGTGTCATTTTTAAATATTTAATTTTCACTTTTCCAAAACAAAATTTTAAAAATTGCAACAAAAACATCGTTCTTAAACACAAAAAATTTGAATAAAACGATAGTTGATTTGCTATATTACTTAATCAATAATGAATAAAACGAAAAAACAATTTATTCAACATGATATATTTTGTTACTTATCAACCAGGGCTGTGCGAAATTTTCGTTTCGTTTCGCGTTTCGCGAAATTTCGCACTTTTTTCTGGTTTCGTTTCGTTTCGTGTTTCGCGAAAAATTTTAAGAAATTTCGCACTTTTTTGTATGCTTTTAAGCCGCTTTTTCTCAAATAAAAGTTTAGTTGCAAAGATGAAATCTTCAATTTCACGGGTCATTTGAATTGAAAAAGCCTTTTTTGGAAGTTAATTATGTTGGAAAAGAAAACCTTATTGATGGACTATTACCATCACTAAATGATCATAATAAAAGTTCGTTTACAAAAAAATTGTTAAAAGTTATTGTAGTTGGTGATTGAATTTTTGAATTCGATTTCTTAAAAAAAATTTCGTTTCGTTTCGCATTTCGCGAAGTTTCGCATGATTTTTTAAATTTCGTTTCGTTTCGCGCTTACGAAATGAAATTCCTATTTCGTTTCGTTTCGTTTCGCAGAACAAAACTCAGTTTCGCACAGCCCTGTTATCAACCTCATCTCAAATTTAAAGTTAACCTTTTAACCAATGTTCATTCAAAAACTGCTTCAAAAAAACAAATCTGATCAAACAAAACCTTGAATCTTTTTTTCTTATATTTGTGTTGTCGTGATTTTTTTAAAAATGACATCAATATCAAAGAATACAAAAAACAAAAAATAACAATCATAAGTCATGATAAGCAAAACTATTGAAATGTTTTATTTTGTGATATTTTCCATGATTAATTGCTACTTTTTTCAATAGTTTTTTTTTTCAATTTCAAATTAATGTGTTTTTGAACCCAAAAAGATTGAATCACATTTGCTGATAAAATTTGATGTTTTAAGAAGCAAGTGTTAAAAGAGTAATAGCAGTGACATGGGTGTGCTAAATATTAAAATTTCGAAATCCTATCCTTTTTAGTGTTTAATCAATTTGTCTTCAAATTTTATTTCATTAAAGAAAGAAGATGACTAAGTTTGTGATGTACATAAAAAAACTCCACCCTTCTAATATTTACTGGTTGCACCCCTTTTTTGTATTTCAGCCTCCGTAAAACACATTAATATAAATATTGTACGATCCTTACTTGGACAACTCAAAATTATCATTTTTGTGTTTTACAGATAGCTACCAAAAACCATCCTAAAAAATGCGTGGACATTTCGTCATTCTTTTTCTTTCCCTTTCACTTTTCATTTCTGCTGCTGTTGGAGCTAGTTCTTTAAGTCATGAAGTTTTTAAACAAATGGTTTTCTCAAGCGTTAATAAAACAATTATCCCTTCAAGTAAGTTCTTATTTATGCAAATATAATTTTACAACAATTTGTAGATGCAAATTCCTGCTATGACCTTGAAAATGACATCGATAGAAACTGTAATTTAAATTATGGTGCAAGTTGCAGGTTTGTATATTCAAATATTTAAAAACATATTTGAAATGCTTCAAAAAAAATCATTTTAAATTTTTAGTCAAGCCCAAGATTATGTCAATTGTGCGGTTAGACAAGTCCGAAAAGATTGTGGAAATGATCAAGTCGACGATTTTTGTGATGGATTCAATTCTCAAATTGCCAATTCAAATATCCCTTGTAAAAGTTTGACATGTTCTGCAAATTCCTTATTTATCTCCGGCAGCATTGTTGGAATTTTAATTTACAAAATGATTTTTGAGAAATTTGTTGTTTCTTTGTAAAACATTTTTGACGCTTTAAAGTTGATAATCTTTTCGTTTTTAATTAACTGACATTTTTCTGTGATAAAAACTTCTACTAATAATAAAAAGATAAAACAAATTGGGGGTGAGATGAATTTTCAAAAATTCAAAATTTAAAAAGAAGAAAAAAGAGATTTTGTCTCTTAAAACTTAAGGGACAATTTCACTAAATAAAATTCGGACATAAAAATGGTTTTTTTTGAACGAAAAATGTGATTGCTGTATATATTTTTTCGTTAAAGATCAAAAAACACATCCCAAAACAAAGCTCAAAGAAAAAATAAAAATATATTTCATCAGCGAAAATGTTTTTTTGGTTTTATAATTTTTTGCTCTAACAACATTGTGCAGCAGAAATCAATAAGAAATTTAAAAAAAATAAATAAAAGAGTTGATTTTTGATGTTTCACAGTTTTTAAATATTTTATTGTTTCAAACTTTCATTATATTCATGTTTTCAAATACAAAAAGACGGGTCTTCCGAGGTTTTACCAAAAAGACGTAACCCTTGCAGTTCCAAAATCTACCATTTTTGATTAAATTGTTAGTTTTATTTTACCAATTACAAAAAGGATTTTAAAAATATTAAAGTTTTCGCAACCTTTTTTAATTTGATATTTATCTCTTCACATAAACAACTAAAATGTTGAAACTGTAAAAAATGGAAATATTTTTACAGTAAAACAGATTCACAAGATTTCACAAATAAACCAACATTTTTTGCGGAAACCTTTTTTGTGTTGTAAACTGACAAATTGATTAAAGGTCAAAATCCATTCTTTTGAACAAAGTTTTCAATTAAAAAATATTTACGATGATATTTGTTAAAATTTTTCTTACTTTATCCAAATTTTATTTCAAACCGTAAAAAACAAAAACTCATAGCCACAGAAATAACATCTGCTTTTAACAAATTTATTAGCTGTACAAAATTTACTTATTGATAAAAGTCATTTTTGTTGATGCATCACCAGATTGATTTTCAAAAAAAGAGAAACGTCAAAAAACACAAAAAGTCTTGACACGAAATTGGGAATGTTAAAAGTTACGGTAGCAAACCGCTTTGTCCAAATTCCTTTTTTTCATTCCTTCTTCGACGCTTTCTCTTTTTTGCTGCTCGCGCATGTTTCTTCCGTGATTTGTTTTTTATTTGTCATCATTTTTTATTTATTGCTTTTCATTTTTAGCAAATCTTTGTTGCTTTGATATTACTGCATTTTGTATAAATTCAACAATCAACAATAAATATGTCTGATGAAGAATCACAAGAAGAAATTCGTATTCGAGTTGGTAGTCGAAAGCGAAAAAGAAAAGTTGAAGAAAATCGTAAGTTTATTAGCTCTTGGTTTTATTAACAAAAGTCCTGTATAACTGTTTTCTTGTTTCGGGTATTTGTAGGTTCAGTAGTACCTCTTAAAGGTAATCATGGATGTTTATTGATCCTTCCAAGATAGTTCTCTCCCGTTCCTAAAATATCAGACTTTCTGCAGAAAACTGTCCTTTGCAGGTACTACTTAATCTTCATTTACCTGAACAACATTGTCATCCCCATCTGTGAAGTAACTCGAATATATAATTGTTTTGTTATCTTTTTCAGCTGATAGTGATACTGAGTTTAATCGTCTTATGAAAGAAATCGATCCTGGAAAGAAAGTTGAACAGATTGTTCCTGATAAGGTTGCAGAAAAAATCCTTACTTGGAGATACAAGGAAGTTGTAGATTCTGATGCTGATAAAGAAATGCCTGATGATGGTGAAGAAGGGACCAGTGCCAAATCTAAAGCTGAAAAACCTCAATCCTCTGAAAAGACGACTCCTCAAAAAGAAAGAGAATTCTTTATTAAATGGAAATCTATGTCATATTGGCATTGTACTTGGGTCTCTGAAGAGTATATGAATACCAATTTTCCACACCTTCTTCGATGTGCTTGGAAAAAATTTGATCCTGATGTTCCTCCAGAAGTTGATGATGGCTCAAATGAAGATGTCGAAACTGGTGCAATTGATGGAAAAGAGAAGGAAGGTGATCCACATAACTTGGAAGAGAAGTTCTATCGATATGGTATCAGACCTGAATGGCTGCAAGTTCATCGAGTATTGAAGCATGCCGAATATGAAAAAGGACAATATGATTATCTCGTTAAATGGAAGCAATTGATGTATGATCAAACAACATGGGAAAGTGATGATCTTGATATTCCTGGATATGAAGAACAAATTTATAAATATTGGCTTCATCGGTATGTTTTACTTTGTTGTTTTAGAATGAAAATAATATTGTATTTTAGGGAGCGAATCACGGGCGAAGCAGTGCCAAAAGGAATTGTTAAAAAGATGAATGAATATGCTGAAAAGCATGACAAACCTAAATATGATGAAGATGACGCGAAAAAGAAAAGAAAGAAAACTGGAAAAACAACCCCAAGCATTAATGTAAGTTTCTTTCCGTTACTCTCGACGTTTGAATAGCTAATAATTTTCATTTTTAGATTCAAGAAAAGTATACCAAACAACCAGATTATCTTGATGAAACTGGTGGAAATCTTCATCCATATCAACTCGAAGGAATTAATTGGTTACGGCATTGTTGGAGTCAAAAAATTGATGCGATTCTTGCTGATGAAATGGGTCTCGGAAAAACTGTTCAAGCGATGACGTTCCTGTATTCTTTGTTTAAAGAAGGTCATTCAAAAGGCCCTTTCTTGATTGCTGCTCCACTTTCAACTTTGATTAATTGGGAACGAGAAGCTGAATTTTGGTCGCCTGAATTTTATGTTGTTACTTACATTGGTGATAAAGATTCTCGAGCAGTTATTCGTAAAAATGAATTTTCATTTGATGAACGTGCTGTTCGTTCTGGAACAAAAGTACAGAAAATGAAGGCTAATGCTGGTGTAAAATTTCATGTTCTTCTTACTTCATATGAAATTATTAATATGGATAAAGCAATCCTTTCATCTATTCATTGGCAAGCTTTGGTTGTTGATGAAGCCCATCGTCTCAAAAATAATCAATCCCTCTTCTTCCGAACTCTCAGTGAATACAAAATCAAATACCGCCTTCTCTTGACTGGTACCCCACTTCAAAATAACTTGGAAGAATTGTTTCATTTGCTCAATTTTTTGAGTCCTGGTCGATTCACGTAAGTAACTTTCATTTATTTTTCGCTTGATTTATTCATGTATCTGTGTACTACAGTAGCCGATGATGATCACGCTTTTATGAGTTTTAATTGAAAATCTTTCTTTTTTCTCTGTTACCGTAATCTTTCAAATTGTTCAAAAGTTTACGATTGTAGAAAAAAGAATACAGTAATCTCTTGACTTCTTTAAATAGGACTCGTTCTTTCTAAAGGTTAGAGAATTGAGTTAAAGGCAAGAAGTTACATTTATCACATGTGAATGATTACAAAAAGGCGAATCTGAGGCATACTGTTATGTTACATTTTCTATAAAGATTTTTAACATTATTAATTTTTGATTACATTTTATAGAGATTTGGCTGTTTTTACTGAAGAATTTGCTGAAATTTCGAAAGAGGATCAAATTCAAAAGCTTCATGATCTCCTTGGTCCTCATATGCTTCGTCGAATGAAAACTGATGTCCTCGTTGGAATGCCATCAAAATCAGAATTAATCGTTCGAGTTGAATTAAGTCCGCTACAAAAGTAAGTTTCTTTCTTGATCTTTCTTTATTTGTATGACAACTGTTGGTTTTTATAGGACATATTACCGTAATATCCTCACCAAAAATTTTGAAGCTCTTAATACTAAAACTGGAGGAGCTCAAATGACGCTTTTGAATATTATTATGCATCTTAAAAAAGTCTGTAATCATCCTTATCTCTTTGAAAAAGCGAGCTTGGAAGCTCCAAAACTACCAAATGGTGCTTATGAAGGAAATGCTTTGGTAAAATCAGCAGGGAAATTGATTCTTCTTCAAAAAATGCTTCGTAAATTATTCAAAGATAAGCATCGAGTTCTAATTTTCTCTCAAATGACAAGATTGTTGGATTTGATGGAAGAATTTTGTGAATTTGAAGGATACCAATTTGAAAGAATAGATGGATCCATTACTGGTCAGAGTCGTCAGGATGCTATTGATCGGTTTAATGGTATGTTTTGATTACTTTTGTTTTTATTAATTGAATTCTTTTTTTTTAGCTCCTGGTGCACAACAATTTATATTTCTTCTTTCAACTCGAGCTGGTGGATTAGGAATCAATTTGGCTACAGCAGATACCGTAATCATTTATGATTCTGATTGGAATCCACATAATGACATTCAAGCTTTCTCTCGTGCACATCGAATTGGTCAACAAAATAAAGTTATGATTTATCGATTTGTTACTCGAAATTCTGTGGAAGAAAGAATTACAGCTGTTGCAAAGAAAAAGATGATGCTTACACATTTGGTTGTTCGAGCTGGAATTGGTCAGAAAGGTCCATCCATGTCAAAGACAGAATTGGATGATGTCCTTCGATGGGGAACTGAAGAACTTTTCAAAGATGATGAAGCTACTGATGGTGAAAAAGCTAATGAACAAGAAATTATATGGAATGATGATGCAGTTGCGGCATTACTTGATCGAACAGTTGGAGATGAACCAAAGGAATCTGCAGATGGTGAAAAGAAGGAACATTGGTCAAGTGATTATTTATCGTCTTTCAAAGTTGCACAATATGTCACCCGTGAAGCTGATGAAGAACAAGAACAACCACCTGAAGAAGTTGTTGTTGTTGAAGAGATAAAAGGACCAGATCCTCAATATTGGCAAAAACTTCTTGGGCATCATTATATCCAAGAACAAGAAACTGAAGCAGAAAAATTTGGAAAAGGAAAACGTAATCGAAAACAAATCAATTATACCTTGGATGATATACAACAAGAAAGGAAGGCTTCTTCATCTCCTGCTGCTGCACCGCAAAGTCAACAAGATCAAGATGATTCATATTCTGGTGATGAAGATTTGTTAGGTGACGATGACAGCAATGATGATGAACTTGAAGTAGATGAAAAATTGGAAAAGAAAAAATCTCGTCGTGGTGATGATGAAAAGCTTCCACCGCTTCTTTCAAAACCAAATGGAATGTTGGAAGTGCTTGGATTTAATCTTCGTCAACGTCGGTCCTTTTATAATGCAATTATGCGATGGGGAATTCCTCCACAAGATGCCTATCGATCACAATGGCTTGTTCGAGATCTTCGACAAAAATCTGAACGTGCTTTTAAATCTTATACTTCACTCTTTATGCGGCATTTGTGTGAACCTGATGAAGGGAATTCTGAAACTTTTAATGATGGAGTCCCAAAAGAAGGAATTTCTCGGCAACATGTTCTTGCTCGAATTGGAATTTTATCTTTGATTCGAAAAAAGGTACAAGAATTTGATCTTGTTAATGGTGAATGGTCAATTCCTTTAACGGCTTCAAAGGCACGGGATGGCACTCCAATGGAAATTTCGACACAAGGATCCAGAGCTGAAATGGATTGCATAATGAAATCTCAGGAAACTTCAAATGATGCAATTGGAGTTGAAATACAGAAAGAGAAATCTGTTGAAGATGATACCTTTGTTAATGATGCTGCTGAAGTCAGAAAAGATAAACCAACTGATCCAACCTTCATGTTCAATATTGCTGATGGTGGCTTCACAGAACTTCATACTCTTTGGTACAATGAAGAAGGCGCAGCAGTTCTAGATAAAGAATATGAAATTTGGCATCGTCGACATGATTATTGGTTGCTTGCTGGAATTTGCACACATGGATATGGTAGATTTGTTGATGTGATTAATGATGATAGATTCGCAATTATCAATGAACCATTTAAATCTGAACCAGGAAAAGGAAATTATTTGGATTTGAAAAATAAATTCCTTCAACGTCGATTTAAATTATTGGAACAAGCTTTGATTATTGAAGAACAACTTCGTCGAGCAGCACATTTGAATCTTACTCAACAACTTGAAGAGGAACAACTACAAACTTCACAACTTAATCAAAACTTTGGTAATCTTGAAACAGTTGCAGAAAGTCATCAATCGTTGGTAACAGAAGCAGCAAATGGAACTCGTGGAGCAAATGGTGTACTTCTTAAAGGTTTGGATTAATTTAGTTTTGTATATTTATAAAATATCTTAAATTTATTGATTTTAGTTTTAACTCAATTGGATGAATTATTGACTGAAATGAAGATTGATGTTTCAAGACTTCCAGCTACTTTAACTCGGCTTCCAGCTGTTACTGAACGACTTCAAATGACCGAAAGACAAATTCTTAATCGTTTAACAACCGCAGATGACAAAGCTACTGCTGGATTATCTCCATTACCACCACCTGGACCATTTGTTACATTTGCAATGAATCAAGAATTTGTTGGAATGCAACCAAAATTCTCTGCTCTTCATGGTGAAGGTTATGCAACTGTCGAAGAAGATACTAAAGAAGCAACAACTGAAAATGCTGAAAAAAATAAAGAAAAAGAAGCAGCTTCTGAAGTTGAAACTAATGGAACTGCAGCAGAAACACCAATAACAATCAGCGATGGTTAGTTTGCAGGTTTTTAGGTTACTGTAGTCTAGCTGCATAGCATTGTTTCCTTTTTTCCGAAGACAAAAAAAATAGAATAACAGCAATACAAGATCCAATTTGAGCCTTTATTTTTAATAACTTAAGAAATATTTTTAATTAAAAATTTTTAGGAACATTATCTGAATCCGAAAATGAACCAGCTTCTGAAAATAAAGAAAAAACACCAAATTTTTCTGAAAATGGTGATGTTGAAATGAACGAAGACGGCGAAGAAGTGTCTCATTCAAATGAAGTAGAAGAAGCTCCTCCAAAACTTGAAGCAAATGGAATGGATATTGGTTCTCAAGAAACTAAAGATGGTGATGAAAAGATGGATACAACTGCAGTTGAATTGTAATCAATGAAAACTTTCATCTCATTAATTTTTCAATCTGTTTGTTGTATTAATTAATTTGTTTTGTCATTTATTTTCATTGTAATTTATGATTTTTCTTTTTTTGAAAAATAAAGAAAACGGACTAATATTAAACTTTGATCAAACTAACTCATTATGAAATTTATTTATAAGGCTTAAACGACAACATCAAAGTTTGATATAAACTTACCAATTTACAAGAAAACCATAATCAGAGATGTGCATGGTCCATAATAACTACAGTAAAACAACTTATTTTGGATTTGAATTTCATAGTTAAACAAAATAAGAAGAAGAGCAGGTTTAAAGACAAAGAATGCCATTGAAAAATTTTAAAAACAAAATTCAGAAACCGGAAAAAAATCATTCTTAGAAATGGTTAATAAAAATAAACTCAAACACAAATAGATGTGTAAAAGTTAACCAAACGAAGGAAAAACGTAATAGAATGGCTAATTTTTACAAATATTTTTATGTTAGAGTTTATTTTCATTAAACGTTTGAATGAATAAAAAGTACGCTTAACGCATTAAGAAATGTTAAAGTAAAAAGAATTTTTAGTTGTGCTCTTTTTAAATATAGTAATTTGAATAATGATTTCGGGATCATATTCCAATTATGTTATCATGGTAGTTTTTATAATACCATTTTATCAAAATAATTTTATGTTTCAAAAATTAAAATTTTTTTTAAAAATCTAAATTATTCAGAAGAAACCTTTTTTTAAAAATTGATCGAATAAGTGACTTTTTATAAGTCCAAGACAAAAAAATGTGATGAATAAAAACGAGACATCAAACGTTCATATTTATGAAAAACACATTCTGCTTTTTTGTTTACCCAAACAAAAAATTGCGACAGAAAATGTTGCCTTTAAATAAATGGTTCAAAACTTTGTGGAAATTGCCGCTTCGAATTTGTAAATGTGTTTCTTTAAATTTGTTTGTTTTCTTTTTTTTCAACAAATTTTTTATTAACTGAAGTTTATGAAATTTTTGAATATTCGATTATAGCCAAATATTAAAGTTGATTTTTCTCACCTATTTCGAAACTAATCTGATCACAAAAGCCTCTTTCTCGTATGTGTCTTATTTTTAAACAAATACATATTTGACTCATTCTTAAGAACAAGTTATAAAAATATTCTTATTCTAAAACTATAATTTTATTCTAAAATCTGCAAAATGAATCATACAAATTTTTAACAAATTAACAATTGTAATCGATATAATCAAATAAAATAAAAAACAAGGTATTCTTTATAAAAAAATATGAACAAACAAGTAAAACAAAATTTAAAAAAAATTCAAACAGTAATAAAAAAAATTTTAAAAAATCATACAGTAATAAAATAAAGTAAAATTGAAAATAAAAATTATGAAGATTTGATTGTAATGGATTTAAGCAAGCCATCTAAAAAAGATTCCATAAAATTACATTGTCTTTAAAATTTAAAAAAAAGGGATTGTCCAGAAATCACGTGACCAACAAAACGTGATTTTCAGACCCCCTCCCTCCCTCCGTGACCAAAGATCAAAGCTTTTTGCCGACAACATCAAAGCCGGGTGACCATTTGGCTTACCCCCTCCCTCCCCCCTCATGGTCACGTGATTTCTAGACATTTCCAAAGCACTTACTTATCCTTCAAAACTTCATGAGCTGTAGGACGAGCGGATGGATCTTTGCTTGTTAGTTTTTTGTATAAAAGATGACATTGATTTGACTTTATTGTTTTTCCAAACTTTGTGACAAGTTCATGAAGAATAATACCCAATGAATACATATCAGCTTTCATTCCATTGTATTTTCCTGAATTGATAAAGATTTCTGGTGCCCAATATCTAACTGTGCCACAAACTGATCCCATTTGAGCATCTAAAAATATTTATTAGTGTTTAGAATAGTGTGCATGTGAAACAAAAACCGAAAATAAACAATTTTAAAGCCAATAAGAGAAAAAACATTCAAATTGTGAACTTACTTCTTTTCATTTCTTTTGAAAGTCCAAAATCTGCAATTTTGATTTTTCCATTTGAATCCAATAAAATATTTCCAGGTTTTAAATCACGATGAGCAATTTTTTTTGAATGCATATATTCAACACCAGTCACGATTTGACGAAATAAATCTTTTGATTTTGTTTCGGATATATCATTATTGCAAATATAATTATGAAGATCTCCACCAGTAGCATATTCCAAAAGAAAATAAATTGAATTTCCAAATTCGCTTCCCCAAGTTTCAACAGCACCATAAAATTTGATAATATTTGGATGATCCAAGGATTTTAAATTGTCAAGTTCGCGATCGTAAGACTAAAAAATAGCTGTATATTTAGAAATGTTAAAATGAAATAATAAAACTTACTTTTGATTCAGTGAATTGATTCTTCTGAACAATTTTGACAGCAAATTCTTTTCCAGTTGAACGTTTTTTTGCCAAATAAACTTTTCCAAATGCACCTTCATCAATCTTTTTATTCAGAGCATATTGTTTTCCATTAATTGAAATTTCACCCAATTCTTTTTTCTTTTCTTCTTCCAAAGCTTTTCTTTTTGATTCTTCATCTTTATATTTTTCAATTGTTCGTTGAGCATCTTCAAATTCTTTTTGATATTTCTTTTTTTCTACTTCAAGAAGTCGAGCATTTTCTTTAATTCTATTCATTTCTGGTAAATAAAAAGATCCAAATAAAGATTCAAAAGCCATTTTTCGTTATAATTTGTCGAAAGCCAAAAAAATATGAAAAATTTTAAATTGAACGAGTTTTGATAAATAAAATTTTTGATAATGAATAATTAATTATAAATAATTTAGCCTTTTTTATTTTTTTTATAAATTTGTTCAAATAAATTTGCTTTAAAGGTGTGAAAATATGCCAAAATTGTAACAAACAAAGTGAACAAAAGTGTTAAGGTTTTTTATTAACCCAGCACAAAATTAACCTGAATTTTTTTTAAAAATAAAAAAAATTGTGATAGCTTTTATTGATTGAAATTGCGGGCAAAAAAATGCATTTTTAGTAGTGGGATTACAGTAAGCATAATCGAACTTTGCACATTTATAAGCACGTGAAGAATATGTAATAATCCATGTATAATATTTAATCATCTTTTTCAAAATTTTACATGATATTAAAAGCTTTGAATTAAAATGTTCCATATTTTTATAGAACATTTGTTTTTTTCACGTATACATTGTTATCTTAAAGGAAGCGTATCGGATAAAAACACGACATCGATGAAATTTCTTAAAAACAACGATCGAATTAGTTGTTTTCTAACTGACGATCGTTTTTAGCTATCAAAAAAAGTCTTGCTCGCATTTAACAGTTTATAATAAATTTTACATAAAGAAAAATTAAAACTGATTTTTGAAATTTTTTTGAAAACAAAATTTTGTTTCTAAAATTTGTTAGTTTTTTAAGAGACTACAGTAACCCAGGAAAAACATTAAAAATAATTTAATAGACTTACAAGGGAAGGTAGCAACATGCTCCGCCGCTTTTTGAACGAGACCTATCCTATTATGTAGCTCTAGGGCAGTTATGCATAACCCCAAAATATTTCCGGTGAATGGCCTTTTATTATGAAAATTTGTGAAAATGAATTTCGACAAAAGGGCGTGACATAGGGGTTTTTGAAAAATCGTCGACCCGGGGGTCGTGGATTTTTCAGACTGCATTTTCACATATTTTCATACTAAAGGCCATTCACCAGAAATATTTTGGGGTTATGCATAACTGCCCTAGGGCTACATAATAGGATAGGTCTCGTTCAAAAAGCGGCGGAGCATGTCGCTACCTTCCCTTGTTAATAACTTGTTTTTGATCAAATTTAATAAAATTATATTGTTCAAACATGTACAATTTTGAATTTCTACTTTTATCAACAGAAAAGGAATATGAATAAAACTGTTAGACAATAAAACAAGAAAGTCGCTAGAAAAGAAAATACTCCAGAATCTTTGTTTCAACAACATTCTGTATTTATTTTATGCAATCAAGAACTGTTAGACATTTTTTTTGGATTACTGTATTGGTGTTGATCATAATTTAACAAACATTTAAAATAGCAAGCAATTTATTATTACTAATTAAACTATTAAAAAATTATAATCACAAAAAATTACTAAAATATGTTTTACATCTTTTTAGGAGGCATTTCAACAGTTTCATCATCATTTTGAGTGACATCAGATTTCATCATCGGTTCACCTTTTTGAAAATCAACAACATGTTCTTGAGAAAATAAATGTTGACGAGGATGATCTTTAAAATCTTGAGATGGAATAATTTTTTCTTCTGTTGAAAGAGTTGTTGAAGCTGCGGTAATTGCTTCAGCAGAGACAGGTTGAGGACGGCGAATTGCTGGACGAATTGGTGGACGTTTACGAGATGGATGTCGGCGCATTCGTTTTGCATCTGCTTTTGACATTTTATTCATTGCCTGTAAAAATGTTTGATTATAAATAATTCTTGTAAAATTACAGTATTTATATACTTACCATCATATTTGCAGTACTACTTTGTTCATTAACATCATCAGATCGAGGTTCACGTGGCATTGGTGCAAGTGGTTGTGGTGCAGGGGTTGGAGCAACTTTATTCTTTTCATAACGATGTTGATGACGACTTCGAGGTGTAATTGAACGAGCAGAATTATATGATTTTTGTGGAGTTAAAACACTTGGAGTTGAAGTATTTGAAGGTGGTGGAGTCAATGGTTTTGGGCGAGTTGGTGCAGAATGTAATGTAAGTTGAACATTTTGTGGTTGTTGTTGTTCTTGTGATTGAGATAGTGGAGGTTCACGAGAATGTGGACAAAAATGTGTTTCTTGAAGATTTGGTAATCCGGTATTTGAAGGAAGAGTTTGAACTTGATAAATTGGATGAGAGGTTGTTGTTGCCGATGGCTTTGGAGTTGGAAAATATCTTGGTGGAGTTGATGGAATATAAGATTTATTATTAGGTGGTGGAAAATATACCATATCATCTTCTTCATCACCGTATGACCATGAAGTGGAAATAATTTCTGGTGGAGATTCTTCTTCTTCTGCTTCTTGTTGAGATAAATCTGGAGATACGGTAGTTGAATTTCGACGGCACCAAAGTCTTGCAAAATAAATAATTCCAACGACAACCAATGCAGCAATGAATCCAAGCAATAAAGGTGTTCCCCAATAATGACTTTCACCAGCAACTTCTGGAGTAGTAGAGGATGTTAAAAGAGTGGTCATTTCAATTATCACGAAGAAAGCACAGACACGTAATATTTCAAGCCTTTCTCTTTCTTTGCATTTGAATGGAAAAACGAAGATTGATAAAGTGTTTATTGCTTTATTCTGTTTATCACAATATATTCAAATTTAAAAATCAGCATGATTAAAAATTACAATTAATAAATGATATGAATATTATTTTCCGCAATACAAAATAAAAATAATAATTTAGTATCAAAAAATAATAAAAGAACAAAGAAAGGATAAAATACACAAAAGCTTCTGCAGAAGCGGAAGTAAACGAATACAATAAAAAAAATAGTTTTACCACAAAAAATTCACATATTACCGCAGCATTGCTGCTTTTTGTTCTGTTGATCATTCGTAGTCGGCTTATTAAGATTCAAAAATTTAACATTTTTAACATTTCATTTTACTTTACCAATTACAAAAATAATCCTAAAAAATATTAATTTTTGATCAAAATTTTTTACTTTGATGATTCTTTTTTTATTTGATTTTTTTGTAATAAAAGCCAATTTAAGTATTGGATTATTAAAACAAACACACTCAAAAAAATGGGTGTCGAATACAACACCCATGGGTGTCGGATCCGACACCAAAATGGTGTCGAAAATTCCCTCACCAAAATTTTTTTCGACACCGGTTACGGTTATGCTTGGTTACGTTTACGACACCAAAAAAATAACCTTAGGTTATGAATGGGTTATGCATTGGTTACGGTTAGGTTACGGTTACGAAACGGTTATGTCTTGGTGTCGAAAAGTGGCACCCCCGATAATTTTTATGAAAAAATTTAAAATTCAATCCTGTGATAATTTTGAATGGTTTTAAGTCATTTATTCCCCTTAAAATTTGATTTTTAATTTTTTGAAAAAAATTATCGGGGGGTGCCACTTTTCGACACCAAGACATAACTATTTCGTAACCATAACCTAACCGTAACCAAAATATATCTCATTCATAACCCTAAGGTTATGTTTTAGTTACGTTTCGGTTATGTTACCAAAAAGGTGATATAAAAATAATAACCGTAACCGAACCTTGAAAAAACGCGCAAAAAAGTAACCGAAATGCGACACCCATTTTTTTCAGTGCATTGCGGAAAACATCTTATTGGATATAAGACACTTATATAAAAGTTGAGATAAAGTCTAAGGTATAAAGCAATAACATACTCGCGTAACATGGGATAAATTGAGTCCGAATGGGGAGTAAATTTACCTGATATATGAATTAAGTCATACACCTTTCACAAGCAAATATGCAGTTAGACAAAAGTGTGTGACGCAAGGGTTTTAAAAAATCGTCTAGCTGGAGTTTGTGGATTCTTCAAACTCAGTTTTCATAAATTTGCATAATAAAAGGCCATTCAACAGATATATTTTGGGGTTATGCATAACTGATATGAGTCTACATAATGAGATCGTCTCGTTCCAGATGAGGTGTGACAGGTTGGGAGTATCCCTCGTGAGATATGAATTAAGTAAGTCATACCGCTCTCCCGTGGAAAAATCTTGTGAAGAGCTTTTTTCCCACAAATAGTTATTACGTATATCTAAACACAAGTAAAGTTTTTGATTTAGAATTTTTAAATTATGTGATTGATTTTCATCATTGCTTTATCCGCAATTAATTTGATGACAAATAATTCCACTATATTTTTTTACATATTATGAAAATATGCAAAATTACTAAATTCACATAGCCTTTATTAATAACTATAAATTTTCATATGATCTTCATTTAAATAACAAATGTCGTCACATTTTTCGTTATTATAACAAAGGAGACAAAAATTTAAATGATTGTTGCAAATAAGGTATACCGAGTCTCTAGTATTAAAATTTTTTTTAACATTTAAAATTAGCGCGCCGTGCATTTTTTAATGTTTTTTATTTATCGTATTTACAGTCTTTTTTAGAATAACGATGTTTATTTTTAGCTTATATATCAGCAACAACAACAAACTCATCACATTTATTCCTTTTTTATTGGAAAACGTTCGTGTGTCTGAAGCTTGAATAGCAAACGAAGCATTATTTTTAATATACGAAGATTATGGATGAAATGGATGGTCCAGAAGATACTGATCCAATTTGCAATTTGGATCAATATGACAATGATCTAACTGACAAAGAACTTGGTTATATTGAACGAGTAAGTTAGAACATTTTTCAATTTAACATTAGGAATATTATTTATAGTTAAATGAACGCAATGAAGAATTACATTTTGGTGTAAATATTCCATTATATGGAAATATTTCTGCTAAAGTCTGGTTTCATTTTTGTAACCTTCGCCATGGAATTTGTCATGGTTTCGTCAAACATGGTGATGTTAATTGCTCGGCAATTACATATCCATATGTTTCTCATGAATTCAAACGTATCACTAATCAAATTGTGAATTCTCCAATGGGATCAAATTTTCATTTAATTTGTCCTCGAATTAATTAATGGATTTCATCAACTGAAGGTGTTGAAGATTATGGAATTTTGGTTAAGCATCAATTTCTCATCAAACATTGGCTTGTCGAAAAGCTTAATGAAGTTCCTTATATTGTAGTCCCTACTCGTAATGGAAATAGACATTATTATCATCTTTATGGTAATTATTATTTATGCATCATTGTATGCCCAGGTATTGGAGCAGAATATGGTCCAAATGATTATAGAATTCCAACGTTTTATGTAAAACAAGTTCTTTATCCTTTTGAATTTTAACCAGTTTTGTATTTTTTTTGTAATTTTGTATCATTTGTTGGATTGTTTGAATAAATTTTATTTTATACATATTTTATCGAAATCGGGTTTTATACAAATTGATTTACAAAATGAATAGCGTCTTTGTTTGTCAACATCTCAAAGTTACACATGTGCAGAAAATAAGAAAATTCGGCATATTTTTTGTAGTGTAGTTAAAAATTTGATACTCTGCAGTTATACTAAGTCGAACATGGGCTATTTAATGGTATATAGAATATATTTTTTCGATGACGAAATCGGGCCCAAAATTCACTTTTAAATTTTCGAGCTTAGATATCGTCATGAAATATTTGCCGGCCGGACCAAGTAAATATCCCACAATGTTGCCCAACATGTCTAGTTTATTTGTGGAAAGTTTCAGAATTAATATTTTTTTGACTCCACAAAAGTATTTTCCTGACTCCACAAATAATTAATACTCTTTTTGACTCCAAAAAAGTATTTTTTTGACTCCACAAAGTTCTTGGCCATTCCTTTACGTTTGACCAGACGGGATATCTGTATGAGAACTTATAAAATCTTTTAACTGTTTTGTTCATGTGGAATAGCGGTTGAATGATATAGGCTAAGGTTACGAACTGCCAATGCAAGTTTATTATAAGTAATTATTTGTTTGACAGCAATCATCCATAGACCTCATCGGTCATGCTGTGGTTCAGTAACTCATAAAAAGTACAACAGTTAGGCAGTTAATTCATTTTTGAAAGAAAGTTAACGAGGTTGACGTTATAACGAGAAGGGTTATAAATATATTCGACTATAGTCAAAATGTTTATATTGTCGAAGAGAAAGTGTAATCTCTTGACAGACGAATATATTTTTATTGTACGTCAAATAAAGTCGTTAAAATATATTTGTCTGTCAAGAGATTACACTTTCTCTTTCTCTTTGACAAATTTCATTTGTTTAAACTTGAATGAAATTTTTTTTTAGAATTATGATAAAAATGTAAAAAATCTTTTTTTGAATTTTTTGTTATTTATTTTCTAAGCTTTACAAATTTCTCATTTTAAAAATTTATAAAGACATTTATTAAAAAATGTTGGCATTTTTATCTTTTGGAACCTGATTCCTACTGATTTCATTATTTAATATTTTCAGAGATTTTTATTTCTAACTTAAAAATATTATTGAAGTAAACCCGTTTTTCACTACCTTATTCATGAGTATGCTTTGTTGAGAAAACATTTTTGAAATCATTTAAATAATATTTCGTTGAATCAAGGATTGCACGGATCAAACATTTGTAATAATCTGCTCGCAGAAATACATATTATTTGCAGTAATCAATTTACCGAAAACAAAAATAGAATTTTTATTCCATTTTTAACAATACTTATGGCAAAATATTACACCTTTTTGAAAAGAAAAGATAATAACGTAAATATCTCCTGAGCTAGTCTAAAAAATGTAAAAGTTTGTTTAAAAAATAAGTTTATTTCTTTTATATCTAACACACAGCATGTTCGAGACGGAGTAGCATTTTTGACATTTCTGCTAGCCATTCGGTCTTTCTAATAATTTATGACATTCTGTTAATTGCTACAGTTAGTAAACATGTTGAACTAAAATAAAGAGGGATTTTTCGATATTTTAAGTTTTAGCCATTTGCCAGCCCGATGAAGCACAAAAGCTAAACCTTTTCTAAAAAACAGCTTCATAGGGCTGGCAAATGGTTCCAACTTAAAATATCGAAAAATCCCTCTTTCATATTTTAGTTAAGCATGTTGACTAACGGTAGAAATCAACAGAATGTCTTAAAATATTAAGAAGACCGAATGGCTAGCAGAAATTTGTTGCGCTTTCACGTTTTTGCGAACGTGCTGTGAACAATTCTGAAATCAGACATTCACACAAACAGACATTTGAATTTAACATTTTTGGCGAAATGTGTTCGAATGTTTGATTAAGTTCAACAAAAACAAAATCAAAAAATTTGAGTATCAGTTTTGTAAAAAAACGATTGCCGTTTTTTTAGAGAACTTTCTTTTTTTCAGTTTAAGATGTCATATAATTCTACTATTAACCATGCTGGAGGAGGACATAACCATACACAAACATATACTGAACTTCACTGCAACTTGAACCTTATTCATAAACTTCACGAACTTTGCTTTTCTCCCAGAGAACTTGAAAAACGTGTTTTACCACTTGGATTTGAAGGAAAAGGTATGAATATTATTGTGTTATCTCAAAATTATTTTAACTTTAACAATCTTTTTCAGATTTGATTGTTGAAGCAGAAGATGGAAGTGGTAAAACTTCATGCTTTGTAATTCTTGCTGCAAATATTGTTTATAAAACTTTTGGTAGAAGCACTGCTGTCGTCATTCTTACTTCAACATCTGAAGATGTTTACAACATTCAGAAGGGTATTGAATCATTGATTGATCTTCCGGTTTTGTAAGTTTTTTATATACTGGGTATATATTCGTTTTATGTTGTGCATTACCGGAAACGCGTATATGTAGTATATATAATCTCTTCATTCACGAATCCCGCTGTTCGTTCAATGAAACTGTACTTCTTGATTCTCTGTCTTGATCAATCACATGCGAAAACATAAGTTTTCGTTTTCCATAGTGAACGTTATTTTTCGCGAACAACTTCGTAATGCACACATTGAACATGTTGATTTACATAACCTTGAATCTAATCATCCGCTTTCAGAACATTTTCTGGTAATCCCACTGAAGATGCAAAGCAGATGTGTGATCTTACTTATCCTGTTATTGTTGCTGTTCCTCAAGTTCTTGCTCAACTTGTTCAAGTCAGTTTGATTTCCATCGAAGACGTTGAACTATTAATTGTTGCAAAACCTGATCAATACAGTAAAACAACTATTCAAAATGATTTGAAGTAAGACCTTGTATGAATTTGCTTCCTTATATGTAGCTTTTATTTTTAGAACCATTCTTAGTTTTACTAATCCATCAAGAACTCAATACGCAATCTTCTCAAACGATACTTCACATACGATTCAGCAATGTATTGGTTCATACTTGAAAGATCCATTTGTGGTTCATCATGATTTTTCCGAAAGTAGCAGCAGCATTTGTCCAAGCAATGCAGAATACAATAATGCCAGTGTCACAAAATATTCAAGTGTTGATATGTTGAAATATCAAGCACAATGTTCTTCTGAAGTTCAAAAATTCAAAAACATTATTCATAATTGTGAAACACGAGAAGTACGGTTTTTTTAAACAAACCTTTTTTACCATTATTTTTTTAGTATATTGCATCGACATCCGTTACCCCGAATATGGTATCGCCAAATGAATTTCGTAGTGGTATCTCTTCTTCATTGTCTTCTGTTTATCGAATAACGCCAACAGAATTTCATCGATCTTATCGTCCACAATATCCTAACCGTACCGAAGCCGTTCCACCTGCTGTTTTAAATACTGAATTAGTATTTCATACTTTTCCTTCTCTTGAACCAATCTATGGCAATATTCTTAATCTCAAACAGTATTCAAGGGATGGTATGATGAAAATCCAATCACAATGTTCTTCTGAAGTTCAAAAATATAAAGATATTATTGATAATTGTGATACGCAAGAAGTATGATTTTCTTTAACATGCTTTTTTATCTTTATTTTTTAGTATATTGCTTTGACATCTGTTGCTTTGAGTATGGTATCGCCAAACAAATTTCGTGGTGGTGTCTCGACTTCATTGCCTTTTGATTTTGAATCAATGCCTAAAGAGTTTTTACATCCTCATCGTCCACCGTATCGTAATGAATCTCTTGATGAATATTTTGCTGCCACCAATCTTACCGAAACCATTTCACCTGCTGTCAAAGTTACATTCAGCAATAGCAGCATTATACCAGCGTTTTTTACACACTTTTTATCGATTGATTTTCAAGTCCTCTCTTTTGCCAGCCAACGGCCATCTCCTTTGCCATCTCCTTTTATGCCTTCTCCGTTGCCAGCTTTGTGCAGTCTCATTGCGCAAAAGTGACACATGATTAATTGGAAAAAATGAAAGTGTTTTGTGAAAACAACATAAAAATTTTTGACAATCAAAGTTAACAATAAAATTACAGTATCACTTTTGTGACACCTCAAAAAATTCTTTTCCATTCAAAATGAAAAGTACGTCTTACTTCATCCTAAAAATTATTATTGTTAATTTTTACATTGTAATACTGTATTTCAATCTTTCTTAAAGTGTTTATCCTTTCTTTCCCTCTGTATAAATCATTGCAACAACAATGATTATTCTTCTTTTGTTGTTGGTTTTTTCCCTCTTTGTCGGCATTTGGACAAAGAGTCATTAGTGTTTTTTTTATTGGACTCTTCGATTAGATGCGAAGTTTCTGTATAAATATTCTCTCTGTTTTCTTAATTTAAGTCAGTTTAAATTTCTGTTCTTAATGGAATTTATAGAGCTCCTTGATTACCGTAAGATTATGATTTTTTGTTTTTAGTAAACTAAAAGTTTTTAGCTATCCCATTTCCGGATTTCGATTTCTTAACCATGAATCAATGGTTTTATTATTTGGGTGATAATGAATACCTTCTACTTGATTCCCCATCTTTTAATCCTGTCTCAGGAAAAGTAATGAATGGCATCTGCACATACAATAAATGTGATGTATATCTTTGTAATGTTGATGGTATTTTTTTATTCACTTCAAATAGTTAATTCGATTTAATTAATTTTTTTCAGCAATGGATCATCTTGAAAATGATATTTATAAACCTCGAGAATGATATTTTAAATTAATGATTATTTCTTTGTTATTTTCAATTTCGAATTAATAAAATTTACTTTTCTTAGAAAAAAAAGTTTTCTACACAATTGGATTAACACATAAAACATCAACAATTGATTGTTTATTTTATGCGAGTGCACAAACGACACACTCAAAAAAATAGAGTCACCCACTTTCTGACTTCTTTGGTTGCTTTTTTTCTTTCATCAAATCGGATATTTTTTTGGCGGGCACAAACGACGCATGTGTCCCGCGCAAAAATAGAGTCATTTTCTTTTCGACTTTTATTCATTGCGGTTGCTTTCTTTTTTATCTCAGATTAAAAATATACTTATTCTTTTCCATTTATTTAATTTTAACCGTTTTAATATTTTTTTCTCTAATTTTTACATTGTGTTAAAGTTATTTATTTTGACTGTTTTTTTACTTTTTCGCACAGAAAAAAGAAACACCATTTTTGAGTGACTCATTTTTCCATGTGCTTTTCTTTCTTTTTTAATTTTTTTATTACTTATAATCAGATTAAATTCTATTATTATCCAATTTCACTGATTCTTTCTTTAAAAACTTCTCATATTTTTTGCATAAAAAAGAGAATCATTTTATTCTTTTGAGTGACTCGTTTTTTTTGCCCGCGCAAAAAAAAATAAGATGCGCATCTCTTTCTTCTTGTTTCATTTTTTTCCGTCCTTCAAATATTTAAATTTTTTATGTCTTTAAAAAAAGAGACAACAGTTTTTTTCTTTTACTGTATTTCCATGTGCTTAAATTACGGTTTATTTTTTATTATTTACAATAAGATTTAATTTTTTCTTAAATTTATTTAATTTTTTCTTAAATTTATTTAATTCTGTTATTACCCAAATTGACTGATTCTTTAAAAAGTACACAAAAAAAGAGATTCATTTTTTCTTTTGAGTGACTCGTTTTTTTTCCCGCGCACAAAAAATAAGATGCGTCTTCTTGTTTCATTTTTAAGTCCTTCAAATTTATTTATTTCGTTAAAACAAATTATAAAATTAATTATACAGATTCACCTAAATAACCAAAGGGCACCACGGAGTAATTTTCTGACACCATGCATTTATAAAATGTCCCGATATAACGAGTAACACTCTCTCTAGTGTAAACATGGCCAGTTTTATCAGGAGTAATTTTAAAAAAATTGATTGTAACACTTTCTTGATTTCCAAAATTCTTCACCATTTCTTTAAATTTTTTGTAGTGCAATAATTTAGCAACAGCTGCAGTAATTGTAACTCCGCGTAGCTTTAGAATAAAATTAATATTATTATCCTTACGCAATTTAAGAGCATATTGTTTGCATCCATTTGTACAAACTTCCAAAATTTCATGCTCCGGGTATTCGTCATTAAAATCGCCTAAATACGGGCCACATTGAATCGGGATTTTAAAAATACGACATTTAAATAGGCAGCTATCCGTATCAAAATAAATTATGATACAGCCTTCTGTAAAATACAGTATTTCGAGATATTTAAAAAGCTTCAATCTTGCCATGCAGGTAGTATAGATTCCAATTACTGCGTTTGAAGTATTGCTTTCTCTAATAAATTCATTTTTATCCTTGCTAACAATCATCGCCAAATTTTCGTTTAAAATATCAAAAGTTTTAACTTCTTTGCTTTCATCGTACATTATTTTATCGATTTTTAAAGGATCTGAGGTTATCTCAACATGATCCTTTCCATTTTTTTGACAAAATTTCCCCCAAAGGCTCGTAATTAGCATTTTGCCTAAAAATTTTAATGAGGGATTTTTTTTCACATTTTCTCTATCGATATTGATTCCAAATTTTTCTTTATAAGTTTTAATATAATTTTCTTTGTCTGCTTCGCTTGAGATACCATTTGGATAGCCCTCGCTTTCTATTTTGACCTTCCCAAAATGCTGCAAATACCCTGAAAACAAATCACTGCTCCAATTTTCGTAGTGATAAGCATTGAAATATTTAATAGCTCTATACCCTCTGTCCAAACCGGCTGCTAATTCCAAATCACATATTGTTGTAATCCATCCCTTCTCCAAATCTGTGTGACTGCAAATAAAATTCATTCGCGTATTTTTCTTTTCAAACATGATGCAACATTTACGGCAAAGCGTGAAATAAAGGCAACCATTATAACGCATAGGGATAACAGGAATAATAAGATTAGACGGCGGAACAATGAAGACTTGTAGAATACCCTTTACAGGGATTTGTGAGCTGGATGTCCAATTTATATCTTGTTGCGAATAAGGAACTTCTATCACCTCAGGGAAGCCTACCGGGTATTTTCCAAACATTATTGAAGGATACAAAGACCGAAAATCATAATACTTAATACAGTATCCGGGCTCAGCTTTTGCATAAAGTGTTTGTGGACTTACCCTTCCGCCCACCAGTCCAGACCTTACGTCCAACGGGCCAGCAATGATTTCTTTATCAAAAAATTCTCTCATTTTTTCATTTGCTTTCAATTCAGCTTTTATCTCGCATTCCCAAAAAATTTTTACAGTAACCCCAGTTGCCTCAATTTCTTTTTTTCTTTCCATAGTTCGTTGATAATCCAAATCAGCAGTTCGTCCAGTCGGCATAATTCTATCTCTTTCTTTTATGCATAAAATGCACCCATGGAACATATCTTCATTAATCTCATAAACTGTTTTTCTTTCTTCACTCCATCCATCACATTTATAGCCCGCAATTCTTTTTTCCCCTAAGGGACTGTTTCTATGCTGGATGACAATATTTTCAGTTGTTTCTAGCCATAATAGATATTTAATCCCCAAAACTGAAGCTTTATCATGAGCTTGAAGCCCCCTTTCCGGCATAATTGCAATACTTTTTTCCGGCAAAAAATTTGTACAGTAAGCTTTCATACATGCTCCAGCGATTGTATTGCTTTCAAAAGGATCAGTTTTTGTAATATCATAAAAAAGTTTAAAGAATGCAACAACTGCATGCGCTAAAATACGAACATCAGAAATGTTATAAATATCCAACTGCTCCTCCAATGAGAATACTGTATTATAATTTTTTTCATACCAAATATCAAATTCTTTCTGCTTATCTTCCTTCATAAAATTGTAATAAAAATCGTCCTTTGGCGGCAATGTTTGAAGCACTTTTTTAAAGTTTGAAAACTTAATAAATCCATACGGAAAAAACTGTTTGTTTTCCATTTTCAAATCAAAGGTGTCAACCAATTTTTCCAGAGGCACATTTAAGAACAAATAAGTATCTTTAAATATCAACTCACAAGATTTTTTTCTTTTCGGCACTTTAATCATATAAAATTTGTTTCCATTTTTTATAACTTTTGGAGCTATATTTAATTCATACAATTTTCTGAGACAAAATAAGCTGTCAAATCTTGACGAATTATGAGCCATTAAAACTGATTTATAAGAATTATTAAAGCTATAAAGCATCGTATCCAAAAATCCTGCAACACATTTTTCATCTTTTAATGCTGACCATTTATACCAACGTTTAGGACCGCAAATTTCACAGCTAAATTCTTCATTTTTCCAAGTATCATTAAAAATACATTTTGTGCAATAAATATAAGCAACAGCATAAACCACTTCATGCTCTGTCAATTTTGGATCAATAATTTTTTCACAAGAAGTTTCAAAATCATAAATAACAATTCTATAATCTTTGATTTCTTTAAGTGGCAATCTTTGAATATAACATTCGCGGGATTCATGATAAGATTTACACGTATAACACCATTTTGTTTTACATTTGTGTTCGGGGCATAATTTTGTTGAATATGTATAACCACATTTATCACAAGTAACAAATAATCTGCAAATATTGCTTTCTACATGTTTTGAAAAACAAATTTTGCTATCAAAGAAACGGTTGCAGGTGCCGCAAACTTTGTTAAAGCCATCTGCAATACACGCACCATTACCGTAGGACATACACTTTCGGCATTTTAATATACATTTAGAGTCGTGTGATAATTCGATTGTTGTGGCATAATAATTTTCTCCGGCTTCAAATAATTCCAAAACTTTGCAAGAAGGGATTCGTTTTATAATTAATTGCGATCCTGAAATATTTGAGAAGATAAAAATACTGTCACACATTTTTACAAATTTAAATAATGACAGATTAGTTGACAAATGCCGTTTTTTGAGACTATTTCGAAATCGGGTGTCGTTTTTTGAGATTTCAAAATCTTTGTGACAGTCTCCTCCTTTTTTATTTTCACTTTAGCAAAAAATAACATTTCATTTGTTTTCAAGTTTTGCTGAAGAAAGATGTCTACTTTACGCGGTTTTCCCTTGAATAAAGAAATTGAACTTTCTTCTGCCAAAGTCGTTCATAAAATTGTTCCCGATGCTGATAAAGTTATAACTCTTGTTTTAAAAGTTGATGCTTTGGAAACTCCAAAACAAATTAATACCAAATTTGGTCCTTGCACAATGCTCAAATTACGTTTTGTTGCTGCTGATGGCGTAAAAATTCAAGGCCGCGTTTTTGGTGAAGACTTGGTTCAACAAGTTTTGGAGCTTTTACCTGTTGGCGCTGTTACAAAACTCAATTTCAGTCCTTATCCTCCATATCGTCAACTCGAAAGAACAGATGTCAAATTCGAAGTTCGCATTACAAAGGATTCAGTTATTGCCCGTCCTGACATGTAAGTTTTTAAAATCCTTTTTTTTATCCAAAAATATTTAAAAAAATCCAAAAAAATATTGTTTTTTTATTTGTGCCAAAAACCCAAAAAAATATCGCTTTTTTATTTGTCCCAAAAACCCCAAAAAAATATTGCTTTTTTCGTTTATGTCATAAATTGTAATTTGTCAAAAATAGTTTTTATGCTAGTGTTTAAAATTGTTTTTTAATTTTTTATTATTTACGCTTACAATAAATATTTATTGATAATACTTTTTTCCGAAGATTAAGCATACTATAAGAATTGTGAGAAAAGCACATAAAATTTCTAATTTGTTTATATTTTCCTTTTGTTTTACGTATAAGGGAAAGCAATCTACCTCTTCCATATAATCTGGAGGCTGGAGATCACGATGAATCATGACAAAATTATCATAAAAATAAATGATATCTTCTTCAAAAAATTGAAAATCTTCAAAGGGATAGAATGTTGAAGTTTTACTTTCCGCCACCGGCTCCTTTTCTGCAATCACGTTTTCCAAAAATTCTTGAAAATTGTATTCTTCTATCATAGAATTCTGATATAAATATAATTTTTTATTATAAATATTAAATCGAATAAGGTCATATTTGAGATAAACATGTAACATTAAATCGCTGCCAATACTAATTATTGAACAATTATCAAGAATATCTTTGACAATCAGTACATTTTGATTATCATAACTAAAAGTTGTTTGAGGGATTACGGTAGAATTAAAGTAAACGCAAAATTTATCTTCTGCTTTAAAAGAAGTAATATCTTGTAATTCAACACAAACACTATCGTTATTACTTTCTATAACAGCAAATGTGTTTAGATTAAATAAAGAAAAGTGAAGACCACAAATTAAATTTATAGAAATTAATTTTAAAATATCAGTAGTCATGACAGCTAATTACTATACCGACTTGTCGCTTCCGACAGCTTTCTCTGGAATAAATAATATTCAGAGAGAAACTGGTTTTTCGGCAAAAAAGTTGCAAAATGATCTTCAAAGAAATAGGGTGTACACTCAATATTTTCCCTTAAAGCATAATTTTAAACGTTTAAAAGTAATCTCAAATGGATTTTGCGGATTTGTTCACGTTGATCTTGCTGATATGCGTGCAATTGCTTCCGCAAATGATGATTATTACTATTTTTTAATTGGCGTTTGTACTTTAAGCAAACGTGTTTATGCGGCACCAGTAAAACGTAAAACAAAAGAGGAAATGATTAAAGCATTTGAAATTCTGCTTCCTAAATTTCCTATTCAACCTTTAAAAATATATTCAGATAACGGCCGAGAATTTACGTGCCTCAAAGATTATTTCAAGTCAAAAGATATTTTAAAGTATGAAAGTTCAAATTTCCATAAGAAAGCACAGTATGCTGAACGTTATATTCAAGTTATAAAAAATAGATTATACAAATATTTTTCGAGTGCTCAGACTTTGAAATGGATTGATAAAATTGATTTATTTACGGAAGCTGTCAACAATTCATATAACACGGCGATTAAAGCAAAACCAAATTCTATTACGATTGAGAATTCTCAAGATTTATGGAACAGACTTTATTTGAAACCAGAAAAACATAAAAAACAAACTTTATTTGAGGGAATGAAAGTGAGAATTGCAGTAGATAAAAATGCGTTTGATAAATCATATTTATCAAATTACAGTGATCATATTTATGAAATTGATAGAGTGATTAAAGGAAATCCTATTAGTTTTTTCTTAAAAGATTTACGTGGAAATAAATTAAGAAAGAGATTTTACAAAGAGCAGCTGGTGAAAGTAATATTAGACGAAGAAACAGAATACAGAGTTGAAAAGGTATTAAAAACAAAGAAAGTGAATAATGTTAAATATTTCTTTTGCAAATTTGTTGGACAAGATGATAGCTGGAATGAATGGATTCCTGAACATAATTTGATTTAACAAAATTTTTTTCTGTTAGGATTCTCTGGATTGTAACAATCACCTTGATGTTCTTTTTTGATAAAAACTGTTACATCTGATGCATAACAAACTTTTTGACAGGTAGGACAAGTAATTGAATCGAGAATATTTCGAAGGGGATACGGTCTGAGATAACTTTGTTCACGACATCTGTTAACGTAATAAAAGCAAGATTCGTGACCACAGCTTAAAATAGCAGTCCAACACATTTTTTAGTGTTTTATGCAAATGAAAAAAATTTTTATCCCGAGAAAAGATTTTGTGCAAAAAAAAATTTCGTAACAAAAAAAGCCATTATTTTAGATTGTTATCGTGTCAGTCAAAAAAAAAGATTGTCAAACCAGTATTGCGCAAGAAGCAGTTGCGTAAGAAAAAATTGCTATTTTAAAATGGAATACTATGAAAAACTATTTTTATGCCGGGAAGCAAAAAGTTTATTATTGGCAAACTCTGAATTTATTTCTGATGTTTTAAAAGACCCTCATATTTCAATTTCTGAAATGGTTCAAGAAACAGATGAATTTTTGAAATGGCATTACCATGACAGTTTTTTTCTTAGTCTCAATCCAGATATTTTAGAAAGCATTGCAGATAGTGTTTTTTATGGCAATTTTGAAATGGAAAAAAGTGTTGTTTATGATCTCATATATGAATTTTTAGAAAGTCTAACAAGTGAACTTTACGAAACAATAGATTATATTGGAATTGAACATTATAAATCTAACCATTAATTGTTAAAGTAAACAAAAATGTTATAATCAAATAATTTATTATTTTTTAAACCTATGTAAAAATTTTGTTAACGAAAAAAGAATAAATAATTTATAATTTTAACTCACTCATTTTGTCACAAAGATGATTCAAATAATAATCATCGCTTTCAGGATCATAACAATTGCCGGCGTGATTGGTTTTGCGGAAATGGACGTTTTTGATTGAAAATTGGGTACAGGGAATATGACAGGAAGGGCAGTGGAAAACTCCATAGGGACGAGCAGTATTTAAAAGTTCTTTGATGTGATACCTGCAAAAAGCATGTTTACATTTTAAAATAACAACAGCGTTACACATGTTTGACAGCAAGAAAAACGCAATGAATAAATTGTGGTTAAAAAATAGTTTTTTCCTCGATTTCGAAACAAGGAGTGGCATCCGTCACTCAAAAAAATGCGCAAGAAAAAAAACAAAAACAAATTTCACTTTTCTTTTTTTAAAAAAAGATGGAGAAATATTTGCTGTCTAAAAAAAGAAGTGAAGAATTTAATTCTTCACGGTACAAGTACCGTTTATTTTTTCATGATATGGGAAAGTTTGATGATCCGAAAGCTCAGTTTTTGAAAGAAATGCAGTCGATTGTTAATGATATTTTAGCTGAAGATTCAAGTGTGCAGAAAATTGGATTAATTTTGTCAAGCAGTTTATTATCAAAAGGTGATTTAAAGATTCCATTTACTTTTGTTAGGTCAGATTTTGTTGATATTTTATCGAATGAAATTTTTAAGTTGCAGCAAAGTGATAATTTTTCTTTACTTTTGGATTTACCGTTTGATGTTGAAGTTACAACTCACGCTCCCTCACGTGGAAGAGGTAAAATTAAAAAAGTTAGAAGTTATATTAAAAACACTCTTTTGTTAGATATTGATTTAAAAGATGGATTATGTTTAATTTATTCTATTATGGCTGCAATTGCTTTTTATTCAACTGAACCTGGTTCAAAGGAACGCTTTACAGTATGCCGAAAATATAAAACTAATCCAGCACGAAAAAGAAAAGAATTATTGAAAGAAGAAGCGCAAAAATTTATGGATGAAAATGGAATAAAAAGAAAAGAAATGGGATATACTTTGAAAGATGTTGAAAAAATTCAAAAAAGATTGGATATTAATTTTCCAGGAATTTATAGATTAATTGTTTTTGGAGTTTCAAGTTTTACAAAACCTATTTTTAAAAGTGAAAATAATGCAAATATTTTACTTCCTTTACATTTTGCTGGTGGTCATTTTGCAGCTGTCAAAAATATTTCCATGTTTACAAGTGGTAAACAAAGTTACAAATACTGTATTGAATGTGAATCAACTTTTGACAGAATCGAAAGACACGACTCTAAATGTATATTAAAATGCCGAAAGTGTATGTCCTACGGTAATGGTGCGTGTATTGCAGATGGCTTTAACAAAGTTTGCGGCACCTGCAACCGTTTCTTTGATAGCAAAATTTGTTTTTCAAAACATGTAGAAAGCAATATTTGCAGATTATTTGTTACTTGTGATAAATGTGGTTATACATATTCAACAAAATTATGCCCCGAACACAAATGTAAAACAAAATGGTGTTATACGTGTAAATCTTATCATGAATCCCGCGAATGTTATATTCAAAGATTGCCACTTAAAGAAATCAAAGATTATAGAATTGTTATTTATGATTTTGAAACTTCTTGTGAAAAAATTATTGATCCAAAATTGACAGAGCATGAAGTGGTTTATGCTGTTGCTTATATTTATTGCACAAAATGTATTTTTAATGATACTTGGAAAAATGAAGAATTTAGCTGTGAAATTTGCGGTCCTAAACGTTGGTATAAATGGTCAGCATTAAAAGATGAAAAATGTGTTGCAGGATTTTTGGATACGATGCTTTATAGCTTTAATAATTCTTATAAATCAGTTTTAATGGCTCATAATTCGTCAAGATTTGACAGCTTATTTTGTCTCAGAAAATTGTATGAATTAAATATAGCTCCAAAAGTTATAAAAAATGGAAACAAATTTTATATGATTAAAGTGCCGAAAAGAAAAAAATCTTGTGAGTTGATATTTAAAGATACTTATTTGTTCTTAAATGTGCCTCTGGAAAAATTGGTTGACACCTTTGATTTGAAAATGGAAAACAAACAGTTTTTTCCGTATGGATTTATTAAGTTTTCAAACTTTAAAAAAGTGCTTCAAACATTGCCGCCAAAGGACGATTTTTATTACAATTTTATGAAGGAAGATAAGCAGAAAGAATTTGATATTTGGTATGAAAAAAATTATAATACAGTATTCTCATTGGAGGAGCAGTTGGATATTTATAACATTTCTGATGTTCGTATTTTAGCGCATGCAGTTGTTGCATTCTTTAAACTTTTTTATGATATTACAAAAACTGATCCTTTTGAAAGCAATACAATCGCTGGAGCATGTATGAAAGCTTACTGTACAAATTTTTTGCCGGAAAAAAGTATTGCAATTATGCCGGAAAGGGGGCTTCAAGCTCATGATAAAGCTTCAGTTTTGGGGATTAAATATCTATTATGGCTAGAAACAACTGAAAATATTGTCATCCAGCATAGAAACAGTCCCTTAGGGGAAAAAAGAATTGCGGGCTATAAATGTGATGGATGGAGTGAAGAAAGAAAAACAGTTTATGAGATTAATGAAGATATGTTCCATGGGTGCATTTTATGCATAAAAGAAAGAGATAGAATTATGCCGACTGGACGAACTGCTGATTTGGATTATCAACGAACTATGGAAAGAAAAAAAGAAATTGAGGCAACTGGGGTTACTGTAAAAATTTTTTGGGAATGCGAGATAAAAGCTGAATTGAAAGCAAATGAAAAAATGAGAGAATTTTTTGATAAAGAAATCATTGCTGGCCCGTTGGACGTAAGGTCTGGACTGGTGGGCGGAAGGGTAAGTCCACAAACACTTTATGCAAAAGCTGAGCCCGGATACTGTATTAAGTATTATGATTTTCGGTCTTTGTATCCTTCAATAATGTTTGGAAAATACCCGGTAGGCTTCCCTGAGGTGATAGAAGTTCCTTATTCGCAACAAGATATAAATTGGACATCCAGCTCACAAATCCCTGTAAAGGGTATTCTACAAGTCTTCATTGTTCCGCCGTCTAATCTTATTATTCCTGTTATCCCTATGCGTTATAATGGTTGCCTTTATTTCACGCTTTGCCGTAAATGTTGCATCATGTTTGAAAAGAAAAATACGCGAATGAATTTTATTTGCAGTCACACAGATTTGGAGAAGGGATGGATTACAACAATATGTGATTTGGAATTAGCAGCCGGTTTGGACAGAGGGTATAGAGCTATTAAATATTTCAATGCTTATCACTACGAAAATTGGAGCAGTGATTTGTTTTCAGGGTATTTGCAGCATTTTGGGAAGGTCAAAATAGAAAGCGAGGGCTATCCAAATGGTATCTCAAGCGAAGCAGACAAAGAAAATTATATTAAAACTTATAAAGAAAAATTTGGAATCAATATCGATAGAGAAAATGTGAAAAAAAATCCCTCATTAAAATTTTTAGGCAAAATGCTAATTACGAGCCTTTGGGGGAAATTTTGTCAAAAAAATGGAAAGGATCATGTTGAGATAACCTCAGATCCTTTAAAAATCGATAAAATAATGTACGATGAAAGCAAAGAAGTTAAAACTTTTGATATTTTAAACGAAAATTTGGCGATGATTGTTAGCAAGGATAAAAATGAATTTATTAGAGAAAGCAATACTTCAAACGCAGTAATTGGAATCTATACTACCTGCATGGCAAGATTGAAGCTTTTTAAATATCTCGAAATACTGTATTTTACAGAAGGCTGTATCATAATTTATTTTGATACGGATAGCTGCCTATTTAAATGTCGTATTTTTAAAATCCCGATTCAATGTGGCCCGTATTTAGGCGATTTTAATGACGAATACCCGGAGCATGAAATTTTGGAAGTTTGTACAAATGGATGCAAACAATATGCTCTTAAATTGCGTAAGGATAATAATATTAATTTTATTCTAAAGCTACGCGGAGTTACAATTACTGCAGCTGTTGCTAAATTATTGCACTACAAAAAATTTAAAGAAATGGTGAAGAATTTTGGAAATCAAGAAAGTGTTACAATCAATTTTTTTAAAATTACTCCTGATAAAACTGGCCATGTTTACACTAGAGAGAGTGTTACTCGTTATATCGGGACATTTTATAAATGCATGGTGTCAGAAAATTACTCCGTGGTGCCCTTTGGTTATTTAGGTGAATCTGTATAATTAATTTTATAATTTGTTTTAACGAAATAAATAAATTTGAAGGACTTAAAAATGAAACAAGAAGACGCATCTTATTTTTTGTGCGCGGGAAAAAAAACGAGTCACTCAAAAGAAAAAATGAATCTCTTTTTTTGTGTACTTTTTAAAGAATCAGTCAATTTGGGTAATAACAGAATTAAATAAATTTAAGAAAAAATTAAATAAATTTAAGAAAAAATTAAATCTTATTGTAAATAATAAAAAATAAACCGTAATTTAAGCACATGGAAATACAGTAAAAGAAAAAAACTGTTGTCTCTTTTTTTAAAGACATAAAAAATTTAAATATTTGAAGGACGGAAAAAAATGAAACAAGAAGAAAGAGATGCGCATCTTATTTTTTTTTGCGCGGGCAAAAAAAACGAGTCACTCAAAAGAATAAAATGATTCTCTTTTTTATGCAAAAAATATGAGAAGTTTTTAAAGAAAGAATCAGTGAAATTGGATAATAATAGAATTTAATCTGATTATAAGTAATAAAAAAATTAAAAAAGAAAGAAAAGCACATGGAAAAATGAGTCACTCAAAAATGGTGTTTCTTTTTTCTGTGCGAAAAAGTAAAAAAACAGTCAAAATAAATAACTTTAACACAATGTAAAAATTAGAGAAAAAAATATTAAAACGGTTAAAATTAAATAAATGGAAAAGAATAAGTATATTTTTAATCTGAGATAAAAAAGAAAGCAACCACAATGAATAAAAGTCGAAAAGAAAATGACTCTATTTTTGCGCGGGACACATGCGTCGTTTGTGCCCGCCAAAAAAATATCCGATTTGATGAAAGAAAAAAAGCAACCAAAGAAGTCAGAAAGTGGGTGACTCTATTTTTTTGAGTGTGTCGTTTGTGCACTCGCATAAAATAAACAATCAATTGTTGATGTTTTATGTGTTAATCCAATTGTGTAGAAAACTTTTTTTTTCTAAGAAAAGTAAATTTTATTAATTCGAAATTGAAAATAACAAAGAAATAATCATTAATTTAAAATATCATTCTCGAGGTTTATAAATATCATTTTCAAGATGATCCATTGCTGAAAAAAATTAATTAAATCGAATTAACTATTTGAAGTGAATAAAAAAATACCATCAACATTACAAAGATATACATCACATTTATTGTATGTGCAGATGCCATTCATTACTTTTCCTGAGACAGGATTAAAAGATGGGGAATCAAGTAGAAGGTATTCATTATCACCCAAATAATAAAACCATTGATTCATGGTTAAGAAATCGAAATCCGGAAATGGGATAGCTAAAAACTTTTAGTTTACTAAAAACAAAAAATCATAATCTTACGGTAATCAAGGAGCTCTATAAATTCCATTAAGAACAGAAATTTAAACTGACTTAAATTAAGAAAACAGAGAGAATATTTATACAGAAACTTCGCATCTAATCGAAGAGTCCAATAAAAAAAACACTAATGACTCTTTGTCCAAATGCCGACAAAGAGGGAAAAAACCAACAACAAAAGAAGAATAATCATTGTTGTTGCAATGATTTATACAGAGGGAAAGAAAGGATAAACACTTTAAGAAAGATTGAAATACAGTATTACAATGTAAAAATTAACAATAATAATTTTTAGGATGAAGTAAGACGTACTTTTCATTTTGAATGGAAAAGAATTTTTTGAGGTGTCACAAAAGTGATACTGTAATTTTATTGTTAACTTTGATTGTCAAAAATTTTTATGTTGTTTTCACAAAACACTTTCATTTTTTCCAATTAATCATGTGTCACTTTTGCGCAATGAGACTGCACAAAGCTGGCAACTGAGAAGGCATAAAAGGAGATGGCAAAGGAGATGGCCGTTGGCTGGCAAAAGAGAGGACTTGAAAATCAATCGATAAAAAGTGTGTAAAAAACGCTGGTATAATGCTGCTAGCAATAAACTTCATAAAATTTGGATTCCTTTGACGTAGTTCATCATTTGCATGAGTCAAAACTCCTTGAACTGCTTGTACCATTGCTGCATTTTCTTCAACTGTGAATCCATTCAAAGTATCCAAAACCAGTTCACCAAAGAATGAAGAATATAGTTCAGCTTGGACTTCACCTTTAAAGAATGATACAACATTCACAACACAGAATAAAGCTTCTTGTCGAATTCGAACATCATGGGCATAGCAATTTCGAACAAGAGATTCCCATAATTCATTTCGATTATAAATATTTTGAATGCAGGATGGACGAAGAGAACCAAGAAAATTTGAAAGACACCAAATTATATCAGCTTCAAGGGTGTCACAAGATGTTGGGAGACGGGCTTCCATTGCATTAACAAATCCATAATCAATAATATTTTGAATTACGTCATCATCATTGAAAGCAATATTTCCAAGTGCCCGGATAATCTTTGATGAAACACTATCATCATCTGATTCAAACATTTGCAAAAGATGATGCATCAATGATTCATTGCCAACAACCAACTGACCCTAAAAACAATAATTGTTGTATATGGAATGAATAAAATAATTTAATATAATACTTACAACTAATTTATCCGAATCACCAATGACCCAATCATGAAGAATTTCGACGCCTTGAAAAATTGAATCATCTGGAGCTGGAAGGGAAACCAATCCATGAACAGCTTTGATCATTCTTTTACGACCCTAAAAAAGTAATCATTTATCAAATTTTAAAAGTAAAATAAAAACATACATAAACAGAAAGTGATAAAACTTCAGAAGCATTTGAAGGACGAATAATATTTTGAAGAGTCCATGCAAAAATATCCCGTTGATTCGGGGTTAAACTGGCGGGAGTTTGAAGCACATCCAAAATTGGGATAATAACATTTGTATTTAGGACCAAAGCTCGGCAGGGTTGACAATCTGCTGCAATATTCCCAAGGCTCATAACAGCTTGATCTCGAACAGCACTTGAGGTGGAATTCTTTGCATGAGAAGCAACATATTTGACCATATCCTATAAAAAGTTGTGTGAATCATCAATTTGAACAGTTTATTCAAGTGCAAATACAATAAATAAATTCTGCTTGAATCATTTATGCCTTGTTGAGATTCGTATATAACAAAAAAGAAAAAAACCAACCTTTGCATGCATTTCATGAATCAACGGAGAATTTGCATGTGAGAGATTTGTGATTGCCCATAAAATTTGTTCCAAAACAGTGGCATCTTCTTTTGGCTTCTTCAAAATCTTACAAATCACTTCAATGACATCATTTTTGAGTTCAGGAGATGGGGTTGAACGACTTGATAGCAAAACTCTTAAATCTTCAGCAGCACGACGACGAAAAAGAATTTGTTTGAGGCCAGAAGTCTTCAAAAAATTGAGAGCATTTTGAAGTCGAGTTCTTTCATTTACAGCAGCAGTATTATTGTTATTGGTATTATTAACTTGTTGTGGTGGCTGAGGTGGAGGTGGTGGTGCATGTTGATCCGCATCTCCAAGCATCATTTTTCCAAGTATTGATATTGATTGATTTCAGCAGTAAAGTTGAGAGATAGAGAGAGAAGAAGCAACGAATGAATTGAAGGAAGGAAAAGCTTCGATAGTGGAAACAGAAAATGTACATACCAAATGCTTATATAGAAAAATCAAGTACAAAGCTAGAATGCATTTGTTAATTATGTTAATTTTCCTCAAATAGAACATTATTAATGATCACTTTGAACATACAAATTCAATCGTGTAAAAAATTTTGTTGACAAATAGGGATGCTCTTTGCTCACATTTTGCCAAAACTCGATTTTTACTGTATTTTTTTTGTGAGCATAAAAAATTCTGAATCCTATAGATTCTGAATCGTTTTTGTTTTTTAACGTAAATAAATCTTTATGATAACATTTTTTTCTGCTTTTACAGAATTCTTTTAAACTGCTTCAAATTTAGTATGGATAAAAAACAGGCGATAAAAAATGCTCACGTTTCAGCAGACCATGTTTGATCCAGATCCATTCAAAAAACTAAAAAGGAAACATTTTTTGCTTAACAAAATCTTAATAAAAGCGTAAAGCAGGGTTTAAGCATTCTCTCCACAGTCGACGCCATATGATAAAAGAGACCGCTTATATTAGGGATTGTTTAGACCGAACATCAAGTTCTTTTTTCAAAAATTTTTTTATGGAGTTTATAAGCTTTTCCATGGTTCGACCAATATGATTCCTTAATGCACGTGTTTGTCATATAAAAATTGTAGTTTAAAATCAACTGAGACATGGCATTGGCACACATGTATGATTTAAAAAAAAACTGCATTGATTTTCTTTTCTTTTTGCAACAACAACAGAAAATCAACGTTGTTGATGTTGGTGTGTGTGACAAATTGTCTCATATAACATGTATTCTTTTTTTAATTTTCATGTTTTTTTATTTAAAGGACGAGACCCATCGTGAATAAACTTATAGACGCAACTTTGATTGCAATGTCTCGACACGAAAGCACCTTCATTGGAGCTTGTTTTTTTCTTTACTGCAGCTGCAAAAAAGGAAAGAAAAAAGCAGCTCCAATGAGTCCCTGATTTTTGTAAAAAAAAGTTTATTCACGATGGATCTCCTCCTTTAATCAGCTCTTCCTTCACCAATATGTATTTCAGAAATAAATGGGAAATTTTTTTGTGACACCTGCGGCAACATCAAAGGAAGAAGAAAAGAAAGAAGAAAAAATACCATTTATAACAAAATTGGAAAAATTATCAAATATTCCCCTTTCATTATCGACATCAAAAGAAGCTTTTGCCTTAACTTCTGCAATTCTTCGGTTAAGTTTTGACCTTCCAAAACCATTATTTTTAAATGAATACCAGAAATATATTGCTGCAGTTTACATTGAAAAATCTTTACCCTTGTTCGAAAAACCTTTGGAAATTTATGATGGAAATTGGGCGGAATTGGAATTTGCAGATGGCTTTTTAGTAGCTCGTAAAGTTCGTTCCGGTTTACAATATTTAATTGATGAATTTAAAGAGAATCAAGAAGTTTATGATCGATTAAAGCAAATATTTAATGGTTCAGCTGTTAAGGAAATTGAAAGTTATATTAAGTTCACCCTTTACACGCATAAATGTGATTTCCCCCTTGAAATTTTAAATACAATTCCGTCATCACATTTTTGGTGGTTTTATGTTCAAACAGATGATGATGATGAAGAAGATGATGAATAAAAACTTGTTAATTCCCCATACGAGCTATCCTATCTTAAAACTTGTTCTATTTTTCTAACATTAGTATCTTTTTGTGAGTCATTGTCTGTTTATTTTATTTATTAATTACCAGAAAAGTGTTATTTTTTTATTTATTTATTAATATTGAAGCTTTAACTTAATATGCTTGCATATATAAGTTTGAGACTATCAATATGTTAAAAATTAATATTTTGTGTCAGTAAATAACTTATTAATAAATATTTTTAAAACATTCAAAATTAAAAAAAGCTCAAAAAATATATTCAACAAAAATATTTTTATTCGTTCTTTTTTCAAAAAATCATCATTTTTTCAGCAAAGACCAAATGTTTGTCTTCGAAAATGAAAGAAAGAAAAACAAATTTCAATATCGATGTTTATGTTTCATTTTCGAAGACACAACATGTTCAATATTTTGTGCCAGTTGACACAAAGCAGAAAGATGTCTAGTTTTTAATGAAATGCTTTTTATCGACAGAAACGTTTAAATAAAAATTACAAAATCTATCTTCAACTTTTGAATATTATGTTATTTCATACCCCATTTTTAATTAATGTTCATGATTTACAAAACATATCACAATCAGAATATCTCATATACTAAAATTTTATCTTTATGGACATTTGAAAGAAGATCAAAAATGTTTTGACAATCTCAAACAATATAAATTATATGATGTTTGCAAATGCCAGAAAGTAACTCAAATTTACAGATATCATTTTTTCTAGTTTTTTAATAATCCACTTTTTCTTCGCTATAGCGTTTATTAATAAAACCAATTGCGGACTGCATGCATTTTTTGAAGGTTGTCATTAATGTAAGGGGATTGGGCCTTTTGGGGATACTGTATTAGCTTAAGCTTTTTGTTGTTTGTTCTTTGTCCCGTGAATCATCAACATTCCTTTCTCATCGTCATGATCTTCGATCACCGCTTGATCCGTTTCCTGTCATGCTCCCTTTCTTTGTTGTTCTTTTTTGTTGTTTTTGTGCAAGTTAGTCTGTTGCTGTTCTTGCATTTCCGACGACATTCCTTTTGATTTGATATTTAAGCTGTGGCTTTACACAATCAAATCGGCGCCCCCATCTTACGTTTGTATTTTGGTTAGAAGTTTAGTGAAGTGTTTGATTGAAGTGTGATCGTTGTAAGTGTTCGGTGAAAACTTTCGTGGTTTGAAGAAGATTGATCGTTGGAAAGTATCCGGTTAAAACTTTCGTTGGATTTGGCCAGCTTTTGGTGGAAGCTCGGCGTGGATTGTGTATTTGGTGAAGTTGGAATTATTCCTTTTCTCACCTCCGAACCTCGGGTTTGGGACCCTATTAAACTATTTATCCGAAAGGGTATTACCCAATAAGGGAGAACCTTACATTAATTTGTGTTGCAATATTTTAGATTCCCGTTTAAAAACTTGTGTAGAAAAGCGTTGATTTTATCATAAAACGGTTTAATTTTATATAATGTAACATTTTTGATTAAAAAAGAATTTACACTGACGAAAAAATTTTTTAAACTTCAAAGTAGCGACAGAAATCGGAGATGCAGACAAAAATCAAAAAGCATTTGAACCAAAAAAAACCCAGTAAAAATTTCGTTATTATTTGACTACAAATTTTTTAGTTTTAAGAAAAATTCACGTTTTACTTTCCATTTTTACACTGTTTTGAATTTTTTATTGTCTTTTTCTTATTTTTACTTATTTTACAGGGAGTGTTGGGGCAAGCAAAATATTGCCCCCGACTTTCTGTATAGTTTCAATAAAAATCATGTATGACATCAGTAGTAACTTTGATGCATGATCTTATGGGCGATATTTGATTAAAATACTTTCATTGTTATTTATCGTTGAAAAATTGAAATACAGACATAAAGAAAAGGCGTTCCTTACACAATAAAACAAAGGTTCTAGAGGAAATTTGTGCAACGAAAAATCAAAAAATAATATTTTTTCAATTTAAAAGTTTATTTAAATCCGAAAATTGGATACTTCCAACTCGGCTTGCTTTTTGTTAAAAATGTTTTTGATTGAAGACTAATTATCATAGACAAAACTGTCAGAAACATTCCTTCGGGATTTTTCATTTATGTAATGATTTGAACCATTTAAAAAACAGAAACCTTTATTTTTTGGAATGAATGATGTTTTTTTTGTTTTTTGTATGTTCTTAAAACTTCATTAATTGCCAAGAATTGAGTACTTCCGGCTTGAAAAATAGTTTTTTTGTTAAAAAATGTTTTTAAGAGACGATATACGACAGGATTCAAAACGAGCGGCACATGAAATTTTTAAATGAAATTTTTTGTGGTTCATTCGATTAAACTAGATGAAAAAAGGTTATTTTGAAAGTTTTGGGTCAACCTATCTCGTACTTTTGATTTAACTATATAATAAAGTTACTGTATGACCAAAAATGGAAAAATTCGGGAAAAATCCGAAAGTGAACGAATCAAAAAGTTATAAATCATGATTGTACTTATAAATAAGGGCTTTTGAATGCACTATAGAAAAAATTTTTATCTGACCCCCAACCTCGAAATTTCGGGTACTTTAGTTTTCGACACAGAGGAAAAATTTGCATAATTCCTAGTTCAAATCAAAGACATATCACACCAAGTAGCCCTATATCTGGGCTTTCCAAAAATATAAAATTTGTTGAAATCGGTGGGGTACTTAGCGATAGCCAGTAAAAAAGGTGCGCGTGATCAATATCTCCAACATCAACCTTGGGGTAAAACTTGGGTATGATGAAAGATATTGACCTGCGGTGACTTGCACAATGAAATATCATGTTGTAAGAGTATTCTGGGTGATTTTCATCACATTTGGATATCATTAAGACATATGCCATTAACATGAAATTTTGATATTTAGCAACATTAGACTCCGAAGGGAAAATCAGGGTAATTTGGGTTTTTGGTTAAAAACAAAAGAGTGGATGCTTTTAAAACATGAAATAGATGTAATTTAAGTAATTACAAGCATTAAACATTGATATATCGTTCATTTTTGATTTTTTGGTTGGTTTGAAATTTTCCTTAATTTTTGGCCATTCGTATATAAATTATCTCTAAAATTCATGTTTTTTGCATTCAAAAAGGTTCAAAAGGTCTCAAAATTAATTTTTATTATTAATATTGCCAATTACAATCATTTCGGAACAAATGTGATGTCTATGCAAATTTTTCAGAAATTTCGATTTTCTCGAAGTTTCGAATTTTTGATTTTTTATCGATTGGTTTGCTTTTTCTGTTTTATGTTACGAAATACTGTTACTGAGTTCGAAAAAATAGTTTTTGTCTCATTTTGGGAAGAAAAACACTGATTTTAGAGATAATTTATATACGAAAAATACCATGATTTTTAAAATTATGGGAAATTAAAAGTAGGCATCCCCAGGTGTTAAAAATGTACCTACTTACTCTAAACATGCTATATTTTATCGGTAACGGCAAAAAAAGTTGATAAGTATGATATTTCATACAATTTTGATACCTCGAAAAATGGCCAAAATTAAGGAAAATTTCAAACCAACCAAAAAATCAAAAATGACCCATATATGAATGTTCATTGCTTATAATTACTTAAATTACATCTATTTCATGTTTTAAAAGCATCCACTCTTTTGTTTTTAACCAAAAACCCAAATTACCCTGATTTTCCCTTCGGAGTCTAATGTTGCTAAATATCAAAATTTCATGTTAATGGCATATGTCTTAATGATATCCAAATGTGATGAAAATCACCCAGAATACTCTTACAACATGATATTTCATTGTGCAAGTCACCGCAGGTCAATATCTTTCATCATACCCGAGTTTTACCCCAAGGTTGATGTTGGAGATATTGATCACGCGCACCTTTTTTACTGGCTATCGCTAAGTACCCCACCGATTTCAACAAATTTTATATTTTTGGAAAGCCCAGATATAGGGCTACTTGGTGTGATATGTCTTTGATTTGAACTAGGAATTATGCAAATTTTTCCTCTGTGTCGAAAACTAAAGTACCCGAAATTTCGAGGTTGGGGGTCAGATAAAAATTTTTTCTATAGTGCATTCAAAAGCCCTTATTTATAAGTACAATCATGATTTATAACTTTTTGATTCGTTCACTTTCGGATTTTTCCCGAATTTTTCCATTTTTGGCAATACAGTAACTTTACTTTACAGTTAAATCAAAAGTACGAGATAGGTTGACCCAAAACTTTCAAAATAACCTTTTTTCATCTAGTTTAATCAAATGAACCACAAAAAATTTCATTTAAAAATTTCATGTGCCGCTCGATCTGTAAATTTTCTAATCCTGTCGTATAGTGTCTCTTAATTGAAGATTAACAAAAGGGTTTATTTTTCAATTTAAAAGTTTCACGCTTGTAAATTTTTTGAACGAAAAATAAGAAGATTGATGATATTTGAGTGAACTTTAAAATGACTCTTTTTTTCATTTTTGATTGTCTTCTTCTTTTTCTCGTTGTGTGGGGGCAAAAAAAAAACATTCTGGTGGTGGTATTATGGAGTTGTTGGAATTGAATTGAATGAAGGAAAGAAGGAAAAGAAAGATGAAAATATGAAGTCTTTTTTTTGCGAGGGTGAAACTAAAATGATTCTAATGAGCTTATTTAACGGAAAACATTAAAAAGGGATGTTAAAGTACTTGAATATCCAAAAATAAGAAAAGAATGTAAAATGACGAAATTGACCTTATTTTGAATGGTTTAAATTACGTGATTTTGTGGATATTTAATGACTGCTTTTTCATGGCACTTTTTTAATTTGAGGGGGGGGGGGGGGGGGTAAAAACTGTATATAAATGATATCTTTGAAGTTAATAAGTGTTAAAGTTTATTTAGGATTAGTAGATTTTTTTCTACCGTATCCATACTTTATAAAATTGGGATAGTTTTTTTATTTTTTAAATCATGAAATGATTGGTAACACTTTTTCATAAAGATTACTGTAGGCAAGACAATTTTGTTACAAATTTTATAATTTTTATGCAAAATTTTTAATCAATCTTATTTGCTTTTTCTTCCATTTTTGCATTTTTTCTCCAAAAATTTTTAATAACTTCTTCATTAAATATTGTTTATCATTAATAAATACCCAAAAACAAAATTATTTATTCCAAAAATGATGTCTTTTGTTTTTTTCATTTTTTTGTGTCAAAAATGTCACCCTCCCCAAATTTTTGTCCTTTTCAAACATTTTTGCAGCTTTTCTTTTTTCTTCGGTGAAAGTTCAAAAGAAAGGTTAAAACTAATCAACTCAAATTTTTTTTTCGGTGAATCCCAGCTGAAATTTTTTTAATTTCAAAACACAAAACTTAAATTTTTAGAAAAACATATAACTAAAAAATATTGTTTATGGTTAATTATTAATGTTCACCAAAAAAATGTTTCTGAAAATGGCATAAAAATTAATGTCAGACATTTTTGGGGTTGATTGATGAGTTGCTCAAATTTATTAGGCACACAAGATGCCCTCAGGCGACTTCATCGAAAACTTTAAAATTTCCAGGAAGTTGCTTTTAAAAAGTCAAAACATAAAAACCAACTTTAAAACAAGAAACAAGAAAATGCGTTTTTATATGTCATAATTTTTGGGGAAGAATAAATTTATCATTAAAAGTACGCAAATACCAGGACCTTCTCAAAATACAAAATGTCCCAAAAATTGTAATATAAAAAAACTGCTTTCAAAACACATATTTTTTCAGACAAATTTTAAGAAAAAACAAGATCGTAAATGTTTTTTTTTAAAAGTTGTTTGTTGTTGTTTTTTGGAGTTGAAAAAAGTCAAAAATCTTTTTTTGCAAAAACGTTTTTGAAAAAAATTTGAAACTTTACAACGGAAATTAAAAAACTTTTATTGCTTTGGTTTTTTGGTGATCAGTCTGTTTTTTAAAAGAGAGCATTCATTTTAAGTTAAGTAAATAGTCGAGACTTCAAAATGACCAATGACCGCTTTTATGAAAGAAGAAGTTGTCAGATGAGCTTTGATGTTAGTTTTCAGTTGGATGTGCTTGTTTTATCAAAAAAGATAAGTTTTGGATTTTTTTCTAATCAAAATAAAAGTATCTTTATGTGTTGTATCGGAATCAAAAACAAATTCGACCAAATTAGTAATCTTTTTAAACCGCATTTAATTATCCCATTGTCGTGCAAGTCCAATTTTGGGTTCATGAAAAGTTTTTATTCATCAAATTACTGTTGCTACAAAAACTACCGTAACAAAAACACGCCAATTTTTACTAACAAAATATCTCATTTTTCGTCTTTAATTAAGGTCACATTAAAAGATAGGCATCTATTTAGTTTGTTTAGTTTACTGCAAAACCCCCCCAATGTTGTTGTAGGTTTCACACTTGTTTTTCTATGCAAAATGACTCTTCTGTTTTGAAAAAATTCAAAGAAATGTGTAGGTTTTGCAATCTGATAAGCTTTTTTTAACTTTTTTGACATCATTTCTCGTATCTCCCTGAAATCTGTGCTTTTGCACGATTTTTTGTTTCTCCAAAAATAAATTTCACAATTTTGCACTCAACTTTTTCATACCCAAAAAAGGCGTAATTTCGATCAAATTTCAAAATTTTGTTCATTTAAACATATGTTTTTGACCACAAAAATTTTATATCTGTATTTTCTAGCAGTAATAATAATTTAAGTACTTTGTTTTTATTCCATCCAAAAAAAGAATAATAAATAAACAGATCAAAAACGTAATGCCTTTTTTTCGTACGTAATTTTACAATTATATCTGCCTCAAGCCTCTAAAAATTGTATAACTCAATTTACTTCCGTCAATGTTTTTGCTGCCACTTTTGGTGGCAATTTTTTTTCATTTACGGAAATATTATTAGCTTTTTTAGCTCAAATATAATTTTATAATTTTTCTGTTTTTTCCACCCTCTCGTTTTTTTCTTTCGCACTTTTGTATACCTCAAAATATAAAAATAAATAGAAACATAATTTATTTATTTTTTTACAATGAAGAAAATATATAAATAACAAAAATGATTACTATTTTAAAATTTTTGTATTTACTATAAATAAAAAGAAGCGGGGGTTATAGAAAAAATTGAAAAGGAAGGAAAAGGACGGTATTAGAGCAGTTTTTTGGAGGAGCAGATTTTTGAAGAAGATGTTCTTTGTTGTGTTTTTGGATTTTGGAAGTGCCAACATCGAAAACATATTGTTCTTTTTAAAGAAGCTGGTGATGATAACGGTTGTTTTGGTTTTTAAAATTTGTTCTTACAATTTGTTAGTACAGTAATGCCTGATAGAGAACAATGTGTTATCGAAAAAGATATCTTTTTAGAAAAAGCACGTTTTTAAGATTTTGATGTCATTATTGTTTTTGATGACCCCTTAAAAGTACAGCTATTCTTAAATATTTTATGCTTCTGTTTATTGGTTGTTATTCTTGTTTCCTTTTTGGTAGGCGTAGATGTGCCATGTTTTAAAAATTAAATTCTTATAAAATTACTGTAAAAATTTGCAATCCCCCTGAAAATGCCTGTTTTGGAATTTTAACAAAAATCATTCAAGTACTTTTATCAAAGCTAATATCTTCTTTTTAGTCATCGTATTTGATAAAGTACATTCTTACTCCCACCAAAAACAACCATACGTTTTTTATTTAACTTATCCTTTTTTCATAATTAGCAGCCCTCTCAAAACAGCTGATTTTATTGCTGTCTCAAATAATGTATAAAAATGTTTTTAAAAGGCACATTCATTTTTTTACAATCATTATTAGCTAATTTTTATTATTTTAAAAAGTATGTCTCCAATAAGAAAAACAAAAAAAACAACTCCCACGTTTTTCTTCTCTTTTAATTCCTTGTAAAAACGTAGAAAAAAAACGAAGAATGCGTAAAAAATGTCTCATTTTTCAAATAATCCTTTTCCACAAAAAGAAGAAACAAACTTTTTTTCATGTTGCTATAAAAAGAGCAAAAAAGAAGAAGAAGAGTCTATAAATTCTTCCAAGAAAAAAATTTCGTGGTCGTCTCTTTGTTGTGGCCATTTATGTAGTAATAGTAGTAAAAAAAGTAATAGTAATTTGGTAAGCGAATAAGCAAGTTAGAAGGAGACGACAGATGATGATGATGTTGAAAAGAAGCAGCAACAAAAAAGGAGACACGTTTTTTGGGGTTAAAACTTTATTTTTTGATTAAAATTTAATTTTATGTTCAAAAAAGGGAAACTTTATTGAATTGAATGTTTTTTAAACTGAATCAAAGATGGCAAAAAGTGCTGCTAGAAACGTGATCTTTTTCAGCAAAATTAGTTTAGAATTGAAAGTGAGAAAATCAAAATATTTTGAAAAGTGCCGTTTTTGGATTTCAATGCCAATCCTGACCATTTAGACTCTAATGTTTGATTTTGCTTCAGATTTGACTTACCCTTGAGGGCTTTTTTGTATCCTTCTTTTATCTCTGAATCATGCGACGTCTGTTTTTAAAAAAATCATGTTGTTGTTTTTTTTCTTAAAGGGATTATTGCCTCAGGAAAATATTACATATACAAAAATAAAAACTCCTGATGTTATTCTTCATTGAAAAAAAGGTGGGCTTTAGAATTATCTTTTTCGATGATGATGACTAACTATATAACAACACTATAAGCTTAGTAATGTCCAAAGATGGTACTGCTTCTTTTTTTTCTTAGGTGATCTTTAAAAAGGCTTATTTTTGTTCTATTTTAGCATTTTTAAAAAATTTTAAAATACTAAAAGTAATATAAACTTCCTGTAATTTTAGCAAAAAAAATAATTATTATTTTGAAATTACGCTTTGCAACTTTTAAAATATGAAAAGTATTTCAAATATGCTTTCGTTTTCGTTTTTGGCGGCTTCCTGTTTTTGTGTTTACCCTGAGGGGAGAAAAAAAGTAGAAATGCAAAATTTTGTTTAAAATCCAGTGATCGTTGTTTTTGATTATTGAAGCCTTATGAGTTTGCCTCGGGGTGATGAAATCTGTAATCCTTTTTCAAATTTGCATAAATTGTGATAACAACACGCTGAAGAAATTAGGACACTTTATCTAAAAATAGTATTTTAAGAATTTTAACCAAAACTTTTAATTGCAGTAACAAGTTTTCTTCATTTCCAAAAAACCCTCAATTGCTCTTTTTTGGAAGTTATGAATCTTTCTCCGCGCTTCAATACTTTTTCGTAACACGCAATTCATAAATTTTCTATTTTTAGAATAAATTTTTATGGAATTAGAAACTTTAAGCAATTAATTTTAGTCACAAAAAAGTCAAGCTTTTCTTTTTTTTGGCAGTAAAAATGAATTCACTCAATTTTGAAGTTGTTGTTTTTGGAAAGAAACTTCTGTAAAAAATTGAGTGTGCCGTTCATAAAAAAAGTTGTAATAAAAACCCTGAATTTTTATGGACTTCATAGAAAAAAGAAAGTAAACAAAAAACAAATTACAATAAAAAAAATATGATTGTAAAAATAAAACAGGAGGTTTTTCTTTGAATCAATTTAAAATTCCCAAAGGTTTTGTTGATTGACTTCTTTTTCTTCAAAAATTTGAATGTCTTTTTTTCTTAATTTACAAGAAAGTTGCCCTTTTAAGCAGTTTATTTATTTTACTACTACAACTTTTAAAGTTGGTTTTCTAAAAAAGAAAAAAAGAAGGAAGAAGAACATTCTTAACTTGAATTCTTTAGCCTAAATTGTTTTAGACATTTAAAAAAAGCGGGGGTATTGTTTTACTAAAAATCGAAGAATTACTTTTTTAAGTTTAAATTTGTTATTTCCTGTTTTTAGGAAATAGACAAAAATATTTTGTAACAATAATGTCCAAAGATGGTAGCACTACTTTACTGTTCTAAGAATTTTTGTAATTTTTTAAATAAGTTTTTTTGGAAATTTAATTTACACGTTTCTTTGCCTCAGGGCTGCTTTGAATTTATTGGACTTGTTTTTTGCTATAATTTTATAATCGTTTTTTGGTTCTAAAAGTTCAATTTTTTCAGTTTTTAGCATTTTTCTTTACAGCTTAACGTCACTTTTTTTGGGTTTTGGGTCGTTTTTTGAGTAAATTGTTTTAATTGCAAAAATAATATTTTTTGTTCCAATAGTTAATCTTTTTGAAATTTTGCTTCAAAATGATGTATTTGTCTGTTATTGGAATTCAACAAGTTTTGTAATTTCAAAAAAGAAAATAGAGGAAAGCATTCCGGAATGAAGAAGGTGTTGTTGCGGAATCTGATGTTTTGTGAACATCAAGCTTTGAGGCTATATAATTATCTGTCAGAAGTTGAATTTTTGGAACAAAAAAATGTAGATAAATACAACAATTGTTGTTGAATTTTGTAAAAAGTTTGACGATAATCTTCTTTTGTGCAATTAGAAAATATTATTTCTTTTAAGTTTTATTTATGTTGTGTTTATTCCCTCAAGCTATAAAAAATACAGTATGCTTAAAAAGATACTGTAGGGTTTTTTGTCCTTGTTAATGTTTTCTAATATGATTCCCTCCGCACTTTAAAGCTCTTAAAAGTTTAACCCGATCTTTGTTTAATAATAAATTATTCAAGTGCAACAACAATTCCCACATTTACCACCCGCAGATGCAAACTCTTTTTCCTTTTCCAAATTACGTAATTGCAATATTTCTCTCTTTCTCTTTGACAACTTAAATTACGACAATTATTATACATTGCGGAAGTAATAATATTTCTTCCGAAAAAAAACAAGTCTGCTGAAACAGCATAAAAATGTTTTTTGTTGAATAATCCCTCCCCAATTCCCATATATCTTTCTTTTTTTCATTTACCGTCATTAAAAAATACAATGAAAAAGTGCCAAAAAATATTACGTACGTCTAAACTGTTTCATGAACCCGCCTCAGGGGGGAATGATTCTGAATGCTTTCACTTTTTTCTTGCTACTGCTTATGCCAAAATGGGTGCTTCATTTTTTTCAATGACGAATTAAAAAAAATTTATTTCTTTTTTCCAGAAAATTTTTATTGCCCTATCTATAAAAATAATAATGATAAAGTATTACTGTCATGACCTATTAAAAACAGTCTCCCTTCTTTTTTCTTTCAAATTCTTCGAAAAAAAAACATTCTTTGTTTTTTGTTTCAAGAATTTGCGCTTTTGCCTTGTCTCTCTTGAGACGAAAGACCAAAAGGCCCCTTTTTTGACATATTTGTCAATTAAAATTCTTATTTTTCTTTTGGTCACATTTCTGGGTAGTCCAAAAAAATTAAAAATTTCACCAAAAAATGTGTTAATTGGAATTTCTTAAATGAAACTGCGTCAAAAAAAGTGAAGAAGAAGATGATAGCGAGAAGCGTGAAATATGTCTTTTGAGACCCATTTTCTTTCTTCAACTAACCTTGAGCTTATGGTCCTTTTTTGCTGAAACTCTCTCTTTGAAACTCAACAGCTCATAAAAAAGGGGTGGCGCTTATGGATATATTAACATAATTTGCGTAACAAAAAGATATGAAATATAGAAATAAAAGTATAAAGTTGAAAAAAGATAGATGAGTTTAGAGTCAGTTTTTGGGGTAATTTGAGTGAAGCTGCTGCTGTTGCATTAAGTAAGTTTTATTATGGCGGCTAAAAAACGATGAACTAATTTTTGTGCCAAAAGAAATTGAACAACTTATAAGTGAATACTAAATTTGATTACCGTACTTTTATGTGATAAAAACCACTTATGAGGTAATGAAAATTTTTTATTGCTTAAATTTTGATTCTGTTATAGTAAACACCAGGTGGTAAAGTTTAAACTTCCTGATTACCAAAATTTTGCTTTTTGAGTACTTTGTTTTTATGGTAAACATTAAACTTGTCTCCTTAATTTTTTTTATTTTAGTTTCTGTATGTTGTTTTTCTAAAACTGACATTCCCTTAACATTTGATTATTTTTTGGATTTATTTAATCCTTCTCCAAAAATGATCTCCGAGAAAAACTTCCCTCAAAAAGCTTTTAACGTTACTGTAGCTCAAAGTTCATCCCTTTCATGTATTTATTCATACAATTTTTTTTGCAAAAAAATCTAAAATTTTAAAAAACAAGCAATTTTATTCTGATAGTTTTGTTTTGTGTTTATTCAAGCAAACTTAAACCCTGACAGGAAAAAAAACAAGCGTCAATGGTTTTATTTTTTATTTAAAATTTAAATATTTTTCAAAGACCCATTTTATCTAAAACTTCGTCATCCCTTCTTCTTTGTTTTTTTGTGTGTTTGTAGTGTGAATTTTAAAACTTCATAAAAAAGAAAGATATAACTAACTCCCAAAAGGGCTATTACTTTTTTTTGTTCATCAAATTTTTTATTTAAATAGGGTTTCAAAAATGTCAAATTTAAATTTGTTCATTAGTCTCATAAAATTGTGTCACTGTAGGGGGTCAAATGCTTGCAGGGGCTGCACATGGTTGTTGCGCTCTGTTATAGTAGAATTTAAGTGCTAATGTGTTTTTTGCGTTTTTTATGATTCATTTTCTTCAAAAAATGACTTAAAGTTGTTAAAATTAGTCGCTTTTTTAAATAAGGAAATTAGCGTATGAGTCGAGTTGAGTGATGAGGCATTTTTACAGACTTTATTTATTAGCAGAAAAATAAGACATGACTAACAAGTTTGAAGGCAATATAAAAGAATAGGAAACATAAATTAGGTATTTACAAATATACTTCCTTTTTAAGAGTTTACGTAGTAAATAAAAAAATATGCTTGAACATGTTTTAAGGGATACTGTAGCCAATGCCATCTCTAAGCTACAGTACCTTTCCAATGCCGAAAACTTCAAGAATACTCTTATATCAGAGTACATGCCCAAAGATAATCTCAAGATTGAACTTTTCATTAATTTTTTATCATTTTTTGCACAAACATTTTTTCACCCGACTTTTTTCCACCTGTTCCCTGCCCTCCTCTTTTTACAATTGTCAACACAAAAACTTGAAAATCACCTGCTTTATTTTTATAACCCGTGAATTCTTAATTCTGACGTTCGCTTGTTTTTTACTTTCATCAAAAATTTTCAAGTATAAATTCAAAGCATTTTTCTCATTTTTCAGGGTCAATACACATTCGAATCATATACGATTCGTCCACACACAAATTTTTTATAAAAAATAATATGATTTCTTTTCGTTCTTCAATAATGTATTCTGTAAGTTTATTATTTTTTAAAAATTACGGTAGTTGGTAAAATGTCGAGGGATAAATGGTTAAGGTTTAAACTTTGAACTACAGTAAACCTATACCGTAGTACATTAACATATTTTAAATATCAACACTTAAAAACAAAAAGCAACAGTAACCTTCTGTATAAATAAATTTGCATAATTTTATATTATTTCCGTAATTTTATAGGTACCACTTGTAATATTTGCATTTATTTCATTTTCAAATGCATTACCGCGACATCCAGATCGGCAACTTCAAAGAATTCATATCAGAGCCCTTGATTCTTTAGATGGAATGGATTTTGGAATTAAAAAGCGAGCTTTGGATTCCCTTGATGGAGAGGGATTTGGCTTGGATAAACGGGCTTTGGATTCACTTGAAGGAGATGGATTTGGGCTAAAGAAACGAGCCCTTGATTCTCTTGATGGCATGGGTTTTGGTCTTAAAAAGCGGGCCTTAGATTCCCTTGAAGGTAATGGATTTGGACTAAAGAAACGGGCCTTGGATGTCTTAGATGGAGAAGATTTCGGGCTTAAAAAGCGTGCCCTTGATTCCCTTGATGGCATGGATTTTGGATTCAGAAAGCGTGCCCTTGATGGTCTTGAAGGTGCCGGATTTGGTTTGGATAAGCGTGCTTTGGATTCACTTGAAGGAGATGGATTCGGCCTTAAAAAGCGAGCCCTTGATTCTCTTGATGGCATGGGTTTTGGACTTCGAAAGCGTTCAACATTAGGTATGGTAAGCTTTTAAGCTTAAAATACTTAAACAGGATCTAATTACTGTATATTTATAGGAAGAGACCACAAAATAATTATTGGATTACGACGAATTGGTTTAAGAAATTTGGGACGATTTCGACGTGCTTTAGATGTCTTGGATGGAAATGATTTTAGCTCTTTACCAAAGTCAACCCGGCAACAACAAACATATTTGCTTTAAAACTATCTCTCTTTTTTTTTAAAAATTACCGTTTCATTTTTCATTGTTGTACACCAGGTTTATTTTTAATGTTTTAAATTTGAAACCACCACTGTCTTTGCATATCCATTTCAAAAAATTATTTAAATTATTTTTGTATAAAAAAGTCTTTTATTAATTTTTAACTTTTAAAACTTCCAAAAAAATCATTTCTTCATTTCACATTCCATTTCATTCTTTAATTTTCGCTTGCTTTAAATTTTATTTTTGTAAAAACTTTAAAATTGTTAAATTTTCTTAAAATCCAATTTTATTTTTCATTCCCCGGAGAAGCCACTTTAATGAGGAAGAAAAAACACAATCAAACAATGATGCATAAATTTTAATAAATTAATTTTGTTTTTTCTTTTTAATTTTGTAACAAGCAAAAATTATTATATGAAATTCTATTTTTTATTTTTGCCAGTTTTTGTGTAACATAAATTATGTTTTTGTAACACATTGTTAAATCAACAAATATACGATACAAAGTCCTCAAACCAGAATAATTTAAACAAAAAAATGTGCTCACTAAGTTAATCCCCTCAAAAATTCATCTGACAAAAAAAAACAGATACTGTCCCCAAAATTCGATCCCCAAAAAACAGTTACCCAAAAATCTGTCCCCAAGAATGGCCACGTCGAAAACCCCAAAGAATAAATACAACAAAAATAAAGATTATTTTTTACAATTGCAACAAATATTACATACAATAAAAATTACAATAAAAACAAATACATAAAAGAAAAGAGAGAGAAAAAAAGAGCAATTAGTTGATTCAAAATTCAGAAGTTGGAGAAGAAGTAGAAGATGATGATTAAATTGAAGCTAAAAAGGGAAATAAAAGGAAGGGGGAGGGATCGATGAAAGAAAGAATGGGTCAATTAACAGAAGGAATTATTGTGATGGAAATGGAAAAAAGGTTTTCGCAATGAGCCTCGTATTCACAAATAACATACACCAATTTAATTGACGCAGTTATCGCAAGGGAGAATCTGATTCCGGATCCTAAGCCGCAAGCACGGTTCTTTGTGCTTGAAAGAATCAGTCCATTGTGACGTTGGTATTCAATGCTACTAACCTTTTTCCAAAACCAAACACAAACATCCAACTGTTAATTTACCATTACAGTCAGTCATCGAAAAGGGGGAAGATAAAAAAAGGGTCAAACTAACCTGAACAGCTACCAGAAGTTGAGCACCAGGAATATCAGGATCAAGTTGATGAAGAGGAGAGAGAGAGCAGAGACGACTGGAGCAGAAGAAGTTGAGAGGCAAGAATGATGTGTTGGTTGCAGCACTTGCAACTATATATACAAATTTATAGTAAGAAAAAGAATGAACTATTAGACTGATTTTCACATGCAAAAATTTGCATATTCCCAAAAAAACGATAACATTCATTCAAAAATATGGAAAAAACCAAAAAATTTGAATGAATCCTACTAACTTTCCCATGGGAAATTTGCATATTCCCATGTGAACAAACGATTCACAAAAATGTGAAAAAATTTGAATGAAGTCGACGAATTTTCTCATATTAAAATTTGCATATTTCTCTTGTTTTGGAACGTATTCCTTCTGTTCCGTTCTAAAGGTCTAGAAAGAACGGGTATACCGTATACGCTTCTGTTTCAAAACGTAAGATAACCGCAATGAGGCTGTCATCCAGCACACCACTGTCAAACAATGATATCTCACTTTTGCCATCAAAAGTAAACCAGGCATGTTTTGTTTTTGGCAGATGAAAATTCTATCTTTTGTTTACCATAATTAGCCATCATTTTTTTCCAAAACAAAACCCCCACTGTCCAAGTGTACTTCAAAAACTTTGAAAAAAATTAATAAAATAAAATATATTTATTACATCCTTAAAAAAATCACAATAACAATACAAACCCAGTAATAACTATCCTTCTTTCTACAATAAATATTTTTTCAAAAACTAAGAACAAAATAAAAAATACAGTATCAATAATAAAATGGTGAACGGCACAATGGACATGTCGCATTATTACTTGTATCAAACCATTTGTACTAAAAAAATATTTGTAAATAAATGTAAACAATTATAATATAAAAACTTACCAAACAATCACCATGGAATTTCTTTCGGCATTGACGGCATTTAATTTTCGGCAAGGAATAATTCGTGGTTGAAACAGTCATCATACAAATTGTACAATCTTCAATACCTTCCAAATGATTATCGATGTTTCGTTTCCATTGAAGAATTCCATCAAGCATAAGGCCATTTTGCTGTGACAAGAAAAGAATCAATTGAAGCAACCATTTTCGAAGTAAATCTTTGTTAACAATTGCACGTTGAGTATCAACAACTGGTTTTGATAATGGATAATCATCTGGAAGCGAAATTTTGAGTGATAATGAAGCATCTTCAAGAGAATACGCAGCATCAATTTCATTAACAGCAGCCAAAACTTTAACAGTAAGTCTTCCTCTTTTAATATTTCCAAGTGAATTTAATTCCCGAGCAATTAACAATGGTGTAAGATAACGTTTAATATAATCATGAACTTCACCAGATCGGGATCGCGGTAAATCAGTATACCAATTTCGAACAATTGATGGTAGAGTTGCAAGAGTACGGTAGAAAAGATTACAGATATAATGATCGACTGTTGTTCCATGAGGTAAATGAAAATCAAATTTTTGAGCAAATAAATGTTGAACTGATAATTTTCCTTTGTATGAAAGTTCTTCTAAAAACAAAGATGACAATTAAAAAGTACAGTAATCCAAGAAACTCACTCAATCGTTTTTCAGGATCTTTTGGAAGCAATTCAAATAAAACATTCAAAATTTCATCAGTATAAACGACAGGCAATGCAAGAGTATACTGTACTCGTGTAAGAACATCTAACTCTGATAAGAAATGAATCAGCGAATCCCAAACCATAAGTTTCGATAATACTTTAATATCCGAGCTGCTTTGAGGCGACAAAACTTTTTCGAATAAGTCAGGAAGTTTTTTCTTTTGTTCAAGAGATGCTTCTTTAAGTTGTTGTTCCATTGTTTCATCTTCTTCTCCTTCTTGGTTACCTTCTTGTTTTGGAGCAGTTGATTCTGCAGCTGATACTTCAACGGGTTTAGGCTTTTCAGCATCATACATATCAAACATCAAACTAAAAGAAGGATTACTGTAACATGATTAACATATGACAAAAAAACAAACCTTTTCAAAAGGAAAACTGCCAAAAACTTAACAGTATCGTTTGATTTTCCAAATAATAATCGAATCGCAAATTTAATAAGTGCTCTTGATTTCGCATCATAATTATCCCATTCAAGTCCAAGTGGTTCATCTAAGTTTGCGATTTCTTCTGGAATAACGGCTTCTTTAATTTCGGCAGGTGTTAACATGGCAGCAGAAAGACAAATTTTATTGATAAGATATGCTGGCAAGCCAGCATTTGCTGACGGTTCAAGAGTAAACATCCATGCCATAATATGCGCAACGGCCGCAGGCCGATAAAATTCATTCCATTCAAGTCCGGCATTACGATTTTGTTTTGCTACGACTGTATCATAGAGATGGAAGAGTTGAAGACAATAAATTGCTGCAAGCTGAGAATAAAAATAATGTCGACCTTCAACTGTTTGGAAGCTATCAGTAATTGTCTAAAAGAACATATTTAATGTAACAAAAAACTATTAAAGTTTACAAACCTGCATAGCACAAACAAAACCACACAACATAAAATCATTAATATCAGGCTTAAGCTCGACATTTTCAATTAAAATTCCGAATAACTTCAACATAGCACATGATGCGGCATCCATAATCTCATTTCTTCCATCAACATTGAATAACCATGAAGCATTTTCTTGTTGCTTATTGCTAATGTAATTTTCGAGATAATTAATTGCAGCATTAAAATTTGTTTCCGCGAAAATTGTTTTTCTTCCAACTTCTTCACAAACTCGAACCATATGATATGCCTCACCGTCTTCCCCATCATGAGCTTTATCATCGATAATATCAAAGGAAGTATGACGACGCCCATGAGTTTTGAGGGAATCATTAAGAGCTCGAAGAACAAGATATGATCGAGATTCTGGTTCTTTTACAATTTCAATCAGATCACGATATTCAAAACGAGAATCTTGAAGAATTTTCTAAAATACAACAAGTTCAGAAACTAGAATTCAATAGAAGAAATTCCGATTTAATTGAATAAAGATAACTTACATCAATGATAATGAAGAGTTCATGATACCCTTGAAAATCATTTAGTGTTGTCGAAAATAATCCATTCTCTGATTTATATTCAATTGCAAGTTCTGTCAATAATGCATACAATGAAGTTTTTGCAAAAACTCCTTTCTCTTTTACATTTGGAGTTTTTGAAGTTTCATAAGCTAAATATGAATAAAAAACAGCAAATCTAGTAGTCGATGTTAAATTTGCAACTGGTCCTGGATTAATTTTGCCATAATAAATTGCTTCAAATAGACGATGCTTCTCCGGTTCACAAACGATATTGAGGATAAACTAAATCAGTTTGTATTTTATAAAATCATCAAGGGTAGACTGTAATTTACCATAGATCCGAGAGCACTTATCAAATGTTTCACTGCAGCTTCAGACGGCAAAATTGTTACCAATGCATCTTTGGACAATGAAATTGATGCAAGAAGTTTCGCTAATCTTACAGTACTAAAAAGAACAATTTTTATTTCCAACAAAAAATCAAAAAAGGCATACTCTTTAATTGCAAAACGATCATCACTAATCTTGGGTTGTACAAAATCCATCCAATCTGCTTTAAAATATTTTCCCAAACATGTAGCATTTTGTTTTACAGCTTTGAAGGTTTCTTTATCCTCATCTTCTGTAGATTCATGTTTAAAAACAAGTTCAACCAAAATTTCAAAGAATTCTTTATAGCATGATGAAAGGGCTTCAACAGATGATGTAACATTAAGGAAATCCAAGAATGGTTTTAATTCCAGGCTGTTTCGCAAGTCATTAACAGCTTTCTTTGCCAAAGTAATAATTTGTTCATTCGAAATTGCTTGATCAATCCATTCAGCGATTTTTGAAGATCGATATCCTTTCAAAACTTCTGTTAAAACAATTTCAGTAATCTTTTCTCGAGAAGCAGGTGTTAAAGCATCAATCAAATCTTCAGATGAAATTTCAATCAAATTTCTTGCAATCATTGGTTCAGTAATCTAAAAAACAAAAGGCTAAAAATACAACATCCAACACAAAACGAACCTTCAAAAATGTATCAATTTCGCCTTTAACTTGTCTGTCATCAATTAAATCCCATAAACATTTCATTAGCTTTTGTTGAGTTCCAAAATCTGATTCTTTATGAATTCTTCGAGCAATAATAATTCCAAATTGAGACATATCAACGACATCTTCATCGAGCAAATCATAAATTGTTAGGAATGTTGAATTTGGACAATCATGAGATTTTAAAAGTTCAACAGCAATTGTAAAATCATTTGATGCTTCAATGAATGGTTCCAAGATAAATATTGAAGTAGGTAACTAAAATATATACGGATTAACAATATTTTGAGTACTATAAAACAAACTTTAGAAATAAGCTTCTCCGACAATTTTCGCTTGAATGCATCTGTATCACCATCAAATTGAATATCCTTTGATTGAAGCCATGTTAGAAGATCAACAATAATTGGTACAGTTTCTTTCTTGTCTTTGAAGGAAATAATGATGTCGAGAAAAGCAAATACCTGAACGAGGATGGTAAATAAATGTGGAGGTACAGAAATCAAAAACAAACTTTTTCAACAAGAAATGCTTGAAAATCTTTTGATTCATTCATTTCAAAGGCTTTCATAAAACTAAATTTAATTGCTTCTGCAAATGCTTTTGTCCATGCAAATAAAGGAAGACCAGTTTCAATTCTGAAAAAAAAATTCAAAAGTATTTCAACGACAAATAAAAGCAAAAACAAACCCATCAAAAAAGCTTTCCAATATTGTTTTTAACCATTTTATTTTTTGATCAGCAGCGCTGTTGTCATATATCAGAGAAATTGATGGCAACAAACTTGTTTCTAATACTTGCCAATATCTAAAATTTCCATATAAGCATTGCACAATGACTACAGTAACCTACAATCCCTTCTTTCGAACTAATGACAAAAACTTCGGAATCACAGCTTTATCAACTTTAACAACTTCAAAGAATTTTGGATCTGTTCCAGCAATCAAAAAACATTCAAATGCATTTCTGCAAAGCAAGGTATCAGGTGAATCAAGGTGCTGAAGAATAAAAGATGGAATACGAGTTCCGAGAATTTGTGCGACATCGGTTTTGATTAAATTCTTCAATAATCGAAATGCACCAGCTTTAACAATCGGATCCAAATTCATAAGATTCGCGAAACTTTGTGAAGAAACGAAAGAAGGTGCAATAGATTCAGATAAGCCAGGAGAAGTTTCAAGGAAAGCTTCCAAAGTATTCAACGATTGAGCAATAAGTCGAGTTTGTCTTTGGGCATCAGATTCTTCTTCAACAAATCTGAAAATTCCAAACTTAAAAGGAAGGCAAGACAAGCAAAAGGCTACTTTTGAGGTTGAATAAGTTTATGCTGTCGGGACATCATTTGTAGGCAAATGTTAGACGTTTCCTGTCCAAAAGTATTCATTGCAAGCTTTTTCTTTTCTTCTGTTGGAAAGCAATCAGCAACAGCCGTTTCAGCACTTTTTGCAACTTGATTATAGCCATCTTGAAGTGAAAAGAAGAGGAATGGAATGACAGATTTCAGATATGCTCCAGCATCTTTTTTCAAAGTTGTAACAAATAAGGCCAAGATAGAGTTTGAAGTATTTCTAAGCGATGAACTTGAATCCTAAAAGAGAATTATTATCAGTGGGATTATACAGTACTTTCGTTATACATACAGTAACAAGCTTTGAATACACAGAGGCATAAGAGGGAAAAGCGTTCTTGATCTTATCATAATCATTCGACGAGTCTTTCAATGCTTCCAACAATTCTTTTGCAGCCTAAAAATTCTATTTTAACATACATCGTTTAGTTAAACACGATCGTACCTTTTCCCGAGTTTGCAAATCTCTTTTTGTCAATTTCTTGAAAATAATTCTCAATTCAGGATCAACATTTGCTCCAATTTCATCAATCAGTTGGTTAACATCACTTGCAGCTGTTGGAAGTCCGGCGGAGAGATTAAAAGCATCCAGTCCAAGATAAGGGATTGAAATTCCGCTTGCTTGTAGAAGTTCTGCAGCTCGTGAACTACTTGCTGTCTGAAAATAGTAAAGTAATATTAACAAAATATTTAATAAATACAAGCAAAAAACACAAACCTGCGCATTTCCTTTTCTTCTGTTTTTACTATTACTCATAATCAGCAAAGATGATCAAATTTGTAATTCTGAAAATGATGATATTAGTTAAGTGATTAATAGAATGTAATTATACTATTTAGAACGACAGAAACAAAATTTAACGATCGACAAATTGATAAAAATCTCGGTGTTTCACAAACTTGTGCAACATCAACAAAAACATTGAAAATTACAAGCTTGTCATTCATAAACATTTTGCCAAAGCAACAATTTTGTTGCATTGTTTAAAGAATTACTGTAACTTTGCAAATTAGAAACATCTAGAAAACCATTACAAATTTTGTCACATTTAAATTTTTTGTGTTTAATATCTTCAGTAGCTGATTTTATTTGAGATAATTTTTCGGAAAAGTTTTATTAAGCGATATTCTTTCCAGATTATTCGTCTGCTAAATGTATTATATGCATTTAACTACAACATCCTTGTTAAGTAGAATAAACATTTGTTTAAACTTTTATTCTATCTTTATATAATGGCAATAAACAACAGAAATACAAATAAAAACAAAGATCTCTCAGACATCTTTTTCAGATAAAACAGTTTCTCGAAGATATTCTTTTCCTGAAGGCAATTCATGAATCTTAATTTTTGCGAAATTTTTTGCAGCATCATCAGCTGAAAGGGTTGGAACAATCATACATGCTTTACCAGGTTGCCAATCAACTGGAGTTGCAACAGGCTTGGAAGCAGTAAGTTGAAGGGCATCAACAATTCGAAGAATTTCACTGAAAATTGGATTAAGGATTAGGGATACTGTATTTGTAGCAAATAATATTTACTCAAAATTTCTTCCAACAGTTGCCGGATAAAGGATCGAAAGTTTAAGTTTCTTATCTGGACCAATAACAAATACAGCTCTAGCAGTCAGAGGGATTCCCTTTGAATCTTTTTCATCTGGATCAATCATGCCAAGTTTTTCAGCAAGTTCTCTCTTGGAATCTGCGATAATTGGAAAGGAAAGAGAAGCATCAGTTTTTGAGCCATTAAATGATGAAGCATAATGAAGGATATCTTTGGACCAACTGGCATGGGAATTTACATCATCACAGGATAAAGCAACAAGCCGAACTTTACGTTTTGCAAATTCATCTGCTAATTGATGAACACGGGCAAGCTCAGTTGTACAAACAGGTGTAAAATCTGCGGGATGCGAAAATAGAATTACCCAACTGAAAAAAGTAATACGAAATTTTAATCTTTGTCAGATATTTATAAAAATCATAATTAAATTAAAAAGCTACAGTAATTCATTTGTTATAACAATCCAGTAATTTTTTTAAACTTTTTGAAAAATATTACGACCCAATTTTTTAAAAAAAACGTTACAGCAACAAACTGTAAATTGTTCCAAAAATACCGTAACCTTGTTTGCTTTAACATTTCTTTATTTCAATTCTCCATTTATGATTAAAAAATTTATACTGTAATGATAACTGAAAAATGTAAATTTTAGCAGCCAAAAACTACCGTAACTTTTATTTAGGACCATGTTCAAAAATTACTGTATTTTTTGCTAATTAACAAGGTTACAATAATCGTTAGAAAATAGAGATTTTCTAAAGTACCGTTATTAAACTCAACATTAACACATTACAGTATACTCATGATAGTGTAAATTACAGTATTCTTGCATAAAAAGGGCCTTACTTATTTCCAACAAATTTATGAAAGGATTCAATGTTATCCGGATAAGCAGCAGCAGAAAAATCTGGAAATTCATCACCAAGTTTTAGGCCCATTTTTTCAAATCTGCAAATAAAACACAAGTTTTAAAAAGTGTAAAATTGTAAAATTTTAGAAGTTATTACATGTGAGAATTGCCAATAGCAACAACACCAAATAACAAAATATGCAATATGTAATTTTTAAAAATTGTTGTTTATTATAAATTTTTTTTTTACTTTTTTGTTTTCGAAGAAAAGTGGGTTAATATAAGTCGTTATTAACTTGCTTTTATCCGCGATAAAAGGGCAGGCAAAAACAGAATAAATAATAATTTGTAAAATGCAAGTCAGAGATAAATAATAAAAGGAAGCATAAAGTTTAGAAAAAATTACGGTAATTATTTAAAAGCTTTATCATGAATTAAAATATTACTGCCGTAATTTTAATATAATTACAAATTCGTTAAAAAAAGGTTTAAAGAAATGCAGTTATTTGGGAAAAAATGGAAAAAAACTAGGCAATTCAGACAAATCGCAGACCCTGCAAAATTAAGGGGATGGACGAACAAATTTTTTTCAGACAAAAACCTATGATTCATACCAATATTTTTACATCTTTGCCATTTACAATAAAATATGACTTTATCTATCATCTTTTATTGAATCGATTTATTTATTAAAAACAAACGTCTTGTTGACGTTGGTCGGGTTGCTGTCCCAAAAAGCTATTTTTTTGATTTGATACAAAAATTTGAACAAAAGTGTATAAAGATAGAGATTATTAGAAGTGATTATAGGCAAAAAAAGAATAAATTTGTTCAAATTTCCTCGACCAAGTATAGTCCATGATGATACAAAATTAAGCTATATCCTTCTCAGAAAATCCGATTAACACATTTTCCGTAAGAAAAAACAATAATTAAAAAAGTATCATGTAAAAGTGCTAATTTTAAACGAAGCGTAAAATATCAGCTTCTCAAAATCACTGTAGTTACCGTAAGCAAATAGGCTTTCTTTAACAAATGTTAAAAATCAAAATTTGTTTTTTATAGTTACTTTTAAAAAACTATGCTTTACAAGTAATTGAAAGGATGAAAAACCTGTGTTAAATTTACCAAAAAGCAAAATAATTAACATTTTCAGTAAAAATCTTACAAAAACATAAACATACTAAATATATTTTAAATTACTTTATTAAAAAATTTATATAATCATCTCGTATTAAACAAAAAGCAGTAATATAAAGTGACTTAAGAGAAACACCTTCTTTCGTGAAACTTGCACAATAAAGCAATAGATATTAAAAATAAATATAATAATAACAATCACATAATATAAACTAAAAACAAATCCCTTTTTTAACAAAAAAGTTAATCCAAATCCATATCCAACGGCTTTGTTTTGGCTGGAGCAGCAGCAACTTCTTTCGGTAATCCATCTCTTGCATCTTCAAACATATCGGGTTCAGTTATAAATCCTTGAGGATTAACTTTATCTGCTTCCATATTTTGTTTGTAAAATTCTTTTGCATGTAATTCCCAAATTGAAGCAGAGGTTTTCTTCATTGATTCACAGCACAATTCTTCATCTGGAGTATAATCTTCATTTAACCCAGTTACTTCTGAACCAGCTGGAAAGAATCCTTTCAATAATTCACCAAACATTCCACCACCCATTTTGCCTGATTTTGATGGAGCATTAAAATAAAGTTGTGCAATTTTATCCAAGTGTGATCTATATTCACAATCTCCATCCAAAACAGGATTATACTTTTCAAGAAGATAAACAAAATGATTCATCTATAACGAGTTAAAAATTAATAGCAATGGTAAGAACGACCTTTAGACATTTTATGGAACTTGTAAGCATAAGATTTATAGCTTAATCCCGAAATGTAAATCTCCAAAAATGTCAGTTGCAGAAAAATCATTTCAATATATCATACATATACCCCAAAATTATAAAGCTGATCCACTAACAATAAAACTTACATTCTTTTCCTGTAAAACAGAAAGTAAAAGCCAAACAAAATTCAATAACGGTGACTTTTTGAATGGAAAACTTTGACGAATTTTTGGATGATCTCGGCAATAGAGAGAGAAGAAGGTTTGAGCAATGCGTAACTTTTTATAAGTTAAAAGTTGAAAAACAGCTTGTGCACCATAATTATCCGATTCATCTTGTTCAGATACGTCTTGGGTAGTGGTATAATCAATCAAAAACTTTGAAAATTCTTGTGGATCATTTGCGAGAAGGAAGTGAAGTCGGGCAATATTATGAGAGCCTTGTTGCCAATGAATTTTTGCAAAAATCTTATGCAAATGGGGATCACCACGTTCTTTTCGGAATGTATCAGTTGAAATTTGCCGGGACCATTTGAAGATTTCATTGGTGAATTTGGATCGAATATCAACGGTTGAAGGAGAAGTAGGATCTTGATTTGATAATGACGACGGAAGGGCACTTAGAATCTGAAAACATATTATTACAGGAAGAATGAAACAAAAATTGTGGGTCAGATCGTTTATAGAGAAAGGAAAGATACAAGGTAATATTTAAAATGAGAATAGATTTAGTGTAAGACGACTATAAATCTTGAGCTAACGCAAAAGCAGCATAGGTATATGGAAGAGTAGTTATTAATAATTGCACTATTTTAGGTGGTCTCAAAAACAATAAGCTCCAACATTAAATTTATAGAGTAGAGTCGCTAACACCTTTCCCTAATGACTCCATAACACTAATAGGCACAAATAAAATTGCTTACAGTTGATATCTGTGAATAAATTTTATCGGATGCAGTAACATGGAATCCAACCAAAGTATCAGCATAAACTTCTGCCAAATCAATAACGGTTGTTTCTTCTTTTTCTAAAACAATTCTCATTCATTGTAGTTTAAAAAAGCCAAATAAAAACCTTTAGCAAAATGTTGAATCCCATTAAGAAGTAGATCAAGACATTCTAAAGCTTGTTCTTCATCTTTGCAACGATTTCGAATAGTTCGATAAATTTGAAGCGCTTCGTAAGTATTCTTTTCACGTATTGCATCTTGAATCTTTTGCTTTAATTTATCAAATTTTGGCATCTACAAAACCATTAAAGTTTAGTCAAATAAAAGTGTAGAAAAGTAATCAAGGTGTTAACAACCGATAAAACAAAAAACAACAATTTATGATTTTATTATTCATTCAAAAAATTGTAAAAAAACAAAATATATAAATTACAAAACAACAAAGTAATGGAGAGAAAAAGATAGATAGAAAAAAGAGGTAAAACGAGATCACAATTAAGCTCGGTAAGGTTGACGAGGAACAGCTCCACCTCTTCCGCCACCACCAGGAGCTCCACGCATTGGTCCACCACGTCCGCCTCGGAATGCTGAACCTCTTCCCCGCGGGGCTGCACCACCAAGTCCCATACCATGTGCACCTTTCTGAGCTCGACCGATATTCTTAAACATTGGAGCATTCTTCAACATATCTGGTAAAACAATAAATCGAATTTGTGAACCACGAACAAAGACATTTTCAAGATTATGAGTACGGCCATCTCGATGGGTCATTGTAACATCAGAAAGTTGACAATTCATATTATCTTCAGCTTCAACAAGCTTACCACGATATACTTCGCCTAAAAATGTAGTATTAATAAAAAATGTGAGAGATATTCAAATGAAAGGAAAACCTACCAACACAAGTTTCAAGAGTAATAATATGGCCTTCTGCTTCATGAAGAACTTTAATTGGGACACCAATGGCAGTCATATTTGTTGGATTTTAGAGTTTTAAAGATGAGATTTATCGTAAAATTTACTATTTAATTGCAGCACCAAAAGAAAGATTGATGTCGAAACTTGCAATTGCAAAGTGGCGGTTGAAAAAAATGGAAAAGATCTCACCGCTTTTCGTGTTGGGATTTTCTTTGTTATAATTTTTTTGTTGAAACTTTTTTCTAAAAGAATTTTAAAAAATTAATTTTGATTTTATTTCAAATTTAACAATTTACGGTTGCTTAAAGCTTTTAATTCAAAAAAGTTACAAGTAACAATTAATAACTTATTAAGCAGATGTAAAAATTTATGTTTTAAACTTTGATTAGAAAAATACTGTTTTCTTAAAAAATGTTAAAACTGAAATTGTGAAAAATGAAATGAATATTCATATCAGATTTGTGAAGGCTTCTTTTTGCATACAGGATTCTTAAATGCATTGGAACATTCGGCATCTTGAAAGCCACCGCCGTAATAAACACATGATGAAGTGTTTAATTTTGGGTAACCCGTGTACCATTTTAAATAATCTACATCAGTTTTATCTGACCATAACCACTGTTTTTCGTTATCTATAGAATATAAGCCAATCCAACTGTGTAAAGATCCCATTCATTATCAGTATGTATTGAAACTAAATGAGCTCCCATTTGTTCGCATGTGGATTCAGCATCGTGCCAATTATACGTTTTTTCAGCAGTTATTCCACCGTAACAATATCCAGTTGATTCTAAGTAAATCCACATTCTTCCACAATCAACAAAGGGTGGATTTGTTGGAATTGCAGAAACTGCACAAACATAAGGTTTTTCCTTGAAGCAGTCTTCAGCATTCCATCTTCCATCAACAATTGTTTGGGCAATGCAGTCTTCTCCTGTGGCGTTTTTGACATGATTCCAGTTGGTGTAAGTAAAATTACTTCCATCCGTCCAGGACCAATTTCCTGGAGAGATCATATCAGAACCACCAATCCAAAAATTTGTTACTGTACTTTCTTGGAAATACAAAACAGCATTTTCTAAAGTATTTTATAATAAGTACCATGTAATTAAAAAACAAACGAGCAATAAAATTATTTGTAAATCCATCATGAATTGAAGTTAAATGTCCGCCAAGGTTGTTACAAGTTTCTTCAGCGACAACAAAAGCAGATTGATTATTTTGAAAGTAATAACAATTTGATTGCCATTCAGTACTTCCTTTAGGGCATGTAGCTTTTGCGTAAATAAAAAGTGTTAAAAAAAGTAAAATCAACAACATTTTGTACACAAAAAATAGTTAAAGAAAGCAAAACAAAAATCTTGTCCTTATCAAAAACGAAGTGAATTTGAACATAACTTTTATGACAATAGTTTTTTGAAAAATTAAAAATTATTGATTATCAAAAACTTAAGTTTGATTTGTAATAACAATAATTAAATTTTAATAATATGGCATCACAAAAGATTGATCAAATGTTACAGTACTGAAAAAACTTTAACAAAATGAACATTAAACATAGAATTTTTTTTATTAAATACACATTTAACAATGAATTTATTAATTCCAGATTACAATTTTCAACCAATTACTCTTCAAAAGTCTAATGCGGATCTGGGATTTTAATTCATATAATTTAATTTTTTGTAATCACACTTTTTTTTATGTCTTGAATTTCCAGATGGAAAATATCACCTTTTTTCCTTTTGTTTTTTTTCTTCCTCTCTCAAAAAATTGGCCGACGAACACAATCGTTGCAATCAATCAACAAAATGTGACACACGGTTGAAAAAAAGACCTTCCCTTTTTCCTTAGCTTCAGAGATGTATAAGGGAAATTTATTCAAATTTTAAATTGATTTTTCTAAATTTAGCTAAAATCCAAAACAACAAAAATGAAAAAATCATATAAAAGACGTTCTTGCCTTTCATTGAAGATATCATTTGAGTTGAAAAAAAAGTTTTGTATTATTTGGTTTTCTTTGGTCTAAGAAGATATTGTAGAAATGGATTACGGTAGTGGAGATGGAAGTGATCAAAGCGGATATTTTGACGAATTTGAAGTTTATAGAAGTGTAAGACATGGATTTTAGTAAATTATTACTAAAATATGTTTGTTTTTTAGATGCTTGAAAATAATGGTGGGGATACTGTAGGTGTACAAAATACCCAAAATTTTGAACATAGTCCTCAATATGCAACGACATTGGTTCAAAATGGGCTTCATCAACCTCAAAACCATTTTTCATTCATGAATGGAACCCATCAGCCCCTTGAAAATTCACCACCACAAATTCCAAGTATCCCATCACAAACCTCAAATATGAGTGATAGGGATTATACCTTCATGGATCTTTCATCAAGCACTCCAAAACTTGTAAAATTACAAGAAAGCAACAAAGCATTGCCAGAATTGTCTGTTGAATTGGTTGCTGAAATTTTGGGAGATGTCATTTTGGAACCAATTTTGGAAAATCCTTCACCAGGTTTGCCTTCTTTGATCGAAAAACCACCAAAGAAAACGGTTCAAAAACAAAAGAATGCAGTTCCAAAAGGAACAAAGAAAGTGATTCAAAAACCAAAAAATCAATCAAATCCAAACAAAACTGAAAACCGTGGCCGTAAACGTAAACTCACCGATGAACAACGATATGCAAATCGGCAAATTACTGTTTATTTGAGTTATCACAACGTAAAAGACCGAAAAATCAAATATCATGATGCCCTTGTAGCAGAAGTCAACAAACTTCAAAACGAAGGGAATAACCTTTTTCGGGATTTCAATGCTTTGATGGAGCAATGTGACAACTATTTAGATGAGAACAAATCATTTATTTCCCCAGAATTAGCAGATCATGTTAAAAATGCTCTTCAAAATAGCAATGCCAAAGTTGCAGAATTAAATAAAAATAAGTAATAATTTTTGTGGTGCCGTTTAGAATTTTTGTTTTTTTAAACTTTTATATTTGAATAATGCTTAATGTAAAAATCCAAATTAATTTGTAAAACTGAATTTATGGAATTGTATTTATTTGTTTTTTCTTTAATAAAAATACCCGAAAATTTAAAATTTATTTCATAATACATATTTTTGTCACTAAAAAATGTTACAAAAAAGTTTTAAAATACGGCTGAAATCAAAGTTGCCTTTATTGTGTTTGGCATTAAAAGGTAAACTGTTACAAAAAGTAATTTTTTCTTTTTTAATGAACGAAAAATTTTCTCTCATTTCTCTTTTTTTACCCAATCTCTATTTTCTGTTTTACTTTTCCCTTTCATGCAGTCAAAAAAATGACGTAAACAACACAGCCGAAGCTGCTGCAACTGATCAACGAAGGAAAAAAGTGAACGCACTTTGTGACAAAAAAAAGTCTTTGTGACTTTGTCATCTAAAAATAATGTCTTTTTCAAAAAAGAAGAAAGAAGAAGCTCTAAAAAATACAAAACCGAAGTCGAAAGAAAATTGGCTGCTAAAAGTGGATCGTCTAAAATATATAACGAAAAAAGGAAGGCAGAACGGATAGAAATTGAGGAAGAAGTTAAAGAGTTGGAAGCTGAAAAACTAAATTCGGATAACAGATTTGGAGAGTTAAAAATTCAGTTTTACAAAAACTATACCATTCTGCTAGAAACAGAGAAAAAACAAAAGAGATTTTTTTTAACAAGCCTGAAAAGCTTGTTATAATTTTGAAAGGAAAAATTAATTTTCAGATTTAATGTGTACCTTTTTAAATTGCAAACATTTTTGACATATTTTAAATGTGTTTCGCAAGTCAAATTTACCACATATATTTGGATAAAAAATATTAAAGAAGTTATAAACAAAAGGTTTATACCGCATGCTAACGTGCAGTACTTTGAAATATATTATTTCAAGTTTTTGTACCCTTAAAATATTGTATTAAATATTGTCGAACAGAAACGTTTCACTTGACAGATTTTCGAGTTGTTTTCGGTAAACAAAGCTTGAAAACCTCTGAGAGAATATGCTAAAATAGCATGTGGTCAAATGTTGGAAAAGGTGTTGTTGTCTGACCGAAGAAGAGAAAGCAATGCCTTTCACTTTTTTTTTATGACAATTGAAAGAATTTATATTGTTTACATTCAAGCACATTTCTCTTCTTGTTGGTATTGATTCCAAAAGATTTGTGTCTTTATTTTTTTTCTCCACAATTCTTAAAAATTTAATATTTCTGACTAAAACTTGTTTAACTCAATAACTTTTTTAAGATGATGGAAAACCTTCCTGAACCTTATCGTTCCATTTACAAAGAATTACTTGAAAAAGTAGAAATTACTCCTGGAAGAAAGAAAAAAAGAAAACTTTTTAATAATTTTGTTAAAAAATATACAGCAATTCCAGATATTTGGAAATTATGGATTGTGTAAGTTTTATTTTTTTGATACTTTTTTAATCTCTAGTAAAAGCATAGATGATTAAAATTAGAAAAAAATTGCTGATTTTAGACAAGAACATCCAGATGTGATTAAAGTATTGAAAGAAAAGGCACTTACACATTTCTTTGATGAAGAATTTTTGTCATTCGTCGACGAAGATGGATTGATGAATATTACAAGAAAAGTATACAGTTACAGTAAAAATGAAATTGCCTTTTAAATTTAAAATTTTAGAATCGAAAGTTTTCGTTTGTTATTTCATATCCGTATTTTTATGGCATCCTTTTTACATTGATAAAAAAGCCGGATGATTTTTGCAATGAAATTAATTATTCATTATCATTTCCACATTGCAATTTAAAAAATGTTCTGTATTATTTTGAAGATTTTAGTAGTAAGTTTTGTGGATTCACACAGTTAATTAAAATACTGTTCTAATTTTTAAATGACACATTTAAGTATAGCTTTAATAGCCATTTAAAACAATAATAATCCTTTAATTTTGTTTTTAGATTCTTTTCCATCCGAAAACTTTAAAAAATTTACTTTATTAGAAAAATTTTATGAAAAATTAATGGCGGCATTTGATAGTGATGATTCTGAAAAATGGTTTCAACTTTTGTTGGAAACAAAAAAGAATGAAATAATTATCCAGAACATGGAATATTACATCGCAAAAAAGCCATATCAAAAACAAGCTTGGAAGGATTACATCAATTTTTTGGTAGAATTTAACTTTAAGGTTTATAACTTCCATTTTAGCCTAATAATTAGACCATCCAAAAACTATTATACAAAATAATTTAAATAATTTATAGTCAATGTTAGGAGTATATTCTCGATATTGCCGATTCTTCTTAGATGATGAAGAAATGAAAAAAGAATATTTCCAAAAAGTTATTCAATTACATCAAAATGGTGAAGATGTGAAAATTTGGTTTTTTGATGCCAAAGAAATTTTGGTTGAATCAAATCTCATGGAATTTTTTGATTTTTATGCAAAGGATGCTGGAGAAGAAATAATAGAAATATCTGAAAAATTTGAATCAATTAAGATTAATTATGAGAAAAATATTAGTGTTTTGGATGCTCTAGAAGATACAGATATTTGGTTTATGAAAGAAGAATTAAATTTTTTAAAAACCTTTGACACAAATATTTTTATTGAAAAATCCATTGTGGATCAACCAGATGATGATGACAAAATTAACCCAAATTTTGATGATGATAATGCCAAAAAATGTCAAATAAAATGGAATAATTCAAATTTAAGATCACAAAATTTTGCATTTCGGGAAAACTTTTTACATTATATTTCACAAAAATTCGACATCCGCCAAAAATTATTTCAATGTTGCAAATATTTTTTTGATAAATTTCGAACTCTATTATGTTATAGATTGTTTGTGACTGAAAATGAAGAAACTGAATTTTTGGATCAAAAGTTACAACTGTCTTCAAATGTATTTCAGAATGATAATGATAGTAACTTTTTATCACCTTTTTTAAAGGAAATAAGAGGTAATTTTTAAAAACATTATTTAATACCTATGGCTAAATGCTAAAGTAAATCATTAACAAATTATTAAGATCACAAGATTTAAAGTTTTATCGTAAACATTGTTTCAGAAAACATGATAATTACGACATCAATGAACATATTTAATTCATCAAATAAAAATTGTTTTACTCAAATTCTAAAAATGTTCAAAATGATACATATTAAATATTTGAATATAAATTCTCAAACCATAAATTTACAAGATCTTATTCTTCTAAACCGAAATTCCACTCTTCTAAGTTGTGCACTTGTTGATGTTGACGTTTTTAATGCGGATGGAAGCTTTTCAAGTGTCGAAGATGTAATCACTAATTTACCAACGTTGAAAAAGTTTTTACTTCAGTAAGAAATTCCATATTTTTGAGGTTTTGAAGTTGTATGAAAATTTAGTTGCCCAAATTTGAAATATACGATAGATACTGCAAAAAAGCTTACAAATATGCCATCGTATTTCCAGCTCAACGAATTCATGTTGATGTATGCAACTGAAAAATTTCAATCTATTGATTTTTGTAATTTTTTAAAAGTGAGTTTATATTTTTCAAAACAGAAGTAATTTTTTCATTTATTTAATCATACAGTGATATCCGCAATCAGATTTATCAATCATTTCAAATCGTTCAATCTTTTTAAACGTCAAAGATTATGCAAATTATAAAAATGGAACACTTTTAGGTCCATGCTTCAAACAATTGCAGATTTGAAGTTGCTTTTAACGAAAGCGTAAACGATGACTACAGGAATTCCTTTTTTCAAAAAATATGCGAATTTTTTGATTATTGGAAACCAAAACATTATGCTCCATCATTTATAATATTAAATTTTCCTCTTTATTATCCATTACCGTAATTTTGTTTTTAGTTGATAAAATTTATTGGAGGTTACTGTATTTGTAATAAACTTGATTATCAGAAATAATAAACAGTAATTTGTCTTATTTTATACTTTTAAAATGGTTCAAAATTGTTAAAGAAATTAAACACATAAAATCAATAATTTTAAGATGCTTTTAATTATGATTATTCAATGCTTACGAGCTTATCGCTTCCAATTTTGAAGATTATCATGCTGAATTCTTGTTCAATGACAAATTTAACACATTTTTTCATACAGGAAAAAAAAGAAGAAAAAAAGGAGGTCATTTTCTTTTTTTTCTTCTGCTTGATTTCAATTGTTTTTACATCGAAGAGTAACAACAACACTGAAAAAAAGAAGAGGAAAAAACCTGTTTTCCTTTGCTCAAAACTTCTCTCTTTTTTTATTCTTCTGAAACATTCATGGCCTTGCAGAAAAAGAAGAAGAAACGGAGAAACGCAAAATGGAGAAAAAGACGGCATCCAAAAAAAGGTAAACAAAAACATTAAAATTTATTCTCCCTTCTTCTTTTTTTGTTTTTCTTGAATTTTGTCGCGCAGGTTTTTGATCACAATCAACAAAATGTGATTATATTTTTCAATAAAATGGTAAAAATTCATTTCGCGAAAAGTCTTCTTCTCTTTTTTTTGATAATTTTAAAGTGTAATCTTAGGGTTTTCTTGTTAAGAATTTGAATAAATTTAAAAGGCTTTTTAAAAATTATCGATTGATGTTTCTGTATTTTTGGGAAAATCAGTAATAGTTATGCCGTTTTCGTGATTTTAAAACTTTTCTTGCCGTCAGATTCTACTTAAATTTTGCCACTCCTTGTGTATTCAATATCACATTGCTCCCATTTTTTGATATTTGCAGATGACAAAAAATTAAAACGTGGTTCCCGAAAAAAGGAACCACGTTATATAACTTTTTTTCAGTTTTATTGATCCGTTTTTTTCTTCGGGATTTTTACATTTTTTGTTTTTATAACCCTCAAAAAAACGATTTTTATCAATTTTTGAATTGAAATTATTATTTTTTTAGAAACTGTAATACAGAATTTTAAAATTTTGAAAATTAAACAACAATGATATTTGGCGGTAGCGGATTAGGTCCATATAACTCTGGCTATGGTGGTGGTTATGGAGGTTATGGAGGTGGATACGGATATGAATATGGATGTGTTGGATATTTTACAGTATTAGTAATTATTTTTGGTCTTCTAATTTGTTTCTGTTGTGCATTTAGTGGACTTGGATATTTTTATTTACAACAGCGGGAAAAGCTTAAACAATATATTACTGGCGGAAATATGATGTATTCCAGTAATAATGGATCTCAACTTCGAAATTCTTCACCCTTTGTGCCAACAAGCTATAATGTTTAACAAAAAGCTATGTACAAATTTGCCAAAACGGAATTCTTGACCTCATTTATCATATAATGTTTGTATTGTTGTTTGAGAGCCTTTAAAATAACATTTTAAATAGTTTTAAATAAAATATCTTTTGGTTTCATGAAAATCTGACTCAGCAGAAACAACTAAAAATGTTGGCTACAACTTTAATCAAATTCATCAATATCTCCTACGTTAAAAAGCAGTCAAAGTTTCCCGATTGTTTAATAATCAACAACTTTTATTCATTCGAAACATGAAAAATTTAAAAAAAGTCAACAAAAAGAAAAAAGAGAAAACAATAATTTTTACAAAAAAAGCAATACAAAAAGAAAAAATACATTATTAAATTTTTCAACAGGAAAATCAAATCATTTGAAGCTTGTCATTTTAATGATAATTCCAATGATGTCCACAGGTGCAGTTACGGAGAGCTTCAGTTTGATAACAGGAATCATTGTGTTCATGAGAACGTTCACAGCGAAGTTTGCGAAAAGCACTAACTGGATTCCAACAAAAACCAGAGCATCCACATTTAGAACATTTACCCATTTTGATTGATTGAAAATTGAATCTAAAAATATAGTGGTATTAACGTATAACAAAAATATAATAAAGAACTTACGAGTAACGTAAAAGATGAACAGACAGCTGCAGATAGGAAACTAGAGATCAAAAGATATTGCAAGTAGATCAGTCTAAAATAAAATGATTTAACAAACGTCAATCCGTTACAAATTTATATTAAAACAAAAGAACGCGCACACGCATATAATTAATCAAAAAAGAAAAAGAACCTATCAAAAGGAATTGGCGAAAAGCCAAGTGGAAAATATCAAACAAAAATATAATTGATTCATCTAGTATCAAAAAACATTTTTTTCTGGACGGCAGCAGATTTTTTTTCAACAAACGCTCATTACAAATGATGATTTTTGTTGAAGCAGAGCTGCTTTTATATGCAACGCCGATGCAAAAAGAATGTTCGAAGTAATTCGAAAATCAATAAAAATGACAACTTTTCCAGGGCAATGAAAATTTCGTTCAAAAGAAAAAATCATCATTGCTGAAAATAAAAAAAGGTTATCTCATTAGAAAATGCGCGCCAAATTTCAAACTTGTGTGAGCCGTCTTCGCGCATTCCTTATTGATTTTCGAATTACCTGGAACATTCTTAAAATAAAAAAAGATACATCTTTTTAAAGGGACAATAATTAGCAGAATTATTTTTGTTTGTTTAAAAAAAGTGAAAAATATCGCAAAATTAACCTTAAACAAACACATTATTTTTGAGATTGTTTTTTACATTCAATGTTTCTTTTTTAGTTTAAAATGTGTTTAACAAAACAGTTTTCCAAAAATATCTAATTCAGTGCAAATAATCGTATCAAAATTCAAGTCTGTAATACAACATTTTTAAATTATACATTTTTATTTATCAAAAATCATAAATACAATGCATAAATTACACCAAAAAATGCAGATATTAATGTACAGTTAAACATTTTTGTCACAGTTTGAAAAGCATCATTGAAGAAGATAAAATGAAGCGAAAAGAACAAAGAACCATCCAAAATAATTTTCAATAAGTTTTGAAGTTGGTGCAGAAGAATCTGGTGATGGAGTATTTTCAGGATTATTATTTGATGGTGAATAATTTGGACTTGGATTTGGAATCTAATAAGGTCAAAAACGAACATAAAAAAGTTTTACGTGCCACTTTTAACTTTAAGGCACTTTTTCGGCACTTTGAAGTTGCGCGATTTGCCTTACTCCACCCTTTGGGTTCAAAAATGAAAAAAATATAATTTTTTTTAAAAATCTCAAATTTTGCTCAAAAATGTTCCTAAGGATCATTTATAAACGTATGTAATGTATTTTGTCATTAGAGTGCCGAAAAATCGATTTTTACATCTCTTCAAAGTTCGGAACTTCTTTGCTTTCTTCTCCCCTTCAAAATTTTCCAAAAAGTTTCTAAGTTTTTTCTTATTGTAAAAATTCAAAAACTTTTACAATAAGAAAAAATTTAGAAACTTTTTGGAAAAAGCTTGAGATTTGACGACCATTCACGAAGGAGCGATAAAGCGAAGAAGAAACCCGATTGAATGACCATCAATCCTTTTTATACGTTTTTGAAGGTTTTTCATTCAAATCACAAAGATTTACATTTTTCGAAGCATTCTTTTTTTCCAGCACTGATAATTTGAAAAAAATTTATTGTTATGAATGAAAAACCGATGATGTTTTATGCAAATAGATAAATTTTTGTAAAAAAAACAAAAAATTGTCTAAGTTTAAAATAGCAGAATGTTTCCATACGACGTTTATTTCAACACTACCATCAGAATACGTTATTCTTATAGTTGTTTCTATACAAACATCAACATCTCCACTATTTTGGTTAAGTCGATCCTGATATTCTACTTCTGTTAATGCAACATGATTTTCCATGGTTAACCGGTTTACAAAAATGATAAAAAATAGAAAACCGAGTCATTTAAATACGAGATCGATTCAATATTTAGAAACAGTAGACATAAACAAAAAGTCTGTATCGAAAAATAAAATTACATAAAAATAATGCAATATATTAAACAAAATTTAACACCAAATATTTTCAGTTTTTGATTACATAAACAAATAATATTACATAAAAATGATGCAATATATTTAAAAAATTTAACACCAAATATTTTGGTTGATTTTTTTATATAAAATTTTTCTAATTGTCAAAAAAAAATGAATGAAAATTTTCTAAGTGTCAAAAAAAATGAATTAAAATTTTCTAAGTGTCAAAAAATGAATAAAAAATTTTGAAGGGGGGAAGAAAGCAAAGAAGTGCCCAAAGGTCCTCTACTATATCAAGGTGCACGCTTGTATCGCTTTAAATAGTATGTTAATGAAAGTTTTACTCAAAAATATTTTACAGGGATCATTAATATGCTTATTACTAACGTTTCCATCAATTTTTAACATTTTTAAAAAATTTTATTTTTTTCACTTTTTTGAGCACGTACCCTTTGAAAAAGAAGGGTGTAAAACTTCAAAGTGCCGAAAAAGTGCCTTAAAGTTAAAAGTGGCATGTAAAATTTTTTTATGTTCGTTTTTGACCTTATTAGGTACCATTAAACAATATTTGGTTGCAAAACTCGATTATCATCGCGTGCGGTTCCCTTGTTAGCCCTGTTATTTAATGGTTCGTGAAATAATCAGTTTTTAGGAATAAAAATCGAAACAATCAACAATCATATTAGTTGATAGATGTTCTAACAAGTAAGCTTGTTGTGTTGTATTATGATCTTTGTTTGAGATTAAAATAACAACCACATAAATATTGGTAATTTAGATAGCACACAATGAAAAGCTTTTCTGATAAAACTAATCACCTAAGAATACCCATTGCTCGTTAATTTAATGCTGCTTAAAAATGCAGTTTTTATCAATAAAAATCAAACTAAATCTTTTTGTTGCTTCTTTGTGCACCAATTCGTGTGATATAAAACGGAAGAAATATTCATACGAGTTTGATTTCATTTTTTCTTCTTTAAAGTTTAAAAAAGTTTAAACTCAAAGATGTTGAAAACCTTTATTATATTTTTAATAGTTTTGCTAACAAGTAAATTTTAAAAAACTTTACTTTTTATAAACTAAAATTTCATTTTCTTCTAGAAGAAGCTGCTTGTGGGATTGTTAAACCAGATTCACCTCCTCAACAGCAACCATTTGATGCAACTCAATGTTATTACTGTAATCAAGCAAGTAGTTGGATTTATGGACTTTCAACGGGATTTCCGACCTTTGAAAACAACAATCAATCATTTGTTGACTATTTAAATACCATGGTAAGTATCAAAAGTGTAAAAAAATTTGCATAAAAGATCTTTAGCAATCAGTTGTTTGTGATATTGATAATGACGACCCAGTTTGTCTTGCAACGATTTCACAAGTTGCAACAGTTGCATATCAAAATTGGCTATTTTCCTGTACAGAAAAAAGTCTCACTGGTGAACTTGCAAAAATTGTCACAGAAGTTGCATGCAAAAATGTAAAAGAAATTTGTCAAGCGGTTTCAATGTTCTTGAACTTGATTGATTATTGTATTCAAATTCCATATATTAATTTTTGTCCGGCTCCTTCAGCACCTTGTGCACTCTGCACCAAATATTATAGTTGTCCCTCAGATAGTTCATGCATCTTCACGGATTCTTTACTTTGTCCACCGTAAGGAAATAACTTTCATTGATGGAAAGATTGGAATTAAATAAATTTATTTTGTTTTTTAAAACGTGTTTTGAAAGATTAAAAGTTATACTGTGGATATTAAAAAATAATAATGCCTAATTTTGAAAAACGGTTTTTTTAAAATTTGAAGCTGCTTGTGAACGATGACTACAAAAATTCCTTTTTTTTAAATATGCAAATTTTTGGATTGCTGGAAATCAAAACATTATGCTCCATCATTTTTAATACTAAACTTTCTTCTTTATTTTGATCCGTTACCGTAATTTTGCTTTATGTTAAAAACGTTTAATGAAATTTTTAATAAATAAATGTGGTCAAAATAAAAGCGGTACTGTAATTTTTTAAATGAAACAAATATTAACGTTTTGTCTATCGGAGTTTTTTAGGCAAAAAATTTTAAAGCATTTCTTAAAATTAAAATATCTTAAAAGACAAAAAAATTTGTTTCAATTTCAAAAACAAAGAGAAAAAAGTGAATTGTTTTTGCAGCAAAAATTAAGTCTTTTTCCCATTTTTTGTTTTTGTTATTTTTTCACCCGTTTTAGACAATGAATGAATGAATGAATGCTTAGCACGGATCAAAGAAGAAAAGAAGAAGACTAGGATGCGCGCAACAAAAAACTTCTCATTTTTTTACACTCCACTTGAAACATCTGCTCTTTCTTTTTGCTTTTTTGCCTGAAAAAATGATGATGAGTTTTCTCCTTCTTTTTTTGTAAAAGTGTGGAAAAGAAACAAAAATGAATTGCTCCGGTTTTTTCTTTCTTTTTTTGGTATTTTTGAAACAGATGTAAGAATACAAAAATATTGTTTTCTGTTTTAATAAGAGGATGCAATTCCTTATTTGTTGCTACATTTAACCTTGGGATTTTTCTAAATTGGATGGAGATACTGTTTCAAGAAGTAGTCGAAAATACCTTCACTCAAAGTAATCGGAAAGGAAGAAAAACATGAGATTACTGTAGCTTCTAATTTTTTTTAAAACATTTTTATTAAAGTACCCTTGCCCCTGAAACATTTATAAAAACATTTTTTACAATTAGTTGCTGTTTTTTTTATTCTAATAACTCGTGATTACTGTAGATAATCGATTATTTTTTGTCTTGCTTCAATTTCCACATAAAAAAAGTAGAATTCGTTACTGTTGATTTCGAATCAAGGGTTTTCTTTTGGGCACATACATTTACTCTGGAATTTGTGTTTCACCGTCATTAAATTTATAAACATTTATTTCGAGTTAAATTATTTTGTTTACTTTTGGTATTATTGATCCCCAACCCTATTATCATGAGATAAAATTTCACACAAAATCATGACAAAAATCATTTTCAACCAAATCGCAATTATTACCTTTTCAATTCCATTTTTATCCCTCCCAAAAATACCCATGATTTTCTCCTTGTTTTACCAAAATACCAAAAAATAAAAATCGTGTTTAATCTCACATTTCTGCCAATTAAAAAAATTTTTGTTTTTAAAATTTTTGTCTTTTTTTATTGTTTTTCGCATTATATTTTTTGTTTCAAATCCGGCTGCTTACTTTTTTTTTACTTACGCTTGAGCCTCAAAAATTCCTGTCTTTTTTCAAATAAATTTATTTATTCATCCCTGCTGTTTTTGGAAACAAATTTTTTTGACGGCCTCGAATGGCCCATCTTTTTTTTTGTATTTCTCTTTTTTTGGTGAAATAACTCTTTTTTTTCAGTCAGTCAGTTCGAGTATATTTCTTTACCTACCAATCTCTCTATCTACCTCAATCTGCCTAGTCGAGGTAGTAAAAGTACCAGACAAATTATCCATTATTTTTAAATAAAAAAAACTTTTTTTGCCGCCATCGCTTATTCATTACTTTTATTCATGGTCGCAATTTATTTTTGTTGAAAAAAGTAAAAATTATTGAAAAAAAGGTTTTATGACTAAAATTTGGATAAAATTTTTGTAAATTTAGAAGGAAAAGGAAAAAAGTTTAAGATAATTAAAAAGAAATTAAAATTAGTGTTTCGGTCCCTAACCCCATGTAACTAAAAATAAACAAGACTTAAAAATACTTGTTGTTATTTACGATGTTTTTGGAGTATTCAAGCCAACATCAAAATAAATTCTATCAATTATAAAAAGCAGAAAAGCTATTTCTATTTACAAACTAAACTGTCATTGATTGCTTCCCCATATTTTTAAATTTTTTTAAATAGATTAAAATAATGCATTTTTTAAGAATATTTTTTTGACTTGATGTTGATCAATTTTGCCTAAAATCTGTTTAACGTATCGCTATGATTCAACAATCTTTCAAAATCATATTTGTTCTTTTTTGCCATAAATATGCTCTTTTGATCCGTTTTTTGATACATCAAAATCCGTTTCGATTTTGTTGTTTTTCTCACCCTTTATCTCTCCCCGAAACATTTAATTTCAAATCATTAAAAAACTTTCTTTTTTATCTTTGTTTAAAAAAAGAACCTTTCCAAAAAATGACTCATCCCTTTTCTTCTTTTTGCTTGTCCTTTATTTTTTTCTCTTCCGTTTTTCCAGTGTTACTTTTTTTTATTGAAATTTCAATTAAAAGTGAATGTGCCACATTTTTGATTGCTTTTTTGATTTCTAAAAAATCATTTTTTTGAGCAGCATCAAAATGCTTTTTTTAAAAAAACATAAAAAAGTTGAAATTTTTTGAGTAAAAACAGGGAACCATCTGACGCTTAATGGATTTAATAATAACTCAATTTATTTTTTATGATTTGGGATTGTCCAGAAATCACGTGACCATGAGGGGGGAGGGAGGGGGTAAGCTAAATGGTCACCCGGCTTTGATGTTGTTGGCAAAAAGCTTTGATCTTTGGTCACGGAGGGAGGGAGGGGGTCTGAAAATCACGTTTTGTTGGTCACGTGATTTCTGGACAATCCCTTTTTCAATGACTCGGGCTTCTTTATAAATTTTGTTCAAGCTTTCAAAATTTATGTTATGAATTTAACAAAGATTAAGTTCTTTGAAGTATTCCGCAAATGATCAAAATTCAAAAAAGAAATTACAGTACCTTGTAAATATCGCTTTTTGTTTTTTATTTCTGTTACCATAATCTTTCAACGCTTTACTACCTACTTTTGGTAACATATGTAATATATTATAATTGCCTATAAACTTTTACGTTTCGTTTCGTTTACGCTTCGAACTCAACTTTGGACATTGAATGCTTTTCTTTTTAAACATTACCTTTTTTAAATTTTAAAAATCAAACATGCCTTTTTTATTCTCATGTTTGAACCACTTTTTTCTTTTCCACTTCCAAATTTATTTGTATAAAATATATGCTATTTTTTTCTATTCTTTGAACCTCAATGTTTTTAACGATTACGCATTGCCCGAAAATTTGTTTTTAACGACAGAATCATTGAATTGGCTAATGTAATGTAATAATACGTATTTTAATATTTTTTCAAGCTTTTTTGGAGACCGTGAACGTGAAGAAGAAGCCGAGGGTGAGAAATTGAAGGGATCATTTGTGTTTGTTTTTCGATAACAAAAATAAGAGATTGCTTGCTTCTTGATATTTTTTGGGAAAAGAAAAAGCGCAAAAATGGTTGATTTCGCGATCGCAAGAAAAACCCATTTAGTTGAGGGAGAAAAGGAGGAGGAAAAGCAAATTACACATAAAAACGATTTAACTTTTTCTTCTTTGCTGCTGCTGCTATTATTAACGCCCCGCGGTAGTTGTATTTTATCGCAAAAAAAGAAAAGTTAAAGAAAAAAGTGTACAAAAAAGTAACAAGGTTTTTAGCGGCTTTTAAACCCTTTTTTGACATAAGTTATATTTACACTTATAAGAAGCAGCAGCAGCATAAGCAAGCAAATAAGTAAAAGAAAAAGATCAAAGGGTTCCATCTTCTTTTTTTCGTGTATTCTAAAAGTGGGTATTACAACTTTACTAATTACAGCAACAAATTTATCCTACTCCTTCTTTTTTTCGTGCAGCTTTTGTAACTTTTGCTTGTAGATTTTTCTCGCGTTTACTTTCTTATGTTTTTTTAGTATTATCGTATATAAATATATAATAATATTATGTAATTTATAGGTAAACTGATGAATTCATCTGATTATGATAATGGAACAGATCTTATTGGATCTTTAAGAACATCAGATTTTGAAGCTTTATCAATTCCACCAAAAAGACCACTTTGGATTGCTGATTTAGTTTTTTATCGATTTAATCGAAGTGTTAAATATGGTTCAAATGGGTTTGTTTTTACTTTTCGAGGATGAGTGACTAGAATTTTACCAGGGTTACATTAGTGAATTCATTTTTAACATATCTTTTACAAGAAATGTGCTCGATATTGCTTATCTGAGATGAGCATTAATGTTTTTGCAACTCCAAAATCGCAAACATTTTTTCTAAAGTTATTCTTTATCTTTTGCGGGAAGATTACTGTAATGAAGGCTCTTTTCTAAGTTTTCTACATAACTGGAGACAATTAATTAGTTTTCTCGATTATATGTTATTCTTATTTTTTTAGGGAGCTTTTGATTACTGCTGAAATATCACAATGGAATGATTTATGGCCGAGGCTTTTTGACAATCTTGGATTTTTATTAATTTATTTTATTTCAATTATTCTAAATTTTATTCTTTTCTTTATTAGTCTTTCAAGAGCAAAACGATCAGATCATCGAAAGTATGTTTATTTCAATGTTTGTTGTTGGGAGGGGAATTTAATATATCTTTATCCACATCCACTGTGTTTATGTTGAACATTATGGTTTAACATGAACACCCATGTTTTGCCCTTATTACCAGAGCAGTTATTTATTTTAAAGACTTGATCCAAACTAATACCTTCTTTTTTTAGAGTTCAATGTATACTTGCAAATCTTGCTGCTTCTAATATTCTTCTCTCTGCTGGTTTCCTTATTTACACTTATTTAATTGATGTTTATTATGATGTTGATTCTTTCAATACTTTGCTAAATTCCAACAATGAATCAAAATTCTATTCCATATGGCCAGCGGCAAAGGTTTGCTTCCATTTTTATTTGTTCATTTTTTGATAGATTACGGTATATTTTTTAGCAAGTAATCCATCATGTTTTAATTGATAATATTTCACTTTCCCAATCATTCATTATTTTAATGCTTTCATTTGATCGATATTTTTCACTTTTTGAAGGTTATCAACCGCATATTAAAAAGACTATTTTGAAATTGATTCCGGCTTTGCTACCATATTTCTTTGCTTGTGTTATTTTTGATCTTCAATTATTGGCTCAACTTATTGGTGATAATGCTGCTGTTGTTATACGGTAAGTTGGAACGTTGACTGATTTTGTTCATTAGCATGAGATATTTCTGAATCTGTTACTGTAGTCGTCGTCATGATTATAAAACTAAAGGCAATTCTAATTTTTGAAATTCCACTTAAAATCGTTTTCCTCTGAGCATGTTATTATTTTCAAAATATAATTCCAAATTTTTTTATGAGGTTACGGTATCGATGAAAGTTTCTCAAGGATCGGCTTTTTGTGCCGATGTTTGATGACCGATCATTGTAGTAAGACAAATAGCATACGGTATTTTTAAGTGAATAGTAACTACAGTATATTTCTCATGTTAATTAATTTTTATAATATTTTAGATTAGCAGCATTTATGGCTCCAATTCCATTAAGTCTTGTATTTACCGTATGCTCAATTATTGGAAATCTTCAAAATTCTGCATCACCTCGACGAAAAAGATATGATTTAAGTTGCTCTATCGTACTTTTGATAATATTATTCTTTCAATTAATCGAGAAATTTGGATTCTTTATGCAACTGCTACATGAAAATTTTAATTTTGAAATTGTTATTGGAAATCCTGATGGTGATCGGAATTTAAAGAGCTTCCTTGGATTTTGTTATACTGTAAGTTGTCAAATATGTAATTGGATTTCATATATCTGCTTTTAGCTTTCAAAATGGTTGTTTTTGCTTTCACCACTTTATACATGTGCATTAATTCTTTCAATGGTTCGATTTTATCAAAGACGAATGATTGCTGGTGGTCAAAGATTGTGGAAAATGATACTTTGCAAAAGTCGAGAACCTTTGGATTACAGTACTGAAACAATGCGATCGATTATTGCCGAACAAGCTCGGCAACGACAAATGAAAGCATTTGGTTATTAATTACAAAGAATCAAAATGATCAAAATGTTCCAAATTTCGTCATGATTTCAACCCAAAACAAAATTCTGAGCTTCTATTTTAATATTTTTTGTGGTATCATTTTATTTAAGTTTTTGTTATATTCTTGCCAAATTTTTCTATATTGATTAATAAATCTTTAATAATAATTTATGCTTGAAATATTTTTATTAGTTTAATATCTACTCGGATTACTGTAATAATTATATAGTTTTCAAATATTTAATGTTGGAGTCAAAATACTGTAATTTTATTTTCCAACAGTGCATCGACCACATGTCCGTGGGCATTGTTGAGTCATAAGAGTGTAATATCTTGAGTCATTGCAAAGTCGAGCAACACTGGCACAATCAGATGTTCCATTGGCTCGAGCAAGATCAACACATGCTAAAATTGGGTTACGGAATTAATAGTATTACAGTATGCTATTTGACAATACTTGTTGTAACAGTTGATGTTGAAGTTGTACAACGACCACAAGTACGGGGACATTGTTGAGTCATAAGTGTGTAATATACGGTATTGTTGCAAAGATATGAAAGTCTTGCACAATCGGAAGTTCCATTTGCTCGGCCAAGATCAAGACAGGCTTAAAAGGAAATGAAGAGGTTAGGGATTATCTGGGATAACGAGTTACTTGTTGTTGTTGTTGTAGATGCAAGACAGCAGGATACGCCATTGGTACATACATATCCGGTTGGGCAATCACCACCAATGCAATCTGAAAATTTTTGTAAATACTGTAATTGTTACGTATAAAATGGATAGCTTCGAAATTAGATAGGAATACAGTAATTCTGATAAGTGATAAAAATATCTTGGCAAGGCTACGGTAGAATGCTATTTTGCTATTGTTATTGATAAGGCAGTTATTTTCCTATATCACTGATAATGAAAAAATGAACTTACTTCCAATGCATTGCGAATCAATGACTGCTGCAATAAGTGAAACAACAACAACGAAGAAAAGAGATTTCATTATTTTGTAAAAAAGCAGAAAAGATGCTTGTAAATCTCCAATATTTCTGCCTCTATTTATATGTTCATTTATTTTTCCTCTAAATTATTTCTAATAAACCAAAAATTTTTTAATTAGTCATTTTTTCTCAACCCTCAAAAAGACAATATTTAAACACCTGCCTGAAAATATGATTGTGTACAACAATCAACAAGTCATATCCTTCTTCTTTTTCTTTCTTTAATTTTTACAAAACACAATTTTCGCATATATATTTCTTTGTTAAAAATTATTTTATTGTTCTGAATAAATCCTTTTTTAAAACACAATAAAAAATGCATGATTCGATAAATAAATATTTGTATTTGTTTCTAAAATTTTAAACTGATTTCTTCCGTTTTGTGCTTTTACCAGAAACAGCAGCAAAAGCAAAATGATCAAAAACAAAAATTAGAAAATGATTTTTTAGAAGAAAATATATTTTTTGAAACAAAACAGTAAATATAAATATTTTGAAGGTTTAAATGAGGTTGGTAATTTTTGAACAAAAAACAATAACAGTGAAAATGTGTAGGAGTGCAAAAGCACCTAAATTTTTTCATTACAGTATGAAATATACATTTGAAAATTCAATTTTGGCAAAATGTGAGTGAAGAGCATCCCTATTTGTCAACTACATTTTTACACGATTGAATTTGTATTTTCAAAATGATCATATAAAAAATGTTCTATTTAAGAAAAATTAACATAATTAATAATTAAGATGTTCATTCTAATGCTGTACATGATTTTTCTATATAAGCATTTGCTATGTACATTTTTCGTTTCCACTTTCGAAGATTTTCCTTCCTTCAATTCATTCGTTGCTTCTTCTCTCTCTCTCTATCTCTCAACTTTACTGCTGAAATCAATCAATACTTTGGAAAAATGATGATGATGCTTGGAGATGCGGATCAACATGCACCACCACCACCACCTCAGCCACCATCACCACAAGTCAATAATGTCAACAACAACAATAACAATAATACTGCTGCTGCTGCTGTAAATGAAGCAATACGACTTCAAAATGCTCTCAATTTTTTGAAGGCTTCTGGTCTCAAACAAATTCTTTTTCGTCGTCGTGCTGCTGAAGAGTTGAGAGTTTTGCTATCAAGACGTTCAACCCCATTTGCTGAACTCAAGAATGATATCATTGAAGTTATTTGTAAGATTTTGAAGAAGCCAAAAGAAGATGCCACTGTTTTGGAACAAATTCTATGGGCAATCACAAATCTCTCACATGCAAATTCTCCGTTGATTCATGAAATGCATGCAAAGGTTGGTTCTTTTCTTTTTGTTATCTGTAAATCTCATAAATAAAGCCTCGAAGCTGTTAAAAATGGTTCATTCAGAATCTGTTTTTCGCATTTGAACTTGGATAAAATGTTCAAATTGACTAATTCCACATGTACTTTTTATAGGATATGGTTAAATATGTTGCTTCTCATGCAAAGAATTCCACCTCAAGTGCTGTTCGAGATCAAGCTGTTATGTGCCTCGGGAATATTGCAGCTGATTGTCAACCCTGTCGAGCTTTGGTTCTCCAAACAAATGTTATAATCCCAGTTTTGGATGTGCTTCAAACTCCCGCCAGTTTATCCCCGAATCAACGGGATACTTTTGCATGGACTCTTCAAAATATTATTCGTCCTTCAAATGCTTCTGAAGTTTTAACACTTAGTGTTTATGTATGTTTATTATTATTAATATTATATTTGATGAATGATTATTTTTTTAGGGTCGTAAAAGAATGATCAAAGCTATTCATGGATTGGTTTCCCTTCCAGCACCAGATGATTCAATATTCCAAGGCGTCGAAATTCTTCATGATTGGGTCATTGGTGATTCGGATAAATTAGTTGTAAGTTGATTTTTGTTTTATTCTTTCCATGTTCAACAGCTATAATTTTTAGGGTCAATTGGTTGTTGGAAATGAATCATTGATGCATCATCTTTTGCAAATGTTTGAATCAGATGATGATAGTGTTTCATCAAAGATTATCCGGGCACTTGGAAATATTGCTTTCAATGATGATGACGTAATTCAGAATATTATTGATTATGGATTTGTCAATGCAATGGAAGCCCGTCTCCCAACATCTTGTGACACCCTTGAAGCTGATATAATTTGGTGTCTTTCAAATTTTCTTGGTTCGCTTCGTCCATCCTGCATTCAAAATATTTATAATCGAACTGAATTATGGGAATCTCTTGTTCGAAATTGCTATGCCCATGATGTTCGAATTCGACAAGAAGCTTTATTCTGTGTTGTGAATGTTGTATCATTCTTTAAAGGTGAAATTCAAGCTGAACTCTATTCTTCATTCTTTGGTGAATTGGTTTTGGATACTTTGAATGGATTCACAGTTGAAGAAAATGCAGCAATGGTACAAGCAGTTCAAGGAGTTTTGACTCATGCAAATGATGAACTACGACAAAGAAATCCAAATTTTATGAAGTTTATTGCTGAATGTAACTTTGAAGAAGCGGTTAAAAGAAGATATGAATGGGCACAATCAAAAATTGGACTATATGATGCTGGATCTGGAATAAAAAAAGAATTGTTTAAATTGCTTGTAAGTTATTTATTATGCAAATTATGATTAATAGTTTTGGCTTTTTAGAGGCTTTGTGCAGATGCAATTAATATGATGAATAATTACCAAGGAATACCTGCTGCTGTCAATTTACTGTCATCATCAATGCTTTCATCACAAAATTTTCAAGATTTTCATGGTGTTTCAGTACAAGTTTCTCAAAATAATTCACCAATTTTGAGAATGGAATTTCGATGAACCAAAATATTATTCTTATTTTTACTGATTTGATTGATATTGTATATTGCTAGTTTTATTCTTTGTATTTATGCTAATATTATGTAAATAAAGCATACTTTTATATTATATCTGTGTCTATTGAATCTTCTCTCATGTTTTTGTAAAAATATAAAAAGTGGAGGGTTTTCGTTGCAAAAAATACTGTAACAAAAATGGGGATTACTGTAACTAAAAAAATTATAGGTTTAGCAATAGTTTGTAATACATATTTATTTTCCATGTTAATAGGAAAAGCTTTGTTTTTTTAGAAAAAATGTTTTTTAAATTTTTAATTAGGTCAACTTTTATTTGTTTTATGATTTTAAAATTTAATTTATATTAATTGACGCATTAAAAATGGATTTCCTAAATGAGCACAAATTCCGACAAGTTTTTTAATCATTTGTTTAAAAGCTAAACATTGACATGATTTTACAGCATTTTTATGAATTTGTCGCTTCAGGGGAAGATATGTTTCATACATCTTATCTCTAAAAATCTTGCTGGGTATTTTTATGTCACATTCAGATTTCTTGTAACATTCCACAGTTTTTTCTTTGAAGCATTTCATTACACAAGTTTCAAGTCTTCGAAGTTGAACAAAAATATTTCGAGCTGTTTTTGTTATTTTATCCATATTTTTGGTTATATCTTTCAATTCTTCTTTTGCAGGATAAGATTCAAGATAGTTTGTGTTATTTTTCTTTAATATAAATACTTGACCTGGACCTTTTGAACAAAATTGGTGCCCATGTTTTTCAAAATAATTGCCAAAACCTTCTATAATTTGTTGAAATTCTTCAGAGCTGCCATTGAAACAAGATAAACAATTATCAATGAAAGTGCCAAAATACGAAAGATGTGATTTGCAAGTTTGTTTACATTGATCACTGCTTTGAAATGCTATTTTATTACATTCTTGCACTTCTTTACATGTACATTGTTTAATTAAACAAGAATCCATTAGATGATCGTTCCTCGACTCAACTGTAACATTCCAACACTTATGTAAATTGTCAATTTCATCTTCAAGGTCATTAATTGTTGGCGAAGGCATCGGCATAATTGGTGTTGTTGATTTTTTAGAAATAATAAAAGGTATTGAACTTACAGTAGATTTTGTAGGAGAAGTTGCAATCTGAGTTGTTGTTGATGTTGCTGTAGAAGATGGATCTTTATTATGCAACAATAGCAATTTTTTAGAATATGGAAATATTGGAATAAAATCTTCTCGTTCAAATACTCGTTGAGCAGCAATAATGTTCCAAAAAATAAAAAATAAATAAATTTGATTCATTTTTTGAAGCTTTATTTCTATGATCACATTTTTTAAAGACACAAAAAATGGTTGATTTCAGTTAAAATATAAGGGATTAGAAAAAATGAATGTTTAATTAATACCCATTTAAACACTCATATAAATGACCATTAAATGGATATTATAATTTTCGTCAGATTTAATCAATTTTTCGTCGATCAGTGACATTTTGTGCTGCTCTTTTAAATACAAATATTGACCTTCGAGCCCTTTTAAAGGAAGGGATAAAAAAGATTGAGACACCCATGTCAACTTTTTCTATCTCGAACAACTCTTTTGTGTTAGATAGATGGATTAGGATTTTTGCAGATTATGCAAAACTCGATTTTTTTATCTAATTAATTTACAAAATTTATCATTTAAATCATTTTAGGGAATATTCTACTTTTTATTACTGTAGAGCTAATTATCACAGAATGACTAGCCAACGGGGAAACAATAATTAAAAATTATAACAAATACGGCTGTTGCAAAGTTAGACGGGAAAAGAGATTAAAGTTTGCAGACGGGATTGGCTTACTGTAAGACGGGAAAGGAGATTAAAGAGGGGATCCACAATAGGCTGTAATACGGGAAGCGAGATTAATTTTTTCTACGAGACTACCGTACAACAGCCATCGCCCTCTGCAATAAAGAAAAGGTATGCATGTTGTCATCCATGCCCACTTTTACTTATGCAAGAAATCATCCTCGAACCCCCCCCCCCCCCCCCCCCAAACAATTTATTCTCCAAAAGTCCTCTAATTAAATGTAAAACAACTTCATATTGCTTTTTATTTATACTTGCCCTTCCTGAAAAATTACCTCTTATTTTACAGCTATAGCCCATGAGATTACTTTTGTATTACCAGTAAATGAAACTGTTTTTTTCTAATTGTTAGTTTTTGATATGTTATATGTTTACCAGAAAAACCCTTTTTAAATGAATTGATTTAAGTAAAGGCATGCCCCACAGAATGCATAAAAGGAGGACCAGGGCTCTGCGAAATCGAAATATCGATTTCGATATTTCGACTTCGAACGGTCCAAACACTATTTCGATTTCGCAGAGCCCTGAGGAGGACAGGTGGATGTCCATATCTATTGCAGAGGGCGATGGCTGTTGTACGGTAGTCTCGTAGAAAAAATTAATCTCGCTTCCCGTATTACAGCCTATTGTGGATCCCCTCTTTAATCTCCTTTCCCGTCTTACAGTAAGCCAATCCCGTCTGCAAACTTTAATCTCTTTCCCCGTCTAACTTTGCAACAGCCGTATTTGTTATAATTTTTAATTATTGTTTCCCCGTTGGCTAGTCTCCTGAGCCGTCTGCTGCGAAGCAGTGAAAGTGAATAAACCTGTTAAGGATTTTATAAGAACTAAAATTTAAATAAAGTTATTTCTGACTCTATTGATATCTTGTTAACCCAATTATTATTGTTTTTTTTCATAACGAATCTAATGTTACGGATAAAATAATTTAATACTTATTAAATAATCCATAAAAGTTTTGATTTTTAACATTAAAATATAAATTTCGTTGACAATCGGTCTATGAAGATAATTTTGGTTTAACGTAAACGACGCAACAGCTACAGTAATTTTATTTCTTGCAATTTTTGGCATTTTACAATGGAAGATATTAATTTCATCCATCCAAAAAATTTTTAATTACGGTACAATGTGTATTATTACTTTCAGAATGTTTAAATTGTTGTCATATTCATACAATTAAAAAAAAAGAATGACAAATAGATCGGCGGAAGGGAATAAACCCCGGCCCTTCGGGCCGGGCCCTATTCCCTTCCGTCTCTAATGCATGATGCTCATAAACGTGCAGCAATGACTGAGTTTTTTAAACAGAAAAAATGATAAAAATATCTAAACCTGCCACTACGCATTTTCATGAAAAAAACGGCCCACGGGGTCAAACATGAAGATTATTTCATCAACATCGGTGTCGATTTATATGTATTCGGCATAGGGTTATTGATTTTGATAAATTCTAAGCTTGTACTCGACAAAAAATCTCAAAACCCCGTGAAACCCCATTTTTGTTAACAAAAAGTGGTCCCCAGGGTTCAAAAATAAGGGTATTTTAGTAACCCCGGTGTCAATTCATATGTAATCGACCACGATTTATAAATTCCGACATGTATCTAAAGTCTTACTCGATAAAAAATCTCAAAACCCTGTTAAACCCTGATTTTTAATCAAAAAAGGGGTCCCCCGGCGTCAACAATGGAGGTATTTTATCAACCCAGGTGTCGATTCATATGTAATCGACCATGAGCTATCGATTCCGATAAGTATATAAACTCGAACTCAACAAAAAATCTCGAAACCCCGCAAAACACCGTTTTTTAAAAGAAAAAGTGGACCCCCGGGGTCAAAAACAGAGGTATTTTATCAACCCAGGTGTCGATTCATATGTAATCGACCATGAGCTATCGATTCCGATATGTATTTAAACTCGAACTCAACAAAAAATCTCGAAACCCCGTAAAACCCCGTTTTTTAAAAGAAAAAGTGGTCCCCCGGGGTCAAAAACAGAGGTATTTTATCAACCCAGGTGTCGATTCATATGTAATCGACCATGAGCTATCGATTCCGATATGTATCTAAACTCGAACTCAACAAAAAATCTTGAAACCCCGCAAAACCCCGTTTTTTTAAAGAAAAAGTGGTCCCCCGGGGACCACTTTTTCTTGAACCGATCTGGACAAACCAAAAGCCATTTAGTACTATTTGGACCATGCCCGATCCATTCAGATACCTCTCATACGTCCCCCATACCGGGAACATCGAAACTCAGACTCGCCCGGACGTTTTTGGGGGATATCTCGGGTCCCAGAGGGGGTAGGCGGTCAAACCCAACAGATTATCAAATGCGATTTTTTTCTCTATATACCTGCCAAATTTGAAAGCTCTACGATCAAAACTGACGAAAAACGATTTTTTGGGGTAGAAAGGCAGGGAAGTTGAGTGCTAAACAGCCGCAGCGCGCCCCTTCGGGGCGCGCTGCGTCTGGTATTGAAAATTTCTGCAACGACCAGTACTGAAGCCATGACCTTTGCAGCGGGATTCTTGTTCTGGATTTGATCGATGACAAACTTCATCACATGGTGCAGTACGGATATTGTAGCCTTCTTCAACGCCATTAAAGGTAACTAAAATAATTCTTGATTATTCTTGGAATTGTTTTATCCAATTTTTAATGATATCAAATTGCACGTTTGTTTACAAAATTTTAAATTGATCAACTAAAGTTTTCATTTTGTTGACCAATTCTAACTTTCTTGTGGAGCATTTTTCGAAATGAAACAAAACTCAAAGAAAGAATGGATAAAAGAAATTGAAAAGATCTTCGATGATGGCGTATTTTCAGATTCCGTCTCATAAGATAATATTGTACTATGATTAAAAAGATCATTAAAAGCAAATTTTTCATTGACCAGAACCATTACCAACATTAAAATTGTTTAAAATTTTCGAAATTTGCATTTATTTTGGTAATCTGAAAAAATGGCACATTTTCTTTGTGATGCGAAACCTTCAAACATTAGTAACTTTCTGTAATTTTGTAATTTCTGATCAACAAATTTAAAGATTAGCATCGCTTCGGTGCAGTATTGTAGATTTTTTTCATCAAAAATCGAAACGATTTTACCAAAAAATTTCTTTTCTGAGATGCAACCCCAAAGTATTTTAAATTGATTGGTATAATAACTTTTTCAGTACTTTTTTCTATTTTTACAACTCCATAAAAGTTCAGATAAGAAAAAAATATAGAATCAAACAATCTGCTTACTTTATTTTTTTGATAAAAAGGTGCATCAAATCAAAGCAAAGCAAAAGGACGAGAAAAAATATTTGTTGATTTTAAAAAGATCAAACGAAAAAGCTGAAAAAGGTGAACATAATTTTGAAAGAGTAAACAAAAATTTAATAAATTTGTTTCCTGTTTTATTTAAAAAACAAACAATTTTATAAATTTTGAAGAAAAAAAGTTTGAAAAACATATTTGAAAATTGTATCATTATATAACAGATAATCGGATAATCAAATGTAATTTAAATATGATTATTACTTAATTTACCTGCTATCATGAACGGGATATTAAAATTTCTTATTAAACTTAATTGCAGATTAATCATTTTTAGCTGACCAAAATTGCGGGATTTGTGGTGCTGTGATATTTTGTATACCCAAAGAACTCAGATTGTTCAGAAAATTTTAATGCCAAAAATGAGATCAAAAACTTCTAACAAAATTTGTTAAACTTATATAAAATAAACAGATGCAAGACAATCTATTAAATTTTGGAAATTTCATCTTTTTATCCATTACACTGGCTTTGAATGATATACAAAGTTAATTTTGTCAAAACATTTTGGAATAAATATAGCTTTTCGGAGCAGATAAAACCACAATAAAAATGGTAAACTGTAATATACACTTTTTCAACAACTTTGTTAATACAAAATGGCGACATTAATGTTGAAAATACTGTAACTGTTAATGAGTCATATACAAAACTTTAATCAAAAATCCATTATGTAATTTTATGATTTGCAGGTTTTTGTTTGACTCATTAATGACTATTTTATTCTTTTCAGTTGCATTTTTTTATTTTTTTGTGCGTGGTAAAATCAAAATACATTTTTGTTTTACGTGTTAATTTTTTTGTAGGAAGAGAAGAAGTTTTTGATAAGGGTTTCTTTTTCAATGTTCACATGTATCTAATTTTTACGACCTTTTGTTTTAGCCATTCTTTGCTGCCACAAATAACGCAAAATGTAAAAGAAACGAACTAATTAGAATCAAACAAAATTACAACAAAAAAATACCAATAAATTTCAGAAAATAATGTTCAACAGATATTTTTTTGACTGTTGCAAACAACACTTTTTAGAATTAAGTTAAAACTCATAAATTTTGAAAATGTCAAAAAAATTATGTTTTTTCAGAATTTTATTTCTTATCATGTCATTGTTCCCTCTCTTGTAAAAATAGAAAAAAAGACAATAAAAAAAGGCAACAACACTTGATCTCAAAAATATATTTTTTGTTGTTTAAATGGAATTGGCAATACAGGAAAACATAAAAAATAAAGAGGTTTTTCTTATCATGCAATCTATCTGCAAAAAACATACATGAGGCGGGAGTGGTTTTTGAGGAAAGAGGAAAGAGCTTATTTAAAAGAGGTGAAATATTTCAATGCAATACTTTTCACATTGTTTTTGGTGTTAGAATGTTGAGGTCGATAAATGTTGTATGTAATAATTTTGTTGGAAATGAAAAAGAGGAAATTTGAGTTCTGTTTTAGCAAAGTTACAAGTTAGGCGGATTTACCTAATCTTTGCTTTCCCGTAACTTTTAAAATTCAAAAAATAAGGTTTTTGTTATTGAAACTAATTATGAACCGAATATCTAGAATTAACTCTTAAATCATTCCAACAATTACATTAAAAATTTCAATTTATGTGACCTCATATTTTTCTCAATCTAGAACATGCAAAGCCTTTTCCTGCTATTAGGAGCAATATACTTCGGAGATATTCTTTTTACTTTTCCGACTTTCGCGTTTTAGATCCTGCACCTGAGAAATAAAATCCAAAGAATTCCAAAATACATTTCTCTCTTAGCAGCAATAATCAACCCCTAATTATTTTATGACTGGCCGAAATTTAAAGAAATCAAAAAACCACTCAAAAATTACTTCCCTTTGTTTTTTGTTGTTGTGTTATCAAAAATGTCTCTGTAATTTTTGTATTCGTTTTGTCTCTTGAAGACCACCGTGACTCGCTTGCAAGATAGTAATTACATACACATGCTGCAAAAAAATAACTGCTACCGAACAATAAAAATTTTTTTTGCTACTGTTTTTGATAACCAAAATTCACTTTTTGGATTGCATAAAAAATTTTGGAAAAGCTGTTTAAAAGCAGCAAGCAAAGAAATTTCTGGAGCTTCAGTTTTACATGCTAAAAACTGTCATTCGTTGATGTTTAAATAAAATTTTTATACCTTTTAAGCCTAAATAAAAATCTTTGCAGACCTATATCAATGATGAATTACACAGCACCATTTTATATGCAAGACTGCTATGGTTACGGTAATCGATGCCAAAGTACTGGAAGTTCATCTTCTACCATATCAACATCATTATCATCTCCATCAGCCATCTCAAATTACAGTTTATCCCCGCCACCTTCATCTGATTCTGGAACCTCTGGATATATTCCAAATTATCAAATGGTTCCACATAATCAATATCTTGCCCCACCTCAACCATACCCCCAGGCATTTGATGTAAATTATCCCCAACAATATTTAGATAATTTTGAAACTGAACAATCTCCAACTGAAAGCTTTGATATATATTTGGCACCATCGGTTGAACCTTTCTCAGATGTGGATTTATCAGAGCTGTACGAAACCCTTCCTTCAAATCCCCAAACTTTTTATGCACCATTATTTGAAACTCGAACCAAAAAAGGTAATTTACATATTTTTGTTTATCAATTACAGTATCCTTATTGTAGGAAAAAGTGGAAGACCTCGAATTTATAGTGAGCAAGAAAAACATCAAAGAAAAATTGAATCTGCAAAAAAGAGTCGGGATAAAAAGAAAGAAGAAACGAAACAACTTTTTGAAAGAGTAAATGAAATGAAAATGTTTGTTGAAACTTTAAAATGTACAGAATATCAGTTTCAAGCTTGTTTTAATGATTTGTTAACTCTTACTTCACAACATTTATTTCAAAATAAATTGTAGTTTTTTCATTTTTAAAATGTCGCATGTTTCACTGAAGATAATGTGACAAAAAATGTGACAAAAAAATGTGACATAAAATGTGATAAAAAAATGTGACACAAAATGTGACAAAAAATGTGACAGAAAATGTGACGAAAAATGTGACAGAAAATGTGACAGAAAATTAACAGAAAATTAGACAAAAAATGTTACAAAAAATATGACAGAAAATGTGACAAAAAATGTAACAAAAAATGTGACAGAAAATGTGACAATTTAAAGTTACTGCCAAAAACAATATAATTTTTGCTAAAATTTTGAGATAAAGTTTTTGGTATTGAAATTACAGTAAGACTAAATTCAAAAAAAATAAATGAAAATCAAAAAATTAAAAGTTTAAATTACACCACCAAAAACTTTCCCACGACCTTCTTAAAAAACATACCTTTAAAAGCTGTCTTTCCAAATCATTTAATATTTGTCTCACCATTGTTAAAAACTGTAACCACGTAAAATTGTTAACCATTAAATCCATTAAAATCGTCTGCCAAAAATACTATTAATAGAAATTTTATTTTCCCCAAGAAATTCATTTTGAACAAATCAAACAAAAAAATGTTTCGTTTGATTTTGTTTGCCGTTGGCATTTTAGCAATTGCCTCAGGGCAATGCCCTCCAAATAGTATAAGCTTGGAAATAAATACTTCAATTTGTTATTCATTTCATTCAACTCTGTCGAAATATGCATCTGCTCAAACCCAATGCAAATCATATGGAGCTCAATTGGTTTCACTCAAAAATGAATACATCAATGTTTTTATCACTGGTTTGTTACTCTTTTTTTATCTTCGAAGTCAAATTATTGATTCTGATTTCTAAATGGCCCAATTAATCCTAATTTGCATAAAAATCATGATCCCAGATCAAAAGAAACAACACTGATTTAACTGAAAGAAAAATTTCAGATTATGCAAATTTAGTTTTCGACGAAGTCATTTTCTTCTGGTCAGGTGGAAATAAACTTCATAATCCTGAGGAATTCCAATGGTCAAATGGAGACAAAATTGAATATAATCGTTTCAAACAAGGTCAAGAAAAAACAAATGGTTCTTGCATTTCGGCGGAAGTGAATCAAGGAAATTGGAAAGCTGAAAATTGTTTTGCTGAACTTTCATTTGTTTGTGAATTTGCAGCTGGAAAAGGTGTCCTTCCAATTGGTGCCGATGTATTAGCAAATGGTAAGAAAAACTTCTGGAAAGGAAGATAAATTTGAATAAATACTGTAATTTTAAGGTGAAGGCAATGATACTGTACTTTCAACTGCTTTTCCTACTTTTTCTCCTGTCACCTTTAAAGTCGAAGGTATGCAAATTTTATTTATAACAGTAATATTCACATTAAAATACATGTTTAGAAGGTACTACTTCAAATTTCAAGGTTGATACAACCGTTGCAGAAAAAACTACTCTTGAAGCAACCATTCATTCGTCCACCGCTGCATATGGTATTACAAAAATAATAAATCGATAAACAAAACTAATTACAGATTCGGCCCCAACATCAACAACACCAGGTTCAGTTCTCAGACGTGAACCTGAATTAGTAACATTGCCACAAGAACCATCAACTGAAGTTCCAACAACAGTTGTACAAGTCACAGAAACTGATTTCACACCATTTGAAAGTTTAATAACTAAAATACCATCAACAATAATGCCATTCTTAAACACTGAAGGACCATCAACGATGATGCCGTTTTTAATTAGTGAAGGACCGTCAACTACCCTAGAAAGTTTAACAACTGAAGTTCCAACAACGGGTTTACCAGTTACAGAAGATCCTTTTACAACCCTTGAAAGTTTAAAAACTCAAGAACCAACAACAATAATGCCTTTCTTAAACACTGATGGGCCTTCAACAATATTGCCCATTTTTATCAGTGAAGGACCTTTAACTACCCCAGAAAGATTAACAACTGGAGTACCATCAACAAATATGCCCTTCTTAGTTACTGAAGGTCCATCATCAACCCTCAAATCCCTCTCAGTTACTTCCCAATGCCCAACTGGATGGAAATTGTTTAACAAATACTGCTACAAAATTTCTGATTCATCAAGTGATTGGGATTCTGCTGAATTGGCTTGCAAAAATGAAAAAGCACATTTGGCTTCAATTCACAGCAAAGAAGAAGCAGAATTTATTGCAGGTTCAACTTTTTCTGTATAAGTATCAAAAAATAAATTTGAATGTTTTACAGAAACCTTGTACTTTACTAACACTTCTAATCTTGGTATCTGTAGATCGGATAACATTTGGATTGGAATGTATGATATTGCTGCAAAAAGAAATTTATGGTCAGATTCAACTCCAACAGATTATACAAATTTCCTTCCATATCTTCCAGGGAATTCTTCTGTTGTTGAACATTGCGTTAAACTTGTTACAACAGAAAATTGTACTCTTGGATGGAAACATTTTGTTTGTGAAACTTTGTTAAATTATGTCTGTAAAAAGGAAGCGGCTGATTACGGTAATTATTTTACAAATGTTTGGTTTTAAAGTACTTGTAATTTTAGGCATTGAAGCAACTGCTTCAACTGAATCGCCTTATAATCATATCCCTGATACAACCGCAAAGGAAGGGACATCTGAAGTCCCAGCTGTTAAAGTTATTGTACCTTCAACAACTGGTCTTCCAAAAACTTTCACATCTGAAATACCGTATAATCATCGCCCTGATGAACGTAAGTAAAAAACAGGGTTTTGCAATACTTTTGTATCATCAGGGAATATCACAAATCGATAAAATGTTTTAGCACCATTCCCCTCAAATCTTTGTCCATCTGAATGGACTGAATTTGAAAGTAATTGTTATAAAATTTATTCACACAAAAATTACACTGAAGCAAAAAAAGCTTGTCAAATCGAAGGCGCACATTTAGCTTCAATTCATAATGAAAACGAACAAAATTTTGTTATTGGTAAGACAATTCTCTCCATCAATTAATTAGCATAAATCTCAAATTTATGCAAGTTCATTTGAATATCCATCTGACAAGGGAAGATATCAACATGTCTCGACGCTATTGAAACGATACCTATCCCATAAGATAGCCCCAAGGCATTATTATGCATGACCCTAAAATATTTTCAGTGAATGGGTTATCATTATGCAAATTGATGGAATTAAAGTATGAAAAATGTGCGTAAAACAGGGGTTTCAGAAAAGCGTCATGGATTTTTCAAACTTCACTTTCATAAAATTCCATAACAGTAGCCTTTTCATCGGAAATATTTTGGGGTCATACATTACTGTCCTAGAACTGGGATAGGTCTCATTCAAAAAGCCGTGGGCCATGTTGATCCCTTCCCATGAGAGAAATTTTATAAACCCTCGATTTTTTTCAGAACTTGGAAATAAATTTGGTGAATCTAATTGTGAATGGGAGAATCAAATGTGGATTGGATTAACGAGATCTGAAACCCAGCAGCAACAAAATGAATTTGCATGGGAAGATCGCTCAACTTTTGAATATACAAATTGGGCAAAAAATGAACCAAATAATCATAAATCTGATGAAAGTTGCACAGCTGCTACGATTGGAAAAGGCTGCGAATTAATTGGTGACAACGGCATTTCTGTTTTGTTTGAACATGGAAAATGGAATGATTTTCATTGTGATAAAGAAATGCGATATGTTTGCAAACTTAGTTTTTCTGTCACTGTCAGTGATTAAGAGATTTCTGGAATAAATTGAATTCATGAAAATTGAATTATCGAGTGCTGTAATTTTAAGCTTTGTTCTAATGAAAAAAATCTAACAAAGACGATCTTTCTTTTTTTTGTGCTCTCCGAGGACAAAAAAAAAGAGAAATGGAAAGAAAAACAGCCGGTTAAAACTTCGTCGAAGACTGTTTTTTTTATTTGTAGAGAAATAGTGCGTCTTTGGATGTCTTACCTCTTTTGGACTTTGTCTTTCTTTCTTCCCCAAAAGTTTGCTTTTATATAAAAGCGAGATATGGTTTTTATTTAAAGAGTGGTCCGAAGTTATCGGATTATCAGTATCATGAAAAACTTTTCATAAAACACAAACCCCTTCCGATGACAAACCTTGACTACTTTTTTGTTGCATTTGAAAAAACTTGTAGGTTCAATACTGATAAAATATGCTAATTTTTTTATTAAAAAATTTCCCATGAAATCTCAAAATTCCAAAACACACATAGATTAATAGCTTTGACTTTTAAACATTGTTGTTTATTTTAGAATAAAAATTTTAAAGTACAAATATAAATTTTTTACTGAACTTTAATTTCTTTTAAAAGTTGTATTATGTAAATTGGCCCCAGGACGACCCGAAGGGGAGTCTGGGGCAATTTGGGTTCAGTTCCCCACCTGCCACAGACCCCAAAACGTAAAACCCCTACTTTTCGGCTTCTCCTTGACTTTTTTACTATTTTTATGTTTGGACTACCTTTCCGGGCGTCCATTAATGTCGAAAAATAAAAAAAAAATTAAAAAAATCGGACGAGTACAACGTCGCTTAGAAAGTTTTGTCACAAGAAATCTTGCTGATGTCTCTTCGCTTGTTCGTATGTCACAAAGAAATTCATTTTTTTTTCGTGGTGGGAGTTTTTTTTTGGCGCGAGAAGAAAAACTTTTGAATTCTTTTTTTGTTGGGATTTAAAAAAGCTTTTTTGTTTTTTTGTTGCTTACACAAAATTATTTTTCAATCGCATTTTTTAGCCCGGGCCATAAAATGTCCGGCCCAAAAAATTTTTTAAGTTCCGCAAAATTTTTTTTAATTTTTTAAAGTGAAATTTTTTCTTTTTTTGCTAATTTGACAATGTGTAAAACGTTGGGTTTACATTTTATGGACCGGGTCAGGTAAAATCCGGCCCGCAAAAAATTAAAATTTGCCCGTTAGTTTTTACATTAATTTTTTTGTTCCCGTTAATTATTTTAAAATAAATACAGATTAAAAAGCCCGCAGTATTTTGGACCGGGTTGGATTTGTGGCACACAGCACTTATTATACATTTTTGAATACTGAACATAAATGTAGCAAAAAGTTTTTTTTTTATGTAAAGAAAGGTGATGATGTGTTTTTTAATGTTCAAAAAATTATTTTTCGGTTGTTTTTGTCCGCGGTTGTAAAAAATACTTTTTCCCATAATGCAAGTAAAAATGTAATACTTTCTAATTTTGTTAGCTATGAATTATAATTATGTAAATTGTTGATCGCTTAGTATTTGTTGTTCTATTTTACGTAATATATAAATATACGCTGTATCTCACAGCTCAGACAAGCTTTTCAACGCTCAGCCTCGATTTTCTTTCCGTTACGCGGCTTTATGAGCTTATCTTAGACCTAAGACTTTATCTCAGACTTTATCTAAGACATTATTTCAGACTTTATCTCAGTTTTATATAACAAAGCTGTGATTAATACCAACTTAGTCACAATTTTGACAAGTGAATTCGTGGCGCCTTTTAAAAATTTATAAAGCGACCAAAATGAGTCATTAAATAAGGGGTATTAATACTGAGCATTATTGTTAACTATATATCAAAGATATCAATAAAAGTCGGGAAATCGTACAAAAAACTTGCACATATACAAAGCTTATTTAATTTGGGCTGGAGTCAATAAAAGCAGTGAAATCAAAAACTCTGATGACAATAAAAGTAGGGAAATCAAATAAGAAATTCAACAAATTTTCTAAATTGCTTTTTTAAAATTACCTGTTTTTGAAATTTAGAAAATTTGTTGAATTTCTTATTTGATTTCCCTACTTTTATTGTCATCAGAGTTTTTGATTTCACTGCTTTTATTGACTCCAGCCCAAATTAAATAAGCTTTGTATATGTGCAAGTTTTTTGTACGATATTTTTTACATCCACTAAAAAATTAGTATTGTAAATTTCTAAAAACCCATTTTTTCTAAATTTGGTTAACAGCCAGGTGTTGGTTTTTATTACAATAAGTAAAGTCTATAATTACCACATATTAAATTAGCACTTTTATTATTTTTATTATATTTTTTCTTTAAATTCTTAAAAGTCTTCAGAAAATTGAAGAAAAGAAGAAACTTCAACTTCCGCATCTTTTTTCGTTGAAATTTAAAGTTAAAAAAGTATTATCATAAAATCCTAAAAAAAATGGAAACAGCACTTTTAATTGAAACAATTTTAACTCAATTCAAAGACTGCGTTTCTTATGTTGGATGGGCTTCAGAATTCCTTGTTTTTATATTTTTGATTTTTAATTTGCATAAAAAATCTTCAATTACTTCTTCGCCGTATTTCCATTTACTACACTGAAAAAAAAGTCTCTTTTGGAAAGAAAGGGGATATGTAAAAGCCTCCGAATATTGGGTGTCAAATGCTCCCAAATGTTGAAAAGGGGATAATTAATAACGCCGTTTTCAAAAAAAGGTGAAAAATATCTCCGAATTTTTAATAGTCATTTTTTAGTGATAAAAATTAAATTTTTAAAGTAAAAATATATTTCAGTGCCTTTTTGTTTTTGTTTATCCATTTTTTGAATCAATAAACAAAAATAAATTAGTTCATTCAAAAGATGAATTGCAAATTTATTATGTCTTAAAATTATTAATTTTTTAATTAAGTTTAACTTTAAAAGAAATATTTATATATAATTTTTAATGCTATTGAATTTTATAACAAGAAAATATTTTGTGTACATTTTACATTTGTATTTCTTTTATATTATTTACTTCACCATTGTTATTGAATTAAAGAATTGTTTCACTTCGGTCTTTCCCTCATGTGCTCATTAAAATACTAGATACATTTCGATTTATTGATCAAATTATGTATGACAAATTTATATCCTGATAAACCGCATTTTGTTGTTCCACTTGTTATTTATACATATAATTTCCTGAACTCATGGAATTAACATTGAAGAAACTGAAGCTTTAATTAACAAATTCAAAAGAGAATATGTTGATGAAAGTGAATGAAAAATGATTTATGTATGGACGAAGATGTTAGAAGAATAAGCAGAATTACTTTATGCTGAAATACTAAACAAGGTTTGTACATTTGTTTAAAAAGTGTTTACTAAATGGAGAAGGAGAAGGAAATTCTTCATTTTATTCCCCCCTTCTCGTTCACATGTTTTTTCTTCACTTTTTTCAACTATTCATAAGAATTTGCATAACTATATATATTTTTTTATACATTTTGTCATTGAATTTCTAACAAAAATGACAAAGATTTGGTTAAGCAAATGCTCATTGTTTTAACAAAATATGATTATGATGAAAAAACACCTAATGGTTATGTTGTTATCTTTCTTTTATTTATTATAAATTATTGTTTTAGTTCGTTGATAAGTGTTTGTGATTTGGCCGTCTGCCAGTTGTATTATATTTTCCGGGGTTGCAATCATCGTTCAAATATAATGCTCAGAATTTCTCATCATTGAAAAGAAGGTGAAGGATTTGCTGCTGTACTCAAATTTCTTATTCTTGCTTATCAACAAGTCGTTGCTGGTATGTAAATTTTGCAACAAATTCTTTATTCTCTCCATTGGAAGGTGAATATAAAAGGTATACCTCATTTTTGAACTTGGAAAGGTTAGTTTTTTTGTATACTTTTGTTTAATATATTGCATTACATTTTAGATGTCCAAATGGTTTTGTCCAGTAATGGCTGTATGTGATATGAGTGAAGTTTCTCTCCATGGTTCGTTGCCACTTTGAACAAAATCTGGTGAAATTATTCTTGTATCTGAACCTTTATCACATAATGGTCCTCGTCACATGTGAAGATCTCAAAAAGTTAATCTATGATCAATTTTATGTTATTACGGTATATCCTATTTCTCGGCCACAACTTGAATCAAATGCATCTGTGGCAGTTCATAGTGGAACAATGAATCAATCGCAACGATTTACTGATCAATATTTAAGTTTTATTGCTTTAGAAAATGATTTGTTTATGCTTCGAAGAGATCCATGTGCTGATGGTAAGCTGTTTCTCTTCATTGTATTGATAAAATTGATCATATTTTTAGAAGATGATGTTGTGATGGATGATAGCAATGACTTTGTTGCAGCTGGAAAGTTGCATAAACTTAAAACTCGTAAACTGGTCAAAGTGAAGGAACCAAAAAGGAGAAAGTATATCCCCAGTGCTCTTCAAGATATTACAGTTGCTGCTCCTGGAGCTTTATATAATCCTGAAATGAATGATTACTTGGTTTATGGATGTAACGGCAAGATAAAATGTAAGTTTTGATTTGGATATGATGTAAACAAACTAATGTTAATATTTATTTAGACCAAATATGGCTATAATATCGTCGGAAGAAGCTCAATCAAATCCTGTTGATCGAAAAGCTCCAAGCAAAACTACGATAGCAGCAGCAGACGAAAATGCAATAAATTTAACCGCGGAACCAGTTGGTACGATATTTTCTCAACGGTGTCTTTCTGGAATATTAAATTATAATTTTTAGCTGTTCCTCGTATCCAATCAGTTGCTCCATCATTCAACATCAATAACCTAAGAAACAATAGAACGAGCAAGTTGCCATGTGTTACATCTTCCACTGATACCGCTTCAATAGCTTCAATTAATGCTAACCATCACCTTCAAGGGTTATTGAACGAACAAATATTCCTTCAAGTTCAACAAAGAATGTTCCACGAATAAGTGATGATCGATTATCACCAACAATAAATCGAGTTCAACGTACAAGGCATGATGTGAAGCTGCAGTGGGACAAAATTCAATGTATTCTCCGCCATCACTTCAAAGAATTCATATTGCGGATGCTTCATTTGCTGGTTTTTGAAAAAACTGAAGAATTTTATATTTTCTTTGTAGTCTTTTAATGTTTTTTTTTAAATTCTAACAATATTTCCGTATTTGTTATGTGCTTTTTTGTTTATTAATTTGTTGTGTTAAAATTAATTTTTTTAATAAAAGTTGTTAATTTTTACTTGTATTTGTTTGCAAATTAATTATTGATTTTTTTATACACAACTTCTTTCTTTTTGTGTGCGTTCGTTCGTCCATGCGCAGTCGAACACAAAAACGCGCGTTCGAAAGCGTTCGAAAGCATTCGCGAACACTAAAGGTCAGCAGCTTTTAACAATGATTTTGAAATAAATGTTTTTTTCTTCGTTGACAAAAAACATTCATTCAGTTTGCAGTTTTTTGGAAGACGTTACTTTTTTAGCTCTGATTATTTTTTTTCGAATTTTTTAAAAATTTTAATTTAATTAAAAAATTTTAAATTTTTTTTCGGTTTTTATTTTAAGTGTTCAATAAAACATTGAACATTTTTTTCGAAATTCTACTGAAATTTTTGGACTTTTTTTTACTAATTTTTTAGTATCTTGTGCTTTTTTAAAAGAGTTTTGCATAATTTTTGATTATCAGTTTTTGGATTTAAGAAAGTGCAAAACCCAAAAACTGCTAAAAACAGAGCATTAAAGACTGAAACTTGTCCAAATTTAACGCTTAAATCTATAAAAAAGGAGACAAAATTGTTGATTGAAAGTCTTTAATTTAAGCAAATAGGTTTTTAATCTTCCCTTTTCAGGAAAAAATTGCAAGTTTTCCCTTTTATCTCTTTATCCACGTAATCATCCCTTTTCAGCAACGTTTGAAGTAAGTTTTATCCTTTTTTTCCTTTAATGTTTCCCTTTTCAGATTTGCTGGTAAGTTTTATCCTTTTTTGCCTTTAATTATGCCCATTTCAGAAGCAAAAGTAAGTTTTCCTTTTTTACTATTGTTTTGTTAGTGAATTAAAGGCTTTCAATCAAACTACACTTTTTGTTGTTCCTTGTTTTCGATTTTTTTTCTTTCTTTTTGAGAAAAATCAATTAAATTTTTCAATGATATTTTAAATATAAAAAACACCTTTTTGAAGAGTATTTAAAATGGAGGTAAAAAAGTAACGTCAGTAAAAAATTGCAAAAAATATATATGCAGCCAATGGGCAAAAAATGTTAAACAACATTTTGAGACAAAATTAATGCAAAAATATGAAAAACGCAAAAATGAACGGAAAAAAAGCAATAAGAGAAAGGGGAAGGTCGTGATTTTTAATGCCTACTATACCCAATTTATTTGAAAGTAGAACCCACTATATTCATGAACAAAACCTTCGAATTTTGTGAACAAAACCTTCGAATTTTGGAAGTAAAAACCTCCGAAAAAAGGAGTAAATACAGCAATTTAACAGGAGAAAAATATTCCCGAATTTCGGGGGTACGCAAATAATCCCTGTCCCAGCTGGTAGGGTTTTTATCCAAGATATTCGGAGGTTTTTCTCCCTTTTTTCAGAGGTATTTTTTTTCAGTGTAACACTTGGATATTTTATTGATTTACTTTGGATTTTAGCATTTATTTTACAATATTATTCAAATTTAAAATTGAAGGAATTTGAATATGCAAAAAATGTGATTCAATGGCATGAATTCCTTTTTATGGGACCTTGGAATGTTTCACTTTGTCTTTACCGACTAACTTCAATTTGTTCGGGCGGAAAAAGGCATGACCAAATTTGGTCACCAAAAAATCTTCGGATTTTAATGGCATTTTTATTGCTTTTTCCATTTTTTGTACAAGGATATCAATTTTTGAATATCCATTGTCGGTTGGATACTTTTGCAGAAGATTGTTTACTGATTATGGCAGAAGATTTTTTGATTGCTTCAATTTCAAATGCCGTTTTTGCAGGCATTTCACTTTTTATTGGTAAGGATTTTTAGGGTTTTTGTAGAAATTTGTGCAAATTTTCGGCTAAAAGTTAGTTTTATATTAAATCCAATTACAGCAATATGTAAATTTTGTATTAAACTGATCACGAATTTTGATAGACCCAATTACATTATTTTTAAATTATGCAAATTTTAGGTATTGCAACAAAAATTTGTTACAATCATTTTATAAAACAACATTCAAATTTATCTGCTGCTCAATTAAAAGTTGAACGAAATATGCTTTTTCAATCAATATTTTCAACAATTTGTTATTCACTTTTTTGTTTATTTATGGGATTTTTTCCATTTTTCATGGATCGATCTTATGATCCAGATTGGTATATTGGATATGTTCTTGACGTATTCTTTTCATCATTCTTTTTTATGATTTTTCATTGCTCATCTTATATTTTGTTGCTAATTTATTCGTATGTTTTTAACCATTTATGCAAATTACAGTATCCTCACAATTCAAGAATTTTTACTTATTTTTATACCAAAAATGGTTTCAACATTTTAAATAAATTTGAATATTTTAGGCCAGCTTTAAGAAATGAAATGCTCAAATTTTATTGGCTTGGATGGTTGATAAAACGTGAAAAACCAAAAATTACCATAGTTACTGAAATGCATCAAAGATCCCGAAATACTTTATTTGTAAAAGTTACATAACGTTTTTTATATCAAACTTTATTTTGATTATTACTAAAAAATCGATGTTGAAAGACGAAAATAGACGTCTGCGAATGTTTTTTTTTGAAAGGGTTGTTTAGTTTTTTTCTCACATTTGTCATGTTTGTATTTGTAACAGCAGCTTCCAAGCCAACAAAATGAATTTTTCGTTGCTGCGGCAATCAATAAAACAAAAAAATTTTCTTTTTTAAATGACAGATGCAAAGTTTTCGAATTTTTAAGAATTATTTAAACCATTCAAATTTGCCTTAAAATAAGTAATATTGCATTTTTTATATAAAATCAACCAATATTTGTGAAATTGATGCACCAAGATTTTTGCAGATTGTTGCATTTTTAATTGGAATAAATTATTGTTTATTTACAAATACAATCACAAATTTGTAATTGCTGCATTTTTTATCAACAAAACAGAATTTTTGGTATTGATGAGAATCGCAAATCATTTTAATCAATTTTAATCCAAAGTGCAAAGGTTGTTAATTAAGGATAAAATGGGAGTAAGATTTGAAATTGATTCAATTTCAAGAAATTATATTTTATTTAGCAAGTTAAGTGATACTGTAGTGTCAGAAAGTGAAAATATGCAAAAGTTGTAAGAATTGTAAAACAGTTGTTTCAGGTCATAAAACATTTTAAACTTAAAAGTAAAAATAATTCTTTTAAATCATTGATATTATTTTTTTTTTTTATAGCTAATAGCACGAATGAAATTTTAATAGCTAATAGCATATCATTCGTCCACTTGGACATCCAGCAGTTCCTCTTCGATAATTATGTGCTTGAAAACATGACCACCGTTCTTCATATGTACGACTGCAAACTTCATTACAAGCATCAACAAACTGATGATTTGGAGGGGCTCCATTTGAAATTGCTAAACAATGGCTAAAACTTATATATTCAAGATATAAAAAAACTTACAATTAACCAGTGTATTCGTTTTTTGTGAAACACCGCCGTCGCCGTCAGGGAAAATTGGAAGTACCGCCGTCGCCGTCGGCGGCATCCTTTGATGTGCGGCAAAGTCTTTTGATGCTTCAACAAAAAATAAAATTATTGATTTTAGAAAAATTTATACAAATAAATTAAACTAGTACAAATATAAACAAAAAAATATAAACGAAAAAATATTAATTTTAATTTGATTGTTGAGTATTTTGAGTTTGAAGCGTTGGATCACCTTGAAGTTCAGTTTCAAGGGTAATATTATTTGGATGAGAGGCATCTGGAAAACTGCAGCCACGAAGACATTCTCGAAGTTTATTTGGTTTTTTATTACCTCGAATAACCAAAACATGATTGACTTCATCACTAAAAATGGCAAGATACAGTGTTATTGAATACAACAAAAGAAAAGCTTACGAATTTTGAGGTTTTGTTGGACCATTGTAGCTGTAGAATTGATGGGAATTGATTGGAGTCCGTTTAACACGGCAAAGAAAGATATCCCAATTATCACGACATGTTGCTTTTGCTAAAATGAAACCATATTAAAAATGTATTTATATAGATACAGTATGATCAATGTTAAAAAACAAAAACTAACAATTAATCCAAGCATTCCTTTGAAGACGATTTCCAATTTCAATGCATTCATCACATTCTAGAAGATTAAAAAGAAATTGTGGACATTGACCACGCTAAAAAATAACAATTGCCATTACAGAAATCCAACAAAGATACAGTAAACTCCTATTGCAGTAATCCGAAAAAGTAAACTTACGCAATGAATTTCAAGTGTCAAAGGTTCATATGAAAGAACAAAAACACGAAGAACATATAATTTCTTTTCTCCATCAACAGTTGAATGTTCAGATTTTGAACGAGCCAATTCATGCTTCATTGGTTCAAGGATTCGATTTGAGAAGGACCGGAATGGAGCATAAATTGCTTCATCAGCAACACAATCTCGAACAATAAAGAAGACACTTGAGCCAGGAATCTTTGAATTGACATATACAGGAGCATATCGTTTCGGTATTGAAATTTTGTCAATACAATTCCAAAAATTTTCAAATTGCAAAAGTGGAGGAGACGTTCCAGCTTTGATTGCAGCAAAATTAATTGTTGGTTCAAAGGATTCAGCTTCATTTTGATGATAATCATATGGATCATTCATATTGACAAATCCAGCAGGGCCATACATTGTTCGATGCATCAATTTTGGACGAGATGGTTTCTTAGCAGCAGCAGCAACTTTTTCAATTGTTCCGTTTCCAGGTTGAGTTTGTAATGATGCATTTTGTGTTGAGCCAGTTTGAATTGTTGGATCTTCTTGTGTTGTTCGAGTTTTTGATTGCTGTTTTTGCTTTAATGGGAATTGACCATATGGACCACCTTCTTTTTCACTTCCCTTTGAACCTTCTGCTGCCTTTTCACTTCTTTTGCTTTCTTCAAGTTCTTCCACTTTGTATTCCTTTTTCTTCGTTTTATCCTTCTTCTTTTTACTTTCTTTTCCTTTTGCTCCAACATTCTTTTCCTTCTTCTTTTCTTTACTTTTTTCCTTTATCATGTTATTAGTTGGATTTATTTGTGGTTCCGTTTCCTGTTTCTTGTTATTCGTTGGATTTATTTGTGGTTCAGTTTTTGGAATTGCTGTTCGTGCAGAAATTGCATCACCTTCATCATCATCAAGAGTTGTCCATTTTCTGATTGGGCGACCTGCCTTCTTCTTTGTCTTTGTTTGACGACGACGAATACAAAAAAAGTAAACCAAAATTCCAATAACAATCACAACCAAAAGTCTGAAAAGATAAAATAATAAATAAACTGTAACTAAAATTACTGTAATCTAAACTACAGTAAATCCAAAATATACTTACCCACCACCAGCGGCAACAAACCACCACCATTCAATTGAAGCAGTTGCAGATGAAGAAGTCGTTGCAGCAATAATAGCATCAGTAGAATTTTCAACATTTGTTCCATTGAGAATATCAGGATTTGTAAGATTAGCAGTTTTTGCTCGATCAATTAGAACTTCAATTGTATTGCTAATAACATCCCCAGCGAGAAGAGTTACTTGAGCTCGAGGACATGCATTCTCTGCTGCAAAAACTTGAAGAACAATTTGATCCGCCGGAACATCTGCTGCATTGTCAATGGTACAAACTTCTAATGGTGTAATTGAAAATATTGAAGCAGCTTTGAGATAAACTTTATGCCCATGTTCTTCAAAAACAAATACCGGAGACTTTCTTCTATCTTCAACTTTTGTAACAATTCCATTTTTTGTTGTAACTTCATATCCACCAGGAACAAGATGAATAAGAATTCCACAATCAACATCTCCTTCCTTTTCACGAAGATTCAGATATAATTGGAATTTGTGATCTGTGCAGCTTCCATCAAATTCAAATTCAAGCGTTGGAATTGTTTGATTTGCGCCAAGTCGAAGAAAGATTGGATTTGCTTTTGTGGTTTTTAAAATATCAATTTGTACATTCTTTTGTGCAAAAGATATCCCTTCTGGCAGCAATGGATCATTTACATCTTTCCACCAAAATCCATCATCATGACCAGCAAAAGATTCATTGAGTGGAATTTGAACATCTTCTGGAGGCAAAAGAGAGTCTTCTACTTCCATGTAAAATGGCTAAAAAATTAACATGTTTTATTGAAGGGTAGTTGAGTGGCAGAACGCCGGTGTAACAGGCAGGATGTTTAGGGTTCGAATCCCAGTCGGGACCAGGGATGATTTTTAAACGTGTTTCTCATCCCTGATCGGGGCGCACTTCATTGATTAGTGTCTATTAAGGTAGGATATGTATTTTTTTAACAAAAATTACTTACCAAAACCAAATATGTTAGACATTTGAAGCTTCCAGTAACTTGAAGTTCCATTTCCTTCTTTGTATTATCTTTGTCATAGAATAGAAAAGGATCACCAGTTGTAAAACACATTCGTCCATTGCTTTCCAAAGATGCATATGTTTGATCTATTATGTTGGAAGAATAATGTATTGTGTTTTCTTCTCCTAAATGTTTTCACATTAAATTAAAAATCACTATTCTACTACATGTATCCACTTACTTCCACATTTTTCAAATAAGAGACACAAGACTTTTGTAGCTACACCACCACCTGCGTTATTAGACATTATTGATCCACGAATCCATTTTTGTTCAGCAAGTCCAAGCGTAAATCCCAAAGTTTTTCTTGTATCAGTTTTACATTGATCATTTGTGACGGAATACAATTTGATATCAGAAGCAATATCAGCAAAGGTTTTTCGAGTTTGAGGAAAAAGAAGTTTGATCTTTTGATTTACCAAATTAAGAGCAATATATCTAAAGACACATTATTTAAAGCAATAAAATAAAATAATAGTTACATACGTTTCTCCAGCAGAATTCACAAAAGTCCAATGTCTTCGGTTACCATGATATGGTTTTTCAGTTCCAACGTTTTTGACGATAAAAAGTAAAAGAAGAATTAATAAAAAGACATGTTTCATGATGATTTTGTTCCAACAGCTTTTGACCAACTTGATTGAAGAAAGTGATTACAAATGAGAAAGAGAGAAAATGATTTTGTTCATCCAAGGTAAACACAAAATGAACAACACGTCATGCAAATTATGCAAATTAAACAAACAAATTTTTATCGTAATTTTTTTGCAAAAAGAAATGTTTGTATGCCTTGCTTTTTGTATTCTTCGACGACAAAAAAAGTAATTTTTAAAATCCTTTGAAACGACGTTTCAGATGTCACACTGGTCCAAATGAGACTGTACTCATAACGCCAAAATGCGACAATTTCATAAAAAATTGTTGTATGAGATATTCTGCAAATTACCAAAATTACTAAAAACTAATACATTTACTTATTTTTCATGTTAATACTAATAAATAAGCATAATAGAGACTAAATTAAAGGTGTATGAGCAAAAAACTTCATGTTGGATATATAATTTCAGCGTTGGTAAATTTCCTTTTAAAATGATCAGTTTTGTGATCAATTAGTCGTTTAAACTCATTGTTAATCAATCTATATATTCTTAAGAACACTAACAGCAATATTATTAAGTATTAGAAACAATAGAAGTAAAGAAAATTAAAAATAAAGCAGTTTTCTGCATTATTGCTGCTTGATGATGTATGACATCATCGTCTTTGAGGGGAAGTTTGAGATCAACGGCGCAACCTCAAGCGCTGAAACTTTTTATACATCTTCTTAAGACTATTATAATTAAAATTACGGCGTTAGATTTTTAAAATAAACGCTTATAAAAATAGTCTGGAGCAAATTACTGATCAAATTTTTTAGTTTTGTGCAAATGCGTCACCGAAAAGGGGAAGTTTGAGCTTTCTGAGGAAACGTAGAAGCGTGAAACTTTGCATACATAGGTAAAACTGCCCGACAAAAAAGATTACCGCGTTAGATTTTTTTAATAATGCCTCAAAAAAGTGGAATCTGAAAAAAAATGCAAAAATCTTCTCTTTTTTTCTCATCAACTCCAATCTTCGTTTGGCGTTATGAGAAAAGTCTCATTTGGACCAGTGTGAGATGTCACAAGTACAAAATTTGTTTAATCATTAAATTTGTGATTTAATAAATTATCAAATTTAAAAAATTTATACAATTTGATAGCAGCAAAAATACATTATACCAATGTTTTAGGACTAAATTCTCTGAAATTAGCAGGAAACCAATTTTGTAAGCGATACTATGATTGATTCACAATTGAGCTTAAAAAGTGATAACTTGTAATAAAATCACCATCTCCTACTCGAAAGCCTCCACCATCCTTTCAACCCTATCTATCCTTCACGATCTGAATCCCAACCACAACAATGATGAATGAAGTTTGCTTAAATACTGTTCAGCCTTTAATATAATCTTTTAAAATCCTGCTATTGCAGCCTTGATTATTATTCTTTTTGTTTGCCTTTTGTTATACAAATTTTTGAAATGGTTTTCTACAACAAAACAAAGATTTAAGAGAGAATCACACAAAAACCGGAAATGATAAGATATTTATTTAAAAAAGAGAAAACAACAATGAAAACAAATTCAAAGACATAAAACAATAAAAAGCAATAAATTAAACTTCCGTTTCAGCAGAATGAGAAAAAGTTCCGACAAGAATTTTGAAAAGTATTTTTTCATCGATACTTTCGATATCAGCAACAGGAGTGGATTCTTTTGAACATTTAACCAAGAATTCAGTTGTTTTCTTATTGAGTTTCTTAGCATTGAAAACTTGGGAATAATTGAAAATTTGACAAACATTGGATACGGTAATTCTTTTGATTAAATATTCTTCAACAATGTCCTAAACAAATGTTTTTATTATCAGTAATATGTATGAATATAATTTACCTTAATAAATTGAATATCATATTTATCAGCAAATTGCATCAATGAAATCAAATCTTCGTATGAAAAAGTTCTTGCAACTCCAGTACTGTAGATCAAATTTGTTGCAGCTCGAACAACTTCGAAAGAAAAATCAGTAATTTCCATTTTGTTTTCTGTTGATTCTTTCATGTTCGATTCAAACATTGCCGCAAAAACTGGTGAAGTTTCAGCAAGAACTTTTTTGTGAACCTAGAAATGACAAAATTTGCATAAAGTGTATTAATGTATCAAAAAAACTTACTTTGATTTGATTTTCTCCAACACTGATAGTAAAATTTTTATTTCTTTGAAGCTTCATTCTTTTTGTTGCAATTCCTTTCTTAACAGTCAATACGGTATTAGGGACTTTTTCCATTTCAATCAATAAAAATCCTTTGACATTTAGAACCAATTCACCATCAACAATAAATCCTTTGGTTGGATCAAAAAGTTCTTCAGTTGAAGAAGAAAAAATTCCCCGTCCTTCAGGCTTTTCATAAAGAGCATTCGAGTAACGTGAATATTGCGCAGATTCAATAGAATAATTTAAAAATGATTCAATTTTTTTGCCATTTCCAAATTCCAAATGTAAAAAAATGCTTGATTTTCCACGATTTTGTTCATTGTTGCCGTTAGGATAAATTCGAAGGTGGTATTTGATATCAAAATCAGAAGAAACATTGAATCTTTTGCTTTGCAAAGATGCATTTGTGGAAGTTTTGATTGCTGTTAATTCAGTTTCCTTGATTCTCCATTGAACAGAAATTGGGAGTTTCTAAAATATATAGATTATAAAAAGCGACAAAAGAAATTTTTCTTACCGTAACCATTGATTTTTTAAATTCCAAAGTACCATTAACTTTTACGATCAATTCATCATTAACAAAATATCCATTTTTTGGATTGAAAAAATCATCTGTTTTGCAAAGTTTTGATCCACATTCATAATTAGTTTTGAAAACATGATTAAAAACTTTTGAATACTTGATTGAATCAATTGATATCGTATATTCAGCTTTGACTTCTTTGGCATTTCCAGGATTTACATAAAGATATAAACAAGTTTTTCCACGATTTTCATCGTGGTCTCCATTTGGATAAATTGCTACATCATACATAACATTTAAGGATCGACAAGCAGTATAGCAAATCGAAGATTCATAATCTTTGCCATCTGGTAATTTTTCTAAATCAGATTTCTTGACTTTCCATTCAATCGAAAACGGATATTTAATGGTCTAAAAATTTATAAAAAATGGTTTAATTTAAAATAATAATAACTTACAATTTTTGAAGATTCCATATTTTTGTTGACCACAAAAAAAGCAGGCAAGCAAAATCCTAAAATGATGAATAGCAAAACTTGGACAATTAATTTTGAAAAATTTTTCTTTTATTTTTAAATTTTTTTTGATTGCACTTTTTTTTATGTGTCTGCTTTTTTATTCTTTTAAAAAAAAAAGCAGACACTTTAAAAAGGAGCTAGGTCAGCCAATACAACTCACTCAACAGAGAGAGCAGAGAAAAAAGATTTCTTTTTCTTGTCAAAGAAAAGAAATAGCGCAGCAAGTTGCCTGATTTTATTCCCTGCTGCAAACGAGAGAGTTATATTGGTTGACCAGGCTCCTTTAAGGGCATTTTTAAAGAAAAAAATTACAAATGGGATCAAAATGCAATTAACGCTTTAATTATTGATTAATTTCTTTGTTTTTATTGAAATTAGAAAAAAAACACACATAATGGCTAAATTTAAAAGTTTTAAAGGACTTTTAAAAGCACAAAAAAAGTAAAAAGTCCGTTTTTTTTGGCAAAGCTGTGTTATAAAATATAATAATAATTAATGTCTGATAGTTGGATCAACAAAGGATTCAATGAAACGGGATTCTGGAATCACGGAACAGAAAGGTTGTTGACTTCAAAAAAAAAATTGGGCCATGGAATATTTGGGAAAATCTGGCATTGATGTTACTGATAAAATGCCATGGCAAGATTTTTGTTGTTAAAAAGTCTAATTTTCATACCATCATAATGCCAGTGCATGACATGTCTTAACATATAAAATGCCATTATCAACTTACATAATTATATCTTCCAACACATTAAGAAGCATGAAAAAGATCTACAAGAAAGTTGTAATATAATTTTAACAATAAAATTTATTTCAATTTGACGTTTTTTTCCTTCCTTTATCAAGTTTTTAATTTAATCGAATTTAAAAATCACAAACTTTTTGCACCTCCATTTTTTAAAACCTAATTCGAAGTAGCCTTACCAGATTTAATTTACATAATTTTTGTGTGGTAAAAAATTACTACTTTTGTAAAGTTTTATAAAACAAAGTTTTTACTTTGCTCATTTTCAGCTTTAAACTGATATTTTAGAAAATAACGTGTTTATTAAAATTTTAACAAAAGTCAAAAGTTGTTATTATTTATCAAAGAAATAATCGTCAGTTATGCAAATTTTTTTTGAATATAAATATCTGTGGTAAAATTTAAGATTTTATTCTTTACTTTTTTAGTGTCTTACGGTGAATTTGTTATCAGCTTTTGATAGGCGCAACAGTATCCACATTAGTTGTGTTCAGTATCTTGTATTAAATATTGCTGTCCAAATTTGCATAAAAAGAAGGAATGGCAAATGTTTTTTATTGTGCTTCAACAATTTTACAAGCATTTTTTGTTATTTTCTTTATTCTTCAATTTTTCAATAAAAAATCACTCCTTCGAACTCCATATTTTGTTATTTACGAGGTTGGATTGATTATTAGTGTTATAACAAATTTTGAATGGATTTTTTGGGGTATTGTTTTTTTGGAATCAAATTTTTGAGATCATTTTTTATTTTTATAGGATTGCTGCCTGAACGTGTTTCACAAACTGTAACCGTTTATAGCTGTGTTTTTCCTGTAACCCTTCATGCAACTTTAATTTTTAATCGATGTACAGCTCTATGGTTTCCCCTAAAAGTTAACAAGGTATGCAAATTTATTATTACAAAGTTTTTACAGTTGTTTCAATAATTTCAGATTTGGAGTAACAAAAACACATCTGTAATTATCATGTTCAATCTAATATTACCATATTTCATGTTTGGATTCTATTTTTATCAAGTTTATTTTGTTGAAGTTAGCGAAAATCAAAAATATGCAAATGAACATATAAATTCAATTATTCAAATATATTTTACAACAATTTCCATCATTCTGATTATTATTACCGTAATTATCTGCAGTAAAAGAAAAATTACAACATTTTCGGATAAATTTGCCCAAATTGAAAAACGTTTAATTTATCAATCAATTGTTGTTTTGCTTTTGATTGAATTGGATTGTCTAATTTGGAAAATCGATAATATCATTGACTTTGGGGGTGGATATTTTCCTGATATAGTTTATGAAATTGGAGATTGTATTATTCCAATTTATCAGTTATTCGATATTATAATTTTGTTCATTTTGTCAGAATCTTTTCGAACTTCTGTTCTTAAATTTGTTACTTTTGGATTTTATGAACCTGCTAAAGTTATTATGGTAATATCAATCACAAATTCACAAACGCTAAAGCCTCAATTCAACAATCAAAGAAGTTTGCAGAAATAGATTTTTAATTTTTTGAAGTATTGTAATTCATGAGATGCTACAAAACATCATGCTTTAGCCTCTTTCATTTCTTACTGTAACGTGTATGTCCAAGATTTTTTAATGTATTTTGCAGTCTTCAATCATATGTGTTTCTGGTTTTTGAGATCTTTTTTGCAGTTTTTTAAAGTGTATAATTTAGCTTCTCTGGAGGCATATTCTTTCTTGAATAATTGTATATATTTATTTTTTATTTGTCGTTTGTCTTCTTTGTCTCTATACTGTAATTTTAAAGCTTAAAAAACAAATGTTAAAAAACGAAAATAAATTTTATCTCAAATATCATAATAACATTTTATTACAAGAAACAAAGAAATGTAAAAAATCGATCTCGAAAGACAAAATAAACATCTGCGAACTAAAAAAAGTGTCTTGTTTTTTCTAACATTTTTCATGTTTTTTTTTGTAACATCAGCTTCCAAAAAAACAACAAAATGAATTTTTTGATGCTGCTGCAATCAATACAGCAAAACAAAACAATTTTAGTTTTAGTGTTCTTTTTTACGGACACAAATAAAGCTTTTAAATTTTTAAGAAATATTTTGACCATTAAAATTTGCAATTTTTAACACTACATACATTCCACCATTTTTAGTAAAATCAACAGAAATTGAGGAAATTCATGTAGTCAAACTCATACAGATGGTTGCATTTTTAATTGAAGCAAGTGATCATTGATCACAAATCAGTATCTGTCGCATTTTTTTTATCAATAAAGTTTTATTGATGAGAAATGCGGATCGATTAGCTGATTTCTGAATTGTCATTTTGTAGCTCAATTATTTCTGTTCATTAATCAAAATCATTAAATTTATTTTAGCCCAATTAAAAAAATTAGTACAATTTATTCGTGTTCAAAATTTTGAATTATAATCCAAAGTGCAACGGTTGTTGATGAAGGATAAAAAAAGTTGTTAGTTTTAAAATTGCTTTAAAATTGATTAAAATTTATTTTGATTAAAAATGAAAAAGAAGAGAAGTAATTTTTGAGGGTGTTGTTCATTGCAGTTATTTATAGACAGATATAATTGGATAAAAAATAGTATAAATAGAAGACAAAGAGGATAAAGTATTGTACTAACTTTAGTGTTCTATTTTGTTCATTTAATCTTATTCTTCCACACTGACATTTTCATCAATATGAAATCTGCCGTTTCTGGTATAAGGGTGATCCATAAGTTCGTTCCGCCGTAACCTTTTCAAGAAGATTAAAAAATCTGTAAAAACGTTTTTGTGTATTCTGGTTGATACTATTGTATTCAGTAATCATTGAATAATATTTTTTTATCATTTCCAATGATATTTGAGTGTTACAGAAAAAAAATTTCTTGAAAATCCTGCTTTACCATACCTCCAGCATTAAAAATTCCACGAAAATTCCAGGAAATTCCTAAAAATTCCACAATCCTTAAATCCAATAAGAACAGTGTCTTGGCTATTCTTACAGGTCATATTGATGCTTTAAACTGCCAAATACGACGTGATTTCCGTCAAAAATCTCGAAAATTCTGGTTTCGCCGCGAAAATCCCTGAAAATTCCAATTCCACGAAAAACCCTTTTAACCCCCTTCGTAGAATTATCTTGGCTACCCGTATGCAAAATTTCACCCCATATTGTTCTGTTAATTTTAAAATGCCAGCTGGTCAAACCGCGGAAAGAACTTTTGGATCACCCTTATATTTTGGTCATCACTTTCTTCATCGCCACTTCCATGGCACAAGATGTCTCCCTTTCTTCTGCTGTTGATGCAACCGAAAATCAACATATTGATTACAAAGCAGAATTGAATAAATTGAAGGAACAATTCAGTGGTAAATTTGCACAATTGCAGAAACAAGTCGCTGAAAATGTTGAACAAATTAAAAGTGGAAATGTTCCAGAAGAAGTTAAGGCAAAACTTGAAAATATAAAAAATGAAGCCGGCACTTTTACAATTGCTCCAGCAGTTTTAGAAAATGTCAAAGCTAAATTCGCTTCCATGTTTAACAAACAAACGTAAAAATTTATAATATTGTAGTTTTAATAAAGATAAAGTTTTTGCTATTTTTGGATTTAGGACAGTAAATTACATTTTTTTTACACCATCGCTTCTTTTGTGATAAAATAAAAAAGATATGTATACTGTAAAATTAATACCTATTTCTACCACTTTTAAATCATTATTTATTTTAGTTCAAAAAATTTTTACATTTCGATGTTAGCGTGTTTCTAACTAAAATTATTTTTTTTAAAGGTTTAAATTGTTTCAGGTCAATACCTATTACACCATTTTAAATTCAGTAATTTAAATCTCTAATTTAAGTAATAATATTTCTGAGTTTAAAAATATCTCGAAAATTCAAAAAAATGTTATAAAAAAATGATTTCTTTGAAAAACATTTTTCTGGTTATAAAAAAACAAGAAAAACGAAAGTGAACACGCATTTGATTTTCGTTCCGTTTTTGTTCCGGTTTGAAAAATGTGTGTGTGTGAAATTTCTAAGCAAGTCTGCAAAATGGCTTTCTTCTTATTCAAAGTTTTAAACATCGTCAAGTGTTCATAGTTTTTTCCTTTTTGTAACAAAAAAGGTAACATACATTTTTATTTTTATGTCATCACATTTTTATTGATCACACAAATTAGTTGTTTGTTTTGTAAAATAGATACCAATTTTCACCACTTTTATTCATTATTTTTAATGCAGTAAAAAAGTTTTGTAAATTTTTTGAAATTTTTTATAATGCCTGAAGCAGTTGATATGTTTAATTTTTTATTACACCATTTTTTTCTGCGTGAAAATAGATTTTTCAATATTTAATCTCAAACTTTAAGCGAACGATATTGTTTTTTTACATGTTTAAAAATGTCTCAAAAATTCAAAAAATGGTTAACAACGATTTTTTGAAAAGTGCTTTTTTTCTGGTTGTAAAAAAACAAGAAAAACAAAATCGACACACGTGTTTTCTTTTCGTTTCTTTTTTTGTTTCGTTTTGTGCGTCCAAAATGTTCATCAAGAAAAAAACCAACAAGTCTGCAAAAATGTTATGTCTATTTCAATTTGAAATGAATTTCTTCTTATTCAAAGCAGAAAACATCAAGGATTTAATCGAAAAATCAATAATTAAAATAAATTATTTAAATTTTTTGTCAAAACTCCATTGTTTTGAGGTTCCAGTTGTTAAAATACAGTAAAAATAATAAGGTTCTTATTAGAAACTAACTTTTTTAATAGTTCTTTTATATCAAAAACAAATAACTAAAATACTCTTTTATTTTAGAGATGCTTCGAAATTTTCAAAGAGTATATATTTCTTTTGTTTTCATTGCCTACTCTTTGAGGCGGATTCTTGGAGACCGATATTATGCAACTTGAAAAAAAGTTATTGGCTCGTAAATCTTATATCAAATCAATAACAATTCAGTTAACAAACGTTTTATTATAGAAAATTTTTAGTTTACGTTTCTCTGTAGTACATTGCATTTTTAAGGATTTTAAAGGGAGTGTCGCAGTCAGTTTTTTTTTTTTTGACGGACGACGACGACAAACGACGCATTCTTCATCATTGCTTTTTCGTGTTAAAACCACTTTTGGCTATATCAGGCAACATTTTTCTACACTGACTGCGACACTGCCTTTAAGATATACAATAGGTATACACCATTCTAAAATCAGGTTTAATGTTTCAGGATGTCAAAATTTCTCAAAAATTCAAAAAAAAATAAAATTTTTGAGAAAAGAATTTTTTGTTCTTTTCTAAAAAAGTTAGAAAAATGAAAGAGACGGGCACACACGTGTGCTTTTTGTTGTTTTTTTCTTTCTTCCTTGTCTGTTAAAAGCGAAACAAAAAAGGCTTCAAAAAAAGTTTATTTTAGTTAAAAACGAATTTTATTTTTCAAAAAATGATAACCAGAATAAAAAGTTGAAACAAAATCAATAATTAAAAATTCTTATTTAAAATTTTTGTCAAAACCAATTCCGCATTGATTTGATGTTCCAGTTAGTTGATGAATGGTTGGAGCTTTCCAACCTCCAAAATCGACCCATCCAGTTGTTAAATCTTGGATATCATTATATTTTGGCCACCAAAGTGGATATGCAGAAACGCCTGCCCAATCCAGGCCAACAATGGATTTCCAATGTTGGGTATTTGTGTAAATTCCAAGTGGATATCCGGCATTCACAACGGCATTTGCCATCTCTGAAATCCAATTTGATTTGCAGTTTGATTTGACGGCCATGCAAAAATTTCAATATCCAACCAAATTCGACCAACTGTTGCATTTTTGGATTTGAGGCCATTTAGTGCGGCATTGACTTGTTGGGTGGCAGAAATATTAAGACATTGGGTAGAAAAACATGGAAAAATATATCCATCAACATCCGAAAAACCAGCTAAAAAATAACAATAGGATGAAAAATTTGCATAAATTGTTTGTTGTTATTATCGTAATACCCAATCAATAGGACAAAATATGACATTTAAGACTTTTACTAGAATTATGCAAATTTTTGTTGTTCAAAAATTTGCATATTTTCAAAAATGTAAACTATGATAGATAACAGATAATAGAAACTTTAAGAGTTTACAAAAGTACAGATTATTTAAAATGATAACAAAAAAATTACCAGCTCTTGCAGTTAAAATATTTTGAATTCCAACATCATCAACTTGTCCAAGGGATCGATAAATTCGAGCAATAAAAAATGAATGTCCAGCATTTTTTAAACAATTAAAGTCTGCTGTCGTTACCTGCGGATAAGTGTCAAAGCCAAGGGCAGCTTCTCCAAAATTATTGAAGCTGATTTTCGCAAAAATTAAAACAAAGAACAAAAATGCTGACATTGTTTAAATAAAATCAATAGAATGTTTTATCAAAAAGAAAAGCCACAAAAAATTAATGTCGAGGAAGTTATCAGTAAAAGAAGGGGAACCAAAATTTGAACAAATAGCCTTGTTTTTTGTGCTTTGTTTTGTTCACTTGTACAAATAAAACCTAATGGATTTTTTCATAAAAGTTGAGACCACATTGAATTAGTGTAATTTTATAATGAATTTTGTTTAAAAAAATAATCTCATAATTATATAAAATATCGGTATATTAATTTTTCATCATAAAATATCATGTTTTCTTTTAGAACAAAAGACAAACATTAATTTTAAAAATGTAAACTGCAAATATCAAAATCTATTTTTTCTTACGATTGTAACTTATTCAAATTTAAATATCTTTCATTTTTAAGACTTTTATCTTTTTTTAGCAATTTTTGCCATACAATTGAATAAAAAGATTCTGATAAAAAGTTTGAGAACAATGATTTTCAAAAATTTTCTCAAAAATTCAAAAAAACACTGCAGCTAAATTTTTAATGAACGGTATTTTTTATGCTTGAATCTTTCTTAGTAGTAGTGAACACGCTGGGAAAACGTGTTTCTTACCGCGAAAATAGTAGAGGAACTACCGTAATCTTTAAACTTTAAGCTATTTTTTTGAAGCCACTATTAATCTTATACTGTTGAAATTTTTCTGAAATCACTCTTTTACTACAGGTGACGAAATTTACGGGATCTTTTCCCCTAAATCTCGAATTTAAAGGGAGCGTACCAGATAGAATAAGTTTTATTTTTTTAACACACGTCCTCCCACCCCGAAAGCTCTCTACTAATCGAGTAAAACGTTGAAAAAAAAATTTGTTTTACTCGATTAGTAGAGAGCTTTCGGGGTGGGAGGACGTGTGTTGAAAAAATAAAACTTATTCTATCTGGTACGCTCCCTTTAAAAAATGACGTTTTTTAAGTTTTTATCCATTGTTTGTCGATTTTGGTCATATTTGGGTCTGTAAAAACACAACTAATGCATATTTTTAAAAATCCTCCCGTACATGCCTGCTAGACACCTCAAAGAAGTTATGGTGAAAGTTTGAAGCAAATCTATGGGAGCATCGCTTCAAAAAAATGTTTTGTCCACACTTTTCCCAGCGTGTAGTGAATGATTGACGTTTTTCTTTATTTTTTTGGTTGAAAGAGCAGTCCATCCAGCGATTTGTTGATAAAAACATTTATTGCAAAAGTGAAAAGTGATGAACTTCTTAAAAAATGATTTCTTCAATTTTTGACACAGAGTTTGCCTGTTTTGTTATAAAATAACGTCAAAATCGTTGGAAGAAATGGCGCACCAAAAAGTTGAAAAATAAGTTGAGTTCAAAAATTTTCATGGGAAATTGCGTATTAACAAAAAACAAACATTGAAAGATTTTTTCCGGTACAAATCTTTGCAAGGAAACTTTTAAACTGAAAATGCTAAACAAAAGAAATTCAATTTATTTGTTTTATTTAATGTTTTAAGTTTCTCATGGCATTAATCTTTCATTGTTTAACAATATTAATCTGTTGTTATTATTGCACTATTTTCGTGCATTTGACCAAATTTTTATTTTATTTAAAGAGACATTTTTAAATTTTGTATTACTTTCTTTGAAGTGTATTTGGTTGTGTGTGTGTTCAGAAAGGTATACGGTAGAAATGCTAAATATTACTTTAGTTATTTTTGAAGTAATACTTTACAGTTTTCATATTTCTGTATTAATTTTATTATATTTCAAACGGCATTCAATTTTTAATGGACCATTTTATACAATTTTTAGAGCGATTTTGTTTTCAGATATTTCATGTTTTATATCGGTGAGTGTTACTGTACTTTAAGATCACTGAAATTTGCATAAGAAAAAACTTTTATTGATTTGTTTATCTATCTAAAACGCCAAAAAATGTTACAGTTTTGTGGTGCAACAAGAATGTTGGAACTGAAAATATTTCCATTATCCTTTTTTCAAAGTGATCGAATTCTATCATCTTCAATTTACACTCTGATATCCGTGTTTACAGTAATCCAATTTGTTGGACATGCATTACTTGCTTTGAATCGTTTTACACTTTTATGGTTTCCACTTCATCAAAAAGCAATTTGGTCAAAGCCATGGTTTTTGGCAATTTTATTTGGGATACCATTTTTGCATAATTGTTATAGATTTCATTCTCCCGGGACTTTTGTTGTTTTAGCAGATGAAAAAACTACCGTAGCTTTGGCAGATCCAGAATTCAATTCATTCCATTACAAAATGGCAATCACCGTTTACAGTGTTCCAACATTGATTGCAGCTATTTTAAATGTTTTAGCAATTTGGAAAATTATTGTTCGAAAACAAAATTCGGCATTTTTCAGTGCAAATGAAAAATCTTTGCTATGTATGTTTGGGGTCATGTCACATGATTCATGTGACAATGTTACAAGCTTATGTAAATTTTTTTAGTTGTATCATTGGTAACATTTTGTGTCCAATTTATTCGAGTGACTTACGTCATTGCCACGTACTTCTCTGGAGGCAACAAAGAAATTCTTGGATTTTTGATCGTGGCATCCCCATACATTTTTGATATCTTTGGATGGAGTGGAAGTATTACATTAATTTTTTTAAGGTTTGGTTTTTTAAAACTTTTTAGATTTAGATTTGAAAAGCTCTTTTAGCAAAACAACTCGAGAAGCCTATGTTGCATTTTATAAACTTAAAGTTAAAAAACCCACTCACATTTCTGCAACAGTACTTTCATCAACATCTCCGAAAGTGACATAAATAAAACAGGTTCAAACATTACAATTTTCTTTAAATGATTCTCAAATTTCAGGACAAAAGAGTCTTATTTTTGACCATCTTTATTTCCTAATAACAGCGTGATTAAAATATCTTAAACTAATTAAAGTGTGTGCTTATATTATTCAAATTTATTTTGTAAAAAAGCAACATGAAAAATTATTAATAAAACTTTATTCAATGTATTAATGAAGAAACATACCCAAAAAAGAATACATAAACATCTTTAATACCAACATTTAATAATTAAAGAAATACCAAAGAGAGCAATCAAGGTCGACGAAGAATTCCTTCAACTGCATCGTGTCTCATTTTAACAAGTTTTGAATATGCTCCAAAATCATTACCAGGAAAAGAAATTATTGGAACCGTATGAGCATAAATACCACGATATTGAATAATTTCATTAACGATTTGTTGAAGTTGATTCTTATATGCATCAGAAATTTCAGTAGAGAAAAATAGATCAAGGGTATGTTGCCGACCAGTCGTATTCTTCTAAAAAACAGAATATTTAAATGAAATCAAGTAGGGCAACAAAAGAATTAAACAACTTACCTTCAAGAATTCAGAAACTGAATCAAGACAAAAGCTTTGAGGAATATTAGATAAACACATATCTATTTCACCAGGTACTTGATCAGATGATAAAATTTCCATAATTTTTTTGGATGTGCTTCTGCCAATACCATGTTGTTCAGGATGTAATATACTGAAAAATCTACATATGAATTTAATCAATAAAAAAGATATAACAAAACTTGCATTTCAATATTTTCGCAGCAAATAAGTTCAAAGACTGCTTCAAATGGTGTAACACTTCCGTCAGAATTTTTGACGAGACTTCGATCAAATCCAATAGTTTTCAAATTACCACCAGAAATAAGAATTTTAAGGTCTTCAAAAGATAAAACTTGATTTTGAAGATTAATTTCTCGAAGTGTGAACATGTAAATATGCTTAACCAAAGTTGATGCAAGATTTGTCATTGAACCAGTCAACTGGTCAGTCCAGATAGAAACTTCATCATGGATCCAAAGCTTGAAAGAATGCTTCTTCAAATTAATAATATCCCGATTGTTTGCTCTCCATTTGTAACAATCTTCATCATCATCAGTGTTTCCAAAATGATACAATACTTCAAAAGGAAGAATTTGACTCATGCGAAGTAAAGATTTACAAGTTGAGATTAGCTTAAGATGACCATTTGGAGATACAGGGTTAAGAGCAATATAACGGAGGATATTTGATGGAAGTGAAAAGTGTTGAGGAAATGGAGATTTGACAGTAAACTTTTTTCGTTCTCGATTGGTAAGCTTTAAAGGAGTACCAGCAGGTCGACGAAGCTTTTGGCGATAAGTAGCAACTTCTTTGTAATCAATTACATGTTTACGCTTCTTTCCAGGCATTCTGATGATAGTTTTTGTCTGAAAAAAGATAAAAACATTATATTATATAAGTATCAACGACAATAACAACTACTTTAAAAAACATTTATCGCGAAAGATAATGATATACAAGCAGAGAAAAAACAAGGAAAGGAAAAGGTTTATTAAAAGATAGCTATCTATATAGATATACTTGAACTATGTCAATGGATACAAAAGCAAAAAAGACACATTATACATTTTATATCCAGTTTTGGCGTAAACAAGGGGCGAAAATATTAAACTGCAACGGAAATCACGCGTTAACGTTATTTTGTTTCTTGGAACACGAAGAAATATGACATAAAAAAATTTAAACTGTTTTAGAAAAGGTAAAGTAAAAAATCGTTAATTTTTTTTCTTTCCAAAATTTTTTTGTTTGTTGCAAAATAAATTAGCAGATGTTCAGAGACATCATGCCAAAAAACGTTCTTCTACAAAAACAAAAGTAATCTTACAGTAAGATTTTCTTACTGTTTACAAGATTGAGTTTAGATTAAGAATACTGTACTTAACTTTCTCTATTTTTTTGAAAAATTGTTTTAAGTACATTAACCATTTAATTGCATTGCACAGAATTCATTTGATTATTGTTTGTTTAATTTTTAGATAAACTTCAGGGAAAAGTGTATCCTTGTTTTTTAATGTTTGTTATTTATTTTGAATTAAAAATTGTAGAATACAAAACATAAACACAACAGTTTACATTATGATGTTTTATCGTAGAAGTTAAGGTTGTTTCATTTCTATTGCGTTAAAGTGCGTAAAGCAAATTTGATTTTCTTTGAAGAGATTTTAATAATTAAATAAAATAATAAATGCACATTTAAGTTCATTTTCTACGTTTTACAATTGATAAAATCTTTGTACCAACGCCTTTTTTAAAACTTGATTATGAGAAATTTAAAATAAGTAATCTTGTTAAAGCAGATTTTGTGTCTTTAGTAACCACTATAATTGTAACGCAAAAATTTTAAAAATTGTGTTCTACTTTGATCATTTGTATTTTCTGTTTTTAATGGTTAAAGTGATCATAAAAATACAAAAAGGGGTTCAATTTGTCAAATTTTAAAATTAAACAATACAACAACATGGCAGATACTTTGCAGTTCAAATCTTTTTTATTGAAATAATTACAAAAACTACAGCATTTTTGATGATATCTTTTTTAAACAGCAAGTATGCCACTAAAAAATTAAATTATAAAATTTGTAATATACTGAAATAAAATATTCCTTGCATCCATCACCTCTGTTTTATTTAATCCAATTTCGTGACTAAACAATACTTCCCTTTTCTATCAATTATCAACTTTTATGTGATTTGATTATTACAACTGGACTGGAGCTAAAGTTTTATAAAACACAAATTTTAAGCGTGAAACAGTTTTTACTTTGCTCATTTACGACCTTTTGCTTGCTTTTTTAAAATCAAAGGTATCCATTAAGAAATTTAAAAAAGAATTCTAAATAGTTATTATTTTTTGTCTAAAATAACAGCTTAAAATAATTATAAGATATGCGAAATTTTTGGGTATAAATATCGGTGGTAATAAAGCTTATATTTTATTCTTTAATTCTTCTTTTTGAAGTTACTGTATTGACCAAGTTGTGATTTTTCAAAATTTGCATAACTCAAATTAACTAAACTTTTTGCGTACTCTATTTTAAAGAAACTATTTACCACTATACAGTATCCAGAATAACATTTGAAAAAATGGCAAGTATTTATTACATTGCAACAACAATTTTACAAGCTTGCATCGTATTTTTCTTTTTGATTCAATTTTTGAATAAATATAGCCCTCTCCGAACTGCATATTTTGTTATTTATACGGTCGGATTGGTTGTTAGTGTTATCACAAACGTTGATTGGATTTTTTACAGTAAGCTATTATTCTTGACCAAAATTTGCATAATAGCTTTTTAGAAAAATTGTTTCCTGAACCCGTCTCAAAAACTATAATCGTTTATGGGTTCATTTTTCCTGTAACCCATCATGCAACTTTGATCTTCAATCGATGTACAGCTTTATGGTTTCCGCTCAAGGTTCACAAGGTATGCAAATTTATTATTATCAATTTTACAGTAGCATAAATGTTTAGATTTGGAGTTACAAAAACACATTTGCAATTATTATGTTCAATCTAATATTACCGTATCTCATGTTTGGATTCTATTTTTATCAAGTTTATTTTGTTGAAGTTTCTTATGATCAAAGAAAAATTAATGAACATATAAATTCAATAATTCAAATATATTTTACAACGATTTCCATTATATTAATTATTATTACCGTAATTATCTGTAGCAAAAGAAAAATTACAACATTTTCGGATAAATTTGCCCAAATTGAAAAACGTTTAATTTATCAATCAATTATTGTTTTGCTTTTGGTTGAATTGGATTGCCTAATTTGGAAAATTGATAATATCATTCCTGTTAAGATCCCATATATAATATTTGATATTGGAGATTATGTAATTCCTGTTTATCAAATGTTTGATATTATAATTTTATTCATTTTGTCGGAATCTTTTCGTGCTTCAGTTTTGAAGTTTGTCACGCTTGGATTTTATGGACCAAAGATTGTCATGATTGCATCAGTCACAAATTCTGGAAGTTTAAATACGCAAACAACAAAAAAGCGACAAAGTTTTCAAAGAAAAATGTAATGTTTGAACATGGTGAAGTGGATACTGTAGTTTTTAAAATTGTTACGACCTGTAATTTTTTTTTCAAAGTTGTTACAAGGTGACACTTATCATGGTAAAGTATACTTTGTTTGTGCTTTTTAACTTGTATTTTTTCATAATTTAGCATTAAACAAATTATTTGTTTGTGTTTTATAGCCTTCAATTTTGCATCAATTATGATGCTGTGTTTTTTGGTGTTCTTGTTTGCAGCTTATATTTATTTATTTTTAACTAAACTAATATTTTTTATTTTTAACTAAACTAATATTTATTACTTAACATTTAGTTTTTTCTTCCAAAGATGTAATTTTTACACTTTATATTAATAATATCCTTGTGCAAAAAAGTTGATGTTTAACACAGTTTTGTATAATCTTTTAAATTGTAAAAATAGTTGTACAAAAATAAAAGAAAGTTTTTTCCCAAACAATTAAAAAATTGTACAAAATTACAAAAGAAAAAGAAAAACAAAAGATCACAGGTTTGATTCAATAAAACTTTTACAAACAAATTTCTCCATTTAAAGTCTTCAGTTAAAGCAAAATAAACGACCATTTATAAATTTTTGCATTTTGAAAGTTTTTGTACGATTTGAAAAATGCAAAATTTTGTTGCTGCTTTAATTTTTACAACTTTTGTTGCCCTTATCTTTGGTTCGGATGAAATAAAGCAACTTCCAGGAGTTAAATTTAAGCTTAACTTCAAGCACTACTCTGGCTACCTTCAAGTTTCCAAAACACATTTTCTTCATTATTGGTAACCAAAATTTGCATAATTAATCTAACAAAATTTTAATTATAGGTTTGTTGAATCCCAAAATGATCCTGCAAATGATCCCTTAATTGTTTGGTTTAACGGAGGTCCGGGATGTTCATCCCTGGAGGGAATTTTGCATGAAATGGGTCCGTATGTAATTAATTCAGATGGAAAAACACTTCGAAAAAATCCAAATTCATGGAATAAATTTGCATCTGTTGTTTATATTGAAGCTCCCGCAGGGGTTGGCTTCTCATATTCGAAGGATGGAAATGTCACAACCGGTGATGATTTGGTAAAAATATTATATTACAGCAATCTTTTTGATAGTAATTTGTTGAAATTTTTTAGACAGCTCAAGAAAATTATGAAGGAATTAAACAATTTTTCAAAAAATATCCGCAATTTCGAAGTCATTCTACTTTTATTATGGGTGAATCATGTAAGTATAAATATACGGTAATGATACAATAATTACATCGGTAATTTTAGATGGTGGAATTTATGTTCCAACTTTGACTGCCAAAATCGTCGAAAATCAACAGGATTTCAAGATTAATCTTGCTGGAATGGCAATCGGGAATGGCTTTGTCAGTACCAAATTGAGTCAAGAAACATCAACCAAATTTTTGTATAATCATGGAATTATTGATGAACTGAAATGGAATCAGTTTGAGAAAGAATGCTGTGGTGGTTGTGTTGATGAATGCGATTTTTCCAATTTAACAGGTCATTGCTGGAGTATTATTATGACCACTGCTTCTTTTAATGTATACGATATTTATCGATCCTGTGATTCTGATAGTAAACCAAATTTAAAAGAAGCTATTTTTGATCAAAATTTATTAATGACATCAAAAAGCTCTTTAAAAGAAAGCGGGGGGATTCCATGCATAAATAGCACTGATATTACAACATATTTGAATAGAAAAAATGTTCGAAAAGCTCTTCATATCCCAGATAAATTACCAAAATGGAATATCTGCAGTTTTCAACTTAATCATAAGTATCAAAAGCAATACACAGATATGACCCCCTTCTTCCAAAAGATTCATGCTGCAAATGTTTCAATCCTTCTTTATTATGGGGATACAGATTTAATGTGCAATTTTATGATGGGTCAAAAATTTTCTGCTCAACTTGGATTTGGCATTGTTGAACATGAAAAACCATGGTGGGTTAAGGGACAAGTTGGCGGGTTCAAGACTGTATACAATGGCCTTACATTCACAACTATTCGAGGTGCAGGGCATATGGCACCTCAATGGAGGGCACCCGAAACGGCACATGCCATTAAACAATTTGTTTTGAATAAACCTATTTAAAATTTTTGTCTTAAAGAACTTTAATTCTGTTTTTTTTTCAAATTTTGATTGCTAAAGTGCATTGTTTAAAAACTTTTATAAATAAAGAATGCCCTTTTTGTACCCGTTAAAAAAGGATCAAAAACACAAAATATTTGTTTATTCCAAAAATTTGCGTTGCTATTTTTGCTTCATCAATTTGCACAAAATCCTTAAATTTTGTCTCAAATTACAAATGCACTCAATTTCTACGATGCCGTTTTTAATATACAAATCAAATATAAACAATAAAATTATAGACTTGTATGTAAAATCAAAAAAAAAATAAAGTCAATCATTCTGCCACCGATTGAAAGCCAAAATGAAGTTGTTGCTGCTTTTGGTTGTTGCAATTTTTGCTGTTGGAGAATGCCTTGATCGAGCAAAATGTTGGACTTGTCAACCCGTTGAATGCATTGTTAAAGAAAATGGACCTGTAAGTTTATTAAACTTTTTATTTAAATGTATTTAAAGGAGATCTATCATTTGCTGCTTTTTTATTTCGGAAGAAAGTTCTCGAAGCTGAAAGTTCTTGAAAATCAGGGACTTTCTCTTTTTCTAATGTTAAAAAAGTAAGAAAAAAGCGAAAGGTCCTGATTTTCAATTTCTTTCAGCTTCACGAACTTTCTTGCAAAATCGAAAAAAACAGCAACTGATAGATAGATCTTCTTTAATTATTTATTTGAAGGCTTCCAAATTTTGTCCGTAAAAAAACCTTAAAATTTAGAATCACTTGCTTTTCTTTCAAATTTTCAAAAACTTTAATTTTCCAAAATTTTTAAAAATAAAAACTACCATTTCATAACCTTTTTTTGCAGGAATGGGTTCCATTTGGTGATTATCTTTATGCTTTACTTGAAGAACAAGTTTTTCAACAAGAAGGTGAAAAACGTTGTGTTGAACTTGGCGGACATTTAGTTTCCATTCACAGCAAAGAAGAAAATGATTTTGTTCATAAACTTCGTAACAGTAAGTCTCTTTCTCTTAATTTTACTCATCCCAAAAACAATATGTTCAATTTAGATAATTCCGCTTGGATTGGCCGGAATAAAATTGATAAGCCTGGAGTTAATGGAACTTTTACCTGGACTGATGGGACACCAGTTGATGATTGGCCAACACCATGGGATAAACGGCAACCAAATGAAAAATGGACAGATTGCATTTTTATGGCAAATCGGGCAGATAATTTTGGGGAATGGAGTGATTATTTTTGTGACCAAAATGTCCCTGCTTATTATACTCCTAATCCACCATTTGCTGTTTGCAAAAAACCTAAACCTGCTGAATAAAGAAATAAATAGCAAAACTGTTTTTTAAAAGTGTTATTTCATTTATAAAATTTATGAATTTTATTGTTTTAATAAAATTTTGACTTTTGGTTTAACAGGCAAATATTATTTTTCATTAGGGTTTTTTACTAATTTTTCATTTCCAAAATTCTAAAACAATCATGCATATTTTTACGTTTATTTACATTACGTTTATTGTAACATTTTACTGATTGCTGGAAAGTCAAAAACTTTTTTGACTTACCCCATATCAGATTTGGTTAATCCCTTAATAAATTATGACACTGATCCATTGAAAAACTTTTTTATTTAAAAACTGTCGACTTTGATTCATGAAATTTTTTTTATCCTCAAATCAAATCGTCAATCAAATAAATTCCAGCAACATTCAATTTCATTTTACGTTTTTTTTTTCTACACTGAGAGAACTCGTTTTTTTAACATAATTTAACTATAGATCAATCCATGATTGGCAGCGTCAACAAAAGGGTTTACTTCTTATAAAAAAAAGAAAAAAACACGTACAAACCATTGTGACAAATGATGGACTTTTTTCTTAAAAAAGTGATTATTTTGCAATTCTCTCTTTTTTGAATCTTTAATTTTTATCTTTACAAATTCAATCCCGTCTGCAGAAATATAAAGATAAAATATACAAATGAAATAAAACAAAATTTCAACCATTAATATTCCAAATTTTTTATAACATTTTTAAATCTATGTTTGATTTTTTGCAACAACAAAAGGTGATTTTGGAGGTTTTGCAATTTTATTCAAATTTAATCAATGTTTTGAAAATTTTATTTGATAATGTCAATACACATTTCTGTCAAAAAAGATGGCAAAATTTGGGGTAACATTTAATGTAGTAAATGTAAAACATGGCTCAATATAGTTTGACATTTTTATTGAACAAAAACAAACAAGCGGGTCGGTCGACCACATTCAATACATTTTAACGATAGCAAGTGAAAGCATGAAACGACATTTTCCTTGCTAACACATTTTTGATCAAAAGATAACAATTTTCAAAACATTGAGAAAATCGCGATATTTCTCGACAATTTGACAAAAAATAAAACATTTGCTCTTTTTTCGTAAAATGTTGTACCATCATTTTTTTTGCATTTTTATCTTTTTTGAATGTTTAAATTTATTTTCACAAATTCAACCCTGATCTCTAGATCTGCAGATTTTTGATAAAAAATATAACAAAAAATAAAATGTAAAATTTATCTGCAGAATTATAATTTGAAATGGAAATCTTTTTGGAATACCATGTGCAGACATTTGTTACCGAATAATTGCAGAAACATCATCTTTGTTTTATTTCAGTTTACACAAACATCTAATTAAACTATAAAAATTTAACAATCAATCAATGATTTACAGCGTCATAAAATAATGTTTTTTATCAGTGGATGCAAAGCAAAAAATGGACACGAACGTTTGTCTTTTTTTTCATCAAAAATGCTTCTTTTCTATATTTTTTCTTTTAGATTTCTGTCTTTTTTGAATGTTTAATTTTATTTTTACAACTTCAACCCTGTCTGTCAAAATAAAAAGAGGTTAGAAAATACATAAGTGTACCTTAAATTCAAGAATGCATAAATTTAGAGAATATGGAATCAAATTTGATAGCTTTAAATGTTCAAATTCTTTATATATATATTTTACAACTTAATTACAGTTTGCATATCAAATAATCAAACATATTGTTTTAACAGGTAATTAAACAGGAGAAGGTTTACGATTTTGAAGATATTTTTGAAGTTGGGGAATTGAATGAACACGTTTTTGATGTTCAATCATGAATGGCCATCGAGATGCAAATTCTTCATCCATGCCCTGAAGGTTTAAAGTACTTTCAGCCAAAAGGAAATCCGCCCATGTAACCCCAGTAGAGGCAAGGAAACCAGAAGAAGATTTTTCAAGAACTTCTTTAACTTTGCCATATGCTTTTTCGGCAGCCGGAAGATAAACAGTTTTATAAATTTCATCTTTATCACCTTCAATTTGATTGAATGAAACTTGAAAAAATGGTTTAATTTCCAAAAAATCTTTAAAATACTCAAAAATGTATTCCATTTTTCAGAATATTTTCATAACCCAGAATGCAATGACTAGCTACAAGTCATGCTGTTATCAAAATATAACCTTTGTATAAAGAGCTCTCCTGCTACTTTTCCTGTTTTCCTTCTTTTTCATTTTATCTTTGTATATTCTCTTGTTTTTCTTTAGTTTTCTTAAATTTTTTGCGGGACCCAGGACGTTTTAGCTGCGGGACGCGGGACCCAAGGTGCGAATTTCGCCCCTGTTCGCCCGCCTTGCCCAGGTGTGTTAGGCACATAATTTTATTTTTTTCTCACACCTTGTATCTATGTAGTTTGAACTTCAAAATATTCTTTCGAAAACCTACTTTAAATTTGAAAATACATCATCTTCCAATTTAGAAATGCCACAAAATTCTAAATTCAATTCTTCCAAAGATGTCGGAAACAATTCTTTACACAACGAAGATTGAATTTTATTTTTGCCCAAATCCAAATTGGTTAAATTCGTCAAATATTGAAAAACATTTGATTCCAATGTTTTGAAACTGTTATCATGCAAATCCAGAGATTTCAATGTCCTCCCAACGGTTTTTGTAAATATCTGATAATTTATGGATGATAAATTACAGTACCTCAAACTCAATGTTTCAAGTTTAACAAATTTATCGAAAGCTCCGTCTTCAATAATTCTAATTTTGCTTAGGTCAAGATCAATTTTTTTAATTGCTTGTTCAATTCCAGGAAAAATTTTATCCTAAATATTCATTTTCAGGTGTTTGATAGATATGACAATTTGCATACCTTTTTTAAGACATCAATGTTAACCAACAATCGTACGAATGTAAAGTTGCTTTCGGTATTGAAAATTTTAATATTAAGTGATTTTAATGGATTTGAATAATTCGTGCAATAAAAGGTTTCGCTCCAACATTCACAGTCAACTAAAATGTTCAATTAAAGTCGCTGGATATTTTAGTTGACCCTATTAGGGATACATCAAAGATACTTTTTGATACGGTCATTAAAAGAAAGAAAAAACAGTCATTTTTTAGATAAACAAAAGACGGAGGAAATATGAAATAAAAAAAAATACCTGTTTTATTACTTTTGCCGCATTCGAAAATTATGACATCTTTTTCAGTTTTTGATTCTGTTGTGTTTAATGTTGGTGAAGGTGATGATGGTAAGGTTACAGAATCATTTAAGTATATTACTTCAGTTGCTGCTGTTACTAATATTAAAAAACTAAATAAGAGAAAAATTCTCATTCTTAAGTTAATCATAATGAAAGTGTCATTCATTAAAAACTTTCCATAAATCTAAATGATTCAACTGTGGCAAACACTTTTCCTATCCAAAAATGCCAAAAATCAAAACCAAAGATAAGAACATTTGGTTGAAAGAATAATCAAATATTGAGTGTTGAATGACCCCTCTGAACACTTTTAAGTGTTTTTAAAGTTTTTAAATGAGAAAAAAAATATGTGTATTTCTCAGTGCTGTATATCTTTTATGGTTCGTTTCTCTTAGCTGTGGATTAAAAAAATATTAACCAAATCAATGGCAATTTAAAGACCAAGTCATTATAAAAAGATTTGCAAGTTGATAGAGTCATCAACATTTTTAGGCAATTATTTCTTTGTGAAAAAAAATTCAATGGGATTTTCTTTGACCAAAATGAACGAAAAAAGTTTTTTACTTTTGTCCACTTTTTTACTCCACAGAAAAATTTCAAAACAAAAAAAGTCAGACAAGTAATAATGAACTTTTACAAATTTAACTTCATTTTTTTCATTCAAATCAAAAAACCCCTTTTTTCCTTTGATCTTGCAAATTGTAGTTTTTCTAGTTTGTGCATTTGAGCACAAAAGAAGCACACTCGCACTCGAAAGACACATTCAAACACACCGAAACACAAAAATTTTCAATTATAAAAAGGCTGCAATAAAATTGTAAATTTTCCAGTCTGCAATTTTTAAAACTACATTTTTAACAAAAAATTTAAAAAAATGGTTCATTACAAGTTGCATTATTTTGATATTCGAGGAGGGGGTGAAACAATTCGACTTATTTTTCATTATGCAAATATTCCATTTGAAGATTGCCGAATTGCCTTTGAAGATTGGCCAAAAATTAAACCAAGTAAGTTTTAGAAAAGAGGTTATAAAAAATCTATTGTCAATTTTTTAAGCAACTCCAACTGGAAAAGTACCGTATATTGAAGTTGATGGAAAACCACTCCCTGAATCAGGGGCAATCCTTCGATATCTTGGAAAGAAATTTGGTCTTACATCTTCGGATGAATGGGAAAATGCACAAATGGAATACATTTTTGAGTATTTTAAAGATTTTTTGATGGAAATTAAACCATTTTTTCAAGTTTCATTCAATCAAATTGAAGGTGATAAAGATGAAATTTATAAAACTGTTTATCTTCCGGCTGCCGAAAAAGCATATGGCAAAGTTAAAGAAGTTCTTGAAAAATCTTCTTCTGGTTTCCTTGCCTCTACTGGGGTTACATGGGCGGATTTCCTTTTGGCTGAAAGTACTTTAAACCTTCAGGGCATGGATGAAGAATTTGCATCTCGATGGCCATTCATGATTGAACATCAAAAACGTGTTCATTCAATTCCCCAACTTCAAAAATATCTTCAAAATCGTAAACCTTCTCCTGTTTAATTACCTGTTAAAACAATATGTTTGATTATTTGATATGCAAACTGTAATTAAGTTGTAAAATATATATATAAAGAATTTGAACATTTAAAGCTATCAAATTTGATTCCATATTCTCTAAATTTATGCATTCTTGAATTTAAGGTACACTTATGTATTTTCTAACCTCTTTTTATTTTGACAGACAGGGTTGAAGTTGTAAAAATAAAATTAAACATTCAAAAAAGACAGAAATCTAAAAGAAAAAATATAGAAAAGAAGCATTTTTGATGAAAAAAAAGACAAACGTTCGTGTCCATTTTTTGCTTTGCATCCACTGATAAAAAACATTATTTTATGACGCTGTAAATCATTGATTGATTGTTAAATTTTTATAGTTTAATTAGATGTTTGTGTAAACTGAAATAAAACAAAGATGATGTTTCTGCAATTATTCGGTAACAAATGTCTGCACATGGTATTCCAAAAAGATTTCCATTTCAAATTATAATTCTGCAGATAAATTTTACATTTTATTTTTTGTTATATTTTTTATCAAAAATCTGCAGATCTAGAGATCAGGGTTGAATTTGTGAAAATAAATTTAAACATTCAAAAAAGATAAAAATGCAAAAAAAATGATGGTACAACATTTTACGAAAAAAGAGCAAATGTTTTATTTTTTGTCAAATTGTCGAGAAATATCGCGATTTTCTCAATGTTTTGAAAATTGTTATCTTTTGATCAAAAATGTGTTAGCAAGGAAAATGTCGTTTCATGCTTTCACTTGCTATCGTTAAAATGTATTGAATGTGGTCGACCGACCCGCTTGTTTGTTTTTGTTCAATAAAAATGTCAAACTATATTGAGCCATGTTTTACATTTACTACATTAAATGTTACCCCAAATTTTGCCATCTTTTTTGACAGAAATGTGTATTGACATTATCAAATAAAATTTTCAAAACATTGATTAAATTTGAATAAAATTGCAAAACCTCCAAAATCACCTTTTGTTGTTGCAAAAAATCAAACATAGATTTAAAAATGTTATAAAAAATTTGGAATATTAATGGTTGAAATTTTGTTTTATTTCATTTGTATATTTTATCTTTATATTTCTGCAGACGGGATTGAATTTGTAAAGATAAAAATTAAAGATTCAAAAAAGAGAGAATTGCAAAATAATCACTTTTTTAAGAAAAAAGTCCATCATTTGTCACAATGGTTTGTACGTGTTTTTTTCTTTTTTTTATAAGAAGTAAACCCTTTTGTTGACGCTGCCAATCATGGATTGATCTATAGTTAAATTATGTTAAAAAAACGAGTTCTCTCAGTGTAGAAAAAAAAAACGTAAAATGAAATTGAATGTTGCTGGAATTTATTTGATTGACGATTTGATTTGAGGATAAAAAAAATTTCATGAATCAAAGTCGACAGTTTTTAAATAAAAAAGTTTTTCAATGGATCAGTGTCATAATTTATTAAGGGATTAACCAAATCTGATATGGGGTAAGTCAAAAAAGTTTTTGACTTTCCAGCAATCAGTAAAATGTTACAATAAACGTAATGTAAATAAACGTAAAAATATGCATGATTGTTTTAGAATTTTGGAAATGAAAAATTAGTAAAAAACCCTAATGAAAAATAATATTTGCCTGTTAAACCAAAAGTCAAAATTTTATTAAAACAATAAAATTCATAAATTTTATAAATGAAATAACACTTTTAAAAAACAGTTTTGCTATTTATTTCTTTATTCAGCAGGTTTAGGTTTTTTGCAAACAGCAAATGGTGGATTAGGAGTATAATAAGCAGGGACATTTTGGTCACAAAAATAATCACTCCATTCCCCAAAATTATCTGCCCGATTTGCCATAAAAATGCAATCTGTCCATTTTTCATTTGGTTGCCGTTTATCCCATGGTGTTGGCCAATCATCAACTGGTGTCCCATCAGTCCAGGTAAAAGTTCCATTAACTCCAGGCTTATCAATTTTATTCCGGCCAATCCAAGCGGAATTATCTAAATTGAACATATTGTTTTTGGGATGAGTAAAATTAAGAGAAAGAGACTTACTGTTACGAAGTTTATGAACAAAATCATTTTCTTCTTTGCTGTGAATGGAAACTAAATGTCCGCCAAGTTCAACACAACGTTTTTCACCTTCTTGTTGAAAAACTTGTTCTTCAAGTAAAGCATAAAGATAATCACCAAATGGAACCCATTCCTGCAAAAAAAGGTTATGAAATGGTAGTTTTTATTTTTAAAAATTTTGGAAAATTAAAGTTTTTGAAAATTTGAAAGAAAAGCAAGTGATTCTAAATTTTAAGGTTTTTTTACGGACAAAATTTGGAAGCCTTCAAATAAATAATTAAAGAAGATCTATCTATCAGTTGCTGTTTTTTTCGATTTTGCAAGAAAGTTCGTGAAGCTGAAAGAAATTGAAAATCAGGACCTTTCGCTTTTTTCTTACTTTTTTAACATTAGAAAAAGAGAAAGTCCCTGATTTTCAAGAACTTTCAGCTTCGAGAACTTTCTTCCGAAATAAAAAAGCAGCAAATGATAGATCTCCTTTAAATACATTTAAATAAAAAGTTTAATAAACTTACAGGTCCATTTTCTTTAACAATGCATTCAACGGGTTGACAAGTCCAACATTTTGCTCGATCAAGGCATTCTCCAACAGCAAAAATTGCAACAACCAAAAGCAGCAACAACTTCATTTTGGCTTTCAATCGGTGGCAGAATGATTGACTTTATTTTTTTTTTGATTTTACATACAAGTCTATAATTTTATTGTTTATATTTGATTTGTATATTAAAAACGGCATCGTAGAAATTGAGTGCATTTGTAATTTGAGACAAAATTTAAGGATTTTGTGCAAATTGATGAAGCAAAAATAGCAACGCAAATTTTTGGAATAAACAAATAGGTTATGATTTTTTTCGATATAAATTGCATCAAAGGCATTTCCAAAGGATTTAAAATCCGTTGGAGGATCACCTGTTTGTTCAGCAACTTTTTCAAGATAGGGCTTAAAAATTATCACTGATAAGAATTTCGAAGAAAGAAAGAATTATTGATTAAAATTTTTACCAGCATAGTTGCAACATATTCCAAAAATTTTTCATCTGCAAGTGCGGCATCTCTTAAAAACGTTGAACGAGGGCATTTTGCATGGGCATTAATCAACTAAAATTTATGCAAATTATCTAACATGCCCTGAGGGGATAAAGGTTACATGATCAGTATCATGTTCGACATTGTGCACAGGAATTGGAGAAAAATTATTCGGCCATTGTGGAATATCTGGATGTGTGCCATTGGATTCTGAATAGAATCCTGCCAAAATGGACATGGCTGACATTATTGTTCTTGTTGAATCATCCGATCTGGCATAAATCTGAAAAAGTTGGGATTAACACAATTTCTACAAATATGCAAATTTACATATTTGGATTCATATTTAGCTGGTAAAAGTTGAAGTTTATCAATGTATTTTTGTCGAAGCTTTGTTCCTTGCATAAAATGTTGTGCCATTCCAATCTAAAATACTGTTATGCAAATTTCCGATCAGAATGATGTAATCCCTACCGTAGTCAGCTCACCCCAACCCATTGGCCAGAAATCTGCCTGATACGGATCGTTCTTGTATGTGCCTTCTGGAGCTCGATCACCATGTCGACATACCTAAAATTAATATTTTATTACTTTTACCAACAATTAAAATCTGTAAATTACTGTTTGAATTTGTAGCAATTTATCAGCTCCAACAAATCCAAAAAAGCAATAAATTAAAATTAAAAACATTTTAAAGCTTTAAAGAGTTTTGACTTTTTGTTGAAAAAAGTCAATAAATTTAGTGCTTTAAATTTAAACTTTGGCCGTTTTCTTTATTTTTATCTTTCAGAAATTTTATTCTTTAACACTGTATTTGACTGCATGATTGATAAGAAGGGACAAAATAAAAAAAATTGTAGATTTTTGCAGATTTTGCAGATACAATTTAAAGACATTTTTTTTGAAATGAAAAAAGATTTGAAGTTATTGGCTTGTAAAAAAAGTTGAGATGTTAAAAAAAAATTTAAATGGATACGGTAGTAAAAACGTTTACCCCAAGGCGGATTACATATATTTCAAAAAACTGAAAAAAACCTTTTGACTGCTTCTTTAATGAGTTTAATTTTTGTGTAAATTTACCATATTCAAAAATATGAAATTATTATTTTTCGCCAATTTTAGAATAGTTTTTGAAGAACCAAACAATTTTAAAAATTCGTCAAAAACTATTATTTTTGAAATTTTTGGCAAAATGTGAGTAAAGATTTCTTTGACAAACTCAAATTTTTTTCGATGACACAAATTTTTTGTTAAATTTTTGATTAAAACTTTTTAATTTACAGTAATTACAGTTTGTGAAATACAGTATTATTTAGCGTTAACAATCGAGAGTCTAGTTGCTGTGATTATTGTTAAACTTTATATTTTTAATCTAAACTTGTTTCCATTTTAGAGTATTCTATTTCTTAATATTCTTCTTTAATCTTCAATATAAATATGTCAACCTCTGAAATACCAGAATCTCCACAACCTCAACCAACACAAGAGCAGCAGCAACAACCACAACCGGAACAACCATCTGCAATAACTCCAACATCTTCATCATCAAAAGTAACACTGCTACTTAAGCCAGTTGGAGATGTTCCACAACTAAAAACTCAAAAATTTAATGCTGAAGGTTCTCGAAATATTCAATGGTTTGTTTTTTATATTTTATCACCTGTATCTTAACATTATCAAACTTTCAGGGTTATTTCATTCTTGCAAAAAGCTCTAAAACTTGATCCATCTGAATCAATTTATATATTTGTGTCGCAATCTTTTGCGCCTTCTCCGGATCACACTCTATCAAATTTACATCAATGCTTTTCTGCTTCTCCAACTTCAAATCTTGTACTTCATTATGCTAAAACTTGTGCCTGGGGTTAATTATTCTTGTGATTTGTAACATATTTCTGGTGTACAATTTGTGTAAATATAATAAACATTCAAACGAATATTCAATTTAGCAATCATCAAAGCAAATATGTTTTTCTTCTGAACATTGATTGAATGGTATTATTGGCTAGGTTTATTTATCTTATAACAATATATTGGCCATTTTTTGAGGGCATCTTTTTGAGGCATAATATTAGAGTCATTGATTTTGCAAGCATGAGTATGCTCAAACTTGAAAGATCCGAAAATTTTGATCCATGATATTCTACACTTTGTACTGTATTAACTATCTTAAATACCACAAGCTCAATCTTTTCTTTGTGATAGTGTTTTTCAGATGATGATATAAATTGATTATTATATCTACTGCATATTTTGATTTTAACATCCACATTCGTTAAGATCGGAGTGACCGATGCCTCTTCATCGTACAAATCATTTAAATGTTTCTTTCGGTCAACATTTAATTTAGTTTTTAAACTATCGCTCCTACAATTAAATATTCAAAAGTATAATTTTAAAAAAGTGAAATATTTGTTTCATCCGATGATGGATGTGGTCAGTTTCAGACTATATTGTTTGTAGTTGTGTGTCTAGAATAAGGTTGCCGTCACCCGGCTTTAATGTTTTTGCCGACAACATTAAAGCCGGGTGATAATTTAGGTTAAATCTATCAGCTTTAACGATGTACTTAGTATCAACTTATACTATATTCTAACCATTTAGCAATGATAGGAATAAAAATAAACAATTTTAACATTAAAATATAAACAAGCTTTAAACAAAACTTAAACTTCTTCATAAATAAGGCCTTCTTGACGTTTTCGAGCAAATGGTATATTTTTTGTAATATTAACATTATGAAGGATTCACTTGAGATAATTAATACAGAATTGATGTGAATATGAAAAACGTGCTTAAAGTTAAACTTTCAAATAATTATCTGCAATTACGCTTGCCTGAAAATGAAACAAAAAACAATTATGTAAAAAACGATAGAATTTTCACTTCCTGAAGCATTGCTTCATCACCATGTTCACGGGCTCTTCGCTTTACAAGTTCAATTATTGTATAATCATAAAAGAAATTTAATGGAATCAATTACGGTATTGACACATTTTTGAAATTTTTCCAAAAGTTTTTTTATCTATCTGGCATAAAGTTACCCGATAATTACTTGAATTAACTTTCATAAAGTTGAACATGTGTTTTATTTTGGTTTTATTTTTTCTAAAAAATATAAGTTATAAATCCAATACAAAGTTTTTAATCTTTATGTACGGACACCTAATTAAAATTTAAAAAAATTGTTTCCGAACTTGCAGTTTTTTAAAATTTTATTTTTAAAAGCAAAAAAATTCTGAATCTTTCGTCATTGTTTTTTGAGAATCCTTTCTTCCCGGATTTTTGTGACCCTTGCTCGAGCAAAGAATGGAAGCTCTTGTTGTAGTGATAATTTTTTTGTCTCTTTTTTCGATAGATAAAACTACAACATAATATTGGAAGTACAACAACACCCAAAAATGGCTTATCAGAATTTACTTCTTCCTGAAATCATTTTATTCGTCAAAGATTAATTGAAGGTTGATTTTTCATTTTGGAGTTGTTGAAAATACTTTTTTTATTAGATTTAATTCATCATTTTTTGTTTTTAAGGTTTAAAGAAACAGAAAAAATAATGAAAGTTCTGTTTCTTCTTGTCGCGGTTGTGGCATTGATCAATGCCGAAATTATTCAAATGCCAATGCATTCTGCTGGATCAAAACGGGCACAATTGATGAAAACTGGACAATGGGCAGAATACCTTTCAAAGATAACTCCCTCAAATGCCGCAACTGGATCTCAACCTTTCATTGATTATTTTGATGACTTCTATCTTGGCATCATCTCTCTTGGAACTCCAAAACAAAATTTCACAATTGTCCTTGATACAGGTAAAATCATTAAACATAAAAATGCCATGGCATTTCCAAGCCATAATGGCCCACTAACAACTAGACAACATTGATCATTTTAGGTTCTTCAAATCTTTGGGTCATTGATGTAAAATGTAAAAGTCAAGCCTGCAAGGGATATCCAGATTCTGGATTTACCAAGCACCGATTTGATCCTTCTAAATCTTCCACCTACAAAAAACAAAGTGAACAATTTTCAATTCAATATGGATCAGGATCCTGCAATGGCCATCTCGCATCTGATACCCTTAACTTTGGTGGAATTGAAGTTAAAAATCAAGTTTTTGGAGTTGCCGAATCTATTGCTGATGTCTTTGGTAAACACAAAAATTTGCATAATTCTTTTTAATTTTCATTTTCCAGGTTATCAACCAGTTGATGGAATTTTGGGACTTGGATGGCCAAATCTTGCTGTTGACAATGTTGTTCCACCAATTCAAAATGCCCTTCCTCAATTGACCGAAAAACTTTTTACAGTTTGGTTGGATCGAAAAATTAAAATTTCTCAAGGTGGAAATGCCGGTCTTATCACCTACGGGGCTTTAGATACCAAGAATTGTGATGCCAAAGTCAACTACATTAAACTTTCATCTCTTACTTATTGGCAATTCCCAATTACTGATTTTTCAATGGGCACTTATAAAAATGCCAAAAAGGCTCAAGTTATCTCTGACACTGGCACAAGCTGGTTGGGTGCCCCTACCGCAGATATCAATGGCATGGTAAAAGCAACTGGTGCCAAATACGATCAACAAAATGGTGTTTACACTGTCCCCTGCACCAAAAAAGGCCTTCCAGATATGATTTTCACAATTAATGGCGTAAAATATAATATCCCTGAAGTTGAATATGTTCTTGATCTTCAACTTGGAAATGGACAATGTGTTATTACAGCCTTTGATATGGATGGAGGTAAGCATTAACACTATTTTTAAAAAAATTATATGCAAATTTTTAGGTGGATTTGGTCCAACCTGGATTCTTGGAGATACTTTCATTCGAACATACTGTAACGTCTATGATGTTGGAAATAAACAAATTGGATTTGCTAAAGCTCATCACAAAGATGTTTAAGAATTTTTTTGTTCTGATTTCAGTTTTTCAATGTAAAAATAAATCATTCTTTATAAATTTAAATATTTTGACTAATTGATAGAATAATTACTGGATGAACTTGAATATTGCCGCTGGGCTTATTGCAACAACAAAATAAACGACAAAAAAGTTTTCGATAAAATGGAACAAAAATTACATATAAAATACAAGTATATATTGGTTGAAAAATAATTAATAAAAGGGATTCAACTGTCCTCATAAAAATTAGGAATGATGACGTCATTGCACCAAAAGTATCCCGGCCATCATTAATCCATGAAGATCCATTAAAAAAGGAGATGAACTGGAAAATGATTGAAATTGCTGTTGGTCCAATTGAAAAACCAAGAAAACTTCGAAGTTCTTTCATTTCGTTTTGCTAAAAACTGTTTATTTTTAGGATTAAAAAAGCAATTAATAATTACCGTAGAATTACTAAATTTTAGAATCGCATAAATACAAATTACGGTAATTGCAAAATGAGTTAAAACAAAAATAGTTGTTACAATTTCATTAATATAATCGTAAACTTTGTAAGAAAATCCATTATCAAAAGGATCCCAAAATTCGTAGAGTCTTTGTTTTTGTGATGCAATAATATTACAGGCAAAATGGTAAACGAAAAATATGGAACCTTAAAAAGAAAAAATATTCCAAATGGTTTTTACAAACATTTTTGGGAGCGTCTGAGTTCGGGAGACTGTAAGAAAAATTTTGCTAAACCCGGATTCTCCCTTTAAAGATACTTACCAAATAATGGATAATAAATCATTAAACAATTAATATTTAAATATCTTTTGTAACAAAATGGGAAAGCACATGCACAATATGTTGTAAATCGATGTAAGATTAGATAAATTGGTAGAAGATGATACGCCAAGCTATTGAAAGTGGTTGAAGTTGTTGATGAGTATGTTTGAAATCCTATTAAAAATACCGTAAACATAAATTAGAAACAACTTTAAAAATTACTTGAAAGACTTGTTTCTCCTGACCAAGCAGGTATAACTTCATAATTTACAATTTGGATTGCACAAAGTCCATTTGGGCTAGAAACTGGCAAAAAAATCTTTGAAAAATTTGTAAGCAAGTTTAAAAATGTTTGTCCAAGTAAAATTCCAAGATAATAATTTGTGAATAAACGTAAAGCAGGGCTTTGAATCTGAAAAAGACAGGATTTTTTGAAAAATTTTGAAAACTTGGGATCAAAAAAATTACAAGTGCATTTTCTTTTTTCCATTTTTCCAAAAACGCAACATACATTTCTTTTTCGGTTCAATGCTAAAACCCAAACAAGCCAAAAACATGCAAATAACGAACAATAAAAATTCACATTTAAATCCGAAATAAAAGATAATACTACACCAGGTACTGCAACAATTTCATTTTGATTATAGACTTTTATAAAATTCCGATTTATTTTGGCATATTCTTCAGGACAAGATGAAACAAAAGCACCATGAGTACCCAAAAAAATTAAATCAAAAAATCTTTCTAGGAATGCCGCAATTGCCAATCATGTTTTTACTGTTGCGTAAGCACCTTATATTATTTATTGAAATTTGCATAAAACCTATTTTTAGTATAAATCGAATTGGAACTGAAGAATTTCCAAATGAATTTACTTCAGGGGATGGAAAACCTGCGCATAAAAGTTTTGGATATTTTTATGGTTCAAGTTATATTTCAGCTCCAGATGGCTCTCGAACACCTGTAATCTTTGAAATTTTTTAAAATCAATTAAATCATTTTTAGAGTCTTTCCCGAACCCAAGAAGGCATAATTTTGGCTGAAATTGATTTGAATCTTTGCCGACAAACAAAAGATTCATGGGGTTTTCGAATGACTCAACGCCTTGAAATGTAAAATCCATCCCCAACCCACTCCGCACCGATTCCGCGCTTAAAATCCAAAATTCCAGTTTTTGAAAATTTTCGTGAAATCGACGTACTCCCCCCTTTGCGATTTTTTTTGCTCACAGAACAATAGAAGTGTTATTTGCCTTAAAGGCATAAAACCAATTGGCGGCGATTTCTGAGAATCCCAGATCAGATGAACGAATTCTGTAAAAGCCAAACATTTTTAAATTCCATGCTACAGTCAGAATAAGAGTTTCAGAAATTTAGCTTTATTCCCCTTTTCAAACGGCGACATGGCCCTTAGTTATCTGTATAGAGGGAACTAGAGGGCTCGGGGCTATGGAATATGGGTCTTGAGGATATCCAAAGGGGGTCGAAAAATTTGCATATCTGCTATAGTTGGGTCTTCATGCCCAAAGGAGGTTTAAAAAATCCCAACTCGGTCTTGAAATGACAAAAAAACAAAAAAAAATTTTTTTGAAAAATTAGCATAATTATGCCCTGGGGGGATTACAGGCCGAGAGACCCATCCCATCGAAATCCCCTCGAAAAACTAACCATAGATCATGTATCATGTCAAAAAACAATGTTTTTGAAAATTCCAATCCCACTTCCACTTCCGGAATTTTCGGGGCAAAATTCCACTTCCAGTCCCATTTATATATCACCCCGCATTGATTCCACTCCCTAACTCATAAAAAATTTTTTTTCGAAAATTCCACTCCCAATTCCACTTCCGGAATTTTCAACCCAAAATTCCAATTCCGCTCGTTATTATAATTACTCCCGCATCGATTCCACTCCCTAACTCAAAAAAAATTTTCGGGGTGAAAATCCGTCCCGGTGCAGCACCAGGATCCGTCCCAAAAAAAATTTCATTACCACCATTGAATTCCTGATGAAATTTCACTCCAGAAGATAACCGGATCAAAAAAAAAATTTTTGGGACGAAAATCCGTCCCGGTGCAGCCCCAGGGTCGGTCCCAAAAAAAATTCCATTATCACCATTGAATTCCTGATAAAATTTGGCTCCAGAAGATAGCCGGATCGAAAAAAAATTTTTTGGGACGAAAATCCGTCCCGGTGCAGCCCAAAAAAACATAAGTCTTTTGATATTAATAAAATAATTTATGATAAAGTTAATAAATAAATAATTTAACATAATTACAAAAACAAAAAATTACTATGTACAAAAATCACAACCAATTAAATCACAACAAAAAAAGTTTTACAATGACTTAGAATAAAACAAAGAAAATTACTATGTACAAAAATCACAACCAAAGAAATTAAAAAATCACAACTGATAAATTAAAAATATCACAACAGGAAAAATGACTATGTTTGTTGCCCGTAACTGATAAGGATTGAAAAAAAGGCAAACACAGGAGGAACAGAAATCAGATAAAGCGATCATGGATCATGAGGATGTAACATATGGGAACTAAAAAATTGGTGATAATTACTGTAATTTTTCTAAGTTCAAAATATACCATTGAAAGAAGATCATGGAACAGAAGTAAGCGTGAATATGAAATGATAGAAAGAAAAATCTGAAAAATATTAGATTAATAAAAGGAATAGAAAAAATTACCAAGTTAATCATCAAGTTGTCCTTCCCAATCAAAGTCATCTTGTCCGAGTAATCCATTGAGTCTTTCAACTTCAGCATCTGCGACTGCATCAGTAATACCATCATCATCTGGAACGATAGGTTGAAAACCATTTTGACTTCGAGGATAAGAATTATCGAAGAAAGCTGGATCTTGTGCAAGAAGTGCTTGGATTCGAGCATCTTCATCAAAATAAATTTGATCAGACGGATGGAAAGTTTGAGATTGTAAAGCATTTGAATAAGAAGAATTAATTTGAGGGGGTGGTTGAGAATTGTTGTGACGTTGAGAATGTTGTTGAGAATGATGAGGAAAAGAATGGTCGAAGAAATTTGGATCTTGTGCCAGAAGTGCTTGGATTCGTGCGTCTTCATCAAGATAAATTTGATCAGACGGATGGAAAGTTTGTGATTGTAAAGCATTTGAAGGAGAAGAATGAAGTTGAAGAGATGGTTGAGAATTGTTGTCATGATCGATAAGAGCTGTTACTCTGGCAGCATCTGGTAAAAAGGCACGATTAATTTGAGATGGAGTGATTTCTTCTGGTTCATCAAACATGCCATCATCAATTGGTAAAGAAGAAAGTGAACCATCATCTGAATGTTCACTGGATTCATCAGAGGAATCTTCAGAATCATCATCATAAAATCGAGGTTGCGGGAAAGTATCAACAGGCTTTTGTCGAATAACAGGTTTTGGAGGTGGTGGTACTCGTTGAGATGTTATCTGAGGAGGAGCAGAAGCATGTGATCTTGTTTGAGGATGATGCGTTTGACTAACAGTTGAAAATAAAGGCTGTGATAATTGAAAACGAACAACAGGTTTGGAAGTTTGAACTTGAGAAGGATTTAGTGGAGCAATTTCTAAAAAAGTGACAATGATTATTTTTAAGTCTAGAAAGATGAGGAAAACTTACGCGGAATTTTCACCGTTAAGAATTTGAGTTGTTGAATCACTTCAGGATAAACAATATTCTGAGCATGTGGGATTCGACGTTCTTCAGGAGTGCCTTCATTGATAATGCCAACATCCTTTTGATTCACATAGATTTTGATGTTTTTTCTATTTCCAACACGGCTTAATGCAACATAAAGCTGTCCATGAGCAAAGCATGGCGATTCCAGTAGAACTCCAACCTTCTTCAGAGATTGTCCTTGACTTTTGTTGATGGTGATGGCAAAAGCAGTTCTGATTGGAAGTTGAACTCTTGAAAAAGAAGGCCAATCTTCATCAGGTTCATTGTAGATGTTGGGCATTGGGAAGATTGAAACAATTTCACCAGCTCGGCTTCCCGTAATAAGTTGGCATTGAATGTGATGATCAAAGAGACGTGTTACAACCATTCTCGTGCCATTACACATCCCATAATTAACATCCAAATTTCTCGTTAACATCACCACCGTTCGAACACGTAATTGAATTTGATGCTTTGGAATACTTGAATGTTCAAATTGATTGAGTTCATCAGTATCATAATGTCTTTGAAGAATTTCATCCCCTTCATATTCAGCTTTAGGTAGAGAATTGACAGCCGTATAAACTTTTGCATCTCCATCAAGACGCGAAATAATGATGTGATTAATATCAAAAACTTTTTCATTCAAAGGAGCCATTAATGCAGCATCTTTGACATAATCAATATATTGAGGCAGCTCCAATTCAAAGATTTCAGGTGGGTAGACGAAATCAATGACCGCATCTTCTCGATATTCAACCATATCTTCATTAAGTTGAACTTGATGATGGCCAAAAGTTGATGATGCACCCAATCCACTTCCAATATCTTGCAACCAAGCCGCATATTCAGGGTCTTCTTCAGCACGTTTGTTTTCAAGAAGTTCAAAAAGTTTGAAATTCTTTCTGAAGACATCAGAACATAAAATTGAAGCATCAAAAGAAGCTCGAACATTTTCTTTAACAACCACTGGAAGAATTTGCTTGAAGTCACCACCAAGAATGACTGTTTTGTTTCCAAAAATTGAATGATGATTATCAGTTCCAACCAATTGTTTGACGATTTTATTGGCACGTTCTAAGACAGATTTATGTTGCATTGGAGCTTCATCCCAGATAATCACATCCGCATCACCAATAAGTCTGCCGATTGGATGATTTGTTGAAATATTGGCGTCTTTATGAATATCAAGTGGAATTCTGAAGGCTGAATGAGCAGTTCGGCCATTATCAAGGAGAATAGCAGCAATTCCAGTCGAAGCAACCACCAGGACTTTGTAACCATTTGCTTGAAGAATTCGAGTAAGGGTGTTGAAGACATAGCTTTTTCCACAACCACCACTACCCTGAAGAAAGAATAATCGATCTCGAGTTCTATCAGCAACATTATCAAGAGAACGAAGAACAGAATCAGTAAAATGTCGTTGAAGTCGATTCATTGTAGCATATCTTTCATCGCCATCAGTTGAAATTCTTGAGAATGTATCATATTGAGCACTTAGAATGTCATCATCAGTAACAAAAGGCAATCCAACATGGCTCATTGAAATTCCATGGTGATATAAAATTGATGCAACATGTGCATAAGCTCGACGGCGTCGTTCAGTAAAAGATTTGACAGAATCACATGGACGATCAATTAAACTTTCTTCAAATTTATTCCAGAGCGTTTGAGCATCTTTTGGCTTGCAGTAAAGAAGTAGCATAGCAAAAGTTCGACGACATTGACGTGCCATAGCGTATTCCTTAACTTCATCCATTGTTCGATAACAAATTTGATCATCAATGTACAATCTATGAGCCACTGCACATTCTTGAAAAGTTTCAAAGCTTTCAGTTCCACATTGCAACAAATCTTCAAAACATGTTGGAGCTTTGATAGCTTTTAAGAGTTCTCGAAGACAGAATAATTCAACATTTGAAGGAAATACACTTTGAAGACGGCCGAGACATTTTTTATTGTAGATTCTTTTATGCCACTTCTTTTTGGAGTAATGATAAAGTTCGTAGATTTGGTGATAATAAAGATTTTGAGGAGCTGTTGGATCATCATTATTTGGATCATAATCTTCAGCATCTTTAGCTTGTCGAACCAAATCGAAGAAAGCTGTAAGTTCAGAAACAGGGCGGCTTCCTCTTCGCTGAGTACCAAGTTGTTGGGTTTTTGAAAGTACAGATGATGCAGGTTCATTTTCTTTGAATCGAATATTATGCTGATCAGGAAGATGAACGGGAAGTTCTTTTACAAAATGCGACTGCTTGGTAATAAACATTCCAAGAAGTCGTTCAACAGCTTCAGGGGATCCAAGCAATCGAAGGCAGCGGTGTTGATGGATTTCGTTGTAATCAACAACATTATCAGTTGCAGCAGCATCAGTAGCATCTGCAGCACCAGTTGGTTGTTTTCCATATTTGAAAGCTTCTCGAACAGAAATAAAAGCTTTATCATGGCCTTTGTGGAGATACTTGTGGAGGTATTTGAGAGCTTTGGCACCACCACAGTGTTCAACATTGATGTGGCAATTATATTTGAGAAGAAGAAATCGATTATGCGCAACCACCCATTGGTTATCAATTTCGACAGTTTGGCGGCTATTCTTTTTGAGTTTGATTACTCGTCCATCATTCGGTCGGCAAACTTGAGCATATCCATCACGTTTGATAATTGTTCGATCACAGAAGTCTTTGCCGAATCCTTTTCCACATTTGCCATCTTTTTTTCCTTTGCCACATGAAGCTGCGCACCTCGACGGGTCGTGAATCATAAGTTTGAGCACGTAATCATAATATCGAAGCTTTTCATCATAATTTTCTTCTCCAAGTTCAGGCTTTCGAGGAAGTTGAGCAGAAATAATTTCATCAATTGCTTCTGCAGTCTTGAACTTATATCCTTCTTCCATTGTCAGAAGAATGTGAAGATGTGGCATTCCACGCTTTTGATGTTCTAAAGCAATTTTGAAAGCTTTTACTTTTCCCAGTACACCTCTTGTGGTGATGTCGTTGATAAATTCCCGTGCTTTAAGATTGAAAACTCGGCATACCAAATCAGGTCGATCAATCCATGTTTCACCAGGTCGAAGATTTTGAGTAATTTCTTCCCAAGCAGGATTTCCGGTAAATGTGATGAAAAGATCATCTTTTCCATATCGATCATTGATTGCAATACCACTTCGAAACTTGTGATGCATATATCTATTGCCACCACGATATTTTCTTGGCATCATCACAACCTTTCCCAAATCTTTTCCTTTCAACTGCGGAACCTTATTGATTTCTGATTGAAGATATTCTCGAACCTTATCATTTTGATCGTATCGGTCTTTGTTATCTTCGATGACCTTTTCTTGAAACTCCAATCGTTGCTGTTCAACTTTGCTATAAGCTTCAATATGGAATTGTTGTGATAATTGCCTTGAGCCAGTGATGGTATTGTAGCGTAACTTTTGATCTTCGGTTCGATCAAAAAGTTGAGAGCGGTAATGTTGTTGTTGTGATACAGTTGTACGTTTGTTTTCTGCAACTTCTTCATCCGAAGAAGCGTCACAAACATATTTCTCTGCATTTTCATCATTCTCTGATTCCTTATCAACATCATCATCACTTCCTTCATCATCTTCCAGAACAGCATTCAACGCTTCTGCAATTTGTGTCGCAACTTGTGTTGATTGAGTTGCAATAACAGAAGCAAGTTGAGTAACTTGAGTTCCAACAGCAGTAGCAACTTGAGTGGCTTGGGTCACAACAGCAGACGCTAGCTGACTTGCTTGAGCAAAAAATCCTTGCGGTTGAGAAGGTTGTGCAGGTTGCTGGGTTGATGGATGTTGATTTGGTGGCATTTGAGATGATAGTGGTTGTGGCGGTGGTGGTTGTGGAACTTGTTGAGTTGAAGTTGGGGGTTGAGAAGGTTGAGGATTTGGTTGTTGTTGAGGGGCAGGTTGAGGAGAAGATGGTGGTGGTGCAGCAGCTTGAGCAGCAGGAGCATTTGGATCAAGTTTTGGAATATTTTGTGTCCATCCAGCTTGTCCAAAAAGAAAGATTAATGGATACGCAGCAGCATCAACATTTCCACTGTAGAATGGCACTTCTCGAAGTTTGTTGCTTCCATGAGAATTTACTCCAAAATAAATTCCATTTCGTGGAGGTTCACCATCTTCTGACCGGAAAACATTAAAGACTTGTCCTGGCATGGTTGGAGGATTGAGTCGTCCAGGATGAGTACCGCCACTTGCTGCAACTTGTGGATCTTCCCAAACGATGTACAACTTTCGGACTTCTTTGCCTTCACGCTGGCATTCAGCTTCATATTCGGCTAACTTTTGTTTCATTGTTTTGAGTTCTTGCACACATGGATGGTATTTTCGAAGCATAATTTCAATAAGGGCAATGACTTCTTCACATTTGGCTTCTTTTCCTTTGTATCCCAAGCGTTGAAAATCTCGATGACGATTTGCAATGGCATCATCTGCATCAATGGTGTAATTTTGAGCAAATTGTTGATGTTGACCAGGAACAGGAACCAAATCACCAACATTATGTCTTGGTTCCCCCTGGATTTTGAAGACACCACCAGTCATATGCATATCTGCACTTGTGGATACCATTGCGAATAAAGAATTGTAGCTTCGAATATTTGACATAAATTCATGGAAATTTGTAAGATTGACATATTCACCAGGAACTCGAGGATTGTTTGGTGGTGGTACTGTTCCTTCTGCGCAACATTTGTTGCTTTCCTCTCCTTCAAAAAGATAAGCCTTGCAGTATTTACATCTTTTTGTCATCGGTCCTTGGTCATCTTCTGGTGGATAGATATCAGCACTGTTGACACCAATTGGAATATGTTTTTGATAGCAAGATCTCATTTTTGCTTTGAGTTTATCAGCATCAACAACTTTAGGTTGAGCAGCAATTCTATCAGATCTACGAACAGGTTCTTTTGGAAGTTTTTTGGTGATGGGTTTGGCATTGACCTTTTTGATGAAGGAATTTTTGACAGGAAGCTGTGTAAAAAGGCGAGCTGCTTGTTGAGACATAACTCTTTCTCGATTTGGAAGTTCAGGCCAATCTGGAATTGAAACACGACGTTCATTGAGTCCACGTTCATTGTTGACATTATATAATCGATGAAGAATAAGATTGATTCGACGTCTTTCAGCAACAATGTTTAAATCTGTATGGCGAATTGAATGCCCATATCGAGCAATGTCTTCCGAGATTAACATGACGAAATATCCACAACTGCAACCATCTTCTTGTTGATTGTAAGTGTTAAGAGGAGCAATTACAAAATCAGTACGAGGTTCGATGGTACCAGCTTGTTCTAATGCTGCAAGAATTTGTCTGGACAGCCTTTCTCCTTCTTGATCATCTCTTACATCTGATTTGGATACCAATGGATCATAATATGTAGCAACATTGGTAAGAACATTAATTGAGAGCAATGTCCAATGATTGCCATGAATGTGTAGTGGGCATTGGATGAGTTCTGGCCCGCGGCGAAACATTCTAAGGTAACCGAGAATAGGATCCTGAGGGGTTTGAGCAAACAATGGATCAATGTAAGCAATTCGATTGAAAACGTTGAAGGAGAGATGTGGAATATAGGCAGCATGCCATCCAGAAATTTGTTCACCAGCTACCCAATTTCGATCATTTTCGTCACGAGCCACATCAATAATATCTCGTAATAAAAGTGCTTCTCTTCCCATTAATACAACACCATCGAAATTCGGTTCATTCTCAGGATACTCAACTGGACCACCATCATAATCAACATCATCAATTTGAATCACTTGAGGATTTGCCCGATTAGCGGATGAAGTTGGCATTTCGACATCAACAACATGAATGATACCTTCATCATCTTCCCAGACATCTGGAATTGAAGGTTGTTTTGGAGGAACTACAGAAGTTGATGGAGAAGATGTTGAATTTTTAACATTTGCAGGTGGAGCATTAGTAGACACAGATTCATCTTTTTTCGCAATAGCAGGTTTAGCAGAAATTGAAGTTTCATCAAATTCAAGAAGTTCATTCGAAAGTTGAACACGTTCTCCATTTGTTGTTTCAACAGCAGCAGAATCTCCATTAGCATTTTGTGCGGCAGCTGCTTCACCATTTGTAATTGGAGTTGAACGTTGAGGTTGATTAAGATTGAATTGATCAACAGGTTGCATCAATCTGGCATCATCATTGAGTAATTTCGACGTGTCCTGTATAAACAAAAGATTAAAGAAGGCCAAAGAAGTACGGTAGCAAAAGGAATAAAAAATATTCTGGAAAAAAAATAAAAACAAAATGGCTGCATTGTCCCAGGTAAATAAAACTAATGAGAGACAAAAAATTAAAGTGGGGCATTTACCTGGACACAACAAAAAAGCCATTAATGTTTTTAATGTTAACCTAAAATGGACAAAAGAAGGATAGGAATTTGATTGAATAGAAGTTCGTGAAGAACAAAAAATTTTTGCCCCAAATTAAAAATGTGAAAAAAAAATAACATTTTGAAAAAAAGAAAAAAGTCCATAACTGTACTTTCTCAGTTAAGTAAAAAGTAATAAAATGTAAAACGGAATTTTTACTTATATAAGTAAAAAAACACCAAAAAAATTTTGAAAACCCATTGGGATATTTTTGAAGACGTACGAAAAAAAAAAGAATTTTAAAAAATAGAAGTCCGTAAAAAACCGCAAAAGAAATTTAAAAAAATTACGGAAATCCCCAACTTCTATCTAATAACCGTTAACAGTAGAAAAACGAAAAATTAAAAAAATCATGGCTGTATAATCAATGTTGATTTTTCGAAAAACAGATGGGGTAACTCAAAAAAGCTTAAAAAAAGAAAAAATGTTATTTAAAGTATACGGTGGTTAAAATAGGTTAAAGATGTTAAACATAAATATTTGTTTGACGTTATTCTACAATTAACATAAATAGAAACCAACCGTAATCTGTGCAATTGGAGTTGCAGGGATGCCAGGAACATGGAGACCAGTTCTTTCACGTTGAGAAGAAAGTGCTTCACCGAGAGTTTTAAACTCATCAGGGATCACATGAGCAGCACCAAAATGCTGAGAAGCCCGATCTGCCGTTGCTGAACTTCTCCGATTCTTGCCTTCTGAACGACGCTGGCTAGCTTTACTTTGTTGAGACTTCTTAGTTTTTCTCTTTCTGAAATTAGTACAATATTGATTATTTAAGACAAAACAAATGCTTACTTCTTTACTGGAGAAGCACCACGCGCACTGTCACTGTCGTTTCCAGAGGCTGCAGCTTCATCAACATCCATCGGAATAGGTGGAGGCGGCTGTGGTGGCGCAGGTGGAACGAAAGGCGGTTGATTTGGTGTAAACAACCTTTGAGAGGCGATAAACTGTTGAATTTCAATAGTTTGAGGCACACGATCATCATCATTACCACGTGGATAATCAAAACGAAGATCAACATGACTAACAGGAGAATAATTTCTTCTCCATGTTCTCTAAAAATCTCAAAGTAATATAAAGCAATTAAAAGAAATAGAAAAATACCTTCAAAAGACCACGAAACAACGTAGAAATTCCACTAAATGCAGATCTTGAACGACGTGGAGGACATGGCGGAGTTGGAGGTGGTGAAGGATCATCGTCATCTTCACTATCTCCGTAACAATTGTTCGTTGACCTTGCCTTAAAGTACGTTATTAATAAAAGAAAAAGAAAGAAGATAAAGAAAAATTACCCTAATATACGAAATACATGCATCACCACTCAATCCACGGGCCACTTTCTCTTCAGCAGGACTAATACCATGATAATCAGCATCAATATATAAACTTAAATGTGAAGCATTTAAATCATTTCTTTGTGGCAAAGGACGATCATTTCTCGGAATAGCAGAAGTGAAGGTTACGAAAGATGGAGCAGAAGATGTGGAAGCTGACGATACCAAATATGATGTCCCATGATGATTTGAATGATGCATTCCACCGCCATTTACTTCAGCATGATGATGATGAACAGGAGGCGCTGGTGGAAGTGGAGCAGGATCAGGTTGAGCATGATGGACGTGCCCAGCATTGAGATTAATGCTGTTGTAATCATTCGAAGATCCACTTGACCCAGGATTGGCAGCATGACTACCGGATGCATGATGTTGTTTTTCCATAATAACAAAGAAAGAGAAACAACAAAAAATACAAAAAGTAAAAAGATAGAGAATTAACCTAAATAAAAAACGTGTTGTTAGCAGGCAAACTAATTATGATCAAAAATGAATAGCGTTATATTGAAAAAACGCGGTAGAAACAGAGATTCAGAAAATTACAGTAGTAAAAATAATAATAAAAAAGAAAATAAGGGGGGATAAAAATATTACAAACGGAATATACCAGGCAAAAGGGAAGGCATGGCCCTTCGGGCCATGCCTTCCCTTTTGCCTACCCGCGACCAATGGGTCGGAAAAAGATACGAAACTTAAAAAAGAAGTAGAAAGAAGAAAGAAAAAAAAAGAATAAAAATAGGCCAAAAAATTACAGTAGTAAAAATAATAATAAAAAAGAAAATAAGGGGGGATAAAAATATTACAAACGGAATATACCAGGCAAAAGGGAAGGCATGGCCCTTCGGGCCATGCCTTCCATTTTGCCTACCCGCGACCAATGGGTCGGAAAAAGATACGAAACTTAAAAAAGAAGTAGAAAGAAGAAAGAAAAAAAAAGAATAAAAATAGGCCAAAAAATTACAGTAGTAAAAATAATAATAAAAAAGAAAATAAGGGGGGATAAAAATATTACAAACGGAATATACCAGGCAAAAGGGAAGGCATGGCCCTTCGGGCCATGCCTTCCCTTTTGCCTACCCGCGACCAATGGGTCGGAAAAAGATACGAAACTTAAAAAAGAAGTAGAAAGAAGAAAGAAAAAAAAAGAATAAAAATAGGCCAAAAAATTACAGTAGTAAAAATAATAATAAAAAAGAAAATAAGGGGGGATAAAAATATTACAAACGGAATATACCAGGCAAAAGGGAAGGCATGGCCCTTCGGGCCATGCCTTCCCTTTTGCCTACCCGCGACCAATGGGTCGGAAAAAGATACGAAACTTAAAAAAGAAGTAGAAAGAAGAAAGAAAAAAAAAGAATAAAAATAGGCCAAAAAATTACAGTAGTAAAAATAATAATAAAAAAGAAAATAAGGGGGGATAAAAATATTACAAACGGAATATACCAGGCAAAAGGGAAGGCATGGCCCTTCGGGCCATGCCTTCCCTTTTGCCTACCCGCGACCAATGGGTCGGGGGAAAAATCATAGATATAACAAAAAATAGTGGAAAAAAATGAACACAAACAGATCAAAAAGGTGTTCAAAAAAATTACTGTAAAAAAGTAGGAGTAATAGGGCGAATTAGATTAAAAAGTATTATTAATAAACATTAAAATAAAAGAAATAAAACAAATCTTTCGATTTTTTTTCCGACTGCTCAAACTGCCATTAATAAATGGCAATGGTCATCCAAAAAGTGTTCCTTTAAAAAAATCAATAATCCAAAAAACGCTAAGAGAAGATGAGACAGAAAGGCGACACCCCGTCTGGCAGCCAGGTGGTGACATTTTTTGGCTCTTCTTTGACGAAAGAAGAAAAAAATTTTGCGCAATTTAAAAAACCACAAAGAGAAAAAAAGGGAGCAGCCAAAATCTTTTAAAAATAAAAAAATGACCAAAAAGGACAGAATAAAGAAAAAAAATTATTTATGCAAATTTTTTACGTGGATTATGATTGCCAAAAAAATTTTGAATAGCACCATTGAAATCCCCTCAAAAAACTGACATTTGATCATGTATCATGTCAAAAAAAAAATTTTTTCGAAAATTCCACTCCCAATTCCACTTCCGTAATTTTCGGGGCAAAATTCCACTTTCACTCCCTTTTATATGTCATCCCCCATCGATTCCACTCCCTAACTCAAAAAAATTTTTTTTTCGAAAATTCCACTCCCACTTCCACTTCCGGAATTTTGGGGGCAAAATTCCAATTCCGCTCGTTGTTATACCCACTCCCGCATCGATTCCACTCCCTAACTCAAAAAAAATTTTTTTTTGAAAATTCCACTCCCACTTCCACTTCCGGAATTTTGGGGGCAAAATTCCACTTCCACTCTCATTTATATATCATCCCCCATCGATTCCACTCCCTAACTCAAAAAAAATTTTTTTTTGAAAATTCCACTCCCACTTCCACTTCCGGAATTTTCACGCGAAAATTCCAATTCCGCTCGTTATTACACATCACTCCCGACCGACTCCACTCCTAAAATCGTAAATTCCAGATTTTCGAAAATTCCACATTTTCAACGTACTCCCCCCTGTTCTCCATTTTTCAAAAACAGAACAATAGGCGGATTCTATTTGCCCTAAGAGAATAATACTTTGGTCACGATTTCTGAGAATCTGGAGCCAGATGAACAAAATCTGTAAAAACAAAATCTGTTTACTTTTACGAGTTTTAGTCAAACTAAGCTTTTCAGAAGTTCATCTCATCACAGGGCTTCAATCTCGAACTTGGCCACTTGTTTTCTGTATATTGTGAACTAGTGGGCTCGGGGCTATGGAATATGGGTCTTGAGGATATCCCAAGGGGGTCGAAAAATTTGCATATCAGCTATAGTTGGGTATTCAAGCTCAAAGGAGGTTTGAAAAATCTCGGGTCGGAAAAGATCGAGCATGAAATGAAAAAAAAGAAAAAAAAATTTTTTTTGAAAAATTTGCATAATTATGTTCTGAGAGGGTTCCAGCCCTGGATACTCGTCCCATCGTAATCCCCTTAAAAAACTGACTATAGATCATGTATAATGTAAAAAAAATAAAAAAATAAAAAAATTTGCATAAAATTCTCATCCCCTGAGGGGTTTACAGATCGGGAGACCCATCCCATCGAAATCCCCATTAAAAACTGACTATGGAACATGTATCATACCATTTACACCCCTTAAGATCCCTGACTCCGAAATTTTAAAAAAATTTTCACCTGTCTCACCACCGGCCAGACCTGTCTCGCGCGCTTAAAAAATTGCTCTAGCTCGGCGCCTAAGGGTCCCAGCACGAAAATTCCAACGGCTACCCCATCATTGACCCATCCCACATCCGTTCCACCCCTTACAATCACTCTAGGGACGTTTTTGACATTTCGCCACATTTGGGACATTTCGCCACATTTTGGACATTTCGCCACATTTGGGACATTTCGCCACTTTCGGGACATTTCGCCACTTTCGGACATTTCGCCACATTTGGGACATTTCGCCACTTTTGGACATTTCGCCCAGTTTGGGACATTTCGCCAAGTTTGGGACATGTGGGACATTTCGCCACTTTTGGACATTTTGGACATTTCGCCAAGTTTGGGAAATTTCGCCAAGTTTGGGACATTTCGCCAAGTTTGGGGCATTTTGTCACTATTTTGAATATCGCCATCGTATTCCCCACAAAAAACTGACCATAGATCATGTATTATGTGAAAAAAAAAATTTTTGGGACGAAAATCCGTCCCGGTGCAGCCCCAGGATCCGTCCCAAAAAAAATTTCATCATTACCATTAAATTCCTGATGAAATTTGGCTCCAGGAGATAGCCGGATCGAAAAAAAATTTTTGGGACGAAAATCCGTCCCGGTGCAGCCCCAGCGTCGGTGCAGGGGTTAACTCCAACAAAAAATCCATCCCCAACACACCCCGCACCGATTCCACTCCCTAATTCCAAAATTCCAGATTTTGAAAATTTCACAAAAATCAACGTACTCCCCCCTGTTCTCCATTTTTCAAAAAACAGAACAATAGGCGGATTCTATTTGCCCTAAGAGAATAATACTTTGGTCACGATTTCTGAGATTCTGGAGCCAGATGAACAAAATCTGTAAAAACAATATCTGTTTACTTTTACGAGTTTTAGTCAAACTAAGCTTTTCAGAGATTCATCTCATCACAGTCGGCAGATCTCGAACCTGACCACTTGTTTTCTGTATATTGTGAACTCCCCTTTTTTTCCATATGATCAACAACGTGTGTTTACAACAAACAGAAATTACTTTGCAGAAGAAAGAAAAAAACTGATAAAAACTTTTTTTGAGTATATTTAAACCCTACCTTTTTGATGTATTTTTTTCATTGCTTTTATTTAGTTTTTGAAAAAAAGTGCAAAGATCTATTTTGAAGAAAAATATTAATCGTTTCGATAAAAAATGAATGCTAAAATTGTTTTATTTTGTTTGGCATTTGCCGTGATTTATATTGAAGCTGCATCGGTTCCATTTTATCGAAAACTTTTTTGTCGTTTATTTTGTTGTTGCAATAAGCCCAGCGGCAATATTCAAGTTCATCCAGTAATTATTCTATCAATTAGTCAAAATATTTAAATTTATAAAGAATGATTTATTTTTACATTGAAAAACTGAAATCAGAACAAAAAAATTCTTAAACATCTTTGTGATGAGCTTTAGCAAATCCAATTTGTTTATTTCCAACATCATAGACGTTACAGTATGTTCGAATGAAAGTATCTCCAAGAATCCAGGTTGGACCAAATCCACCTAAAAATTTGCATATAATTTTTTTAAAAATAGTGTTAATGCTTACCTCCATCCATATCAAAGGCTGTAATAACACATTGTCCATTTCCAAGTTGAAGATCAAGAACATATTCAACTTCAGGGATATTATATTTTACGCCATTAATTGTGAAAATCATATCTGGAAGGCCTTTTTTGGTGCAGGGGACAGTGTAAACACCATTTTGTTGATCGTATTTGGCACCAGTTGCTTTTACCATGCCATTGATATCTGCGGTAGGGGCACCCAACCAGCTTGTGCCAGTGTCAGAGATAACTTGAGCCTTTTTGGCATTTTTATAAGTGCCCATTGAAAAATCAGTAATTGGGAATTGCCAATAAGTAAGAGATGAAAGTTTAATGTAGTTGACTTTGGCATCACAATTCTTGGTATCTAAAGCCCCGTAGGTGATAAGACCGGCATTTCCACCTTGAGAAATTTTAATTTTTCGATCCAACCAAACTGTAAAAAGTTTTTCGGTCAATTGAGGAAGGGCATTTTGAATTGGTGGAACAACATTGTCAACAGCAAGATTTGGCCATCCAAGTCCCAAAATTCCATCAACTGGTTGATAACCTGGAAAATGAAAATTAAAAAGAATTATGCAAATTTTTGTGTTTACCAAAGACATCAGCAATAGATTCGGCAACTCCAAAAACTTGATTTTTAACTTCAATTCCACCAAAGTTAAGGGTATCAGATGCGAGATGGCCATTGCAGGATCCTGATCCATATTGAATTGAAAATTGTTCACTTTGTTTTTTGTAGGTGGAAGATTTAGAAGGATCAAATCGGTGCTTGGTAAATCCAGAATCTGGATATCCCTTGCAGGCTTGACTTTTACATTTTACATCAATGACCCAAAGATTTGAAGAACCTAAAATGATCAATGTTGTCTAGTTGTTAGTGGGCCATTATGGCTTGGAAATGCCATGGCATTTTTATGTTTAATGATTTTACCTGTATCAAGGACAATTGTGAAATTTTGTTTTGGAGTTCCAAGAGAGATGATGCCAAGATAGAAGTCATCAAAATAATCAATGAAAGGTTGAGATCCAGTTGCGGCATTTGAGGGAGTTATCTTTGAAAGGTATTCTGCCCATTGTCCAGTTTTCATCAATTGTGCCCGTTTTGATCCAGCAGAATGCATTGGCATTTGAATAATTTCGGCATTGATCAATGCCACAACCGCGACAAGAAGAAACAGAACTTTCATTATTTTTTCTGTTTCTTTAAACCTTAAAAACAAAAAATGATGAATTAAATCTAATAAAAAAAGTATTTTCAACAACTCCAAAATGAAAAATCAACCTTCAATTAATCTTTGACGAATAAAATGATTTCAGGAAGAAGTAAATTCTGATAAGCCATTTTTGGGTGTTGTTGTACTTCCAATATTATGTTGTAGTTTTATCTATCGAAAAAAGAGACAAAAAAATTATCACTACAACAAGAGCTTCCATTCTTTGCTCGAGCAAGGGTCACAAAAATCCGGGAAGAAAGGATTCTCAAAAAACAATGACGAAAGATTCAGAATTTTTTTGCTTTTAAAAATAAAATTTTAAAAAACTGCAAGTTCGGAAACAATTTTTTTAAATTTTAATTAGGTGTCCGTACATAAAGATTAAAAACTTTGTATTGGATTTATAACTTATATTTTTTAGAAAAAATAAAACCAAAATAAAACACATGTTCAACTTTATGAAAGTTAATTCAAGTAATTATCGGGTAACTTTATGCCAGATAGATAAAAAAACTTTTGGAAAAATTTCAAAAATGTGTCAATACCGTAATTGATTCCATTAAATTTCTTTTATGATTATACAATAATTGAACTTGTAAAGCGAAGAGCCCGTGAACATGGTGATGAAGCAATGCTTCAGGAAGTGAAAATTCTATCGTTTTTTACATAATTGTTTTTTGTTTCATTTTCAGGCAAGCGTAATTGCAGATAATTATTTGAAAGTTTAACTTTAAGCACGTTTTTCATATTCACATCAATTCTGTATTAATTATCTCAAGTGAATCCTTCATAATGTTAATATTACAAAAAATATACCATTTGCTCGAAAACGTCAAGAAGGCCTTATTTATGAAGAAGTTTAAGTTTTGTTTAAAGCTTGTTTATATTTTAATGTTAAAATTGTTTATTTTTATTCCTATCATTGCTAAATGGTTAGAATATAGTATAAGTTGATACTAAGTACATCGTTAAAGCTGATAGATTTAACCTAAATTATCACCCGGCTTTAATGTTGTCGGCAAAAACATTAAAGCCGGGTGACGGCAACCTTATTCTAGACACACAACTACAAACAATATAGTCTGAAACTGACCACATCCATCATCGGATGAAACAAATATTTCACTTTTTTAAAATTATACTTTTGAATATTTAATTGTAGGAGCGATAGTTTAAAAACTAAATTAAATGTTGACCGAAAGAAACATTTAAATGATTTGTACGATGAAGAGGCATCGGTCACTCCGATCTTAACGAATGTGGATGTTAAAATCAAAATATGCAGTAGATATAATAATCAATTTATATCATCATCTGAAAAACACTATCACAAAGAAAAGATTGAGCTTGTGGTATTTAAGATAGTTAATACAGTACAAAGTGTAGAATATCATGGATCAAAATTTTCGGATCTTTCAAGTTTGAGCATACTCATGCTTGCAAAATCAATGACTCTAATATTATGCCTCAAAAAGATGCCCTCAAAAAATGGCCAATATATTGTTATAAGATAAATAAACCTAGCCAATAATACCATTCAATCAATGTTCAGAAGAAAAACATATTTGCTTTGATGATTGCTAAATTGAATATTCGTTTGAATGTTTATTATATTTACACAAATTGTACACCAGAAATATGTTACAAATCACAAGAATAATTAACCCCAGGCACAAGTTTTAGCATAATGAAGTACAAGATTTGAAGTTGGAGAAGCAGAAAAGCATTGATGTAAATTTGATAGAGTGTGATCCGGAGAAGGCGCAAAAGATTGCGACACAAATATATAAATTGATTCAGATGGATCAAGTTTTAGAGCTTTTTGCAAGAATGAAATAACCCTGAAAGTTTGATAATGTTAAGATACAGGTGATAAAATATAAAAAACAAACCATTGAATATTTCGAGAACCTTCAGCATTAAATTTTTGAGTTTTTAGTTGTGGAACATCTCCAACTGGCTTAAGTAGCAGTGTTACTTTTGATGATGAAGATGTTGGAGTTATTGCAGATGGTTGTTCCGGTTGTGGTTGTTGCTGCTGCTCTTGTGTTGGTTGAGGTTGTGGAGATTCTGGTATTTCAGAGGTTGACATATTTATATTGAAGATTAAAGAAGAATATTAAGAAATAGAATACTCTAAAATGGAAACAAGTTTAGATTAAAAATATAAAGTTTAACAATAATCACAGCAACTAGACTCTCGATTGTTAACGCTAAATAATACTGTATTTCACAAACTGTAATTACTGTAAATTAAAAAGTTTTAATCAAAAATTTAACAAAAAATTTGTGTCATCGAAAAAAATTTGAGTTTGTCAAAGAAATCTTTACTCACATTTTGCCAAAAATTTCAAAAATAATAGTTTTTGACGAATTTTTAAAATTGTTTGGTTCTTCAAAAACTATTCTAAAATTGGCGAAAAATAATAATTTCATATTTTTGAATATGGTAAATTTACACAAAAATTAAACTCATTAAAGAAGCAGTCAAAAGGTTTTTTTCAGTTTTTTGAAATATATGTAATCCGCCTTGGGGTAAACGTTTTTACTACCGTATCCATTTAAATTTTTTTTTAACATCTCAACTTTTTTTACAAGCCAATAACTTCAAATCTTTTTTCATTTCAAAAAAAATGTCTTTAAATTGTATCTGCAAAATCTGCAAAAATCTACAATTTTTTTTATTTTGTCCCTTCTTATCAATCATGCAGTCAAATACAGTGTTAAAGAATAAAATTTCTGAAAGATAAAAATAAAGAAAACGGCCAAAGTTTAAATTTAAAGCACTAAATTTATTGACTTTTTTCAACAAAAAGTCAAAACTCTTTAAAGCTTTAAAATGTTTTTAATTTTAATTTATTGCTTTTTTGGATTTGTTGGAGCTGATAAATTGCTACAAATTCAAACAGTAATTTACAGATTTTAATTGTTGGTAAAAGTAATAAAATATTAATTTTAGGTATGTCGACATGGTGATCGAGCTCCAGAAGGCACATACAAGAACGATCCGTATCAGGCAGATTTCTGGCCAATGGGTTGGGGTGAGCTGACTACGGTAGGGATTACATCATTCTGATCGGAAATTTGCATAACAGTATTTTAGATTGGAATGGCACAACATTTTATGCAAGGAACAAAGCTTCGACAAAAATACATTGATAAACTTCAACTTTTACCAGCTAAATATGAATCCAAATATGTAAATTTGCATATTTGTAGAAATTGTGTTAATCCCAACTTTTTCAGATTTATGCCAGATCGGATGATTCAACAAGAACAATAATGTCAGCCATGTCCATTTTGGCAGGATTCTATTCAGAATCCAATGGCACACATCCAGATATTCCACAATGGCCGAATAATTTTTCTCCAATTCCTGTGCACAATGTCGAACATGATACTGATCATGTAACCTTTATCCCCTCAGGGCATGTTAGATAATTTGCATAAATTTTAGTTGATTAATGCCCATGCAAAATGCCCTCGTTCAACGTTTTTAAGAGATGCCGCACTTGCAGATGAAAAATTTTTGGAATATGTTGCAACTATGCTGGTAAAAATTTTAATCAATAATTCTTTCTTTCTTCGAAATTCTTATCAGTGATAATTTTTAAGCCCTATCTTGAAAAAGTTGCTGAACAAACAGGTGATCCTCCAACGGATTTTAAATCCTTTGGAAATGCCTTTGATGCAATTTATATCGAAAAAAATCATAACCTAACAATGCCGGATTGGATTACCGATGATTTATATGCACATTTGCTCAATTTAAGTTATACCTTGGTGGATATCATGAATGGGGCACCAAATTTTGGAAAGAAAGAAGATACAGAATTAATTATGCTTGAAGGTGGGGTACTTTTAAATGAAATGATTGGAAATATGGAAAATGCCATCAATGGTGGCAACAAGAAATATCATTTATATTCAGGGGTTTGTTATCAACGGATAAAGGTTTTTGTTAAAATATGCTAATTTTAGCATGATACAACAATTGCGGCACATTTAAGGACATTTGGTGCCAAAGAAGGTGCCCTTGGAATTGTTACTCCATTTTTTGGGTCCATGAGTGTCGTGGAACTTTGGGATGGTGATGGAAAACCATATATTAAAGTAAGTAATTTGCATAAAATTTAAACGCAAAAGTATGACGGTAAAAATTTAGCTCTGGTATTCGGATAATTCCGCAGTGCCATTCCGGGATATTACTCAATTCATCGGTGATTGTGGTGGCAAAGATCGATGTGATTTTGAGCAATTTAAAGTCAGAAGTCAACCATACATTGCAACACCCGATAATATTGTTGAGGTAAATAAGCAAATTAATTTTGATGAATTAAAGATATACATTTTTATTTTCAGAGATGCAACAAACTGTAAACATTAAAAATGTTTCTTTAGTTTTTCTGTTGTAAAGTCTATATTAATTTTTTTTATTTGCTTGTCACTTTGTTGTAATAAAAAAAAAATTCATGATCAATAACACTTTCTCACTACCAACAAAATGCTTTTTGATATTCCAAAAACAAATTGATTCATTTTTTCTTTCAAATGTGTTCATTCTAGGCATGGCTCCGGGCCCACTTTTTCAAGGCCCGGGCCGGGCCCATTTGATTTTGGGCCCGCTGGGCCCGGGCCTTTACGGGCCCAGGCCCGGCCCGAGGGCCCAGTTCAAAATTTTCAAAAGTTTAAAAAATTGATTTTTCAACGTTTGAACGAAAATTTTGTTCAAAACACAATGTTTAATCAAAATCTTTCCATTTTCATGGCACATTAATAAATAGAATCAATGAAATATGAGAAAAAATTATTTTTCTTAACAAAATTTTGGACGAAAAACTTGTTTTCATAATTTTTCAGAAGGCCCGCGGGCCCAATGTTTTGGGCCCGGCCCGGCCCGGGCCCGGCCTTTTGAAATTTGGGCCCGACGGGCCTTGTAAAGGGCCTGGGCCCGGCCCGGGCCCAAACGGGCCTAGTGGGCCCGGAGCCATGCCTAGTTCATTCTCAATTTTTTGAAGATTTTGTATTTGAATGTTTTATTTATTCTTATGATATAAGCTAAAAAAAGCAAGTAATATTTTTCTAATTTGACTATAATATTTATTTTTATCCTTTATGAGATAAAATATACTGATACTATTTTAAATAAATAAAAATAATTCCTGGTGTAATGAAAGCAATCAATATTTAAAGCCATCACTAGGCTATCCAACGTGGTCTTTTATAATAAATAAATAACAATATAACCAAATTCTTTAATCTTTTGTTTCCATTGGCAAAATCTGTACTGCGTCCATATAATAATAAATCTCATTTATGTCCATGACTATTGTTTGAAACTTTATTTATTCATTACTTTTCCCGTACGTTTTGATATTGCGATTCCTTTGTATTTAAATTTGATGTGTTTGTGTTATAGTACTCTTGATTAGTGCTCTCAATACAAAAAAAAATTAATAGTTGGAAAATATATTTTCAGAATTCAGTTCTTCGAAAATGTCCTATTTTACAATTATTCATTTAATACTGCTATATTATTAAAAGCGAGTAATAAGTGCACTATGAAAAAATTGAGTTTTTTGGAAAACATGTCTTAACCGTTAATTTTGTTTTTAAGTTCATCTTAACCTGACAATTTGTTTCAAAGAAACCCGCCTTTTTATAAAAGAAGTGCCGTAAAATGCTTTAAATGAAAAAAGCTTTTAAATATTTGTAAGCTTTAAGGAAGTCAAACCAAAATATTATTCGTGACAAGTTGTCTTTCCAAAAAAATGTCTGCTTATTACGATGAAGTAAAAGCAAATTTATCCTGGTATCAGTTAAACTCGGATTTCAAGGATCCAATGTATCAGTATATGTTAAAAATGGAACGAGAATTATTTCGTAAATTTATTGCAAATAATTACTCGGTACAAGATGATTTTGTTGTCAATTACAAGGCAAACCTTACTCTTCAATACGGTAGTTCTCAATGTTCTGTCCCTGGAATAGAAGCCTTTTTGGATTCCTCATTTTCATGCTTTCTTTTTCAACTTCCATTTTTTCTTGAACAAATTCAACTTGGATATATCGGATTTGCATTTGTTATTCCAATTTTGGCAATCTCAATTTTTGGTGGAATAAAAGAATCTTATCGATGGTTCATTTTGAATCAAGCAATTTGGGATGCCTTTCTTTGTTATGATTTTATTTGTGCAAAACCAACCCTACTTATATGGGCCACCCCTTCTGTCTTTGTTAAACAAAATACATGCTTTTATCGAAATTCAAGTTCAAATGGCCAATTTCTGTATCTCATATTTCAAGGTTTGTGAAATGTTTTTTCGAGTTGAATTTTAATTCCAAATACGTGCTTTTGATTTGTGTTAGCTCATACATTCGGGAACAACAGCAAAAAAGACGTGTTGGTACATTGAGAAACAAAATGTGTGACATTTTCGTCAATTTCAGCGCATTCGAGTGCAATTTGTCACCAAATGATTTAGGATTTTGTGACAAATTGTTGCCAATTGCGCTTTGGTGGACGAAAATGTCACCATTTTGTGACATTTTTTTTCTGTTTGTTAAAAGAATGTTGCAGTCCTTTTTTGAAAATATGAGCAGAAAATAAAAATGCCGATTTGGTTTCAAAAACCAACTCGCCAATAAAGTTAAACCTGTATTTCTAGGTTTTCGAGTATTCTTACGAAATGCTTCTTTCATTCCAGTATTTCATTTGGCATTTTCCCGATTCCTTTGCATGTATTTTCCAAGATTTTATAAAACCTTTACAAAAAATGGTTACAAAATTTGCATTTTTTTAATACTTTTTTATGTCATTTGTATTGTCATATTCACAGCTTCTCCGACATCATTAATAATATCTGCATCTATGACTGACGTCGCAACGAATGCTGGAAAATGTGACATTTATTGTCCTGTCTCCTCCGAAAATTGCCTGCAAAATTCTCCAAAATATTTTCAATGCATAAATGGCATGACTTTAGATTTTAATACTGTCTACAACGAGCAACAAAGAGTTGCAAAAATTTTGAAGTATTTTTCATATTCCATTCCACCAATCATGTTTCTACTTTCGATAATTTGTGCTGGATTCCTTTTTTATAAAATCGCATCACAGCTTCGATTCCAACTTAAAACTAATCCAGACTCTTTTAAACAAACAATCAAAATTTCTTCAGTTGTTGGATTTCAGTGTTTGACAATGTCTGTAATATTTGTGATTACAGTAATACAAAAATATATGCAAATTAAAGCTGAAGCTCTTGGCACATTAAAGATTTTTGATGATTTACCTGCATGGCTGTTATTACTACAGTATTACACAACAACGGCATCATTAAATATTATTCGAGTAATTTTAGATTCATGTATTATTCTTACTGTATTATCTGGATACTCAAATTGTGTTATTTCAACATTCAAATTTTTATTCCTATGTTTGACGAACCCAAAAAAAAACATTTAGCAAAGTTAAATACAGCTTAAGAGACAGTCTACGAGGAAATTTAAATCGAGCGGAACTGAAAATTTTTAAATAAAATTTTTTGTGGTCCATTCGATTAAACTAGGTGAAAAAAGGTTATTCTGAAGGTTTTGGCTCAATCTATCTCGTACTTTTGATTTCGGGGTAATGTAAAGTTGATGAATAGCCAAAAATGGTAAAATTCGGGAAAAATCCAGAAGTTAACCAATCAAAAAGTTATTTCCCATGATTGTACATATAAGTAAGGGCTATTAATTGCACTATACAAAAAAATTTTACCTGACCCCTAATGTCGAAATTTCGGGTACTGTAATTTTCGACACAGAAGAAAAATTTGCATATTTAGCCGGCAAGACCAAATTAATACCGCATTGAATAGCCCTATTTCTGGGCTTTCCAAAAATATAAAATTTGTTGAAATCGGTGGGCAGAAAAACGATAGCCAGTAAAAAAGGTGCGCGCGTTCAATATCTCCGACATCAACCTCGGGGCAAAACTTGGGTATGATGAAAGATATTGACCTGCGGTGACTTGCTTTATGAAATATCATGTTGTTAGAGTATTCTGGGTGAGTTTTATAACGTATGGATACCATTTAGACATATGCCATCAATGTGAAATTTCGAAATTTAGCAACATTAGACTTCGAAGAGAAAATCAAGGTAATTTGGGTTTTTGGTTAAAATTAAAAGAGTTAACGCTTTTAAAACATTATATAGATGTAACATAAGTAATTATAAACACTGAACATTAATATTTTGGTCATTTTTGATTTTTCCGGAAGTGACGAAATTTACCTGATTTTTGACCATTTTTCCAGGTATCAAAAGTGTATGAAATATCATTCCTTTCAACTTTTTTTGCCGTTACAGATCAAATATAACATGTTTAGTGTTAGTAGGTACAATTTCAACACCCAGGGATACCCACTTTTTATTTCCCATCATTTTAAAAATCATGGTATTTTACGTATATAAATTATCTCTAAAATTGATGTTTTATGCATTCAAAAAGGTTCAAAATATCTCAAAATTACTCATTATAGTTATTATTGACAGTAAAAATCATTTAGGAAGAAATTTAATGCTTATGCAAATTTTTTGAAAATTTCGATTTTGTTGAATTTTCGAATTACTGATTTTTTATCGATTGGTTTTCTTTTTCTGATTAATGTTAAGACAAGAGTCGCCCCCGCTAAAGCGGGTGCTTTTTCACAAAGCGATAAACACATCGATTAACAAAAATTTAACAGTTTTTATGCATTTATTTTTCAATTATCCTTCACCGTCTTTTTACAATTAACATTTTCGCTCTTAATAATGCAAATTTGAAATTTTGCATTCCTTTTCAAAAATGCTTTCCAAATTTCAATCGGCAAAATTTGCATTTTGAAAGCTCATAGGTTATTCGTTTAAGTTTTTTACCATTGATATTAGCACTTTACTTACATTCTAAACACATTTTTTGAGCAAATTTTATTTTAGGCTATAAGTAGTTACTTATTCATTAATATTAAATTAATAGAACCTCGGCTCCCTTCGGTCGCCGGGCCAGTTCATATTGCATCAAAGGCAAAGCATTTTTGACATCTTTAATTACTAAATAATATTCAACTTATACAACCTCGGCTTCCTGCGGAAGCCAAAGCTAATCTACAATCATCTCTTAAAAGTTCTCCCATCAACCACCTTTGCTCACGAAAGAATGCAACGAATGAAAGACAATGAAAAAGTGATGCATTCTCATTCTAATCATTGCATTCTTTTTTCATTTGCATTCGCTTTCTTTCATTCCTCCATTCACATTCACTCACAATCATTTATTCACTCAAAAATTTGCATCTTTCCTTTCATTCTTTTTTGGATCCCACTTTCAAAGCTCTTAAACTCAATGTTCCGGGCGCCTCCGGTGAACTGCACCCATTTTTTCATCATTGCCATTTCAACCTCAACATTTTGATACCAAACATGACATAGATTATCACATTTGTGCAGACAGACAAACATCCACATTCACAATTACACAAAAGGGACAAGAATCGCTTCGGCTAAAGCCGAAGCTCGTAAACAAAAGATTTGCCATTGTTTTCACATATTGTTTACATTATAACTTATCACCGTTTTCTCACCTTTGATATATTAATTACTACAACAATTTCCAATTCATTCAATACACAAATACATTTATATATTTACAAAAATGACAATAATAAAAAAAACTGTATTACAAATTTTTAATACAATGAAATTTAAAATATATTGACGCAACACCAATAGCAGTTAATTAACATTTCCTCGTATCTTCAATTTGTTTTCAAAGTTCTTGAACAACCACAACATCGACAACACTTTCAAATTTCATCCATTTTCGTCAATTGTTTAAAAATTCCTTTCTTTAAATTATTTGCTTCAATTGTATATGACCTATTCAATTGATAAATCATAAAGTTACGAGTTCGATCAATCTGAAATAGCAAATCTGTTTAATGTTACGCTAATAAATTATAAAAACAAAGTTACCTGGTGAACTGAATCTTGATTTTCTACAGACGGATTCCGATTTCAATCATAGAATATTCATGTATCAGCAAAGTTTAAATTCATGCCAATTTCACCAGATTAAATTGATCAAATAAAAACAAAGATTCAAATATCAGCACTGAAGAGAGCAATCATACATTTTCATTGATGTATCTAAAAATATTAAATTTTATGTAAAATGAAATAAGAAGAGACTTACATTGGTGTTGCATCTTTGAATCCTAAAAGTGTTGCAAAATGCAACAAAAACCACCATAATGGTGGTAGGTATTAAAATATATTTTAACCAAAGCAATATGTAATGAAAGAGCAATACCGTAACCTTTCTTTGTCATTTTTAATAATCAACAAAATTCTCGACACGAATTCTTCTTCTTTTTTGAAGCAATTTTTTTTCCAACTTCAAATCAAAAAAACAATGTTTTACTTCCTCCACAAATTGTATTGATCCGGGTTAGTTTAACTATGTATTTGTTTTTGTTTATTTTAATGTTGGCTTTAAACTAATTCAGAGCATTTTTAGGTATAACCACATTACATGGATATGGTAAGTTTCAAGTTTTTTTTTATCCCTCTTTTTTTTATTTATTTTAATCAGTTGTCTTTTTGGACATCATTTTTTCAGACACAGCCGCAACAGGTTTGTATGTATTACCCATTTACTTGTATATACCCGGTTTAGATCATCTTTAATCAATTCTCGATCAAATTATTTTTTTATCCGCTTGATTGAGCGAGGGCTTAATACTGCCGGACGCGCCATACCGGTGAAATAGTATCATACGGTTGGTTTAAAGTTGTTTTTCCCCATATGTCCCCTTATTTATTTAGCATTTTCATCTTTCTCTCTGTTTTCTTATATTCATCTATCTTTCTTTTCTTTCATAAATTTTTATTTTTGTCATATTTTATCAAAAAGTTGATAGGCATCCAACCGAAAGGTGTTCATAAATGGTAGCCGAGAACTTTTTATTTATACTTCAATATATGTATTTCTCTTTCTCATCTTCTCTCTTCTTTTTTTCTTACAGTAATCTTTCTTTGCATTTTTTGTTGACTCTTAGTTTGCCTTAAAGGCATAAGCCCATCCACTGCGCCAAAGTGGTCAACGACGAATGAGAACCCCTCGAATTTTAATGGCCGGGGCACACCATTTGTCATACTTCAATTAAGATACTTTATAAGTCATACTTCTGATAAGAAAATTTTTAAGTTTGCTTGAACATATTTTACCTTTTGCCCAATTCCAACAACTTTTTGAAGACAATATTAGGAGTACTTGTTTTACCTTCAGGAAGAACAACCTTTAATCCTGCAAAAGACCGTACCCGAGAAAATGCAACGTATAATTGTCCATGAGAAAAACATTCATGTTTTAGAACTACTCCAACTTTATCCATAGTTTGTCCTTGAGATTTATTGATAGTCATACAAAAACCAAGTTTAACAGGGAATTGATGCCGAGTAACATCAACAACACCATGCTTTGATGTAAGACTTATCCGCGGAATTAAAATATCATCACTGAGAGTTCCATCAATGTTAATCTTTTTGACTACCAAATTATGCTTTAATAAATTAGTAACTACTAATCTTGTACCATTGCAAAGTCCGTCTTCAATTGATAAATTTCTTATAAGCATAACAATTGCATTTTTTCGTACTCTTAATCTGTAACTTGGAAGACCTTTGATATTTTTTGTCTTGTAATTTTCATGGATTTCTCCAACACTTTGTAGCACTTCATCGCCATAATGGTATACATCTTGAGCATGATATGTTACTTCTGTTTCTTCATCCAGTAAATCCAGAACCTGTTCATTTAATGCATCGACATCTTCATTCCAAGTCGCTAAAATTGCACGTTTCATTACAGTAGCAGGATTAAAGTCATCCATAACATCCCCAAAAACTTCATCAATTATATCCCCTTTGCTTAAACAATCTTCAGGAATTTCAATTTCATTGGGATTGCTACCGTATACCCCATCACCAACTTCAACCAAAAACTTTTTAAATTCATTTTCTTCTGGCAACGCTCTTTTATTCTCAGTTAAACGGAACTTTTGAAAATGTTTCCATAAAGGAGAACAACAAACAGATATTCCAATGATTTCCTCTGATGTTCCATTTTCAATAATTGGTGCACATTGACGGAAATCACCACCACAAAGAATAATTTTCCCTCCTCCAATAATATCATTACCCATTATTTCTTTTAGTTTATTATTGACAACTTCTAAAGCACGTTTTGGAGCCATGGGAAATTCATCCCAAATAATAATATTAGCTTCCTGAAGTAATTGTCCTTGAGCTGATGTTGGATTAACCCCGCTATTACTGTCATTTTCAAAAGGAAATTCAAGTTTAAAAGCATTATGGCATGTTCGTCCCATTGGATACAATGAAGCTGCGATTCCACTCCAGGCCATTATCAAAACTTTAAGACCCTTTCCCATTGCTAACTTTCTGATTGTATTAAATGTATAACTTTTACCAGAACCACCAATTCCATCAACATAAATACAACAGCTTTCTGCCTTAAGATTTTCCATTTTTGCTAATATCGGATCAACAACAGCTTTTTGTTCATCATTCATGCTACTGTAATTAACCAACCCTTCTTCATACAATGCTTTAACATCAATTGTTTCTTCATTTTCGAAACCGATTTCTTTCATGTAAGCTTCCAATTCTGGATAATCTGATAAATGTTTATCCTGATTAAGCATACTTTTAACAATTTTTCTCCATGCAACATTTTTTGCATCTTCTTTGCCCCATTTTTTAAGTAAATCACTAATTAAATGATCTTCAAATTTATCAAATAGTTCCAAAGGATTTCCTAAATCACAATGAGCTAACAATCTTGCAAAAAGATATCTGAATTGATTAGGGGATGTGTGATTTAGAGCTTCAAAAAGTGTATCTTCATAAAGTTTATCATTAATTACTAATCCCATTGCAACACATGCTTCACGATTAGTATCATACAGTACCCCATCAACTGTTCGAAGATTTGCAAAAGATGTTGGACCTGGAACTGCCATTAACAACCTTCGGAGATAAAAACAATTTGTTCGTTTAGGATTTACATTATATAATCGACAAAGTTTAGGTTTAGTAGTTTTTTGCCTTTCTTTCCATTTTCCTTCTTTTCCATCCCAAACATGACCAACTCCAATTTTATTGTACAGTAATTTTTCAGGTACTGTAATATGATTTATTGACTTTCCTTCAGATTTTAACTTTTCAATCATTGATTTTGTTTCATTTATTCTCTTTTCCCTATCTAGATTAACTTTAAAAAATGCCATTAGCTTTGAATCCTTCTCTTTTGCTTTTTTCATATCATCTTCATCTGCATCTTCACCCATATATAAATTTTGTTCATTTTCAAGATGAACAGGTAGTCGGTCAACTGAATGACTTAACCGATACATCCAAAAATCAGATAATCTCCAATGAGCTTCAGTTGCGCTGATGTATCGGAAATCTTCGTAACTTTTAATTTCATCGTAATTTAAAGCCTGTACCATTTCGTTATCAATAAATTCATTCATTTCTACAAAAGCTTTATCATCTCCTTTGAACATATATTTAAATACATAGAATACTGTAGCAATAGAATTTATTGCTTCAACATTAATATGACTTCTCATATACTTCAACAAAAAAGGATTATGTGGTACAACCCATCGATTATCCACATCAATTTCTTTGCCATTTACTTTCATTTTGAATGATCTTTTATTGTCAGGTCTTTTTGGTAGTGTATAACCATTTTCATCCATAACAGTTTCTTCCAAAAATTTCATAGGAAAATGTCTTTTGCATTTACCGTTAACCATGCATGGAGCATTTGGATTATGGATGCCACAGGGTTTATGAATCATAAATTTTTTTACATACTCCAAATATTCTTCATCATATTCTTCTCCACATGCATCAGCTTCTTCTTGACTCATCGGTGGCAAATAAGATCGAATATATGCATTTACCTTTTCTATAGTATCCCACTTTTCTTTAAAAGTAAAAGCACAATGGCAATGAGGTAACCCACGTTTTTGGAATTCAATTACGATAACTGAACATTCAACTGGCCCAAAAATTTGATCCTTTTCAATGACCCTTATTAATTCATGTAATTTTTGATAGAAACAACTGTTAACGACATCTGGCCTTTCCCAAGATTTTTGATTTTCATAAACATTTGTTATGATATCTTCGTCTTCAGGATTTACTGTCATTGTAATTAAAGCTGTAGGTTTACCGTACTCATCGACCATTGAAATTGCATCTGAACAAAGTTCACGTAAATATCTTGGTCCACCATAAAAAGTACTTGGTAAAATTTTTACACTTCCAGGAGCACGACCTTGCTTTTCTGCTTCTCGATTTAAATGTTCTTGTACATCTTTATAACTTGCCACTTTAAGCTTTTTCTGATTAACATTTAAATACCGTAATCTGCTTCCTTCCACTTTTGCCCATGCATCACAAAGATACTGTAGAAAAAGTTTTCCCCCATATAAAATTGGATTAAATCCATAAATTTCTTCACATCTTTCACTAATTTTAAATGCATAATATTCCCTTTCGGTCAACTTTCCAGATTTTGTATCATTTGGATCACAAAATTGATGATCATAAAAAGTACCTTTTCCATGAGGATAAAATAAAGTATAACTTAAAGGTTCAACTCGTGGATCCCATTCTGGTAAAACTTCATAAACTTTATTTCCAGCTTTTTTATCAAAAATTACAATATCATCACGAGGAACTTCTCCATCTGGTCCAGGAGTATAAACCAATGCAATTTCATTTTCAGCTTCTACTCTATCATAATTTCTTGCAGCATTTGGTTTTCCTTTAAAAACTAATCTTAATTCCCGAGCTTTTTCTCCTGTTTCTTCTTCATGTATTTTTTCTCTTTCCATTGTTTCCTTTAACATTGTATAAGATCTTGCAAAAATATTTACTTCTCTAATTGTTTCGTCCAATTCTTGCATCAAATCTTCATTAAGCTTTATTTTATTTTTTACCCCAGCTTGTACTCTTGCTACAGTAGCTTCTGCACTATCAACAATGTAATTTTGGCCTCCAAATGTTGCATTATCTCCTGATGGAAAGTATGTTCTTGGCATTTTGTGTAATACTTTTCCTTGAATTTTAAGATACGGTACTCCAGGTGCCAAAGTAAGATTTTTTGCATACATATGAGCACAACTTAAGCTTGAATTTATCATTCTTTTATTCACATCAAAAACTTTAATATATGCTTCATTTTTATGTTGCTTTTTCATCAAATTTTTTAAATTTTCTGGATAATCTGTTACACCTGCTTCCATTTTAATTTTTCCTTGCTTGCAGCAATTTGTGAAAGTTCCATTTGATTGTACCTTTTCAGTTCGATAATGTTTTGCTCCACAGCCTTTGCAAATTTTATCCCTTTTACCTAATCGAAATGGTTCAACATTTTGACGTTCTGCACCTTTTCTGACAATAAATGGCAATAGATTTTTAACATTTTCAATTCTATCTGCCCTTTCCTTTTTCAATTTTTCTTGCTTTTCAATCCGATTAATTGTATGAATAACAGCTTTATAATTTTTGGCATTTTTCAATCTCTGTGATGTTTCCTCTTCATTTTCATTTTCTCTTTTGATTTGTTTAAATTCTGCATCTTTTTGTAATCTTTCTTGTTTCTCTTCATCTGTCTCATTTTCACGCTTAATTTGTTTTTTTTCTGTATCTTTGAACAATCTTTTCTGTTTTTCATATTCCGATTCATCTTCTCTTTTAATTTTTTTCAATTCTGCTTCATTTTTTAACCTTTCATTTTTTTCTTCGATGGATTCGGTTAATCGTTTTTTTCTCTTACAATCCTTCAATTTTTCATTTTCAGCCAATTTTTCTTTTGCACTTTTTACTGCAGCATTGTATTTAGTTCGAGATTTGGTTTTTGATATTTTTAAACGACGACAAAAATCCGCATATGATTCTTTTGCTTCATTCTGAAGTTTTATTTCTTCATTTATAGACATTTCTCTGCAATCTTCATAAGAGACATCACGTTCAACTTCCATATAACTTTCAGCTGTTTTTTCTTTTAAAAAATTTTTTAATTTTTCATTATTCGCTAATTTTTGTTTTGCAGTTTTTATAAATTGATTATAACTTTTTTTACCTTTTGTATCATTTTTTATTTTTTTACGTTTACAAAATTCGGCAACAGTTTCAGTAACTTCTTTTTTTAAACTTGTTTCTTCGTCAACAGACAATAGTTTTTGTTCTTCATCATTACTTTTTTCTGTGACAATATTCATGGAATCATTCATACACATATTTTTGATTGGTTCAGTCAAACATCCAATGCTTAAATCAAAAATTTCTGCATTTTGTTTTTCATTTTTATTTGTTACTGAAGTTGCATTTTTATCTTGATTAATACTGGGTTCGATTATTTCAACATCACAAAAATTATCTTCAACAATTAAAACTTCATTAATATCATTTGCAGGTTTATTCAAATGAATATAATCCATTGGATTTTGAACAGCAGGAACCCATTCATCTGCAATCTCTTTATCTTTTAATTTCCTCAAAATTTCACGTGCTCGGGCTCTTTCTGCTTCTGCATGATAGGGGATCAAAAGTTTACATTTTCCATTAAAACAAATTTCTTCTGCATTTCTAAAATCATGTACCCCACAATCATATCCATTTTGTTGCAATGTTACAGTATCATTTTCATTTTTTAGAGTAAACTGGAAATGTAAAACTGATTGAACAGAAGATTTCAAACGAAAAAAAATTGGTGGAATATTTGAATGCAAACTATCATAAACAACAACAATTTTAACATCAACATAAAATGCAGCAAGATACCAATGTTCTCCAGTAACAATTGGTGCCAACAGAATATCATAGCCATTCTTATAAATTTCCATGTACCGTATCGGATCAGCATTTTGATCAACTTCAAGAATTGTACAGAAAATTGACGGTAAAACTGCAACTTTTCTAATACCTTTTCTACTTACAAATGCAGCAACACCACAAATCAGCCCATTGACATGATTATCATCTAAATACAAATCACGTACTGAATTATGTCGTCCTTCAGATAACAAAAGGATATGACGATTATCTTGCAAATGGCTGAAAGTTGGCTCTTCATATTCAGATGAATCACCAGCATTATCATTTCTTTTTCGTTTGCCACCACCAATTCTTTTACTACAAAAAGTTATGGGTTTTTTATCCTTTACAAACCATGCCTTTATCAAATTTAAAACAAAATAAATAAAAGATAAAAATTCCATAAATTTATTACAAATACAATGACCCAATGAATGACCAAACATATTTGCAGGCGTCCCTGCCCTTTCAATTTTGACCGTTGCTTCAGCAGGCGTCCCTACTGAAACCGATCCCAAAGATTTTGAAGGCGTCCCTTCCCAAACATGAACCAAACAATGACCACTCTCCTCAGGCGTCCCCGAGGAAGAGCAGTCTCCAAGCAAATTCATAGATAATGCACCAAAAATTATCACGGTTTAAACAAACGTTTAAAGCAACGTGGCCCGAAAAGTCCAAGACAATTGGGTTTGAACAACCGTTTCCGGAAGTTCAAAAAGTTCAAATGAAAAATTATTTTTGGAAAACCTTCATTGATGTTTATACAAATTACTGTATCATTTTTTGCATTTTCATTTCCTCCATTCTTCCATTCTTTTTCACTCATCTTTCTCCATTCCTCAAAAATTTGCATCTTTTCTTTCATTCTTTTTTGGATCTCAACTTCACTGCTCATAAACGCAATGTTCCGAGCGCCTCCGGAGAACTGCACCCATTTATTCATTATTGCCATTTCAACCTCAACATTTTAATACCAAACATGATATAGAAAATCACATTTGTCCAGACAGACAGACATCCACATTCACAATTACACATAGGGGAAATACTATTACTGAGTTCAAAAAAATTGTTTTTGTAAAATCAGTAATTCGAAAATTCAACAAAATCGAAATTTTCAAAAAATTTGCATAAGCATTAAATTTCTTCCTAAATGATTTTTACTGTCAATAATAACTATAATGAGTAATTTTGAGATATTTTGAACCTTTTTGAATGCATAAAACATCAATTTTAGAGATAATTTATATACGTAAAATACCATGATTTTTAAAATGATGGGAAATAAAAAGTGGGTATCCCTGGGTGTTGAAATTGTACCTACTAACACTAAACATGTTATATTTGATCTGTAACGGCAAAAAAAGTTGAAAGGAATGATATTTCATACACTTTTGATACCTGGAAAAATGGTCAAAAATCAGGTAAATTTCGTCACTTCCGGAAAAATCAAAAATGACCAAAATATTAATGTTCAGTGTTTATAATTACTTATGTTACATCTATATAATGTTTTAAAAGCGTTAACTCTTTTAATTTTAACCAAAAACCCAAATTACCTTGATTTTCTCTTCGAAGTCTAATGTTGCTAAATTTCGAAATTTCACATTGATGGCATATGTCTAAATGGTATCCATACGTTATAAAACTCACCCAGAATACTCTAACAACATGATATTTCATAAAGCAAGTCACCGCAGGTCAATATCTTTCATCATACCCAAGTTTTGCCCCGAGGTTGATGTCGGAGATATTGAACGCGCGCACCTTTTTTACTGGCTATCGTTTTTCTGCCCACCGATTTCAACAAATTTTATATTTTTGGAAAGCCCAGAAATAGGGCTATTCAATGCGGTATTAATTTGGTCTTGCCGGCTAAATATGCAAATTTTTCTTCTGTGTCGAAAATTACAGTACCCGAAATTTCGACATTAGGGGTCAGGTAAAATTTTTTTGTATAGTGCAATTAATAGCCCTTACTTATATGTACAATCATGGGAAATAACTTTTTGATTGGTTAACTTCTGGATTTTTCCCGAATTTTACCATTTTTGGCTATTCATCAACTTTACATTACCCCGAAATCAAAAGTACGAGATAGATTGAGCCAAAACCTTCAGAATAACCTTTTTTCACCTAGTTTAATCGAATGGACCACAAAAAATTTTATTTAAAAATTTTCAGTTCCGCTTCAACCCTGAATTTTCAAATTCTCTCGTAGACTGTCTCTTAAAAGGCAGTGAAATTACTGTAATTTCAAACTCAAAAAAACAATAAACAAATTCTTTTTATATTGAAATAAATTAATTTTTGCATTCTTGTACTATTTTAATTTTTAATTTATTTTTTTCTTCAAAATAAAGACACGAATATTATCAGACATGGCTTTTAAAAAGTGTACAGAATTGATTATGCTTGAAGGTGGGGTACTTTTAAATGAAATGATTGGAAATATGGAAAGTGCCATCAATGGTGGCAACAAGAAATATCATTTATATTCAGGAGTTTGTTATATCAGCTAATTAGGAATTTTGTTAAAATATGCAAATTTTAGCATGATACAACAATTGCGGCACATTTAAGGACATTTGGTGCCAAAGAAGGTGCCCTTGGAATTGTTACTCCATTTTTTGGGTCCATGAGTGTCGTGGAACTTTGGGATGGTGATGGAAAACCTTATATTAAAGTAAGTAATTTGCATAAAATTTAAATAAATCAAACAATTCATCAAACTTTTAGCTCTGGTATTCTGACAATTCTGCAGTGCCATTCCGGGATATCACTCAATTCATCGGTGATTGCGGTGACAAAGATCGATGTGATTTTGAGCAATTTAAGGTCAGAAGTCAACCATATATTGCAACACCTGATAATATTGTTGAGGTAAATAAAGCAAATTTAATTTTGATAAATTAGGGAAATACACTTTTATTTTCAGAGATGCGACAAATTATAAATGTCAAAAGTGTTTCTTTATTTTAAATCTTTATTATTTCTTTTCTTTTTGTTGTAATAAAAAAAGTGTGCGATCGACAACATTTTCTAAAATCAAACCAAGTGCTTTTTGAGCTAGCAAAAAAACGAATATTGATTAGTTTTCTCTTTTAATAAAAACGGGAGAATTGCTATTTTTTTCAAAGATTTTGTCATCTTTTCTTTTATTTGAATATTTTATAAGCCATTATCTGAATAGTTCGAGGACCCCCTGGCACAATGGTCTTAACGTGGATAAATTTTTACAATTCGCCGGCTATATACCTAATTTTTGACGTAGAATCGATTGGGAATATCAGCGATACCAAGTTTTCACGTGGATTTTGAGATATGGATTTCGGATATATCATATCCGGTCATTTTTTCAGATATCCCAAAATTTGTCAAAAACCTAAATGACAGACTCTGAAAAATATATTAAAGTGCTTAAAATCAAAATCCGTTGACCCCTGAGGGTTAAACATCATTTTGAAAATTTTTTAAACGTCGACTTTTTTTAAATCGGTTATATCTCAAAATTTTTATACCCGGTATGTGTCCGGAGATTATTCCATCTGATAGAGCACAAAAAAGTGTACTTGGGGGTGATGGTAGCAAAACTTAGTTTGGGTGCCACCGGATTTAAAAAAATTAAGAAAATCGAAAATTTTTCAAAAAAATAATTTTCACAGGGGGGACCAAGCTGAATTTTAAAAAATCAAAAAAAAATTTTTTGCTTGAAAATCATTCGAATAGGTAAACAAACACCTAAAAACATTATTCTGATAGTTTTTACTTCATAAAAATGTGAGAAACCGGCACAAAACTGAAGTTACCGTAATCATAAAATAAAGGTTTTTTTTAATACTGCAACGGCATTAAAAACGTTTTTTATGAAGTAAGAACTATCAGAATAATGTTTTTAGGTGTTTTTTCAGTTATTCCAATAATTTGCAAGCAAAAAATTTTTTTTGATTTTTTAAAATTCAGCTTGGTCCCCCCTGTGAAAATTATTTTTTTGAAAAATTTTCGATTTTCTTAATTTTTTTAAATCCGGTGGCACCCAAACTAAGTTTTGCTACCATCACCCCCAAGTACACTTTTTTGTGCTCTATCAGATGGAATAATCTCCGGACACATACCGGGTATAAAAATTTTGAGATATAACCGATTTAAAAAAAGTCGACGTTTAAAAAATTTTCAAAATGATGTTTAACCCTCAGGGGTCAACGGATTTTGATTTTAAGCACTTTAATATATTTTTCAGAGTCTGTCATTTAGGTTTTTGACAAATTTTGGGATATCTGAAAAAATGACCGGATATGATATATCCGAAATCCATATCTCAAAATCCACGTGAAAACTTGGTATCGCTGATATTCCCAATCGATTCTACGTCAAAAATTAGGTATATAGCCGGCGAATTGTAAAAATTTATCCACTTTAAGACCATTGTGCCAGGGGGGTCAAAGAAAGCTTGAAGTATTGAGAAAATGGCTTTTATTTACTCCAATGCTAAAACATATAAAATTTTGAAAAGTTTAAATAAATTACATTATAAAAATAATTCAGAGCATTTAAAACGTTGAAGGTGATTATTGGTGTTCTGACAATATTTAAGGTTTAAACCCAAAAACTGGAATATCATTTTCTCGCCATCAGCAACGTTTAACCCATTTAAATGGTTTGTGTTTCGTTGGCATTGACTCTTTCATTCAATCCACGACCATCACGGTTGTCTGCCAATTTGCCAATGTCTAAAACAATTTCTTTCCTATGAACGACCTTTCTTATTCAACAAAAAAGACAAGAAAATGGTTCTGCCGAACGTCTTTTTTTAAGCACCACAGGTGTATTGATTTACGTAAAAATGAAAAGGGAGAATGACATAAATTTTATAAAGTGATTTTTAGAATGTTCGCTTTCGTTTGAATATTTTATTTCCTTATTTAACTTCACATTTAATAAAAACGGATACAAATAAGAAATTTTTTGAACATTACTTACAATTGTTAGTAAAAATTTACCTCACTAATTATCATTTTCCATATTAAACTTAAAATTTTTTAACGTGTTTTGCATAAATTTAATTGTAAATTTTTTAATGTTCAAGAAAATCGAAAACATCATTTAAATTTTTAAGAAGTTTTATGGTTTAAAATTAAGGATAGAAATGATACAACGAAAAAGATGAAAGGATTACTTTCCTGGATAATAAAACTTTAAATTTTTCTGTTAAATCTCATTGATCATACACCGGTTAGAACTTTGACAGAACATAAAATTTAAATATCATGTTTTGAGCAGTCAATTAGTCTTGGTACAAATCGATCAAAAAACCTGCAAAAATCGTGGAAATGCAAATTTTTTTATGAGTTATGCTTTACAAAATTATGAGCATCAAATTTATGTAATTTTTTCTCATGGGACCACTTCAACTTACCATAAAAGCCAAAAATTACACAAACCTGATGATCAAAACTATGTAAAACATAACTTACGAAAAAATTTGCATTTCCGCATTTATATTCATGCACAACAATTAAATTAACCTTAATTTTCACCATTTTTATGCCGTAAGCATTATTTTTGCTATTGTACAGATTTAAAAATATTGAAAGTTGCATCATTTATTTGCATTAAAATGAGATTTTAGAAAAACTTCGTTTTTTTCATGCCAAAAAAAGAACATGAAAAAGGATTCAATTTGAAACTTGGAGAATTTTCAAAGAAGCAAAAAAAATGAATGCTTGTTTGTCCGTTTTTCGCCACCCCAGATGCCTGCCAATTTACATCCATCAAAATAAAATTCTCTTTTTTTCGAACGAACAACAAAGAACATTTGTGTCCATTTTTTTGCTTGCCCTCTTTTCTTTCCCAACGGCAAGTTGCTGCAGCAGCAGGCATGCCGCCCGCTTGCATCATTTTTTTTGTTTTTGCTTGTTTTGAGGAAGGAAATAAAGGTTTTTTGAGTTCTTTTAAAATTAAACGTTTGTTGCTTTTCGAAGTTCAAAAAACATTCAATTTTTTGGGCTGATATAAATAGATCAATTTTTAGAGATTCGTCTGGGATAAAATCTATCTCAATCTTTGATGATAAAAGTTTTTTGGGATTATTATATTGAATTATTTTGAGGTTCTAGTGTTTCAAAAGAAACATTTTTAGTTTATGCAAATTTTGTTCTTTAAGAAAATTCAATAGACTTAGAAAAAGTTGTGCAAATTCCATCTCCAAATTAGCATAATATATTTTGCTTTTTGAAACTTAAGGATTTTTTCAAAAGATAAGATTGTTTCGATTAGTAGCATTTTTCCAAGTTTTCTTTTCAAATTTGCATAACTGTATGTTGCGGCACTTTTGCCGATTCTTTGATCCGTTTTTCTTTGTTGCTTCTAAATTCTTTCTTTTCCCCTCAAAATAAAACAAGTTTTAAACCCAAAAATAAAATGTTTTGATTCTTTTTGATATTTTGACCGACAGACTTTATTTTTTATCAACACACTAAAAACAAGAAACGGAAGAAGAAAGAAAAAAGAGAGTTGTCAAAGTTGATGGCCTTCAAAGATTTTTGTTGTTGTTATTTTTTCTTGCCTTGCTTTGCCTTGCCCTCTCTTTTTCGTGTTCATTTTTTTCAATTGTGTGCAAAAAAGAAAGTCCTTTTTTGCAATTTTTCTTTAAAAATTTAAACTATTTTTTTTGTTTACATTTAATTTTCCAGGGTTTAAATTTTCCAGCTGACCTTTTTAAATTTCAATTTTATATAAATTTTAAACATGGAAACAGATGATATAATTGTTAAAAGAGTTCCAATCAAAATCAGAACTGCAGTTGTTGTTTTTGCAGGAGTGCTGCTACAATTTACTTATGGAACTGTTTATACTTTTGGTAAAATTTTTGACTTTTAATTTTGAGCAAAATCAAATTTTTATTTTAAAGGGGATGTCACCCTTCGATAAAAAAAATTTTCTGTTTAAAAATTTGAAAATAAAGTTTCTTTTAGGAAATTTGTTACCGTATCTTGTGTCGTATCTGAGATGGCAAGTTGATCCAACTCGAACAAGTGGTTCAATGATATGGCTTCAAAGTTTTATGAGTGAGTAACTTTAAACATTCCCTTCATTTTTCAAATTTTATTTTAACCTAAAATTTTCTTTGTTTAGATGGTGTACCATTTTCTATGTTACTTGGAGGATATTTGGAAAGAAAAATTGGTGCAAGGAAAAGTATTTTTATTGGTTCATTAATTTACACGTAAACAATATTTTATTCTAATTTTTATTGATCAAATTTAAAAGTTTTTTTTACAGAAGCGCAATATGCTTGTCATATTTTACTGTAAAAATATCGTATCTTATTCTTTTAATGACTTTGGGAATTATTGGATCGTTGGGTCATGGTTTATCATATAATTGTGTACTGATTCAAGTTCAAAGGGTAAGGACATGTTCTCTTGTGGAATGGATTATTGCTAAAGGGGCTATCCAGATATTACATCATTAAACTCTGCTTTGTCCCTCCACATCAAAGGCGGCACGATCATTTGTCCTTCTTTCCTTGATGACGTAATATCTGGATATCCCCTAAGGGCACTGACTCAATATCCTTAAACGATTAATAATTTTTAGTGGCTTCCAGAACATGTTGGACTTGCAAGTGGATTAGTTGCAGCTGGATTTGGAAGCAGTGCATTTATTATTTCACCAATTCAAACAAAATTTATTAATCCTGATAATTATCATACAAATGAACAGGGGTAAGCTTTAAAGAAAAATTTTATTTACATAATTGCGTTAAAAAAGAAGATGTTATTAATTGACGGGTGTTTATTGTTTGATACAGTATGCATCAAGGTTGATACAGTATCCACCATTTGGATAGCCTTGACGTTCACAGCATGCTTTAATATCATGACATCCTCGCATATCACATTGATTAACGCGATCAGATCCAATTGCAGTGGCTTCTGAAAATTTTATCTTAAGTCAAATCCTTTGAAATCCTGAGGGGCATAAAATTTGCATATTTGACCTTTTAAAATTTTGGAAATAATCCATTTTTTGGACGGTAGGACTTTTATTAGCGAGGTGATAAAAGAAATAACAAACCGTTGAAGAAAGCAGCAGCAACAATGAAACACAAAAATAAGACAATAGCAAAACGCATTTTTTTGAAAATCTTAAAAATATTAAATTCTTTTTTGTAGAACTTGTTTTAATTCGTTTTTTTTCTCGCCTTTTTATACCACAAAAAATTTGAGGAAGGCGGGGATCAGAGGCCAAATAGGGTATACCAAAAACATGAAAAATATTTGCACATCTTTTTTAATTGCAAACAAATATGTTTCATAAAAAAATATGAGCAAAATACATTGAACAATAGAAAAAGCCTATTTTTATCAAACTGAAAAGAAAAAAACACTGACGCAGCAGCAGCTCAAAAAAAATATTATTTTTTCGTTAAGCATTGTTACCATCAAAAAAAGTTGTTAAACAAAAATTAAACAAAAACAGTTTTTTTTGTAATTTTTTTGGAATGATTTTTAAAAAACAGAAAAATATTTTTGTTGACAAAAAAATTTTGCTATTGAAAGTGATATTTTTTTTTGTGAAAATTACTAATCCTTTTTTGAACACATTTCGAAAAAAAGTTCAACACATTGAAAAAACAAATGTGATTCATTTTTTTGGAAATTAAAAGTGCAAAATTTGAAAACACATGTTTTAGGAATCAAAGACCGATTTATTCAAATTTTTAAAAAATGTTTCACTTTGCTACCCTTTTGCCTTTTCACTAGTTACCGTAATACTTTTTTCAGATATTTTACGCAAGAAGATTTACTTGAACGTGTCCCACAACTTTTTCTTCTTTTGGCAGCAATTTTTGGCATTTGCCAATTTATTGGAATATTATTTATTGCAAATCCAAAATCTTCAGAATCCGATGAAAGCCTTCAAACATCTAATCACCAGCAGCCCCATCATGATTTAACAATTACAGAAGTTATAAATTCTTGGACATTTCGACTCATATTTGTGACATTCTTTTTAAATATTGCCTGGGGGCAAATTGCTTGTGGCTTATTTAAAGCTTATGGAATGACTTTTATTCATGATGATTTTTTCTTAGCTGTTGTAAGTTCATTAGCAGCAGCAAGTAATTGTGTATCCCGGATTATCTGGGGAATTATTATGGATAAAACTTCATATCGAACTTCAATGATGTCCGCGTGCGTCATTGGCACATTTTTGATGTGGACTTTGCCGACCGTAAAAGAATTTGGATCAAAAGAATTATTTCTTGTTTGGATTTGTGGAATGTTTTCAATTGTTGGTGCAACTTTTGCTTTGGTGCCATCCGTAACACATAAATGTTTTGGCGCAAAGAATTTTGGATTAGCTTATGGATTTGCTCAAGTTTCTATGGTAGGGTTACATTTTCAAAGTTAAAAACAAAACATATTCAAATTTTCAGTTTTTATCCGGTTGCTTATCTGCAATGTGCTCCCACTTTCTATTACCTGTTCTTGGATATAAAAAATTATATTACATGTTTGGTTGTTGTTTAATTCTTTCATTCATAATTACGTTCTTTTTTGATAAAACAAAATTTGGTAATCCAAACAGAAATAACGTCAATCCAATAAATGTCCCAGTACCTGCTGTTGTTGTTCGATCATCGGAACCTTCAAAGGGATCATCCTATCAAGGAGAATTTAAACATTTGTTAGTTAAAAAGCCATAATTTATGTTGATTATATTTCATTTTAATAAAAACTGTTATTGTTATAAAAATCAATGTTTTTCACGCTTAAAATTATGTACACCTTGTTTTAAAAAATTACAAAATTAAATGATTTAAAATTATTCTTACAGAGTAAAACATCGATTTTTATCATTGTGGAAATCTAAGTGCACAAACTCAGAGCAGGTTGTAAAAATGCTCATTCATAAACAGTACAGTAGTTATTTCAAATCATATATCGCATTTTTAATAATGTCATCGGTACAGCAAATTTATGATTCAGGAATGACAGATAAAGTTTAAATTTTGCAAACTAACATAAAATTAGGATTAGCTGGCAATCAAGTCTTGATGGATAAATAATGAAACAATTACAAGACGTTGAATTGTTACTTTAAAAAGCTTTAATGCTGAAAAAAGGTGACTTCTCCCAGTTTTATAGAAATGTAGTAATTTTTTTAATGTATATTTCATGTTGCAACATCTTGCAAGCAAAATAAAGTATTTATGTTCATCTAAGACGGATAAATTACTAAGCAACAACATTTTATTTGGCTGCTTATTAATTTATGTGATTTTTTATTTATTTACTAAAATAAACTTCAATTTTTAGATTTATGTGTTAATCATGTGTTATTCGGGCACAGATATCATATTCGTTTTTTTTAAATTATTTCAAGCTTTATCGATTTATCAAATTGTGATTTATTTAATTTTTCTGCTTTTGTTTCAACGCAAAACTATTTTCTTTTTGTTTTGTACAAAGCTTCCATTAAAATTTTTGCCTTTTTTGACATTCTGACTCTTCCTGCCTACGTCTCTGCTGTTTTTTCTAACGCGCAGCCGAATACGCAAAAGGGTCTTTTTTACCTTCTTCGGGTTCGACTGTGTGGGTTTCTCTTGCTGCTCTTCCAAATAAATCTAGTTTTGTTATTTTATCAGTTTGTGTTAAATATTCTTATTAACCTATTTTTGTACTTTGTAAGTAGATTTTATTGACGCAACAGAATCTCAGCATATTTATTGTTTTTTTAGAGCATTTGTTTCAATGTTTCGGGATTTTATAAAAAAACATCGATTTCTCTATCACCGCGTCTAATACCTCTCGTGCATGTATTAACAATATAATTTAGTATTTCTAAACTCTCCGCTTATATTAACGTTATCTCATTTTTAGGAAGAAGTATGTAACATCCGAAAAGCGAATTTGTTCTTCGGAGCGGTTTCATTCCAATGGCCTCATGTTTCTTTCCTGGTGGTACGATATAACAGACATCGATTTTTTGCCTGCCTTGCAACCTGTGCATCAATCAAACCATTGTATGTTGTTTTGGTACATATATACATGAGATTACTAAAGACTATTTTAGGTATGGAAGAAAGACCCAGATCATTAATAAGATACTAACATCATTCAGCACTCGAACTTTATGAAATGAGGATGATAAAGTTCGAGTGCTTTTCAACAAAAACAAAAATCGAATAAGAATTTCATCGTTTTTTAAAATATCTGTTTGAATATGTTGTGTTAATTAATAAAAAGTTGTTTAATTTTTTTTGGGAAGAAAAACTACACATGTTTGATTCATGATTATACATTAATTTCACTGATTTAACATATTTGTACGTAATTTTTTCCAGCATTCAAGTTGTTTGGTATCGAATTTGATATCAGCTCTGCAAAGAATGGTAAACTGTTTGGTATCTGATTTGCATGAAGTTCCAAATAATGGGAAATCTGTGTGAGTTTTAATTACTTAATCTTTTGATAATTCTTAAGACTGTATTTTCAGAATCGTTAAAGCTGAACTTTCTTTTGAAACTGGTAAATTTGTCTTTGATAATGGCACACCATTCGAATTTCCTGTCAAATCGATTAATCATATTAAAAAATTCAAATGTGCTCCTGTTGTTGAATTTTTTTCTAAAAATGCTTCTCATGCCTTTGCAACAATGGATCGTAATGGTGTTTCATATTGGACTGAAGCATTAAAAATTGTTACCGAAGTAAGGTTTATGCAATAGTTGCTTAATTAACATACGTTTCGCATTTTAAAGATTAGATTTGCTGGAGTCTGGGATGTCAATCTCTTGGCACATTTGGTTTCAAATGCAACACATTTGAACAAAATGTATTGTACTTACTGGCGATGTCAAAACATTCCACGTGTCCTTGAAGCAATTGGTAACCCAAATTACAATGCTGAAAATACCTTTGGAGGCCTTGAAGAACTGTCGCTTCATGTTGATCGAAAACAATTGGGTGATGTTGTTAATGCTGTTGGTTGTCTTGGAACCCGATTCGGACCAACTATCAAATGTTTAACTATCGTTGTTAAAGAAATTATCTCTGAAAATTCTGTTACGGAATTTGAAACGGTATTGTGAAAATGATATCAACATCAAAGTGATAAAATTTTTTCAGATATTAAGCAAAGTACTTCATCCTGGTGCCCAAGTTACCATCTTGGTTGATGGTGATGGAAGTGGCCTTGATCGAAATCTTGTTTATGATGGATTTATCTTTGATGGTCGTATTCGAGTTGCATCTAATGGAATCTATTCTGATGACACAAATGAAAAGAAATTCGATAGCTATCATCTTTATATGAAAAAGATTCGAGGCATGGAATGGATTATTGGATCTCGAATCGGGACAACTCGAATCAATTCTTCTTTTAATTATCCTTCTCGCGAAAATTCTGACAAAGAAGATATTAAATTTATTCGCCTTGATCCTGCCAATCCTCATCTTTCATATCGAAGATACAATGATGGCACACTACCTTTCAAACGATTTCATCGTGCAATATGTTTTCAAAAGTATAATTTGTCGAATGCTTATTCAGAAGCTTATGAAAGAACTGCAGTGTTTGGTGATAAACGTAATTTGCTTAATGGTGCTTACGGTATTCAGTGAGTTCATTACAACTATGATCGAATTAGAATGTGTTACTCTTTTTTCAGCATTAGAAAAATCATTTATCATGAAACTTTAACAGAATTCTTCACTTCAAATGGTTTTTATGTCGTCCTTGGAGATATGTGTGATGAAGCTGATTTTCTTGAACAAGTTACAACAACAAGTCGATTTGTTTTGCATTGCACTTCATCTCGTCGTCGACATATTGTCTACACGAATATGCATAAATTTTTGGGAAATGCATCACATATTGAATTTATCGGAACATGGCATAGTTCAACTATGGAAATGTTTGCTAAAGTTTTCACACCTAATATGACTGCTTTAACAATGGTACAAATTGAAATTCATACAAACAGCTGCCTCCGTAACTTTTTCTCTAATACACCAATTAAAATTAGAGAAAATCTCAGAATTTTCCATTTTGATGGTCGAGGTACTAAAGACAAAGCTGTTGGAACCATTATGAATGCAATCATAAATGCTGGAGTTTATGTTAATGGGGAATATGTTCCTACTGTTCGTGTTAAAATGATATTTGAAGATTTACTCATTATTGCTAACGAATATGAAAGTGAATTTTATAAATGTCGACTTGACATACATGTTCAGGTTTGTTATATAATACATGCTGAATCATTTTATTACAATGTATATCTGTTCAGGATTTAAGAAAAATGGTTCGTCCTGGTGGCTCTGCGACAACAGTGGTGATTGAATATGTAAGCAAAGAATGTTTAGATTATGCTGGTTTTGTGCTTCCACCTTTCGATGTTCTTGCACCAATTGCTTATCCTTTTCGCGAAGAAGATGAAAGATCAACTGCTTTAATGTCTGGAATTAAACGTGATATTCCGAAAATTCGTATCTATTTAGTCATCCCATTTGTTAAACCTCGCATTTAATGTTCTTTCTTTTGTTTGTTTGTTACAATTTCTTATCGGGTCTGGGTTCTTTTTTAATAAAGTTAAAATTACGTAAGCGATCGATCACATCTTTCAAGTTAAATATCTTATAATTATATAACCTCTTATAACTCATTTTTCATATTTTACCAACTCTGTTTTTTAGTCCAATTACAAGTATCGATTCTGCTGCTTGTATGTTTGTTGGTGAAGAATGTTTATATTCGGATGACTGAAATATCGAAAATCTAAATCCCTAAAAATTGAATACCGACTAAGTTCGTACTAACACGAAAATGTAAATAGTAGGGTTTGAGATGTCAGTGTGCTTTTTTTACTTTTCTTATTTGGTTCTAACACGACTCTGTACACATTCCACGTCTTTGCCTGAACCTTTTTTTCGTATTGTATTTCTTTTTCCCTTGTATTATTTTCCCTTTTTACCCTTGTTTGTATGGTATTATTGCATTATATGATTGACGTTTACCTTCCAATAAATCCCAGAACCCAACCTCAGAAAATTTTTTTTATATTTTGAAGCGCAGAGAATATGAAATTTTTATGGGGGACAAAATGAAAGGTTTTTGAAACAAGAACTGTAGTGGAATCGTAAAGAAAATATATATTTGAATAATAACTATTTAATGACAAAAAATAATAGCTTTTAAATTTTAAGTAATTTTGACAGCTGAAATTTGTTTTGTTTGTTCTGATAAAAATACGGTAGTTGTCGGAAGAATTTTCCTCTTGGGTTGTCTTTTGCAACAAAAATGAAAATAAAAATCGAAAAAGCTTTGCTGAAATTTGAGTTTTGGTAAAGATAAACACAAACTGTACAAACTTACGAAAGTAATAACAAGAGAACAGTTGAAGAAATTCTAAAATATACAAAATAAAATTCTGAAAGATAATAAAGACACAATTCTGCCTTTGTAATTTCATCAATTGTGTCACGCAAATAAAGCTTGAAATAGGTGAATAAACATCCGCCAAAAAGTAGCAGAGAAGATAGGGATTGTAAAAGTAAATATTTTGCAAATTTTGTTGTTTCAGAATTTAAAGTAACAAGTTGGAATCTTGCCGCGAAAGCTGTTGAAACTCCAAGAATGGCAGTGACAAGGACATGAATGCCATTTGAAAGAATTGCAACAAATTGAATTACGGCAACCGTTTCTGAGCAGTTTAGGCTAGATGGATTCTGAATACAGTATCCATCTTTGATGAAATATCCACCTGTAATAATAAATTGTAGAAGTAATAATTATCCGAAATTAGTTTCACCCAAAAATATGTTTATGCATATTTTTATCAATTATTCTTACCTGCCAAAAACGGATAAAAAAATAAAACTGCAAACATGAATCCTAAACATTTTCCCATCCAATAAAATTCATGTTTTTTCCAAAAACAAACTGCTGTAAATCGATTCATTGCTAATACAGTATTCCATGGCCCCAAAATAAACAGCGCATACATTTTTATTGCTGAATAAATATCCAGAAATACAGTATTTAAAGAAAAAGAAGCCGAAAAGAAAATTAAATTAATTACGACGTCAAACCAATACTGTTAAATTTCCATTAACAAAAAAAATAAAAAACCGCGCGCTTAAGCTTTTGTGTCGATAAATTGACTTTTTGCCAAAAAAATGTTAAAAAAAAAACAAATGGATATACAACTTCGACTCGTCATGGCGCCATTTTTTTAATGAATTTATCGAATGTTTATGCCAAATTTGATCGGCAATTGTTGCATGACAAAAAAGGTTATCGCAGAGTTTATTTTTGCACCTTAAGCGCGCGGTTTTTTATTTTTTTTGTTAATGGAAATTTAACAGTATTGGTTTGTCGTCGTTTATGTAAAACCCAACTTTTCTTCACGTTTTTTTCTTCCATCACGCTTAATCAACCTTTATTCACCCATCGTTAGCGTGATGTCACATCTAGACAAGCAAAGTGAAGCCTAGTTCCTTTTACAGTGTTTTTTTTTAAGATTTATAAATAAAAAAGACAATGTATAATTAATTAAAATATTTTGTTTCATTCATTTTTTGGTAGAGTTAACGCAGTTTAAATTGCAACTTTTCATGATGACTCTTCTTTATTAAAAAACTAAAAAAGTTTATTTAATTTGGGAAGAATGTGATTCCTTGTATTCTCATCAACCTCATAATTCAGCATTTGCAGATTTTGATTTTTCTTAAATATTGCATTTAAGGTATTATATATGTAGTCATTAATATCAGGTAATTCGAAAAGTTCGTGCGGGTGTTTGACCCGCTGGCATATTTTTAGTTTTTGATGAAATTTCTTATTTTCTTTTCTAAAAGGTGCTTATGGATGTTAGAAATGATGCCTAAAAAGGGTTTTTGACAGTTTTCGTTTTTGGCGGATTTTGAGCGGATTTACGGAGATTAACTCGGATTTCCAGGTATTTCGAACAGAAATATTATAAAAAAGTAAGCTAAACATGCAAATTTTTAAACAAAATTGAAGAATAGGATGTTGGAGACCTGATGGAAAACATTTTGCCAAATTTTGATGTGCCGGATTTGATTTATGCAAATTTTTCCTTCATTACTCCATTTTTGCTGTTTTTGAATAAGTTTTGTATTATTTTTTTCGTAGAATGTGTCAAAAATGATTAAAAATGATAACTAAAGGTCTTATGAATCCATTGGTATGCATTGGGACCATCAAAAAATTTTTTTTCGTTTTTTTAACTACCGATGAAATGGTACGGTAGGTTAACTTACTTCAGATGCTTCTAAATCGCCAAATTTGCATAATTGTGCAAAAATGTTTCACGGGACACTCCAACATACTCCCTAATATACATTCTGATTAAAAAAACCAAAAATAAAATTTTTGATGTTTTTCGACTTTTTCACGTGGTCCCCCATGTGAAGATTTTTTGATCCAAAGGGGGGACCACGTGAAAAAAAGAAAAATTTCAAAAATTTTTTTATTGATTTTTTTCTTCAGAATGGATGTCAGGGAGTGTGTTGAAGTGCCTTTTTAAAGATTTTTACTAAAAAATCACTGCATTACACTTTTATAGCCTGAGGAAGTGAAATACCTACCGTACCATTTCATCGGTAGTTAAAAAATTGAAAAAAAATTTTTTGATGGTCCCAATGCATACCAATGGATTTATAAGACCTTTAGTTATCATTTCTAATCATTTTTGACACATTCTACGAAAAAAATAATACAAAACTTATTCAAAAACAGCAAAAATGGAGTAATGAAGGAAAAATTTGCATAAATCAAATCCGGCACATCAAAATTTGGCAAAATGTTTTCCATCAGGTCTCCAACATCCTATTCTTCAATTTTGTTTAAAAATTTGCATGTTTAGCTTACTTTTTTATAATATTTCTGTTCGAAATACCTGGAAATCCGAGTTAATCTCCGTAAATCCGCTCAAAATCCGCCAAAAACGAAAACTGTCAAAAACCCTTTTTAGGCATCATTTCTAACATCCATAAGCACCTTTTAGAAAAGAAAATAAGAAATTTCATCAAAAACTAAAAATATGCCAGCGGGTCAAACACCCGCACGAACTTTTCGAATTACCTGATATTAATTTAAAGAAAACAAAATTGAAATTTTAATTGCAGCGTTTTTGTTAAAACGTCTTACAGTATCCTAATAAACCCACATATTTTTTATATTACAAGTTTTGACATAATTTAATCATTTTTATGTGTCCCAAGAATGTCTGACTTCATGACCTTTTACGTTTTTAATGATTTCTTAATAATTTAATTTCTCCTACTCCCATCATTTTATGTTCTTAAAAATTCTATAATGAATACGATTAGTTTGAAAATTAACTGTCATGGTTACATTAAATTGCTAATAAAATTTACAACAACTCTTGTTTTACAACATTATGCATACATTAAATCAAAGAACAAATAATTGAAGCAAACAGTTTCGAATTTAGTATTCTAATTTTGTGGAGAAAAATGGACTTCTCAAACTTAACTCCGGAACAATTAGAATTCTTTGCTCCAATTATAATCACTTTATCAATTTTATGTTTGATTTATTTACTCGGACTATTTTTGAATGTTTTGTGTTTCATTTTATTTTCTTTTCGGCGATATCAAAAAGTTGAATATTTTTGTTCGGCATTTTTTCATATTTTATGTTTCGGATATGGCCTGGATTTGATTTGCTTAATTTTCTTTTCGGCTTCTTTTTCTTTAAATACTGTATTTCTGGATATTTATTCAGCAATAAAAATGTATGCGCTGTTTATTTTGGGGCCATGGAATACTGTATTAGCAATGAATCGATTTACAGCAGTTTGTTTTTGGAAAAAACATGAATTTTATTGGATGGGAAAATGTTTAGGATTCATGTTTGCAGTTTTATTTTTTTATCCGTTTTTGGCAGGTAAGAATAATTGATAAAAATATGCATAAACATATTTTTGGGTGAAACTAATTTCGGATAATTATTACTTCTACAATTTATTATTACAGGTGGATATTTCATCAAAGATGGATACTGTATTCAGAATCCATCTAGCCTAAACTGCTCAGAAACGGTTGCCGTAATTCAATTTGTTGCAATTCTTTCAAATGGCATTCATGTCCTTGTCACTGCCATTCTTGGAGTTTCAACAGCTTTCGCGGCAAGATTCCAACTTGTTACTTTAAATTCTGAAACAACAAAATTTGCAAAATATTTACTTTTACAATCCCTATCTTCTCTGCTACTTTTTGGCGGATGTTTATTCACCTATTTCAAGCTTTATTTGCGTGACACAATTGATGAAATTACAAAGGCAGAATTGTGTCTTTATTATCTTTCAGAATTTTATTTTGTATATTTTAGAATTTCTTCAACTCTTCTTTTGTTGCTACTTTCGTAAGTTTGTTTTGCAAGCATACTGTATTAACCTTTACCAAAATTCAAATTTCAGCAAAAATGTTCGTCAAAGCTTTTTCGATTTTTATTTTCATTTTTGTTGCAAAAGAAAACCCAAGAGGAAAATTCTTCCGACAACTACCGTATTTTTATCAGAACAAACAAAACAAATTTCAACTGTTAAAATTACGTAAAACTTAAAAGCTATTATTTTTTGTCTTATCATTCAAATATATATTTTCTTTACGATTCCACTACAGTTCTTTTTTCAAAGAACTTTTATTTTATCCCGATAAAAATTTCATATTCTCTGGGCTTCAAAATATAAAAAATTTTTCTATGGGTGGGTTCTGGGATTTATTGGAAGGTAAACGTCAATCATACAATGCAATAATACCATACAAACAAGGGTAAAAAGGAAACATAATAAGGGATTGTCCAGATCTGACGTCGGGTGTTTTAGGGGGAGGGGGTTTTTTTTCCGAATCTGACGAAATCTGACGTGAGGGGGAGGGGGGTTATCGATCAAGTCTGACGTCAGAACAATTCTGACTTTTTTGTCGATTTTTGTTATTATTTATCATATAAAAACTATCAGTGCATGATATTTTAAAAATTTAAATGGTATTAATATTATATAAATACTTGTAATTTCTTTCTTTTCTTGATAGAGATAAATAAATAGCAGAAAGCATATTGTGTATGACTTTTAAACTGCAACTTTGATAATGGTTTTTTGAAAGTTCACATTTATGTTGAAATTTTTTTAAACCTTAACTGCCATTTATTAAATATAGTTTGGTTTTTTTAAAGATATGAAATTACGGTTACATTTTCGAGGGCTTCTCTGAAAATTTCGACGGAAAAACTAAATGCAAAAACTTTTAGCAGGTCCCAAAGAAAATAATAAAAATGTAAATGCTTTGTCATAGATTAATGAAACTTCCGATCTCATCTGAGCTTATTAAAAAGTATTAGTAAAGCTAAAAATTAAAAAAAATTCGTTAGAGAATAAAATATTTCGAGGTTTGGTTCTCTAAAAATTGTTTAAAAATCTGACGATTTATCTGACGGCAGGGGGAGGGGGGTTTTGCCCAATCTGACGGTACCCGATTTAGGGGGAGGGGGGTTTTAAAATTCTGACTTTTTACCCGACGTCAGATCTGGACATTCCCTAAGACAAAATGAGAGAGATTTTTCAATGTTACTTTCGAATTTAAAAAAACTTATTGAGTTTTTTTTGATTTTGTTTCGTTCTTTCATTCTTGTTGTTTCTAATTCGGTTTCATTTAATATATCATTTTTTAATTTCGTTTATATCTAAAATTTTTTTTAGCAAATCACAAGCTAAATATGCAAACAGTCCAGATGCAATGATTTGTTGTTTGATAATCCAAAAATGGGAACAAACTCCAGATTTGCGACAAAAAAAATCTATCAAAATTAATACAAAAGATTTTTGGTATGCAGAAACAACTGTTTAACGCGGAGTTGGAACTATTGTAAGGCAATCCGATCCGAAACTCAAAATATCGGATCACGGATCAATCCGACATATCACGGATCGGATTGACGGATTGGAAACGGATTGGAAAATTACACGGATCGGATCAACGGATCAATCCGTCGGATCGGATCACGGATTGGTCCGTCGGATCAATAGTAAAAAAAGGTAAAATTTGACTAAAAACGTTTTTACCGAAGTTATAAAAGATCTTAATTTAGTCAAATGAATTTATATCTATTTATACAATAGTTATTTATGAGAAATATTAATAAAATGAATCAAACTTCTCATTTTTAAAAAAAAGAAAATGAAAGAAGAAATAAAAACCATTCAACGTTACTTTAAAGTTTTAAGCAAATTTGCATAAACGGATCCTGAATTTTTACGGATCGGATTGTCGGATTGAAACGGATTGGGAAATCTTACGGATCGGATCACGGATCGGATTTACGGATCGGATTAACGGATCAATCCGTCGGATCTGATCGGATTGCCTTACAATAATGGTAAAACAATTTATGAAAACCACTGTATTTAGAGTTTTGATCACGAACTTGAAAGTTTAAAATCCTTGGATCATCCAAATATTGTCAAATTTCATAAATCTGTCGAAATTTCGGGTGGCGGCTCTGATGAACATTCAATTTTTTTTTTGGAATATGCTGATGGTGGAGATCTTCATACTTATATTTGCAAGAATGATTTGTCAGAAGCAAAACAAAAAGAATTATTCCGTCAAATTGTTACTGGTGTTGAATATATCACGGTGTGTCGATGCATGCAGTCACTTTTTTTCATCGCCTGCTTGTTTTCCATACTAAAATTTAAAAGACATTTTCCGGAAGAACCAGGTTGTTTAAACGAATTCTGTAAAAACACAAAAAAAGGTTATCACTAGAAAATTAATCGTGCATTGAGAAAATAAAAATATCTGATTCAGATTCCGCAGGATTCAGAATTCAATACAAAACTCATACAAAAAACATAAAAATTTTTGTGCATGCGCAACAGTTTCATTTCGCCAAAAGAAGATTTTCACTGTATTTTTACAAAGGAAAAAAGAAAGATTCTGAATCCTGCGGAATCTGAATCAGATATTTTTATTTTCTCAATGCACGATTAATTTTATAGTGATAACCTTTTTTTGTGTTTTTACAGAATTCGTTTAAACCAGTGTTATCGCGCTACCACTTTTTCCGCTCCCGCTCCGCTCCCGCTCCCGAAAAAAGTTGCGCTCCCGCTACCGCTCCTGCTCCCGCGCTTCCGGAACCGCTCCCGCTACCGGAGCGCTCCCGGGAGCGCTCCTGATTTTTACCGCTCCCGCTCCCGCTTCGAGCTCTTTTCAAAGGCAAAATTTTACAAAAAAAATTTTTTTATTGTGAATTATACCCATTCAATTCGAAAAATCGCATTTTCATTAAATTATGACAATTTCCCGTCAATGTAGATTTTTGACTATGGTAATTTTAATGGCAAGCTTTATCGTAAACCAAAAGCCCGTTTTACATGTAAAATAACCTCAAGGCATGCTGTTTTTTATGAGACTGAAATAGTGATTATTATTCACGCATTTTTTTTCCAATATACGCACATGCTTGATAAAAGTTTTGGAACAAAAAAAAATGAGAAAAAAGCAATGAGAAATTCACCAAAAATTGAAAAAAAATTTGAAAAAACCCACAGGGGGACCCTTTGGAAAAAAAGGTCGCGAAAATTTTAAAATCTGTCCTCCGACCACGTGTGTATATTATGTTTAAACATTTATCAAAACTTAAAAAAGAAATAACAAAAACTGCTATTTTTGGAGCTTTTTGTTTGCATGTTGCATAAGAATATTGTTGAAATTTTAAATTTTCGTTATTTCTTTGAGAAGAAAAAAATCTGTTGAAAACTTTTGGGAGCGCGCTCCCGCCGGAACCGCTCCCGCTCCGCTCCCGCGCTTCTGGAACCGCTCCCGCTCCTGAGCCGCTCCATGTGTTTGGAGCGGGAGCGGTAGCGGGAGCGGGAGCGCGATAACACTGGTTTAAACAACCTGGTTCTTCCGGAAAATGTCTTTAAAATTTTAGTATGGAAAACAAGCAGGCGATGAAAAAAAGTGACTGCATGCATCGACACACCGTGTATATGCATTCAAAAAAAATTGCTCATTATGATTTAAAACCTGAAAATATTTTATTGGATTCAAATGGTAAAATCAAAATTGCAGATTTTGGACTTTCAAAAAAAATGGAACAAGGTATAGTTTTGCATTTTATGTATAACCAACTATTTTAAAATTTGTAGGTGCTCAAATGGAAACAATTTGTGGTACACCAAAATACGCTGCTCCAGAAGTTTTTGATCGAACCGTCAAAAAGTACGATGGACCTAAAGCTGATATGTTTTCATTGGGTGTTATTCTATATGTTATGGTAACGAAATTTGAACAAAAACAAATGTCACATCAATGTCAAATTTTATGCGACAAACTTACAAACACAAATGAATCTGCTCGTCCTTCTGCTGCTGAAGTTTTGAATGATCCGTAAGTGTTCTATTTTAGAGTGATATGTTAAATATACTTTTTCAGATGGCTTCAATGAAACAAAAAATTCATATTATATTTTTAACTTTTGAAACTTTTCATATATTTTATCATACATTTATTACTCGCGGTTTCATTTTTCAAATCTTTGTTGTTCATTTGTGTTTTACATTTTATCAATAAATTTATTCCTTTTTTTACACATGATTCTTTTTCTAATTTTTATAGTCAGGTTTCTTCGTCAATAAAGATTTTATTAATTGAGAATTAAGACTATTAGTTACGGTAATTCAATTAGATTTTCTGCGAAAAGTTTTGTTTTGCTACGAAGTTGAATAATTTGTGAAATTTTCTGAAAGAAGGTTCAAGCGTTTATAACAAAAACGTAGCTGCTAAAATTAGAACTCTGTTTTTACAAATTTTTTTTCTCTCTAGTATTTTTTCTTTTCCATGATAATATTTCCTTAAAGAATTTTATTTGTTCCTTCGTTATTTTACATATTTAAAATTTTTGTTATTGACAACACGATGTTTTGTTAATAATTTGAGAATTTTAGCTTTTTTATTTTCTTCCATCGTCAAATTAGAAGCAAATGTTGGAAAAAAACAGTAAAAATTTTTTAACGTCTTTGGTCTTGAAGCGATTGATTGCTTCTTCCAACGTTTTCTAAAGTTAGAAGAAATGCAATCACAAACAAAAAAATCATGTTTCTTTTTAAAGAATGAAAAAACAGGATTTGTCGTGATTTATTCGTTATCTTTCCGTTTAATTGTCGTTTTAATTTAACGCGTAACTTCTAAATAAAGTAATCCTAATGGTCTTTTTTAGCTTTTCTCTTAAAATATTATGGCGGGACTTTCACAAGAAACTATTAATGGAAAAGAATATGTTTTTCTTCGAGAACTTGGTCAAGGTGCATTTGGAACAGTTTATTATGCAAGAGAACGTTCAACTGGAAAAGAATTTGCTATCAAAGTCGTTGACAAAAAGGAATCTGAAAATTCTCAAGTGAGTTTCTATTTGTCTTCTCTGTCAGCTGAATAAAAAGATAACACATTTAGATTTGTGATCGCGAACATCAAAATTTAAAATCATTGAATCATCCAAATATTATCAAACTTTATGATTTTGAGGAAAGAAAAAAGGTAAAAAAATGTACAACTTTTTTTGTTTTGGAATATGCTGCTGGTGGAGATCTTCATAATTATATTTGCAAGAATGATTTGTCTGAAGCAAAACAAAAAGATATCTTTCGTCAAATTGTTACTGGTGTTAAATATATGCATTCAAAAAAAATTGCTCATCGTGATTTAAAACCTAGAAATATTTTATTGGATTCACATGGAACAATCAAAATTGCTGATTTTGGACTTGCCAACGTATGCAACTATGGTATCTCCTTATGATATTTTGTTCCTTATATTTACACAATTTAATATATATTTTTGAAGGTGCTTATATGGAAACACGCTGTGGTACACTATGTTTCGTTGCTCCAGAGGTTCTTGATCCAAGTATTAAAAGTTATAATGGACCTAAAGCTGATATGTATTCATTGGGTGTTATTCTATATGTTATGGTAACGAAATTTGAACAAAAACAAATGTCACGTCCATGTCAAATTTTATTCGAAAAACTTACAAATACAAATGCATCTGCTCGTCCTTCTGCTGCTGAAGTTTTGAATGATCCGTAAGTGTTCTATTTTAGAGTGGTAGACAAAATGAAAAATATTCGTTTCAGATGGCTTCAAGGCGGCTGTAATCTTATTTAATTTTTGTTATACATTTTTGTTTTTGTTTTACATTTTATCAATTAATTTATTATTTTTTTTTTCACACAATAGTTTATTGTGACAATATAAATTTCTGTTTTTTTTAATTTTTTAATCGTTGTTCTTGTTTTTTTAATATAAGTATCAATTAAGACTATTAGTTACTGTAATAAAGTCAGATTTACTTGCTTGGTTTTGTCGAGATGAGATTTTTTAAAACAACAATTTTTACGATATAAACCATCACAGGTGTTTCTTTTTTCAATAGTTCATTTATTAATTATGAATAACATATTCATCTTGTTATACAACTTTTACAACTGACTTAGTAATTTCAACAGCTAATGGCTTTCTTCGTTTTTCTTTCGATTCTTTCTTACAGCAGCAACAACAGCAACAGCAACATGATAAAAATTTATAGAATGAACAAAAACTTTCTCGAACTGTTTTCCTTAAAAAGCTTATTTTACTAGTTGTTGGTAATGCATAAAAGTACTGTAAACTTACGATAATAATAACAATAGCATAGTTGAAGATAATCGAAAAAAGACATAATAAGTTTCAGAAAGTGTGCCCAAAATTGATTCCAAAACTGGATTGTCAGGAGTTGTGCCATTTGAAGTATAAAAAAGATGGCAGCCATAAAAGAATAAAGATAAAATAGATTGAATTAGTAAAAATTGTTGAAGTTTATTTGTTTCTGGGGTTACTGCAATAATGTTGAATCGACTTGCAAGTGACGTAATAATGCCAAGGGCAGCAGCAATAATAACATGGACACCATTTGAGATTGTACTTGTTAAAGTTGCAGTTTGAAGTACTTCAACGCAGCTTTCATTTAAAGAATGAAAGAAGCAATATGGATTTTGAACAAGGATTGGAAAACTGACCAAAATTGGATATCCGAACATTCCAGCCATGGCAAAAATGATAATCCTATTTCGCCAATACCAATCATGTTCTTTCCAAAACCAAATTGCCGTAAATCGATTCAATGCCATTAAAGTATTCCATGGACCAAGTAACAACACAGAATAATAAAATAAAACATCTCCAATTCCGATAACTGTGTCCCCACAAAAACTTGATAAAAACATTAAAATGAATGTGACAATGTCAAAGGCATATCCAATTGATAAAATGTAAAAAAATGCCGTTGAAAAATATTTTGTCTTTTTGAAAAATGCATGATAAACAAATAAAATGGCACACATAAAATTTATTGCTTCTCCAATAATTATAAATGCACATAAAACAATTAAAAGTGCAGAAACAAGAATAATCAACAAAAGTATGAGAAAATCCATTTCCGTCAAAGAACAATATTTTACAGTAACAGAAATGACAGGAACCAAAAAATGGTTCTTTAAAATCTACGAAAAAGCAGCTGCAAAAATTTAAAAAAACTTAACAATTTTATGTAACCATGACATTTATTAAATATGTTTAAAGTTACAAATTTAATTATTCAATGTTTAACATCTGGTTAACACTATTATACACCCATGCTTTTAGATTAAAAATGAGTAAAACTTTTCAGAATTTTTGAAAAGGTTTATGACATAAATCATTTTTTGTTAACCAATAAAACCTTCACAAAAATTTAATTAACGCCTTTCCATTTTCTGTTCCGCTAATTTAATAACATTCCAAATAAAAGGTGGTCTGACGACGGTTGTTAAATTTGTCGGGAAAAATGGTAGACTGACTAATTTCAACAGAATTCTTAAAAAAATCACCGCTCTTGTAAATAAAATGTTAATCTGTGATAATCAATTTCAAAGGGATCCCAGAATTTTATGCTTGAAATTTCTTTGTATTCTGCAAGCTCGAAAAAAAATATTCAAGGGCAAGATAGTCCCTCTTGTTTCACTTAACAAAAGGGAACTTTTGACATGTTTATTTTTTTGTTACAAAACATTTTTTTAGAAAACTGAGTGCAGAAGTTACTGTATTTAAATATAGGTAATCAATTTACAAAAAATGTTTTAAGCTCAAAGTAAAACAAAAATTTTCTCACTCATAATAATGTTTCATTGCCAAAAAATTACAAAAAATATCATTAATTTCTTAACTTTGATGCATTGATCTTCCAGCAACACTACTAATTTGAATAACCCTGACCTTTGATGGTCTTTTATAGAAGCGAGAAAAAAGTTGTGAAATGTAATAAAATTGAAAAAATTGTTGCCGCAGGGTTGTCCTAAAAAATGGATTTTTAAAAAGAAATCATTTTTTAAAAATACTTACGAAAAAACAAAAAGAAAAACATATGTCCAAAAATTATACAAAACAAAGAGATAATCTTTTATTAAATCAAACAAATTATCATCATATGTGCCAAAATAAAACACATTACTGTTGACATAACCATAAAGTCGAATTTCCCAATACATTCGAGATGCCCAATAAAACATAAGTGTAAACGAAGAAACCAAAGCATGAAAAAGCATTTTCCAATCAGGATTTTGTTTTAAATTTAATTCTTTTTTAATTTTAACACGATAAATTACAGCAGTAATAATTGAAGCTAAGAATGAAAGGGATGAAAGTGCAATGCTCCCACCTGCAGTTACAAATACATCTTTCATGTGCCATGTTTTATCTTTGCATTTTAATGCCCTGAATTCAAATCTGCATTGCGGATTAAAAAATGACCAACTCCCAATCAGAAATGGATAAACGATAACTAGGATTACAACTTTCCAAAAATGTTTTGCCCAAATTTCATCATAACTTTGCCACCAGATAATTGCAGTTAAACGATTCAAAATCAACATAAATGTCCACATTTCTGCAAAATTTTGACTATACCATTTTAGAAATTCTTCGATATCGTATTGACGAAAATACCAATCCCCCATAACATGAAAATATTTATTCCATACAATTGCCGCAGTGGCCAAAGTATCAGGAATAAATCCAATTGAAAGTAAATAAAAGTAATAATTTAAGCAACTTGAAACTTTTTTTGCAAAATTATATGCAAAAAATATGATTACCAGGATTTTAAAAACAAAACATATGACGATATAATTATCATAAATGGCCAATTGCCAAGAGCGAAGACTTAATATTGCTGCATTATTTGCTTCGAAATCAAATGAATCATCCATTTTCTTGCTTTTAAGCAACTTTTTAATTAAATTGTAATTAAAATGACTCAAATTTACGAAGATCAAATAATTCCAACTTCACGGAACTCTTTTTATTTGTCACTAATTTTATTTAACAATTACCAGTAGGTAATATTTTACATTGAAGAAAAAACAACACTGAATTTTAAAAACTCAAAATTTATTTTTGCAAAGGTTTCCAGAATTACATGCCCTTTTTTACATAGGCGTATTTTTATTATTATTATTATTTTTAATAGTTGTTACAAAATGGGTATTTTAACATCTATAAAAATAAATACGGGGCCTATTTTGTAAAATTACTACCCATTTTCCTTAAATTACAGAAATAACTTTTAAAAATGCGCCCTTGTAAAACTTTGAAAAACATTTATTTATTCAAATTATAGACTCTATTTTAGGTACTTGATAATAATGACATACGATAATGTGCTTTTTCTATTTATAGTATGCTTTTTTGTACAATGTAACATTACCTTTATACCCGCATTAAATTTTTGTTTAAAACAAAACAATATTTTTTGATGTACTTTTTTACGCTGTTTCAATTTTAAACTATAACAATTAATTAATTAATTCGACAAACAAAGAAATTTTTCTTGCAACTGTGATAAAATAGCAGCAATCAAAATCAAAAAAATTATAGAAGAACCAACATGTCTTTGATCAAGAACGACAAAAATGTTTTCAGCCGTTTGAGACCCATCAAAATGTCTGTTGTTCGCTCTCTTTTCGTTTTTTTGCTGTGTTTTAAAATATAAACAAATGAAAAACATTGATTACCCAAATTTTAAACTTTAATTGTGAACAATGTTTTTGGTCGTATTTTAATTAAGTCTTGGCCAAATATCATCTTTGTAATTAAAAATTCATGGTATTTTTTCAAATTTACTATTCAAACGATAAAAATGAATTTCTAAAAAAATGTTGATAAACGTATTTTTGCTTCATTTTTGATAAACTGAAAACAAGAGTATAGTTTTTATTAATCCATTTTATAATTGTGCGCCCAAAAACTGGAGCACAACAAAATGTATCATTTACTGTAAGTTTATTTATGTTTGAAATACAGTAAAAAATGTGTTTTTTGTAGTCCAAGAGCAGCATTGGCGATTCTAATAACAAATTTTATTATTATTGCAATAATTATTGGAATTGTATTTTGGTGGTTCAAAAACAAGGTAAATTCTAGGAACTATAAAATTTGAACAAAAACAAAAGTTTTCAGATATCTGTTCCCCGAAAATCACCATCACCTCCTCTAATTCCAGCCCCAATTCAAATGGATGAATTATATAAACGTTACATAATTCCAACAGAAAATATTGTATATATTGATAAACTTGGAACAGGTTTGGCATTCACAAGATGATAATCATATGCAAATTTTATTTACAGGAATCAGTGCTGATGTTCATCTTGCACAATACGTAAATGCTTCAACATCAAAAAAAGTTGCCGTAAAAGCTTTAAAATTATTTTGCAACAAAACTGATACAATTAAAGAGATTCAATTGTTAAGTTCGTGTAAGCATTCAAATATTGTTGCATTTATCGGTTGGATGGAAACGAATGAACAAATGTGTATTATTACTGAATATATGCCTGGAGGGGATTTAAATACTTATTTAACAACTCCAAATAAGTTGTTGATGGTTTCAACTGTTTTTTCTTATATTTTTCAAGTTTTGGATGCAATGATTTATTTAAGTCATGAACATATTTTGCATCGAGATTTAGCAGCAAGGAATTGTTTGTAAGTTTTTTTTGCATATTCTTCTCCTGTGGGGATATCGAGATCTTGGATCGGGAAACCCATTCCATTGAAATCCCCATGAAAAACTGCGTATACATCATGTATAATCTCATTATGCAAATTTTGATATTGACTTTAAAGTTTAAATAAAATTAAAATTTGACTTTTGATTAATAAAGGTTGTAAGGTGGGATTAATTAAAGGCAAAATTTAGGCTAAATGAAACTTATGAAATCCTAAAAATTAATGATTTTGGGCTATCCCGAGTCATGGACATGAATTATGAATATATCAGTGAAGCTAATCCACGGCTTCCATTTCGATGGCTACCCTTAGAAGCTCTCCTCCCAACATCTAGCCATTATAAAACTGTTTGTTTTTCCATAATCAAATATTTATAAAAATCAATATCTTTACAGTTCACATATAAAGGAGATATTTGGTCATTTGGAATTCTAATTTGGGAAATGTTTGAAAGAGGCCGAGAACTTTATGATGGAACAAGTCTTCCAGTTTTAATCAAATTTCTCAAAGGTGGACATCGATTGCCCCAACCACAACATTGTCCACTTGAATTGTAAGCTAACCTATTTTTAAGTATTTATGCAAATTATACATGATTGTAGGTATAAAATATTATTATTATGCTGGGACGAAAATCCAGATTTACGACCAAATTTTGATGCCCTAAGGAGAGATATAAAATATATTTATCATCAAATAAAGATTAATGATCCAAATATATTAAATGCTGCAATCGAATATCAGGGAAATGATGAATATTTACAACCAAGTGTATCTTAATTATTTAAATGTTTTATTAATCTTTCGGAACAAAAAAAAGGTTCAAAATCACAAGAAGCACAAATATGGTATCAAGATCGAATTTAGGATAATTTATGCAAATTTTATACAAATGATATATGCTGTACCTATGGTTTTGAAAAACATTTCTTTTGGCTTTTACATATCTTTCTTACAAGTTTAATGATTTTGTTTGTTTTTTGAAGTAAAAAATTATTTAACAAAAATGAAATTATTAATCTTTCAATTACTTCTTACTTTTTTATTACATAATTTAACAATACAGATTAGTGCAAAATACAGTAACCACTTTAGTTATGGTAAATCAGAAGCAGATTGATAACATTCAGGTCCTAAACCTTCCATTTCTTTTCCAAGTTTGTATATAAGTTTAGCACCAATCCCAACAGCGGTTGCTGAAAATCAAATAATTTATTAGGAACAAAGTGAATGTTTTTTTGAAATTTACCGATTGAAATAACACCTTTTGTTAAAAGTTGTTCTCCAACATTGATAACTAATTCCGCTTACAAGATCCATTGTTTTGATTTGCTGAAAGATGAAATGTTTCTGAAAGTTAAAAATTTAAAATCGACGACACTGGAAAAAGCAATAAAAAACAAAATTGCTGAAAGTTTTGGGTTTCTAAGAATAATGACATGTATTTATGCTTTAAAAAGTTGTGCTGATGTTGTCAAAACTTTGAATTGTATTTTTTATCGTGAAATCTTAAAAAATATAAATTGTCGTGTAATAATGTTTTTTCCCTGAGGGCAAAACAACCGTTTTTTAGATTTTTTGTTTGGTGTATTGCATTTTTTAAATAAACGAACAACAAATAAATCAATTTATTCCATTACTTTTTTTGATAAAAAACTAGACAAGCTTTTTCCATGTCCATGAGAATTGTGTAAGTGAATGAATGAGTCACAAAATATATTGCTTTTGCAAAAAGGAAGATATTTTCTTGCTCAAAGCAAAACCAACGAAAAAAAGCTTTACTTTGCAATTTATCGACTGCTTTTATTCGTTTTTTTTTTACAATAAATATTAAATTTAAAATAGAGTAATAATTAAAATTTATTTATTTCTTTTTTGAGATAAAAAGCGTGTTGTTGTTGAAATAAACATGACTCATCTTTATCGAATCGACAACGACATGTTTTTTGGAAGAAGGGAACCATTTTTTGCTTCCTATTTCATCAATAATAAAAAAACCAGAATACAAAGTACACACAACCTTGTCCGTTCTCTCTGAAGAAATCTTTAAAGAAAAAATTTTAAAACCGCGTGTTTTTTCCTTTTCTTTGTTTTTAACGAAAAAAATTGAGAAATAATATTGAATTTTGTCAGACTTGTTTTACTTTAATTTTGTGTTGAATTTTGTGTATCATTGACATTAATTCTTTTTATTTAATTTAAATACTCTTTTTTCAGTTTCATTACTCAGTTTAACTTTCGATCGACCAAAAAATTCTCGATATTTGTTAATATTCGTATTTTTGAGTGTGTTAAATATATTAAAAATTATGTCTGATTCAAGTAGCAGCAAACTTGTTCCTGAACAACGGGAAGCATCTGCTCCACCACCATATGAGGGTACGTTTTAGACAGCAGCAGCAAGGAGTTTTTAGCTAAAACTGATAAGCTTTTTCTATTTTTAGCTGAAGCAGCAAATGATAGTAACATTCCGCAAACTAAATATGTTCCAGATTTTACGCAATTACCTCCACCACCTCCATATGAATGTAAGTTTACTACTGTAACTATTATCTCAAGTAATCCAACCATATCTCTTTTAGCTAAACAATCAAAAACCCCTCCGGCAACAAAACCTCAAGTTGTTTATGTTCCATCTAATCAAACCTTTGAATCTGAGCCAGTTGTAATGAATTGTCCATTTTGTCAAAAATTGATTGAAACAAATATTGAACATAAAGTTGGCCTACTTTCATGGCTTGGCTGTTTGGGTTGTGTACTTTTAGAGTAAGTTTTTAGTCTACATTTGTACATATAAATAATATATGCATATTTTATAGTTGTACCATGGGATGCTGTTTAATTCCATTTTGTGTTAATTCCTGCAAAGATGTTGAACATTCATGTCCAAATTGTAAAAATTTCTTAGGAAAATATAAGCGAATTGGATAAACGTATTTATGTGCTTTTTTGTAAAATTGTTTCTTCACTAATATGACATTGTCGAGATTAATAAAAGACATTTTAAAAAAAGTAACCAGGTCAGTAACGAATGACATAAATTTTATGTGTTAGATTATAGTTGAGATTCTATCAAAAGGTTTCTGTAAGATTGTTGTTCAGAAGAGCGAATTGGTAGGTTGAGTTGATAAGAATTTTTGGCTACAATTTCATTTTTTATAATTTCAATGTTTCTTCGTAAACAATCAAAATTTGGTCGTCGCTTGGGATCTTTTTCCCAGCAAGATTTCATTATTTTGTACCTGAAAAATAAATGACTTGAAAAGCGGTTGCTGCGGTCACCATAATGTAGTTTTAATTTATTTGCAAAGGGGCTGTCCAGATATTACGTCATCAAGAGATATGTAGGTAGGGGAACAGGGAATTATGACGCCGCTTTGATGTTGAGGCAAACATTAAAGGGATTGTATGACCATAGTGAGGTAGGGATACCAAAAAGTCGAAATTTTGATGATATATATCTGGACAGCCTCAAAACGAAAACTAATTTATTGTAGAACACAATTTTCTCTACAATATCCGATCAGGCCCAAAATCAAAAAGCTCGGCTTAGCTTTTTTTAAATGGTGCCAACCATGTTTATTCATGATATGGCTAGGGATGTGGGCGCGCCCAAAAATCTGAAAAAGTCGGGCGCGCCGGCGCGGGCGCGCCCGGGCGCGCCTGGGCGCATGCGCCCGTAACCTTAAAATTCAGATGTACTAGATATTTTTTCAGAAACCCTTAAAAATGGGTGTTTTTGGCTTTTTAATGGTTTTAAAGCTTGTTTTTGAGTATATAAAAATTAGAACAGCTTTTAAAGATAAAAAAAGCAAACTTAGAAAATATAGTATTTTTAGGTTACTGTAAATCTTGATAAATACAGTATCCAGATTAGTTCAAACAAGTTTAGTCCTTAAGCTATCACTTTTTTGGGTAGTTTTAAAAAAAACATGCTCAAAATAATGAATTTTTACCACTTTGCTTAAAATTTTTTAGTTTAAAATTTTTTTGGTCCGGGCGCAAAAAACGGGCGCGCCCAGGCGCACAGGTGTCTGCGCCCAGGCGCGCCCGGGCGCAAAAGACCGGGCGCATGCGCCCGCACCATCCCTAGATATGGCTAGTTCCATATCGTTTACAGTTGTTGTTCTAATATTTTGAAAATAATAGAACAAAAACTTTGACAGTACTTACAATTTCAAAGGGCATTGATCCGGACGAGATAACCTTTCAACTCCATTCAAGAAACATTTTACGCCTTCCAAAGTTGAGTGATTATATGGAGTGGCACCTCTTTCAAATATTTCCCAGATTAAAACTGCAAATGCCCATACATCTCCTTTTACGGTAAACTAGAAATCTGACTTTCTTTTTCAATTTACTCGAAAAAACAAAAACAAACTGTAAAATCTGATAAAGTTTCGGGTGGCAAATAACGAAATGGCAGTTCCACATCAGTTTTAGCGATATATTCGTAATTATTGTTCATCCATCTTGATAGTCCAAAATCAGTAACTTTTAAGATTTCATAATCAGAACTAAGCCTAAATTTTGGCTTTAATTAATCCCTCATTACAGCCTTTATTAATCAGAAATCAGATTTTAATTTTATTTAAACTTTTAAGTCTACATCAAAATTTGCATAATTTTTCATTTTTGAGATTTTACATGATGTATATGCAGTTTTTTATGAGGATTTCAATGGAATGGGTCTCCCGATCAAAGATATCGACATCCCCTCAGGGGAAGAATATGCAAATTTGCATAAATAATAATGTCTTACGCTATACATGAGCACAGGTCAGAATTTCAAGGGGATTTCGATGGAATGGACCTCCTGATCTGTGATCTGGATATACCCTCAGGGGAAGAATATGCAAAAAAACTTACAAACAATTTCTTGCTGCTAAATCTCGATGCAAAATATGTTCATGACTTAAATAAATCATTGCATCCAAAACTTGAAAAATGTATAAAAATATTTTTGCTAACGTCAATGGCTTCGAAGGATATTTAAGATATGTATGCAAATCTCCACCCTTCATAAATTCAGTGACAATGCAATATTTATCTTCGATTATTGTCCATCCAATAAATTGAACAATATGTTTGTTCTTGACTGAACATAAAAGTGTTATTTCTTCGGGCATTTTTTCAACTTCATGTTGAATTTCTAATTTCAAAAGTTTTTTTACGGCCACCATTTGGACGTCACCTTTGTTTGTGTATTGCGCGATATGAACATCAGAACTATTTCCTATATATACATTTTTTAAGGGCAGGATTTTAATAAAGTCCTTACCATGCCCAACTTCTTCTTTGAATTTAATGTTTTGAGATTTAATAAAATTGTTGGAAACGTTTTTGGGATCAAAACTGACTAATGGCATTTTCGTGTATTTGATGACAAAACGTTTTTCATACTTAAAAGCTTTGAATTTTATCACATATTTTTTAACTAATACAAACCTTCTTTTTCGAAGTATATCTTAAATAGAATATTGTAGGAGTAATAAAACAGGCTAAGAAAGCAATGACACTCAAAGCAATGAATCTAAAAAAAGTGGAGGTTATTAGACAAAACACAATCGATGCAGTACAACAGGAAATTTGCATAATTTTTCTTAATGTCTTCATTTGCTATTGTAACATTTTTTACCAGATTTTCATTATTATTTCTATTTACTACTGTAACATTAATATGGTCACTCTTAGCTAAAAATTTTGTGAGTTACAATAATAAAGATAAATAAAAAATAGACCCGTTAATACTGTCTCGAAATGTTTATCGGAGAGATTGATACATGCTAAAACTTGCTTTTCGGGTATCACATCACAAATTATTCTAAAATGGGATAATTTGTATCGTATTATGAAACCAAATGTAACGTTAATACCTTTCAGTAATTATTTTATCATTATTATCTTTTACACGATTGTATGCGTCAATACGATGATCAGTAATAGAAGAATTTTGTAAGTACTAAAAAAATGTTTACTGAATTTAAAATAGATTTTTCTTAAACAAACATTATATCTAAACCATAATGGGGCGCAGTATGTTAAAAGTGAATCATAATCATATATGCATTCTCCGTTATCATCTACCGTACAATATCCACAACGTAAAGGATCAGTGTATAAAATTTCGTAACAATCATTTTTTTTGCATGAAAAATCTTTGAAATAAACCTAAATTTTAGACTTGCTTTATTTATTCAACGGTTTACATTAACTTTTTAACATAAAATAAATGAAGTAATAATTCAAAGGCATACACAAAGTTCTGCAAAAATTACTTACGTTTTTCTTTATGACAGAATCAACATATAAAATTCCATTATCAGCATCCCATGGTGTTATCATTTTGCCATGACCAAAATCATATTGCAGTTTTTCCAAAGACAACAATGAATCACTTTTTATTGCAGCCTAAAATTACTTTAAAGTCAAAATTTCTTCGTGTTTTGTGTTTTGTCTAATAAAACAAAGTATGTAATAATTTTAACTTACTTTTACCAAAGAATCATTAGTTAATACAAACGTTTCGTTGTCATTGCGGCTAGGATAAAACGCAAGATACGAATTATTACTGATAGTTTGTATTATCTGCCCAAATAAAGGTTGAACATTTTCAAGCCATCCGTTCCGTTCACTATTAATTGGAAACATGACAGCTTGACAGCTATTTAATAATTTACGTTTTTGCTGAAAAATATTTAAAGTAAAGGTTGAAATAAAGTGTAACAAGTTTACCGAGTTAAATTTTTTACAACTTTGAAAAGTATTGTTGGCATTTTTCCAACCGAGTTTTAAGCAACCGTTAACCAAAAGTGCATCGTAGCTATCTTCTTTACAAATCTAAAATAAAAGTATCATTCGATTAAATTTTCTTTTGTACTGGCTCACTTTTAGAGGTTCTTCTTTATTTTGGCAATAATTCCATGTATTTTGAAATCCTTTTTCAATGTCTTTCATATCAAATTTGCATATAAACGAATTACTTGTGGAGTTTGAAATACCTAAGAGAAGAAGTTCTTCTTTTGATAAAAATGTTGCAGCAGTAACATTATTATAAAAATTGTCATTAAATTTTCCATTTGCAATTGAATTATCTCCACATGCCAATGTCAAATCCATCCGAGATATGATATCTTTGCTATCATCATTATCACAAATTTGTGTAATAACAATGTCATTTTTGATTTTAGTGTAATTTTTATCAGAGTTATTTAAAAATGCCATGGCAATATTCCTTCTTTTTACTTGAGTAATGAAGTAAATGTGTTTTTTGTAGGAAAAACTATAGATTATTTTGAAACTTTTTTCTGCAGAAGTGTAATCTGCGGCACCACCAATAAATGCAAAAATGCCATTTTCATTTTTCATCGAATAAAAACTAGCTGTATCATATCCAGATAGGGTTTTATAGGATGATACAATTCTTAGAAATATGGTGCTGGAACCTTTTTGAACCGAAACACTGGTCATTGGATGACCATATATCAAAACACATTGTGATATCTTTAAAGTTTTTGCAGATGCTTCACAATAACTTAAAAACTTTACTAAAATAGAAAGAAAAAAAACAAGAAAGAACAAACCTGCATTGATTTTTATCACAAATGACCACAGCGTTTTTGTCAATGAATTTAAATTCGAGAATATCTGTGTTATGCAAAATTCTTTTACCCAAACGACTTCTGCTTATTTCGCTAAAATACAAATTACTGCTTAAATTTCCAAATATTACAAATTCTTCAGTTGCTAATGCAATAAGAGGTTCATTCTTTGTAATTCCATTAATATAGCCATTTTTATATTCGAAAATATTATAAAAAATTGACCCAGCTGCAGGTGTCCATAAAAACATAAGTACAATCAAAGTAGTGAAAAAAGTCATAATTTATTGATTACTCAGAATAAAACTATTTTTGAAGAAAGATAGTTTTATTCTGAGTAAAAACCCAAAACTTTTTAAACTCTTTTTTGTCAAAACTGTTATCATAAAAAAACAAAAGATTATATATATGAATCATCAAGAAATAAAAGCTTCTTTGTTTACTTTTGTCTTTCAAATACTTGCAAATTTTTTAACACAAAGGGTTATCAATTGAAGTAAAAAATTGCTTAACTGGGATTGCTCTATTGATTTTTAAGAACTAAATGAAGCAAAAAATAATGTTTTGGTTAACTACAAATGCTTTTATTATTGATGTTTAGAAGAAAATTTAATTTAAAAAAAATTAAATTTCGTAATAATGAATTTTAAAAAGAAATTTTAAACACTTATAATATTTATGGAAAAACCACTTTATTATGCAAATTTAATATGAACAAGTTCATTTGAGCCATCGTAATTAGCTTTATAAATGCCATCATTCTTTCTGACCATATATTTGACATCTTTGGTATTCTCCGTACCTTTCCAAACAACAAAATTCCATGGATCATTTTCAACTCCATTAAACCAGGCTTTACATTTCCAAACTGTTGTAAATTTCGAAGCTTAAATTTAATTGGGTTTTTGTTTTGTTTGGTTTAATTTATCAAAACTTACGAAATTTCACTTCATATTCTTCTTTCGGGGCAATCAGTTTTTCTCCTAAACAAGTATCTTTTTGGCACATGTCGAAGACAATGGCATGATCGTCTTCATTGACCATCTAAAACTTAGGATTAAAAAGTTATTTTTTATGATTATTAAATTCAACGAGGGCATAGTTTTTTTAACAACATTACAATTTTTTCTTCTGCGTCTTTTATAGTCAAAGATCCTACAGTATCAAACAGAATTGTAACAATGACTCGTACCGTTACAATATGGTTGGTATTACCGTAATCAATTATCACATGCCCTTTAACTTACTTTCTATTTTCTCATAACACCAACATCAGTTTTTCCTTGAAGATTTCCACCTAAATTTTCTCCATCTTCAACAACTACAGTACCATCACATCCTTTCATCGAAACTGTTAAATAAGCATACAGTAAAAATGAAGTTAAATTAATTAAAATAATTCCAACAACAATAATTAATTTAAATAAAAATATCACAGTTTTATCTTTCTTTAATTTTGATGAAAATGTCTCCATTGTTTGGACTTGATTTTTTAAAAAAAAGGAAAGAGAAACTTTTTTTTCTCTTTTTAAACAAAAATAAACTAATACTTTTTTCATTGGGGTTTTCAATCAATTTTGTCAATTGTAAAAAAGCAACCCTTGAGGCGACGGCCAAACATGTGTTCTAGTTGGGGCTCATATTGTTTTTGTTAAGAAAAATTTCTTTTTATCAATTAAATTTTTTTGTTTAAGTGTAATCAAAATGAGTCATTTCAAATAATATCTGTTAGAAAAACATCATATTTTAGTTAAATGTAGTTAATTGTTATCAAGTTCCCGAATTTATTCAATGATTTTTTGTTTATTAGAAAAGTTATAAATATTACGTCGAAAAAAAGGAGTAGCAAAATTTTTTTTTAATTAATGTTCCGAAAAATAAACAGCTTCTACTGCTTTTCAAGTTAGGAACTGAATTAATAAAAAAAATGCTTTAATGATGTCAGCTCTTCATGCCTACTAAAGAAAGTAGTAATCAGATATATAAAATATTCAAAAACAAATCCAATAAATGATGCAAAAAATGAAACGAAAAAGAGTACGTCCGCATTTTTTATGCATTTTTTTATGTAAAAAAAGAATATGTTTGACATTTTTGTCTGTGTGATTCATATTGATTGAAAATTCTATTGCAGTTGGAATATGACGGACAAACCGCTAACATTGTCGTTTTCATTTTGTCCTTCCATCTTCAAAACTGACAAAAACATTTTTTTTTCTTTCATATTTTATTTGTACAACAAGAGTTTTTACAGGGGGTTAGAATATGGTAATGCACGAACTAATTTTCAAATTATGATGTAACATAATACAGCAATTAAAAACTCGTATCTAATATTTTTCTAGGTTCCCTGTCTGGTTGGTTACAGAGTTTTTTTTGTTCTAATTTGTTTATTTTAGATGCTTCTATTGGTATGTTGTAGAAGCTATTATTGAATAAAAACTTGCAAAAATGAGAACTTTTGCTGCAACATTGCTTAAAAATTGCATCCGATATAACACATAAAACTTTTCAAAAATACGTTTCCTTACGGGCTTTGAGGAATTCTTCTTCATTCAAGTCAGCGTACCCAAATTTTCCCCAAAAATTATTGCCATTATTTAAAAAGCGCAAAAAATTATATAACTAACAATTTGTAAATCATTTTAAAGTTAGAGTCTTACTGTAGAACCTTGTAAAACATTATCTCTTTGTCCTTAAAAATCCTCAAAAATTTTTGTTTTAGTCGAAAAAAGCAAAATTGTCCAAGTCCGGGATCATATGTGAATTAGATCTGATTCATATCTGAATCAGGTATACTTCATATATGAAGCAGGTCTACCTCAATATCTTTTGAAAAAAGTTTTAGAAATTTTTAACTTTATCGGTTAAATAAAAAAGTTCTCATTTTTGTTTCTTTTACTGTCTAATATTTTGTTTTAGGAATCTCTGTTTGGTCAGTTACAGAGTTTTTTTTGTTTTCATACTTTTATGTTTTAGGTGCTTCTATTGGTGAGTTGTAGAAGTTTTTTTATATTTGTTTAATTAAAAGTTACAAAAATGAGAACTATGCTATTTGCGCCGTTTCCAAATTCATGCGATATAATGACGAATTACAACATTTTAATATGGGTTACTTATTACAGATCGGTAAAATGACGAAATTCGGATTCCCCAAGCGCGATATACCCCAAAATCCTCCAAAAAAATTTGCCTTCTAAATTAGCCCTGAAATTCTTGAGAATCAGACATAAATCAGAGATGCCAGTGGATTACCCATAAAATTCTAAACTAAAACCGTGTAAAAGTCAAAAAAATTTTTTGCTGAAAATTTTGACTAAGTCCAGGATCATATGGGAATCAGATCTACTTCACATATGAATCACATGAGAAAAAAATTTGAGAAATTTCGGCTAAGTCCAGGATCATATGTGAATCAGATCTGATTCACATGTGATATTAATTTTTCACATGTGAATCACATGAAAAAATTATAAAAAATTTTTGATCTGATTCGTGTCTTAATCAGATCTTCCTCATGTCAGATTCACATGTGGCGGTATACTAAAATCACATGTGAAAGTATACCAAAGTCACATGTGATTCTGACGGAGGTTCATGTGAATTTGATGTGAAGTTCATGTGAAAATCATTTTTCTGTGACAATTGTCCTTTTTTTCGTTGCGGCCATTTCTGGTTCCTTTTTCCTACTTTTGGGATCACTGTGCAAAACTATGATATTATTTTTGGTTCTTTTTTTAAATTTAACAGTAATTTTAATGTTTATAAAACGATAAATTTTTAGCAAACAAATTAGTAAATTCTTAAATTATAATTTAATAAAAAATTGTCCTTTCATTTATATTCATTTTCAAAAAATGTGTATCAACAAAATTATAAACTTTAATCTTCTTAAAGTTGGTGAAAAATAGTGTTCATTTCCAGTACCGCAACGATTTTCAACGGGCATAATTTTTATTTATTTGACTTAAAAATCACATGAACAATGCTTTATATGATGTACTACCGTGGGCCACCAACAGAATTTAAAAAAATTTATTTTCAATCCCATTTCCGCAGAACGGTAAACCGGTTTTCCCGTTTTGCGGTAACGGGAATTCCCGCAATTCCCGTTAGCTTACCGTTCTGCGGGAATAGGGTTAAAAAAAATTTTTTTTAATTCTGTTGGTGGCGCACGGTTGTCCGTCCTTTGAAGCATTGTTTATGTGATTTTTAAGTCAAATAAATAAAAATTATGCCCGGGCCGTTAATTCCCGTTGAAAATCGTTGCGGTACGGGAAATGAACTCTAGTGAAAAATGATAAAAAATTTATAAAATATTCAAAAAGAAAACTGAAAAAGGAAAGGAGCTGAAAAATGAAATGAAAAAAGTCACTATTTTTTTGTACAACCAAATACGCTTGGCTTTTTTTTGTGCAGAGCTCTGCCATGTATTTTTATTGATTGAAAATATTTTGCAGAGTGGTGGTTCGATTTTTCGTAAGAACGGACTAACTGCCAACTTTTTCTTATTTATTCATTCACATACGTCTATCCAGTTTCCATAGTTTTGGGTTTTTTAGAAGCTAAATATAATATATAATCAACAAAAGTATAGTCAATATAAAATATAATAATTTCAACTACTATATATGAAAGAAAAAACTACTAGATTAACTGGATCCCAAATGTGAGAAAAAGTTTGAAAGCAAGCGTATTTCATTTTTCAAGTTGTAATTTAGTCGAAAACGTAGAAATATTATTGTACATAAAAACAAAAGGGAAAATGTGTCATATTTTTTAGTGATTTTTTAACATTCAAAACTCAATTTCTTATTCCCATGTTTGTAAAACAATGCATTTTAAGCAAATTAACTAGCAAATTTTAAAATTATAATTCAATTAAAACTGTTTGCATTATGATGATTACATTCAAAGATTGTCTTTAACAAAAATTGTATATTAATAAAAATAACATATTCTCGTTTTTATCACCATGTTGAAGAAGGATGCCGAAAAATTTATAAAATATTAAAAAAAACTAAACGAAAGGAGCTGAAAAGAAAATTTTTTTCTGCTCCTTTCGTTTTTTTGTTAAACCAAATACGTTTGGCTTTTTTCAGAGCTTTCCGATACATATTTATTGATTGAAAATATTCGCCAGAGTGGTGGCTCGATTTTTTTGTAAAATAACTTAAAAGTGACGGACAAACTGCCAGTTTTTTCTTAATCTAAACATTTTATATTATTTTCAGTTTTTATACTTTCATGTAGTATCTCTAAAAATTCTAAAAATTTTTTTCTTTGAATGTTTAAATTATTGTCATTTTTTATTGTAACAACAACATTTTTCAATAAATCAATAAAAGATTTTGTTGATGAAATAATGAAAAAAGACTCAATGTTAAAGTGTTCAATATTGATTTTAAAAAGATGGAGAAGACTCACCTTAAACAGATTTAGCAAATGTTTTTTATGCTCATTTTTTATGTTCATTCAATAAAAAAACCATACCGAATTTCTGCATAGAATGATATTATTTTAAAAAGTTACATCTTCGCTTCTTCAAAAAATATCCAAATTATAAGAAACAATGATGTGATGTTAATTCTTTCCCTTGTTATATTATTCTTAGTTTAATGAATACTTTTGGTAAGAAATGTCGAAATGTCAGTTTAAATTAAAAATATGTTAGAACTAGTGTTCACTTCCCGTTCCGTTACCGCCGGGAATTCCCGGCGGTAACGGTAACGGGAAATTCCCGTTACCGTACCGCAGCCATTTTCGGAAAACGGGAATTCCCGTTTTACCGTACCGTTACCGAAAATTCCCGCAAAAAAGGGTGCGAAAAAATCCCGCAAAATTGAATTTTTTCCCGTTCAAAAATGTTTGATTTTTTGGTGATTTTCAACGTAAAAAACTGTTGGCGAAGCAAGTTTTTGTGTCAAAATTGATTTTGTACCTTTACTTTTGCTAAAGTACGGGGTTTCTCAAGTTGCAAATTTTGATAATTCTGTGATTTAAAGCCCGTTGAAATCTTTAAACTTGCAAAGACCAAAGCAAATCTTGAATTTATCGAAGGCTCTGCAAGAAGAAATGAAACAATTTCTGCCGGGTTATCTCAGATGGCGCAAAAGTCTTCGTTTGAAAAATTTTTAAATTCTAAAATTAAAACTAGGGCACTTTAATTCAATTTTTTATTATTCTACATTGGCCAATGCATTGGCTATGAACTGTTGTTTCGATTTATATCACTTTATAGTGCATTCTAAAGACGAATTCTGAATCCACAAGTCAGAATCCGTCAGAAAAGGCGAATCAGTTAATTTCAAATTCGGATTCTGCATTGTCGGAAACCTTTATCGGAAAGAATCATGAAAAACCATTGATATTAAAAACATTGAGTCAGCCATTAAAATTTAAAAAGTGACCTTTATATAGGTATTTTTAAGTGCAACGGTAAAACGGTATACCGCAATATTCCCGCAAATTCCCGTTCCGCAGCCGTTTTGCGGGAACGGTAAATTCCCGTTTCCCGCTTTTTTCAAAAAACGGAACGGGAAGTGAACACTAGTTAGAACCATTAAAAATAATTATCAGAATCAAATTCCCCGCCCTTGAAAACCTATAAAAACCGAAAATTAGGCGTTTAAACGAAAAAAAAGTTTTTTCGAATTTTTAAGGTTAAACGATAAATAATGGTCCAATAGATGTCTTGGGCGTCTTAAATTGTTGATAATGACTCAATTAATATTGCTAATGCACGGTTTTACATCCAGGATCAAAAAAATTTGAATTTGGCGCGGTTTGGCAAAATGTCCCAGAATGGCAAAATTTTTGGCGCAAAAGATACTCCCCTTTGTTAGTGACCTTCCTACAAAATATGAGCTTCTGAGACCTTCTGCATTCAATTTGCCATCACAAAATGTGTTAAAATTATAAATGGACCACCCTGTATTTTATTTAAATTAAAATAAAGTACAATCAAAATGAGTAGAGTAATAAAAATAATAATCACAAAGAGTACATAAATATTATTAATAGTCACATTTTTGTTAAAAATAGTTTTGCTTATTTAAAAACCTAACATTATGTCACAGTTGCCAGTTTCTTTTAATGATAATTGGTGATGTTTTTGCTTTCTGTTTCTCGCTCTAGAAGATGAATCATGACAGATTTTTTGATGAATAATGTTTGTAAAAAATGAGTTAAAATAATTTCTGCTTCTTTTTTTGATGTTTGTTTTTGATAGTTTTTTATCTTATTAAGTTCATTTGATTATTGTACAATAAATTGAAACGTTAATGTGTAACATTTTTGATTTATTTATTTAAATTTAAAATTTACTTTAATTAACACGTTATAAAAAAAATAATTTAAAATTTAAACGTTAAATATATTTCTGATTTGTGCTACGTTTGTTTGAACAAATAAATTCTAGTATATAAATGAAAATGTCCTAACCCATTTTTCTTTAATAATGCAGCAACGGTGGCAATAAAATTTCTGCCTTCCCTGTTCATGATCAAACAATTAATATGTTTTTTTACAAAGTTACAAGACAATTTTTAATCTTAAAAAACACAAAATATTCAAAAAAACCACTATGAAAGTTGTGAGAAAGCAAAATCGAAGCGACGGAGAACACTGGTTGTAATTGCACATCCCTTTTAAAAAAAGGATAACATCAATGAAGTGTTTTTCAACCAAAAAATGGCTGCGTTTTCCCAAAATATATCACTGACATTTTTTTCAATGACATTAAAAGAGAAAAAAATGAAATATAAAAAATTGTTGCTCTATGGAAAAAAGATAATGCTGGAGAAAAAACTCCCAAAACTAAAAATCCTTAATATACCTACGAAGACTATCACTTTTATCTATTCTGGAACATGCAAAATAACGTATAAAAATATTGTCACATTAACAGATATTTTTTAAAATAAATTTTATGGATTTTGTTTAATCTGCTTTTAGTAACATTATACTTTTAAATCTACATAGGATGAAACAATTCTTAGAAATATGGTGCTGGAACCTTTTTGAACTGAAACACTGGTCATTGGATGACCATATATCAAAACACATTGTGATATCTTTGATGTTTTTGCAGATGCTTCACAATAACTTAAAAACTTTACTAAAATAGAAAGAAAAAAACAAGAAAGAACAAACCTGCATTGAATTTTATCACAAATGACCACAGCTTTTTTGTCAATAAATTTAAATTCGAGAATATCTGTGTTATGCAAAATTATTTTACCCAAACGACTTTTGCTTATTTCGCTAAAATACAAATTACTGCTTAAATTTCCAAATATAACAAATTCTTCAGTTGCTAATGCAATAAGAGGTTCATTCTTTGTAATTCCATTAATATAGCCATTTTTATATTCGTAAATATTATAAAAAATTGATCCAGCTGCAGGTGTCCATAAAAACATAAGAACAATAAAAGTAGTAAAAAAAGTCATAATTTATTGGTTACTCAGATTAAAACTATTTTTGAAGAAAACTATAATTACAGTTTTATTCTGAGTGAAAACCCAAATCTTTTTTAAACTATTTTTTGTCAAAACTGTTATCATAAAAAACAAAAGATTATATCTATGAATCATCAAGAAATAAAAGCATCTTTGTTTACTTTTGTCTTTCAAATGCTTGCAAATTTTTTAACACAAAGGGTTATCTTTTGAAGTAAAAAATTGCTTAACTGAGACGATACTTTTAATTGCTCTATTGATTTTTAAGAACAAAATGAAGAAAAAAAATGTTTTGTTTAACTACAAATGTTTTTATTATTGATGTTTAGAAGAAAATTTTATTTGACAATAATTCCATGTTCTTTTTATTATAAAATTAAAATTTAAAAAAAATTAAATTTCATAATAATGAATTTCACAAACGAAATTTTCAACACTTATATATTTTTGGTAAAATTACTTTCTTATGCAAATTTAATATGAACAAGTTCATTTGAGCCATCGTAATTAGCTTTATAAATGCCATCATTCTTTCTGACCATATATTTGATATCTTTAGTATTTTCTGTGCCTTTCCAAACAACAAAATTCCATGGTTCATTTTCAACTCCGTTAAACCAAGCTTTACATTTCCAAACTGTTGTAAATTTCGAAGCTTAAATTTAATTGGGTTTTTGTTTTGTTGGTTTAATTTATCAAAACTTACGAAATTTCACTTCATATTCTTCTTTCGGGGCAATCAGTTTTTCTCCTAAACAAACATCTTTTTGGCACATGTCGAAGACAATGGCATGATCGTCTTCATTTACCATCTAAAAAAAGGACTTAAAAATTAGCTTTTTTAAATTATTCAATTTAAAGTTAGTATGATTTATTTCAATTTTCTCTTCTAAATATGTTATTGATAGCCAAATATCCAACAGTATCAAACAAAAGTATGACAATGACACGCACCGTTACTGTAAGATTGGTATTACCGTAGTCAGTTATCACATGCCCTTTAACTTACTTTCAATTTTCTCATAACACCAACATCAGATTTTCCTTGAAGATTTCCTCCTAAATTTTCTCCATCTTCAACAACTACAGTACCATCACATCCTCTCATCAAAACTGTTAAATAAGCATACAGTAAAAGTGAAGTTAAAATAATTAGAATAATTCCAACAGCAATAATTAATTTAAATAAAAATATCACAGTTTTATCTTTCTTTAATTTTGATGAAAATGTCTCCATTGTTTGGACTTGATTTTTTAAAAAAAAGGAAAGAGAAACTTTTTTTTCTCTTTTTAAACAAAAATAAACTAATACTTTTTTCATTGGGGTTTTCAATCAATTTTGTCAATTGTAAAAAAGCAACCCTTGAGGCGACGGCCAAACATGTGTTCTTAGTGCTGATATTTTTCATTAACAAAAATTGTCCTTTTTTAATTAAACTTTTTTTTATTATCGTGTGATAAAAATGACTCATTCTAAATAATATTTGTTAGAAAAAACCATATTAATCACAATGAAGTTTATTGTTAACAAGTTCCCGAATTTATCTTATGATTTTATGATTATTAGAAAAATTATAAATTTTATTACGAAAAAAGCGGTAGCAAAAAGACTTTTTTAATTAATGTGCCATAAAAAATTTGTTACTTGATAAATTTGAAACTGAATAAATACAAAAAGATGCTTTAGTTATCTAAACTCTTCGAGCCTACTGAAGAAAGTATCAATCAGATATATAAAATATTCAAAAACAAATCCAAAAAATAATGCTAAAAGGAAACTTTTAAATGTAGAAAAAATTCTTTTTTTTACATAAAAATGCGTCAACAAAATGATGCTTTGTAAAAAAAATATGCTTGACACTTTTGCATTTGTAATTCATATTGATTGAAAATTCTATTGCAGTTGGAATATGACCGACATACTGGTAACATTGTGGTTTTCACTTTGTCCTTCAATCTTCAACACTAACAAAACCTTATTTTTTCTTTCATATTTTATTTGTGCAACAAGAGTTCTTATCACTGAGATATTGAGTAATAATAGGGTAATGCACGAACTAATTTTCAAATTATGATGTAACATATAACATTAACTAAAAACGTGAATGTTTAACAAAGTTTTTGACAAAAAAATTATAGTTCCATTCTTTTGTATTACAAATTATTATTGATTTCTCGCCAATAAATTTGAATGCAATGCTCTCATTTTTCCATGTAAATTTTTAGCGAGCCAACTTTGGGTAATTTTTGTAACATTAAAATTATTTTCAACTTTTTAAAATGAAACAAAATTCTTTGTTAGAATTGTCGTGGAAAACGTCCACTATTTTAGAAACTTGCATGTTTTAAATCTCAGATGCAAATTTCTGAGATGAATCAAAAATATCTGATATTATTTTCGATTCATTTTTTAAATTTAACATTTACTTTAATGTTTATAAAACGATATATTTAAAGCAAACAACTTTTTGTAGATTCGTAAATTATAATTTAATAAAAAATTGTCCCTATCATTCATATTTTTTTTCAAAAAATGTGTATCAACAAAATACAAACTCTAATCTTCACCAAATTTGAGAAAAATGATAAAAAATTTATAAAATATTCAAAAGAAAACTGAAGAACGAAAGGAGCGAAAAAATGAAATGAAAAAAATTGCAATTTTTCGTTAAACCAAATACGATTGGCTTTTTTCCTTGAAGAGCACTCCCATACATTTTTATTGATTGAAAATATTCTGCAGAGTGGTTCGATTTTTCGTAGGAACGGACAAACTGCCAGTTTTTTATGCATTCACATCTATCCAGTTTCCGTTTTGGGTTTTTTAGAAGCTGAATATAATATATAATCAACAAAAGTATAGTCAATATAAAATATAATAATTTCAACTACTATATATGAAAGAAAAAACTACTAGATTAACTGGATCTCAAATGTGAGAAGAAGTTTGAAAGCAAGCGTATTTCATTTTTCAATGAAATACGCTTGCTTTCAGTCGAAAACGTAGAAATATTATTGTACATAAAAACAAAAGGGAAAATGTGTCATATTTTTTTAGTGATTTTTTAACATTCAAAATTTAATTTCTTATTCCCTTGTTTATAAAAAAAGCATTTGAAGCAAATAAATTTGCAAATTTTAAAATTATAATTCAATTAAAACTGTTTGCATTATGATGATTACATTCAAAGATTGTCTTTAACAAAAATTGTATATTAATAAAAATAACATATTCTCGTTTTTATCACCATGTTGAAGAAGGATGCCGAAAAATTTATAAAATATTCAAAAGAAACATGAACGAAAGGAGCTGAAAAGTTTTTTTCAGCGCCTTTCGTTTTTTTTTGTTAAACCAAATACGTTTGGCTTTTTTCAGAGCTCTCCGATACATATTTATTGATTGAAAATATTCGGCAGAGTGAGGGCTCGATTTTTTGTAAAAAAATTTAAAAGTGACGGACAAACTGCCAGTTTTTTCTTAATCTAAACATTTTATATTATTTTCAGTTTTTATACTTTCATGTAGTATCTCTAAAAATTTTTTTCTTTGAATGTTTAAATTATTGTCATTTTTTACTGTAACAAGAACATTTTTCAAGAAATCAATAAAAGATTTTGTTGATAAAATAATGAAAAAAGACTCAACGATGTAACGTTGAAGTGTTCAATTGGAGAAGACTCACCTTAAACAGATTTAGCAAATGTTTTTTATGCTCATTTTTTATGTCCATTCAATAAAAACCATGCCGAATTTCTGCATGGAATGATATTATTTTAAAAAGTTACATCTTCGCTTCAAAAAATGTCCAAATTATTAGAAATAATGATGTGATGTTAATTCTTTCACTTGTTGTTGCATTTAATAAATCATTATGAAATTTTTTTTACCAAATCCAAAAAGTTTTGTTTTAGTAACTTAAATCATCAACCATCACCATGCTTGCCAAAAAAGTCAGCTGAATGAGTTCCAATTTCTATCAATCATCAAAGGTTCAAAAAAACATGAGAAAAAAAGCAGAATTACTCCAAATTGAACAACCAAAAAGCTCTGTTCCGTAGTTTCTTCAACGATTTTACCTCACAAAAAATGAATATGCCTGGCATATTTGTTTTTATGTTTCATATTGACTGATTTTAGTTCATTGAAATATGTTCCATAGTTTCTCGATGAGTTTTCCAATATTTGAAAAATTGAGAACTTTAGTGTTCTCTAAAATGCAATTTTGTTTTTTCTGTGTGGAATTATGGTCAAATTTTTGTGTACTTATTTTTTTGTTGGGTGAAAGTTTTTGTAGAATCTAAAATTATAATTTAATTAAAATTGCTCGGCTATCCATTGTTGCTTTACGGATCTTCATTAAAAAATTATTTACAAAAAATGTGTATCAACAAAATTACAAACTCTAATCTTCTCCAAGTTGGAGAAAAATGTTGAAAAATTTATGAAATATTCAAAAAAAACAGAAAAACGAAAGCAGCTGAAAAATGAAATGAAAAAAGTCACTATTTTTTGTTTAACCAAATACGTTTGAATTTGAAGAGCTCTCCCATACATGTTTATTGATTGAAAATATTTTGCAGAGTGGTGGTTCGATTTTTCATCCGAACGTACAAACTGCCAGTGTTTTTCTTTTTTTCATTTATTCAATCAGCGAATGACGTTCACATCCTTCCAGTTTCCGTAATATTAGAAGAACAAAATTGCAGTCAACTAAATGCGGAGAAAAGTCCTGGATTATGAGAAGAAGTTTGGAAGCAAGAAAATCTTTACAAATTAATTTTAAACACGTTATAAAAAAATAATTAAAATTTAAACGTTAAATATATTTCTGATTTGTGCTACGTTTGTTTGAACTAATAAATTCAAGTATATAAATGAAAATGTCCTAATCCATTTTTCTTTAATAATGCAACAACGTTGGCAATAAAATTTCTGCCTTCCCTGTTCATGATCAAACAATAAATATGTTTTTTTACAAAGTTACAAGACAATTTTTAATTTTAAAAAACACAAAATATTCAAAAAAATCACTATGAAAGTTGTGAGAAAGCAAAATCGAAGCGACGGAGAACACTGGTTGTAATTGCACATCCCTTTTAAAAAAAGATAACATCAATGAAGGTTTTTGGTTGAAAAACACTTCGAAGCGTTTTCCCAAAATATTTCACTGACATTTTTTTCAATGACATTAAAAGAGAAAAAAATGAAATATAAAAAATTGTTGCTCTATGGAATAAAGATAATGCTGAAGAAAAAACTCCCAAAAATAAAAATCCTTAAAATATCTAAGAAGACTATCACTTTTATCTATTCTGGAACATGCAAAATAACGTATGAAAATATTATTACTTTAACGGATATTTTTTAAAATAAATTTTATGGATTTTATTTAATCTGCTTTTAGTAATATTATACTTTTAAATTTACTGTAGTTAATAGTAGAATATTTAAGAAATAGATTAAGAATGATTCTAAGTTCGTGTAGTATATTTTCGTTTCTTCGTTTTCTCAAATCAAATTTACAACATATTTGATCTTCATAAATTTGAATATAATTATAGCTAACAAACCAATTATATATATACCACTGTATCGACACGCAATTTCTTATCCTACAATTTTCAACAAATTTTAGTTTCCTCGTATAAAAACGAAATATATTCAGAAAACAAAACATAAATTTTACAAAACAAAAAAGTGAAAAAAAGATAATTAAAACATTTCAATTTTGCAATGATGAGTAACATGAAATTCTGAAAATTCAGTAGTCATTTCAGCAAGTATATAAATAATCATTTGACTTGATTTCAGAGCCTCGTCTGGCACCAATATCTCCATCTTGAAAATATACCAAATACCATTCAGCGCCATTTCTTTTATTGATTGGACTTGGGGTTGAAGGAATTTTACATTTCGTATTCCACCAGGGTGTTCCTTGATCTTGATTATTTTATAAGCAATTTTTCAGTTTTCGGATAATAGCCGATGGAACAGAATCACGTTGCAGAAAACCATATATTGATTGTCCATTTAAATTAGTGAGTTTGACTAAAACATAAGAAATTTAAATTTAAAAATATATAAAACGCTTTACCTTTGGCATACAAATATGCACCAGCTTTTTTCAAAATTCCATGTAATGCATCATAAGAAAAAAGGAAACCTCTTTGAACTAAAAAAAAAAATTTTAATTATTAAATAATAAAAAGTCTCACGAAAATATTCAAACAAAAAGCGATCATTAATATTTCTAAATTTAATATATGGTAAAAATGGAGTAATTTCAGCTTTGATTTCTTTCTTGAAATCGATAATATTCATTTTTCTTTGAAGATGACGGCTTTCAACTTGATGTTCAACCCATTCATATACCTAAAATGGTCATATTAATAGACATCTTAATAAAAAGGAATAAAAACTTACTGCTTGAAAAAGTTCTTCAGGTTTAACATTGACACGAACAAAAGAAATCAAATCTTCAAGAGTTTCTTTTTGAATCTTTAAGAAATTTTTTGATTTAATAAAATCCATAAAATTTGTCGAAATAAAAAAGTAGACAGGTTTTTTCAAATCAATCAAAGAATATTTGTTTGATGTTTCCAAAACTGTTAAAATATTCTCCATGGAATATTTCATTTCGATTAAAAATTGAGCACAAGCATTTTTGAAAGTTTCAATACCATAAAATTCAGCCATATCAATCAATGTAAAAATATTTATCATTAAAGTTGCATTTACCAGAATAAATAAATGAAAGAAATTCATAAAAATCATTGTAGGAGTAATCTTTGATTTGAATTGTTTCATCATTTTTTGAAGTCCATCTTTCAGAAAGCATTGATTCAAAAGTCGGGGAAATAATTGTTAATCGAGATTCATTTGCATATAATTTCTAAAACATATATTTTTTTGTTAAGCGTCAACCCAAAAATAAAATAAGCATACCTTTCCATCAATTTCAAAAACAGTATCCAAATCATCATTTTCAGGATCTTGAGATTTAAAAACTTCAAAAAATTTCATTTGAATTTCATAAAAATTCTTTTCAGCAGCCATTTTTTGATTAAATTTGAATAACTAACTGAATCCAATTAATTGAAAAACTAAAGAAGCAAAAGTTGTAGTTTATAAAAAATGAAAATATTTTCGTTACTATTTTCGTTGATGCAAACTTAACAAAAATGGCGCAAAAAATATAAATCAATTTTTCAACAAAACTTTGATTTTAAAACACAATCAGCAGGAAGAAAAAAAACAAAAAATGACAAAAAGCTTTTGAGGCAAAACCATTCAATAATAAAAGATCTAAAATTTTTTTCTCCCTACGGCATATTAGAAATTAATTCAAATATGTTTTTTTAAATTTTATTTTTTATTTTATTAACGTTTTTGCAAGAAAAACATTTAATAAAAACAAAATAATGATATATGCAATTTTAAATAGCTGCAAAAAATTTTAAAACACTTAAAACCATTTACTCTGTCTGAGATTTTTTGTAAAATTACAGCATTAAACGTTTTTTTTATAAAAGACTATCATTTATTTATAAAAAATTAAAAATGAAATTTTTTATTTTTGTTGTTGTCTTTATTCTTGCTGCAGTTTCTGCTGTTAATTCTTTTGTAAGTTTTTTAAACTTTAATTTTGATTGTTGTAATCCGTAATTTTAAGATCGGGGTTAATTGTGACAAACAGAATCCATGTCCTGCGGGCTTTAAATGCGTCCCAGTTTCCCCATCATGTACTTGGGATGGATGTGTTTTTATGTGTCATCCTAAATAGATAATGTTTCGAGGGGAGAATGAAACTTATGCAAATTTAATTTTCCTTCAAAAACTGAAAATTTGACATAAAATTTTCAAAATCAAGTTTAATTTCTACAAAGCAATCCTGTCAGACAAAAAAGAACAAATAAAATATGTAATTATTTCAAAATTTTGTCTTAACGCTTTGAAAATTTCAACCAAGCGATTCTCGTGAATTTACAAGAACTCTTTTTTCACTATCAACATTTTCTGAAAATTTTGTTTAGAATAACACACAACAATTTTGGCAAAAAAGTTCATAATTACTCAATGCATTTCACATTGTTCAATTTTTTATTAACGTTTGCAAGACTTTCCGGTGATCTGAGGAAACATATCTTCTTATGGATTCCATTGTTTCGATCAAAAAAATTACAAACTTTAATACAAAATTGCAAAACAGTTTAATTACAAAATATTCGAAATAAGCTTATAAAAGGTATGATACAAAAGTTTTGCCAGTTTATGCTTCATTTATACGATTCGTACGAGCATTTGCTCCTCTTCATTTTAAAAAAGGACATCACCAATGCAGCCAATTTTCAATCAATAAATGTCATCTGTTTTGCGGAATTTTTTTTGTAAGACAGACATTGCAGAAAAAGACAAGGAACAAAAATATTTTTTTATTGAACACGTCATTACATTTAAATGCGTTCACAGAAAAAGCTGTATAGTAGATTTTAGATGTCTAACAAGGAACCGATTGCGGAAAGGGAAAGAAATAAATTACTTTTTATCACCAACATGTTTGGATTACTGGTTTCTTTAAACGATATTTTAATTAATATTTCTTCAAATTAATATGGCTAGTTACTCATTTATTTATTATTTTAATTAAATTTTAATTTTTATTGACATTTTGGCAAAATTTGTTTAAATCCATAATTTTGTGCACCTGCTAAAACTTGTGCAAATTCTTCATTTTTGCATTCTTTAATTAGGAGGTCTTTGTAACAGGAAACATATTTTTCCAATTCTCTGAAAATAATTTAGGCGTTAATTTGAAATATTTTTAATAAACATAAAAGTTATGATAAAACCTTACTTGCAGTCTTTTGGTTGTCCGCATTCTTGGGCTTTTTTGGAAATTTTAAGAGCACATTCTTCATCCTCTTTTGTAACTAAAAATCATCACAAAAATTAGAAGCACCTTGTTATAAATATAAATATTTACCAGTAAATTTATGACTGCATAGATAATCATAACTGTGTTCAATAAATAATGCTTCAAAAATCTTTTTATCGCTTTTTTCTCCAGAAGTTTTCTTGAATTCTTCGGCCGTTAAAATTTTGGAACAACCTTGACTTTTTAAACATTCTTGATGTTCAGTTATATGTCTAAAAGAGACTATTAAAAATGCATATTAAAAGTATGTCCGAAGTACATGTATTGAATCAACATGGTAAGATAAATCGAAAATCTAATAAAAAAAACATACTTGCATTTTTCTTTCGAAGCAGGAGCTGAACCAGAATTAACTGATTTTGATAGTATTTTATAGCATTCATTTATAGCCTATAAAAAAGTGTATCGGATATGCAAATTTATGTGTGTGAACAGCTTACTTTTTTATTTTTTTCATTGCATTCAGCGTTGACAAAACTGGCAAAAGCAAAAAATGCAACAGCTACAATTAAATATTTCATTGTTTATGACAAAAAATTTAGTTTGACCAAGGCAATAAAATTTTACAAAAAAATTGTTTTCTTTTTATACTCCCAAATTTGTTCCTTTTGTTCAAGTAAGGAACACACTTTTTGGTAATCACTGATTGTGTACTTTCGTGTGCAATAAACAAAAACAATTTTTATTTTTTTAACTAAATGATAAAATGAAAAATAACAACAAGGAAGTAACGTGTTTTTTTGTTCACTTGAACATTTATTTAGGTTTAAAAAAATTTATTTCTGTTAAATTCCACGAACTGAAAAACAAATTTTTCTTATTTAAATTTGCAGCTCAGTTTATTTATAAAAGTGTTTGATACCAGCAAATACAAAAAAAATTAGTACTCTCTCTAACGATGTTAATTAAATTTTTAAAAAAATTATTTTTAGCGACAAGTTGTTTTCAAATATCACAGCACTGATCAAAATAAAAAAATAAAAAATTCTTCATCGTTTTGATAATAAAAGGGATGCCATGGATGATAATGAAATACATATTCAAAACCATAAATCGGGAAATCTTCAAATTTTTCAACAGCGAAACCCAATTTAACATGTGCTTCTGACTCAACGAAAGCCGATTCATTGAAATATATATAATTACCGTACTTCATTTTAGTGTCTGTTGCATTTTGTATTAAATCGTGTAAATCTCTCAAATTGGCAACTTTATCGTTGTCGCTAAAATATATTCATATATGGACCATATAATATGGTTCCACATTTTAAAAAGTTTAGTCAATAGGAGTTCTTTTTTAAAGATAGTAATCTAAAACTTACAAGACAACTTGATGAATTTTTCTTTTACAGGTATCAAATATGGAATGAAGATTTTGAAGTCTATTACCGTAGGATTCAAAAATTTGATAACGAAAGATATGATATCTTATATGACCTTCAACATTTTCATAACAGTCAAAATTCTTATCACATCTTGCGTAAACATGATAATTCTCAGGATCAACAACATATTGTGAAACAAAAACCAAATATTTGTAACTAAAATTAGAATTTTAGGGTTAAAATTGAATTCGAAGTTTTTTCTAAACTTAAAATTTTCAGGTGGGATTAGGGATCAGACGTGATATTAAAAAATGGTATCGAAACTACCATTTTTTAAAATCACGGATCCTTTTTGTATTCTCATAGAAATATTTTAAAAAAAATCACTTACTTTCTCTGTCCAACAGGAATAATTGCTTGAAGGATTTCACTGGCAGTCGTATTCAAATTTTTATTCTTTCGGATCGACATTGCAGCTTTTGCAGCAATGACCCTTGGCCAAGATTTTGCCTAGAAAAATTTAAACAAATTAATCGTTGCAAGAGAGTTTTTAAAGTTGCTGTACTGTATACATCAAAGAGGGCGGAGACATTTTTTCCATCCCTCCGATTGTTTTGCTACAAAAAACTAAAGCCAATTTTGCTCATAGTTGGTTTTTTAAACTTACCAGTGTACCGTAAACATAATTGTTCATTTTGTTTAAAATTTTGACAAATAAGTCACGACCACTTTTATAGATTGGATCTTTCGCCGATTCAAATTTACCACATAAAATAAAAAATTCCATCTAAAAAGACACGTTTTTGAGCAAGCATAAATTTTTATAATATTTGTCAAAAAAGGTGATAAAAGAAGAAGTAGAAAGTGGTATGAATTTAAGGACTTTATTTTAACTTTAATATTTTGTCCTGTGAGCGGATCGGCCGATCGCAAGGATTACATTTTTAACAAGTGAAACGTTCAAGCAAGAAAAGCTTTTTGCTTGATGCAATCAAAAGATAAGAAAACGGAAAAAATCGCGATTTGTTGTGATCACAAATCTCGACATTCCCGAGCAAAAAAAGTACAATTTTAAAGAATGCAAAAGGGTTACTAACAGTTGCAAAAGTACAGTATTGCTCAATTTTAAAAGTATCCAAATAGTGGTTAGTTACAATTCAATGGAAAAATGCTAAAGCACGCTCCCCAAAAAAACAATCAACAATAGAAAAGAATTTGTTGTTAAAAAAGGGTTTCAAAGGTTAGCTACGATGCTATGATAAGATTACAGTTAAACTAGACTTGGCTAAGGATTATTGATTATGGATGCCAGTGCTTCTTGTTGTTGTCCAACTATCAGTGAGGCGAATGCTCTTTATTGTGGTCCAACTTTAAATGAGGCGGGTGGGTCCTGTCCATAGTAATCCAAAGCGTTTCATTTTGGCATAACTGAATCATTTGGTGATCGAGCAGTGTAATCATGCAAAAAGGATGTGTGTGAATCAGAAGGTACCTAGCAGTGCTAATGCACACATAAGTGGTAAGGCACGAACCACAGTAATTATTTGTCTTCTGATGAATAAATCCATAATTGCAGCGGCATAAGTATAGCAGGCGTATTCAGCAAGCTGATAAATGAGCTTTTGGTGAATATGAGTAAAAATATACCATTGAATAAATTCGTTGGAATTCTGTTACAACAATAATTGAATAAAAGTAACAATTTGGCAAAAGTAACAGAAATAAAAACAATTTTAAAGTTAATGATGAAGTGGTTTCTTCGTTTGTGAATCCCCCATGTCAAAAAAGCACCAAACATTTCACTCGAATTGTCAATATGAAGACAACTTCCGTTAAAATTTGTGGCGGTCGAGCTTTATGTAGTGGAATTGAATGTGCTCAAAGTACCAAACAACTTGCAGTACCTGCTCTTGGTGTTGCTAATGAACTTCCTGGAAATACCGTCTGCGTCGGCACCTGTGGCGGTTGGTTTTGTCAATGTCTTACCTGGGGCGAAGCTTGCATTTACTACCGTAATTTTGCAAGTCCAGCAGATACACGTGCACTTGAAGTATTTGAATGTGAAGGCTGGCATACGAATCTCATCTTAAATGTCACCATCACAACCCAACAATCATCCACAAATCGCTTGCTCACACTGCAAGAAGGCCATTCTACTGAACTTAATAAGATTAAATTCTCTGCCCTTGATGTTAATCCTGAAGATACCCCGCCAACGTCCAAAGAAACTTTTGTTAGTACCGGTAAAACCCTTGCTGTTTTAAATGATATTGGAATTTCTGCTGCCAATTTATTAAAATGCTCCGATATTGATGCTGCTAATGCTTTCAATAATTGCACTTTGGAAGATAATTGCCGCTGTCATCCCGCTGATGGCATGATCACTTGTTCCTGCTTAGAAAATACCGTACTTCAAAAATTATTGAATGAACAGTCTTTACCCATGTTCAAAGGACAACATTGGCTTCAACCTACAGATGATAAAAATGTAATTGCCATTATTCCTGCTCATCCTCGTATCCAAATTACCATCAATGAATACCAACTCTTTGCTGCAATTGATATGAATTCCTGTTCTGCCACTGTACATACATTTGCTGGCTGTAGCTCATGTAATGAAGGCGCAACTGCTGATATAACCTGCTCGACAGATTTTGGAAGTGCCGAAGCACATGTTATTTGTCCTGGCCTCATGTCCTTCCCACTTAAATGCAGCAAAGATGGCACGCTTCAAAAGGTCACCTTGTTCTTCAATCAAGTGAATGTCGATGTCGAATGTGAACTACGGTGCCCATCAAAAGCCACTAAAATTCACTTCGCAGCAATTCTTAAAAAATCAACCTTCATCAATCCTTGGTCCCGAATCAAAACTGATGTGAATGCTGAACCTCCCTTGTTACTTGCAATCCTCGAAGCAGCTTCCATGTTCGTTCAATCATCCTACACCTACATGTTGATCACTCTTGGTGTCGCTGCCGTGGTTGCCATTATCATTTTAAAATTTATTATTTAACCTTGCTTTAAAATGTTAATTTTTCCTTCTTAAATTTTAAAATGTCTCTTTTTCTTTTTTCGTCGGGAGGGTCTGTAAAAGTTTAAATCCCTCAAAAAATTCTAATTTAAATTTTTAATTTTTTGTGTTCTGGAGTGTCGTGATTTTTGTATTTATACAAATCTCGATTTTTTCTTTCTTATAAAAATGTTTTTCTTCAATCTTTTATTGTAAACATTTTTCTCAACATTTAAAAGTCTTAGATTTATCTTTCTTGCATTTCTCTTTCTTTAACTTTTAAATGTTCAGTCGATTAAAAAAGATTATTCTTTTTATTTCTTTTTATTAAATTTATCGCGTAGTTTAAATTTTACTTTAATTTCTTTCGCGTGAACCTTTTTAATTTTTATCTTATCTATTGGTTTAATTACCCAAGTTTGAGGTGCCGCTAATAAATTACATATTTGCACATATTTCGTCTAATCAATCACTAGACACAAGCCCAATCACAAACATATTTTATTTATTCAAAATTATTTTACAAAATTTACGGTAGTTTTCTATTGTTGATTGTTTTTTTGGGGAGCGTGCTTTAGCATTTTTCCATTGAATTGTAACTAACCACTATTTGGATACTTTTAAAATTGAGCAATACTGTACTTTTGCAACTGTTAGTAACCCTTTTGCATTCTTTAAAATTGTACTTTTTTTGCTCGGGAATGTCGAGATTTGTGATCACAACAAATCTCGACAATATTACTGTTTTTACTAAATCATAGAAAAAATATTTTGTATAAATAAGAAAAGCATGAATGGATTGATTGTAATGGTCATAAATTCGCGCCAAATAACAACTAAAAAACAGATAACTTAAAGATGTGAAAAAGAAGGCTTACGTCGTATTTGCATAATGTTGAAAGAAGGATGTTGCATCTTTGATTGAAATTTTATCATTTAAAATCAAATCTGTAAATTTTAATTACTTTGTCAACTCATAAATTTTTAAACAAACCCTCAAATTCACTGTTAGCATTTTGTACATTCATATTATCGGTTAAAATATTTGAAAGGAAATCTAAAATATGTTAATTTTATTTTCATTTTGGAAAAAACATATTAAATCTACTTGATTTTGAACTTTTATATTCGACATTGTCATCATAATTGGTAATCATAAAATCAATTCTTTGTCTTTCAAAATTATCAATTTTATTGATAAAATCAAAGTATGTTTGAATGGACCTTTCTGTGGAAGGATTACAACTTGAACCCAACCCTTTGTAAAGTGCCTGCAAGTTGTAAAGTTATTTTTGAAAATTTTCATTTATAAAGATGGTTGATATAATTATATCATTTAATTCTTAAAAGCCAATTAATAGATTACCTTTAACACCTCCAAGGGATTATGTGTTTGACAAATTTGATAAAATGTGGTGCTGCAATAATATGGAAATGAAGAAGGATTGAGGCAGACGTTAACATCAACCTCAAAATAATCAAGTGGCATTCGAACTGCCTGTAAGATATGTGTTGTTGTTTAAACTTTGTTTTGAAAGAAAATATCTTACAATTTCATAAATTGCTTCAAATGAATAAAATTTTACTTCTGTATGAGCTTCAGAAACTTGCTTTTCGAATTCTTTGAATCGTTCTCTTGTTGCTTTATAATTTTCCATCAAAGCTTCATACGTGTCATTTTTTAACTTAAAAAACAGCTGTTAAAGCTCTAAACAGAAACTAATTTCAAAAAAAATGAAAAACTGACTTCTGATGTACCATTCTTTATTAATGAAGCAACACTTCCAGAATAAGAAATACCAAAATTATCAAATAAACTTTCCAAATCAGCCCCTTTTTCTAAAATTTTAAGAACGTCCATATTTGTTGCATCATTAAGATAATTGTTGTAACAACTCAAAACTTTAATAATTGAATCGCCTATAAAAAGGGTTTTTTTATCGAACCATAAATGTCAATTGTGAACAAACTCACTTGTCCCTGAAATGTTGCATGGCTGATCTAAAAATGCAACAGAATATGGCAAAAGAAAAAAGATTAAAGACCATGGACTCATTCTATAACACTTCCAAAATGCCAAAAACACTATGCAAAAATAAACCTGTAAGATTTCAATGAATTGATAACAAAAAGAAGACATTGTAAAAAATTTAAAAGATCAAAGAAAAATGTTTTAATTAAATCCAATACTTAGCGAAGTGAAATAGATTGATTTTATAAAACCCTGACATACTTTGTTTTTTCTTCTTTCTATCTATCCTTGAGTCATAAAGAGCTTGCTTGTCAAAAGCAGCGACACTTAATTAATCAACTCCAAGTTTTCTTCCCCTGGCAAATGTTAGGTAAGCAGCATTTCTTTCATTAATGAACATAACTGTGTTTTGCTTTATCAAATGCAAGCGAAATTTTCAAATAGTATTTATAATTATATTGTTTTTATAAAAAAGTTTTAAAAACATTACAATTCAAGGAATTTTGGAAATAATTAAGCAATTATAAATTAAGCATTGTTTGCACAATTTTACAGTTAATTGTTATTATTTATTTCTTTGTTGTTTTGTTTCACATAATAGTTTTTATCCACATTTTAGAATACAAATGGATTATTTCGGAAAATGATGTTTTTAGGCGACATTTTCGTGGGTTTTACACAGACAAATTGTCGTTTTTTAAACTACAAAAACCTTTTAAAAAACCAAATAATTCATTAATTAATAAATTTATAAAATGAAAATTGTAGTTTTCCAAGATTAATGTCCAAATTATATTCAAGCATTTTTTAAATATTTTTTGTACTTTTAATTAATTGTTCGGGCTTTAATTACTTACATCCGTCTTTTTTAAAGATAATTAGAAGTTCATCAATGCTATGAAATAAAGAATTAAAGAAATGAATTTGGCAATCTTTGTTTTTTTATACATTTAAAAGTTGCAAAATTATTATTGGCTGAGAAAATGGCTGTAACAGTTTATTTTATTATTTTTTCTGTTTTGGAAATTTTTCTTTACTTATTTCATTTATCAGTTTTGATCATGCTTTTTGTAAAACAAAAAGATAAATTTAAAGGTTCATTTTATAATATTTTAAAAGTTGTCATTATTGCAGACATTATTAATTTTTTGGCTGTAAGTCTTACTGACAGGGATTTTTACGAATAACAATTTTTATTCAAATTTAACAATTTTAGCTTTCTGTAATTCAAAAACTTTCTTTAATTGTATTTTTATCAGATTTTTTCGTACTATTTTCAATCTTGGCCATCAACCTTTCATTTATTGTTACCGTAATCCAATTTTTGGGACACGTTTTAATAGCCCTAAATCGGTTTACCCTGATTTGGCGTCCGACACGACATTCAACAATTTGGCAAAAAAGATGGTATATTTTATTTTTGCTTGGAATTTCAACTTTAATAATTGCCTACAAAATTTTGGATCCTACAAAAGTTGATTATTTTTCCGTGAGTCGAATTGGTATGTCAAAAATATCCGCCATTTTTTCAATGTCAATATATATTTCTTCAACAATTTTTTCAACAATTTTAAATATTTTGGCAGTTGCAAAATTTCATTTTCGAAAACATTCATCCAATACTTCAAATGCAAATGAACACAATCTGTTTTGTATGTTAAATTTTAGGGGTTCCAGTAATGAAAAAATTTACAAAAAAAGATAAAATTCTTTGTCAGTTGCGCAAAAAAGTATTCATTTTCGAAAATTCTTTGACTTTCGGACTTTCGGATAATAGGTTAAAAAAATTATATAATTACATGCAGATTAGAAATTGTTATCAAAATACACAAAAACAATCTTAAAATTTCAGAAAACAATTAAATTGAAAAAATGAATAATATTATTTAATTCGTTAGTAGCTTAATACCCATAATTATATTAATTACGCATGTAGTATTGTCTCAAGTGGAACAATGGCTATTTTACTTCTTTAAACTGACAAACCATATCGTATAAAAGTATATCAACTGTAGGCACAAATTAATATAATTATGGGTTACTTTAAGATGAACTTTGAGCACTTTAAGGGGGTGACAGTTTACGTATTTTTTAAAATTTTTTTGTTCTTTCGAAATGCACAACCCTGACAAGCAAAAAAACAATAAGAAAAAGATTCACCATTTTTAAGAGTTGTGCATTTCAAATAAACCGTAACCCGTCGCCTCCATTAAAAAATTAAGAACAAAATTGATAACAACAATGGGCAACAAAATAATATTAAATTTAAATTCAAAAATGTGTTTAGATTTATCAATTGTAATGTTTTTGGCACAATGTTTGCGATCATTTTTTCCAGTCTCACAACTCATATTTCCAAGTGAAAGTTTGCTTCGATCAATTTCCCAAACTGCTTTACCAATTCTATACGACATATATGCCCTGTCTGGCAGTGTGCCATTATTAATGTTAAGGTATAAAAATTTTTTTCTTAATAATTCATTAATTCTTTGTATTTTTAAGTAAAACAACAAGAAAAGAATATGCAAAAATTTATTTTTGTAAAAATTCCAAACATGTATTAATCTCACCAAATATGCTTCGGACAAACACTTAAATTAAGTAAATTCATTATTTATAAAGTTTGTAATTTGTTGTGTAAAATTTTGTAAAGTACTATGATGACTTTAATCACTTAGGGATCATTCAAATATGATAAAAATCCACTTTTTTTAACTTTCCCTCCCTATTTGTCACACAGTTCCTTTGATTTTTGCCGCACCTTCAAAACGGCGTCTTGGACCTCTTCATCTTACCGTCGCTTGACGTCATATCTGGATGATCTCTTTACCTTGAATTTATAAAATAAAATCACTTTTAAAAGTTTTTTTGGGCATGTAATTAACAACATTTTGGAAAAAATCCCTCCTTAAAAATTACGAAATATTGTTTTCCCTAAAATAAACAAATTCTTCGGTTGAACTCTTTAATTCTTGCGGATTAAAATTCTTTGTTTATGTTTGTAGTTTATAGCTTTATAAAAAGATATTTTTATCAGTTCCATTCAAAAAATATATAAACCGATCATGTTCTTCACTTTAAAAAAGACGGCTTAAATATTTTTGATTAAAGCGTGACAATACAAAAGAATGACATAAAGTTCATTTATTTGACGCATTTGTCTGTCTTTAAAAATCCTAATTGAAAATTCAACGATAAAAATTATCTTTTTGTTTGTGTTAAACCCATGTAAATATTACAGTAATCTTCTATTTAATATGACATACAATGAAATTCGTCATATTTTATTTGTTACGAATTTTTGTTTACCAATAAATATGACGATTGTTTCGGATCGGCTTAAAAGGAAGAAACCTTCTCCAAAAGAATGCATTTTTTGTTTCAAGTTCTCTCTTTTTTTTACTTCCTTGTCTTTTTTCTTATCTTTTTGTTTATCGTCAATACCGAATTAAAACAAAGCATTAAAAAGTTCACACCTTTTTGCAAAAAGTCAAAAAAAAGTATTTTAAGCTTAAAAATTGAAACAAATTTTATTCGTTCCATTTCATTCAATTTTTAAAAGTACAATTTTGAACATGAAAGTGATTAATTTTTTGTTGTTTAATTTTATTGTTTTTTACACAAATGCAAAAACATATAATTGTTGGAATTTTAATGTGCCATTGAAATATGGCGAAATTGCATTTTTTCAATTGGGGAATTATCCAGCAATTTCACCATTGTATTACTTTATATTTTGTCCATTAAAATTTACTTTAAATGAAGAAATCAAAGAAGTATGTGTAACAATTTTTGTCACAGTTTTAATAATTTTGTCACAGTTTTGGATCTTGAAACGATAATTTCTGCATAAATTAAAAAATTTTAGGATTCCAGATTACTGTATTATTTTGTTGAACTTTCAAATAATACAAAAAGTGTATATACCTTTTATGGAAAACAAGAAATTATCAATAATCAATTATCATTTGTGCCATTTATTCCATTAAAAAAAGATGCAGTTGCAATTGCCCAGCACGGATATGTAATTTTTGAAAAAAATGATAAAAATTCATGCCCCCTTGAATCATTATCAAAGGAGAAACCTTATCAGTTGAATAATGAATCTCAAATTTTATTTCTTACAAATTTTATTGGATATTATAAAAATAATTCTTATGTTTCATCATGTCGGTGGAGATTTACAAGTCCTGAAGGATATGGATTTAAAGTTTGGATAAATGATTATAGTTCTTTGACAGACGGGGTAGAATTAATTGTCAAGAATTCAACATCAATTATCATGAAGTAAGAAAACTATTGAAAATTTGCATAAACTTTGTGTTTTTTTAGTCATCGAACAATTGAATTCCAACAATCAACAAAATCCCGACATCCAATTTATAACAGTGACAATTTTATTGAAATTTCTTTCAATTCCAATTTTCCATCATCAAATACAAAATTAAATATTTCCATATCAGTAATAAAAAATGAACCAAAAATTGTAAAACAAAGTTGTTACAGTAATAATATTAGTGATCCCGCAATTCCAGCATATTCTACAGTATTTTGGGGAATTAATTATAATCATGGATATTCAAATAATGCAAAATGTGAATATTCTTTTGTTCTCCCGAATAATAGTTTACTATATGTTGAACATGGAGATTTTTTATTGATTGATAATTTGGGAGATGTAATTAAAGTTTATATCGGAGATGAGGAGGAAGAAAGGGATGTATCAAATAATGGCCAATATTTTGTTAATATTGGTCCATATGAAAAGGATATGAAGATTAGATTTGAATTTACCAGTGATGGAAGTTTTCAAGGTTTAGGATTCCTTCTTAAAATTTATATTCTTGGTTGGTTTACTTAGATAGAATATGCAAATTTTTAATGAGGTTTTTAGAATGCAAATGTAACACAAAACCAATAAATTGTGATGGAAGTACCAATTTTTATATGGAAGCTTCGGAAACTTATTGCAATAAATTAGCTTGCAACTTTACGGTGAGTACTTTACAGTAATATTTTAATATTTATGCGAAAAATCATTTTCTAATGTCAAAAAAGTTCAACATTTTTAGTTTTCACATTGTCCAACCGAAGAAAGTTTGGTAACTTTTTATGAAACTTCAACGATTTTTGAGAGATTTCGAATATATTCTGATGGAGAAATCCATCTTGATTTTGTTGATTACCATGAATTTATTTCAAATTTTTGGACTCTGATAAATAGTTCTGCTGAAAATATTTTAGAAGTGATTCCACTTTCAAATGATAACTACCAACATGAGCGACAAAATCATCCTTATGGTAGTGGAAGAAGATTTATGTTCAATTTATTCACCACTCCAAGTATGTTATATTTTAATACTTAGAATCAGGTACATGCCGTGTTTAAGCGGCAAAAGATCAAAGGTGTGCCCCCTTCAAACAGAAAATGTCCACCCCAAACTTTTTTTTGTTGACGTTCTTGTGTAGGAGAATAAAAATAACAGGCTTAGTTCGATACAGAATTCGAAGATGCTTATTGTTTAAAATTAATTAAACAAAAAATTTAGGTGACAAACCAGTCTTAAATGTTACTTTATCTAATGCTGTTTCGACCCAACTTCTTGATATGGGATTGTACAAAAGAGTTTATTTTGAAGTTTCCCCTGATTTGGTTTGTTTTTATTTTTTTGTATTTATAGTCAAATAATTTTGATTAATAATATTTTTAATTTTTAATAATTTTTAACTATCTTTTATTTATTTTAGGCTGAACAGAAAAATCTTACTCTAACTGTTTATGTCAGTGATTTGATGTACGTTGATAATCAATTCTTTTTTCAATTATTTAACAATGGAAAAAATATATTAGGACAAAAATGGTATTATTTTTTGTGTTTTTGTATTTTGTGTTATTTTAACATGTTATGTTTTAGTTTTGATGATCTAAATCCGTATATATGTGAGATAAAAGAAAATCAATTTATTGCAGTTCAAAGACATTTTCCATTGTCTATTTCGCCATATCTTGCTGTTCAAACATCAGGTAATAATTTAACATTTAAGAAAAATTACAGTAATAAATATTAAAAATTTTAGAAAAATTAGATAAATGTTTATTTGATGTCCCATCTGTAATTGTCTTAAAAACATATGGTCCTGGAGCAGTTGAAGGATTATTTAATATTTCACAAATTGCATCATCAAATGGAATTTGTGATGTCACACTTTTGGTGGATTTATCGTACGATGATGCTGTGACAAATAATAAACATTTTTATATTTCATCAGTTTGGACATCTGCCAAAGAAGAGAATGTTAAAGTATTTTTCGGAAGCAAAAATGACTCAAATTTGTTTTTTGAATTCAAGTAAGCTTTTTTTTAAATTGGTTTTTTCCATGTTTTTTATCAGGGATGAAGTGCACTTTTATTGTAAATACAGTATTATAGTAACTTTTGGGTAACGTATAAGGTTTTAGTACCTTACCATCTACATTACCGTAAGCTAAAATTGTTACCACAAAAGATACTGTAGTACCGTACTTACATGACTTTAATACTCCTGGCAAAATTAATTCAAATTACCTGTAAAAATATTTTTCAGCCAACAAAATTCTTCAAAATTTCAATTCATTTCTTTAAACTCCCAAGGTTATACAATTGAAATTCCAAAATCCACTTCAATTTTAATTAAAATTGAGTTATCTGAAAATTATATTCCAGCAAAAAGTTTCCCGTCATCCTCTTTCCATTCACTTTTAACAACCCCATATTTTGGTGGTGTAAAATATCCATATAACAATTCACCCTTAATTTCCATCAATCATCTCTTCTATTTTTGGGGAACTGATTCTGACAGAGAAATGACTTTTACAATTGTATATTATGACATCTTTGAAGATGAAGAAGTTTATTTTTTGATCGATGATAAAGATCAACTACAGTAAGCCAAAAATGTAAACTCATTTTTTAAATTATCATTTTTAGAATAAATTCGTCGTTCAATGGAATACTTTTTAATAAAAATTTAAATAATAGTGATTCCAGTAATTCTATTACTTTCTTTGATGATAATATTAAACTTATTTACCGATATCCGCCACATCCTCGTCCACCGAAAACCAGAATCAACAATGGGATAATTTTTGAAATTCAATATTGCTCAAGTATACTGTAGTTTTTTTAATGTTTAAAAATTTATAAACGCTTTTAAAACTTTTGGGAGAACGAAATTTACAGATTTAGGTTTACTGAAGTCAAAGTACAAAAATTCTATCTATTACATCCTCTTTCAATTCAAAAACGTATAGCAATAACAAAGTTTAAAAAGTAAAAAATTTATGAACAAAAACATGTTTGTATAAAAAATTTGAAAAAACAAATCAATAAATAATTTTAAAAAAAAGGGAATATATGAGTATAAAGATGACATTGAATCATGATGAATAAAAAATTATTGCGATTACGTTGAAAGAGTTAAGCAAGCCATCTAAAAAGAAATTTTAATATATTACATTTTAAAGAAATAAAATAGGACTTACGGATCATTCAAAACTTCAGCAGCAGAAGGACGAGCAGATGGATTTGTGTTCCGAAGTTTTTTGAATAACACATGACATTCTATTGGAAGCTTAGTTTTATCGAATTTTGTTACCAAAACATAAAGAATAGTACTCAATGAATACATGTCAGCTTTAGATCCATCATAACTTTCAACATTTGGATCATGAACTTCTGGAGCCCTATATCCTCGGGTACCACAATCTGTTTCCATAAGAGCATCATCTAAATACCAAAATCAAAATTTATCAGCATCTAAAAAAACAAAAAACATACCTTCTTTCACTTCTTTTGCAAGTCCAAAATCTGCAATTTTGATTGTTCCATTTGAATCCAATAAAATATTTCCAGGTTTTAAATCACGATGAGCAAAATTCTTTGAATGCATATATTCAACACCGGTAACAATTTGACGAAATAAATCTTTTTGTTTGGCGCGTGATATATCATTTTTGCAAATATAATTATGAAGATCTCCACCAGCAGCATATTCCAAAAGAAAATGAATTGAATTCCCAAATTCGCTTCCCCAAGTTTCAACAGCACCATAAAATTTGATAATATTTGGATGATCCATGGATTTTAGATTGTCAAGTTCGCGATCATAAAACTAAAAAGACAAAATCAAAGTTTTAGTTAAGTACATATTTTTAATGCAAAGACTTACTTTGGATTCCGTGAATTTATTTTTTTCAACGACTTTGATAGCAAATTCTTTTCCAGTTGAACGTTTTTTTGCTAAATAAACTTTTCCAAATGTACCTTTAGCAAGATATCTATTAAGAACGTATTGTTTTCCATTTATTGAAATTTCACCCAATTCTTTTTTCTTTTCGTCTGCAGCTTCTTGAGATTCAATTTCACGCATCATTTCATGGAATGCAAAAAATTCTTCTCGATGATCAAATCGACCATACCAAGAATTATGGAAAGGCCTTAAGCAAATATTCGAAATGCGTGTTCTGATTTTTTCTTTTTCTTTTTCTGTTAACTTTGAATACTCTTGAAAACCTGCTTTCATTTCCTTCACAAATTGATTATCAAAATTAGACATAGTGATTCGAAGATCCTAAAAATTTTATTTATCACAAAATGGTTTTAAATTTACACGTTGATAAAGAACGACGGTTAGTACACGATAACTTTTAAAACAACAAAATGATTGAAAAAGCAAAAAATTTCACGCGTTACAGAGTTTTCTTCTACACAAACATATATTGGTAAAAATTAGCAAATTACTGATTAAGAAAAATATTTTTAAACCGATTTGATTATGAAAAAATATAGAACTGATTGTTTATAAAAATGTATCTTTCATTCAAACAAAAGAATTTTGTAACAAATGAAGAAAATAGCCGTTTGCCCTTTATGGCATGACCTGTTCCAGGTAAAAAAATATTTAAAAAAAAAACTATTAAAATCAGGGCGCCCAAAAATTGACCGTGAATTTTGAAATATTCATTGTAACTACTTTTTTATTGATTTTTGAATAAAGGGAAACTAATAATATCATCGAAAACAAAGTCCTTAATTGTAACAGCTTGTTACAATTAAAAAATTCAAGAATCCTTTGAGTAATATTGCTGAAAAATCAGTTTATTGTAAAATTATTTAACGTTCAAAAACGTGTGATTTGTTGAATTATATATACTTTTTTTTTATTTTAATACATCGAATTTTTTTCAAAGAAGAAGGGAAGTTTTGTGAGACGCTTAGGGATTGTCCAGAAATCACGTGACCAAAAAATCGTGATTCTCAGACCCCCTCCCTCCCCCCGTGACCAAAGATCAAAGCCTTTTGCCGACAACATCAAAGCCGGGTGACCATTTGGCTTACCCCCAAGTGTTTCACCTCGAGGAATCAACATTTTTTTTGTCGAGAAAAATTTTAAAAAACGAATGCCAAAATGGCTAACAAAAATTCCCCTTCGGTTCAACGTGTTATGCGGCAAATATCCGTATCTTATTTTAAAAATGGTTCCATGTATTGTTAAAGACAGATAATTTTTATTCCAAAACCAACTCTTTTTTGCGGCTTCTATCGAAAAGTTAATTTCCTCGTTTGTTTTTTGCATCACTTATATCTTTTGTAGTTTTCAATAGCCATATATATCGTAATATCTACTTTCATTTCATCAAATGTATTTGCATAATTTTTTAAAGGAATATTAACGTTGGAAACAATTTACTTGCTTTACACATGAAAATTCGAATTCTTGAATTAGAAATTTTGCATATTTAATTTTTAACATTTTTTTATGAATTAAAAAAATTATTGATCGATTAGTTTTTGAGAAAAAGAAAGTGCACATTTTAAAATTCTTATAACCGCTGTTTAAATTTGAACGAAAAATTCTGTATTTCAAGCAGGTGTAAAAAATTATTACAACCTTTTAGTTTTTTCACTAATAATAACTTCCACCTTTTCAAAGCTTGAGTACATTTTCAAAGAAATATTTTCATTTAATAACTACGATGAACAGTTATTTTTACTGTAAAAAGCATGTTTTCTTTTAGATTTTCTAACGGGAACTTTTTTATACGGAATTAAATTTTTATTAACATGTTATAAAAAGGCTTTATTGAGTCTTCGTAAATAACTATTTTACATTCAAATTTTTTCGTATTTTTAAAAAGCAAAAAATGTTTGTTCATTTTTTGTTATAAAAAAAAGGTTAAAAAGATAAGCAGAAATTATTAAAAGAATAATATGGCTTTGGAAGGCCTTGTAATTACTATTTTTCTCGTAAGTCACAAAGTAGCATGTTTTTGAGTTTTATTACAATGTTTTTTAAAGGTTGCATTTTTTACAATTTTGGCATCATTTATTTCATTACGAATTATTTATAAATCAGTAATTTTGCATAATGCCTTTGGGTATTTGTGTGCAGCGCAGAGTATCGCCGATGCAATTTTTGGTGGATGTTTTGTTTTTTGGGCCACACCTGTTATGGCTTTGTAAGTTTATTTAATTTAACATGATTGTTACAGATTTAAATTTGTTATAGTTTTCCCGAAATTCAAATGTCATTTTTTGGATTTGCCTTTGGGCAAATATTTTTTTATGCCTATTACGTCAGTATTTGGTTGCATTTATTTAAATCAATAAATCGTTGTCTTGCAATGATTTTCCCAATTCAATATTACAAACAATTTACAATTAAAGTTGGAAAAGCTTTTATCGGAATTGCAATGTCTTTTGCACTTTTAAGTTCTTCAACAATTTTTCAATATAAATGTAATTTTTATTTTCATCCAACTTTATTCAAATGGAAACTTATAATATAAATTTGCAAATTTTAAAAATATAATTCAATTAAAACTGCTTTTTTAGGTTATCGAAGATTTCTTTAACAAAAAGTGTATATTAATTAAAATTACATTATCTCGTTTTTATCACCATGTTGAAAAAGGATGCTAAAAAATTTATAAAATATTCAAAAAAAAACTGAAGAATGAACGAAACTGAAAACTGAAATAAAAGAAGTCACTAGTTTTTGGCAAACCAAGCACGTTTGTCTTTTCTCTCTCACACATATTTATTGATTGAAAATGTTCTGCAGAGTGGTGGCTCGATTTTTCTTTTAAATCATCAATTGAAAGTGACAGACAAACTGCCGATTCTTTCTTATTTTCAAAATTTGTATATTTTGCAGTTTTCATAGTTTTGGTATCTCTACAAAACTGATATGAGAAAAACATAAACGTATCCAATACGAATTATAATAATTACTGAAGGTAAAATACCTGGATTAACAGCCTCATATGTGATAAAAAGTTTGAAATCAAACTTGTTTCTACGTTAAAATTCGAAATCTTTTTACGCTTTATTTGAATTAAAAGATTAAAACGGATTAATTTATTTAAATTCATTTCCCAAATGGTGCTACTCCATCTGACGGATAACATCAATGAAAAAAACAAAAAATAAAAAATTCTTCATCGTTTGGATAATAAAAGGGATGCCAGGGATGATGATGAAATATGTATTCAAAACCGTAAACTGGAAAATCTTCGAACTTTTCAACAGCGAAACCCATTTTAACATGTGCTTCTGATTCCGCAAAAGCCGATTCATGAAAATATATAAAATTGCCATAATTCATTTTTTCATCTGCTGCATTTTGGATTAAGACGTGTAAATCCCTCAAAAAGTTGTCTTTCTTGCAGATATTATAAATTTTTTGGCTGTAAGTTATTTTGGTTCAAGGCCGTAGGGAGAAAAAATTTTGGGGTGGGCATTTCCTTTTGCAAAGGGCACGTCTTTGATCTTTTGCCGTCTTTAGAGGGCGGCGGCGAATGATCAAAGGATTTTCTCAGATTTGCGGGGCATAAGCACTGAATGCCTTGAGGGCATTGCCCTATTGATATTAATTTTTACGATCTCATTTGTAAATTAAATTTCATCATTTTTTAGCTTGCAGTAATTCAAAAACTTTCTTTAATTGTATTTTTATCAGAATTTTTTGTGATCTTTTCAATCTTTGCCATCAACCTTTCATTTATTGTTACCGTAATCCAATTTTTGGGTCACGCTTTAATTGCCCTAAATCGATTTACCCTTATTTGGTTCCCGACATGGCATTCAACAATTTGGCAAAAAGATGGTATATTTTATTTTTGCTTGGAATTTCAACTTTAATTATCGGCTACAAAATCTTCGATCCTACAAAAGTTGATTATTTTTCCGTGAGTCGAATTGGAATGTCTAAAACATCCGCAATTTTTTCAATGACAATATATATTTCTTCAACAATTTTTTCAACAATCTTAAATGTTTTGGCAGTTGCAAAATTTCATTTTCGAAAACATTCATCCAATACTTCAAATGCAAATGAAAACAATCTGTTTTGTAAGTTAAATTTTCGGGGGTTACAGTAAGGAAAAAATTAAGCAAAATTCTTTGTCAGTTGAGCAAAAAATTAATTTTTTATAACTTTTGGACTTTTGAATATTATTTTTAAAAAATTATATAATTACATGCGGATTACAAGAAGCTGTAATCAAAATACACAAAAACATATTTAAAAATCTTAGAAAACAATTAACTTAAAAATGAATAACATTATTTTACGCTTATAAATCATCTTTGTTTTACACAAAATTATATTAATTACGCATGTAATTAGGCTCTATCGAAGCAAGGGCTTACTCACAAACCTAATACTGCTATAAGTTTAGCGATGGCTCTTTCACCTCTTTAACAAACTATAGCATATCAAGTTATTTCAATTGTATGCACAAATTAATATAATTATGGAAAACTTTTTAAACTTAAGATGAATTTTGAGAACTAAAAGACGGCAACAGTTTTTTAAAATTTTAACGTTTTTTTTCGAAATGCACAACCCTGAAAATCAGGCAAGAAAACGAAAAAAAAAGATCCTGATTGTCAAGGTTATGCATTTCGAAAAAAACGTTAAAATTTATAAACAAACGTAAATCTCTTTTAAAAAATTAGTGACAAAATTCAGGCAAATCATGGGCAGAACATAATAGCATATATCAAATTAAAGGGACACGGAAACTTTCAGTATGAAAACTTTAGCTAGTTCAGTTGCGAAAATATTGCAGCAAAAAATTAGAAAAAAAAAATTGCGGATAGGTCTAATAGGTAAAACAAATAATAATGTATCTGAAAAGTGTATCCGCAACATTTATAAAGCTCTAATTATTTGTGGCATGCTTTTCGCAATTGAACTGGCTAAAGTTTTCATACTGAAAGTTTCAGTGTCCCTTTAAAAAATATGTTTAGATTTATCAATAGTAATGTTTCTGGCACAATGTTTGCGCATTTTTTCCAGTTTCACAACTAATATTTCCAAGTGAAAGTGTGCTTCGAACAATTTCCCAAACTGCCTTACCAATTATATACGATGTTTATGCCCTGTCTGGCAGTGTGCCATTGTTGATGTTAAGGTATAAAATTTAAAGTTTCTTAATAATTCATTATATTTTTAAGTAAAACAACAAGAAAAGAATATGCAAAGATTTATTTTTGTAAAAATAATAAGCATGTATTAATTTCACCAAATATGCTGCGGACAAACACTTAAATTTAGAAAATCCATTATTTATACTAATTTGTTGTTTGAAATTTTGTAAATTTTTTTGATGATTGAAATGACTTTATCTTAAATTTAGTAAATAAAGTCAGTTTTGAAGGATTTTTTGTTCATGTAATCAATTATGCATAATAAATTCCTACTTAAATATCGCATATTTCAATTTTCTTAAAATAAACAAATTTGTCGGTTGAACTCTTTGAATTTTTACGGATTAAAATTCTTTGTTTATGTTTGTAGTTTATAGCTTTATAAAAAGATATTTTTATCAGTTTCATTCAAAAAATATATAAACCGATCATGTTCTTCACTTTTAAAAAAGACGGCTTAAATATTTATGTTTAAAGCGTGACAATACAAAAGAATGACATAAAGTTCATTTATTTATTTGACGTATTTTTCTGTCTTTAAAAATCCTAATTTAAAATTCAACGATAAAGGTTTTTCTTTTGTTTGTGTCAAACCCATGTAAATATTACAGTAATCTTCTATCGAATATGACATACAATGAAATTCGTCATGCTTTAATTGTTACGGATTTTTGTTTACCAATAAATATGACGATTGTTTCGGATCGGCTTAAAAGGAAGAAACCTTCTCTAAAAAATGCATTTTTTGTTTCAAATTCACCCCTTCTTTTTTTACTTCCTTGTCTTCTTTCTTATCTTTTTGTTTATCGTCAACACCGAATTAAAACAAAGGATTAAAAAGTTCGCACCTTTTTGCAAAAATTCAAAAAAAGTATTTTATGCTTAAAAATTGAAACAAATTTTATTCGTTCCATTTCATTCAATTTTTTAAAAGTGCAATTTTGAACATGAAAGTGATTAATTTTTTGTTGTTTAATTTTATTGTTTTTTACACAAATGCAAAAACATATAATTGCTGGAATTTTAATGTGCCATTGAAATATGGCGAAATTGCATTTTTTCAGTTGGGGAATTATCCAGCAATTTCACCATTGTATTACTTTATATTTTGTCCATTAAAATTTACTTTAAATGAAGAAATCACAGAAGTATGTGTAACAATTTTTGTAACAATTTTAATAATTTTGTTACAGTTTTGGATCTTGAAAAGATAATTTTTGCAAAAATTAAAAAATTTTAGGATTCCAGATTACTGTATTATTTTGTTGAACTTTCAAATAATACAAAAAGTGTATATACCTTTTATGGAAAACAAGAAATAATCAATAATCAATTATCATTTGTGCCATTTATTCCATTAAAAAAAGATGCCGTTGCAATTGCCCAGCATGGATATGTAATTTTTGAAAAAAATGATAAAAATTCATGCCCTCTGGAATCATTATCAAAGGAGAAACCTTATCAATTAAATGATGAAACTCAAATTTTATTTCTTACAAATTTTATTGGAAATTTTAAAAATATTTCTTATGTTTCTTCATGTCGGTGGAGATTTTCTAGCCCTGAAGGATATGGATTTAAAGTTTGGATAAATGAATATAATTCATTAATGGATGGGATAGAATTAATTGTGAAAAACTCAACATCAATTATCATGAAGTAAGAAAGCTATTGAAAAATTTGCATAAACTTTGTCTTTTTTAGTCATCGAACAATTGAATTTCAAGTATCAACAAAATCCCGACATCCAATTTACAACAGTGATAATTTTATTGAAATTTTATTCAATTCCATTTTTCCATCCTCAAATACAAAATTAAATATTTCCATATCACTGATAAAAAACGAACCAAAAATTGTAAAACAAAGTTGTTACAGTAATAATATAAGTGATCCCGCAATTCCAGCATATTCTACAGTATTTTGGGGAATTAATTATAATCATGGATATTCAAATAATGCAAAATGTGAATATTCTTTTGTTCTACCAAATAATAGTTTATTGTATGTTGAACATGGAGATTTTTTATTGATTGATAATTTGGGAGATGTAATTAAAGTTTATATCGGAGATGAGGAGGAAGAAAGGGATGTATCAAATAATGGACAATATTTTGTTAATATTGGTCCATATGAAAAGGATATGAAGATTAGATTTGAATTTACCAGTGATGGAAGTTTTCAAGGTTTAGGATTCCTTCTTAAAATTTATATTCTTGGTTGGTTGACTTAGATAGAATATGCAAATTTTTAATGGCGTTTTTAGAATGCAAATGTAACACAAAACCAATAAATTGTGATGGAAGTACCAATTTTTATATGGAAGCTTCGGAAACTTATTGCAATAAATTAGCATGTAATTTTACGGTATGTCATTTACAGTAATTATTTAATTTTTAAAACAAAAATTATTTTCTAATGTCAAAAAAGTTCAATATTTTTAGTTTTCACATTGTCCAACAGAAGAAAGTTTGGTAACTTTTTATGAAACTTCAACAATTTTTGAGAGATTTCGAATTTATTCTGATGGAGAAATCCATCTTGATTTTGTTGATTACCATGAATTTATTTCAAATTTTTGGACTCTGATAAATAGTTCTGCTGAAAATATTTTAGAAGTTATTCCACTTTCAAATGATAACTATCAACATGAGCGACAAAATCATCCATATGGTAGTGGAAGAAGATTTATGTTCAATTTATTCACCACTCCAAGTAAGTAATATTTTAATACTTAGAATCACATACAAACGTCTATTGATACCGTGTTTAAGCGGCAAAAGATCAAAGGTGTGCCCCCTTCAAACAGTAAATGTCCACCCCAAAATTTTTTCGTTGACGTTACGATAATAAAAATAACAAGCTTAGATTTGTTCGATACGAAATTTCAAGATATCTGTTGTCTAAAATTAATTAAACAAAAATTTAGGTGACAAACCAGTCTTAAATGTTACTTTATCTAATGCTGTTTCGACCCAACTTCTTGATATGGGATTGTACAAAAGAGTTTATTTTGAAGTTTCGCCTGAATTGGTTTGTTTTCATTTTTATTTGTTTGTTATTATAGTCTAATAATTTTGATGAATAATTTTTTAATGTTAAATAATTTTAACTATTTTTTATATATTTTAGGCTGAACAGAAAAATCTTACTCTAACTGTTTATGTCAGTGATTTGATGTACGTTGATAATCAATTCTTTTTTCAATTATTTCACGATGGAAAAAATATATTAGGACAAAAATGGTATTATCTTTTGTGTTTTTGATAATATATTAATTTTGTTTTTAGTTTTGATGATCTAAATCCGTATATTTGTGAAATAAAAGAAAATCAATTTATTGCAGTTCAAAGACATTTTCCATTGTCTATTTCGCCATATCTTGCTGTTCAAGCATCAGGTAATAATTTAACATTTAAGAAAAATTACAGTAATAAATATTAAAAATTTTAGAAAAATTAGATAAATGTTTATTTGATGTCCCTTCTGTAATTGTCCTAAAAACATATGGTCCTGGAGCAGTTGAAGGATTATTTAATATTTCACAAATTGCATCATCAAATGGGATTTGTGATATCACACTTTTGGTGGATTTATCATATGATGATGCTGTGACAAATGATAAACACTTTTACATTTCATCAGTTTGGACATCTGCAAAAGAAGAAAATGTAAAAGTATTTTTTGGAAGCAAAAATGAATCAAATTTATTTTTTGAATTCAAGTAAGTTTTTTTAAAAATTGATTTCTTTCCATTTTTATCACTGATGGTACGGTATTAGCCTCACTGTAAATGCGGTTTTACTGTATCTTTTCGTTACTATTTATCCTACCGTATACTGTCTTAATACTGTACCATTAATGTTACCGTAATCAAACTTTAATACCCCAAATGTGTAGTTTAATTAATTCAAATTACCTGTAAAAATGTTTTTCAGCCAACAAAATTCTTCAAAATTTCAATTCTTTTCTTTAAACTCACAAGGTTATACAATTGAAATTCCAAAATCCACTTCAATTTTAATTAAAATTGAGTTATCTGAAAATTATATCCCAGCAAAAAGTTTCCCATCATCATCTTTCCAGTCACTTTTAACAACCCCATATTTTGGAGGTGTTAAATATCCATATAATAATTCACCCTTAATTTCCACCAATCATCTCTTCTATTTTTGGGGAACTGATTCTGACAGAGAAATGACTTTTACAACTGTATATTTTGACATCTTTGAAGATGAAGAAGTTTATTTTTTGATTGATGATAAAGACAAATTACAGTAAGCCAAAAACGTAAAATCATTTTTAAAAAGTAATTTTTAGAATAAATTCGTCGTTCGATGGAATAGTTTTTAATAAAAATTTAAATAATAGTGATTCCAGTAATTCTATTACGTCTTTTGATGATAATATTAAACTTGTTTATTTATATCCGCCACATCCTCGTCCACCGAAAACAAGAATCAACAATGGGATTATTTTTGAAGTTAATTATTCTTCATATATACTGTAGTTCAGTAATATTTCGCATTTTCCAAGTTTCTATAAATTTTTCCAGTATTATTTTGCTATGCATTTGCTTCTAATTTGTAAATCGAAAAAGATACTGTAAAAGTGAAATTTATCAAAACAAATTCAAAATTAACAAACATGTATAAAAAGTAACAAAGTAGCAATAGAAAGGTAAATGCTTAAAAATAGAAACTGTAAAGCAATTAAGCAAGCCATCTAAATTATATCAATTATTTTATCTAATTCGTAAAAAATGCACTTACGGATCATTCAAAACTTCAGCAGCAGAAGGACGAGCAGATGGATCTATGTTTTTGAGTTTCTTAAATAAACTTTGACATTCTGATGGAAGTTGGGTTTTACCAAATTTTGTTACAATACAGGGTGTTCAAAAAAAAATGGCCGACGGCTTATAATATCAAAAGGGGACATCGACAAAACCTGATGTGTGGTAGACTAACATGACCCTCCAAAGAGTAATTTATTACAGTAATCTCACTTCTTCAAAATTTTCGCTTCGGGAGATAGAGCAGTTCAAAATTAAAAAATGACCGTTTTTTGGCCTTTTCGTAGGTTCCGCATCAGAATATTCCCAGAAGGTATAATAAAATTCTGTTGAGCAATTTTTTAGACAACTGAATGAACTCGTCGGTAGGCCTTAGTTTGAGGTTAGAACTCTTTCCTTCGAATATACACCGAGCTTTTTTTTTTTTTTTTTTTTTTTTTTTTTTTTTTTTTTTTTTTTTTTTTCTGATATTTTAAGTAGCCGTAATTTTTGTATGTAAGTAAGTATACACAACACATGATATAATTGATTTCAATCCAGTAATCTTCAAATGGGCCATAATCACTTAAAATGTACTTCGGAGTATTTTTCTGGACTATTTTCATTTATTTATTGCAAAAAACAGCATTTAAAAACTTTCGTGTATACATAGTTACTGATTATTTATTAATATACGCGTTTAAGGAAACGTTTTTGGACATTTTTGAGTATCGAAAAAATATCATTTTTCCAGATTTCAATATTTTGGTATGGGATCAACCCCAAAGTGGCTGAAGTTTGTTGGCAACAAATATGAGCATCCAACTCCTCCTGGAAAAAGTAGGGCAATCCGTCAAAGTTTGCCAAAAATGAAAAATCTTGCGCAAGGGTTCAGAAAAAAGCTAGGTGTAGTTCGAAGGAAAGAGTTATAACCTCAAACTAAGGCCTACCGACGAGTTCATTCAGTTGTCTAAAAAATGTGCCCAACAGAATTTTATTATACCTTCTGGGAATATTCTGATGCGGAACCTACGAAAAGGCCAAAAAACGGTCATTTTTTAATTTTGAACTGCTCTATCTCCCGAAGCGAAAATTTTGAAGAAGTGAGATTACTGTAATAAATTACTCTTTGGAGGGTCATGTTAGTCTACCACACATCAGGTTTTGTCGATGTCCCCTTTTGATATAATAAGCCGTCGGCCATTTTTTTTTGAACACCCTGTATTGTGTAGAATAGTACCCAATGAATACATATCAGCTTTACATCCATCATAACTTTCAACAGCTGGATCTTCAATTTCTGGGGCAATGTATGTTTTTGTACCACAATCTGTTTCCATAAGAACATCTGCAAATTTTTATTTATTCATAAAATGCAAAACCAAAAATCTACCATGTTTCACTTCTTTTGCAAGTCCAAAATCTGCAATTCTGATTGTTCCATTTAAATCCAATAAAATATTTCCAGGTTTTAAATCACGATGAGCAAAATTCTTTGAATGCATATAGTTTACACCTCTAAGAATTTGACGGCATAATTCTTTTTGCCGTGCTTCAGACATATCATTCTCGCAAATATAATTATGAAGATCTCCACCAGCAGCATATTCCAAAAGAAAATAAATGCAATTTCCGAATTCCCTTCCCCATGTTTCGACAGCACCATAAAATTTGATAATATTTGGATGATCCAAGGATTTTAGATTGTCAAGTTCACGATCATAAAACTAAAAGCACAAAATAAAAGTTATAAGTTTTTGAGCTAACAGTGCCGCAACTTGTGGGGGTGTCACGGGTGACGTGTCACCCGACATAATTTGAAGACCTCCAAAAAATGCACAGGGGGAGTACACCCGAGCAATTTTGGTAAAGTTGCGGCACTGTGAGCTAAATATTAAAACTTACCTTGGATTGCTTGAATTTATCTTTTTCAACGACTTTGATAGCAAATTCTTTTCCAGTTGAACGTTCTTTTGCAAAATAAACTTTTCCAAATCCACCTTCAGCAAGATTATTATTAAGAACATATTGTTTTCCATTAATTGAAATTTCACCCAATTCTTTTTTCTTTTCTTCTTCCAAAATTGTAGCAGCAGCTTTTCTTTTTGATTCTTCATCAGTAAATTTTTTAATTTTTCGTTCAGCATCGTCAAGTTCTTTTTGATATTTAGTTTTTTTTATTTCAAGAATTCGAGCCTTTTCTTTAACATCTTCAAGTTCCTTTTGATATTTTAAATTTTCCACTTCAAGAAGTCGAGCATTTTCTTTGATTTCAATCATTTCTGGCATAAGTTTTGCTGCAGCTTCTTCAGATCCAATTTCATACATTTTTTCACCGTATGAAAAATATTCTTCATACGTCGGCAACATTGAAGGCTCTTGAAGAAGTTTCTTCAACAAACTAATAAAATTAAACATGGTGATTCGAAGATCCTATAAATTAAACTTGTCATGAAAATGGTAAAAATTTTCTCGTTTATAAAAACCAAAAGTTTGTTTAGACAAACTAATTTTTAAAAGCGCAAAAATTTCATTTTTCTTCTTCCATACAAAAAAATCACGACAGATTCAATGCAGAGCAGGGGTGTGCGTTTGGATAGTTTTGACTATCACAAGCCAGCGTTATTTTTTTAAGCGTGCAAGCCGAGTTGTGTACGCTTAAAAAAGGACTAGGCTTCCATCCAAAAAATCAAGCCACCACACGTCCATCGGTTGAGTAACTTTTTGCCAAATATTTTTTTGTCGATGTTTTTAAACTTTTTACTTGCTTTCAGGATATATTTGTTCTCATCGATGCATTTTTTAAAATAATTTGCCAAACGTTATTTTTTCAAAAGTTATTAATTGATGAGTTTTAAAAAAATAAAAAGTGCAAATTTAGAATTTTTATATAACCACTGTTTGAATTGGAACTAAAAAATTTGTATTCTAAGCAGGTGTAAAAAAATATTACAACCCTTCAATTTTTGCAGTAATAGCAACTTCCCCTTTTTCAAAATTGAAGTGAATTTTTGATAAAATGTGTTTATTTAATAACTACAAGGGGCAATTATTTTTACTGTAAAAAGGTGTTTCTTTTCATCTTTTGAAACAGGAACTCTTTTATATGAAATTAACCCGCACATAAAGTGAACAATCGCTTTGAAGTGAATAAATAATAATAAAAATTTGCAGTTTGTCGGTTCATACGAAAAATCGAATCACTCCTCTGCAGAACATTTTCAATCAATAAACATATGAGAGAGCTCTCTGCAGAGAAAAGACAAACGTGCTTGGTTTGCCAAAAACTAGTGACTTTTTCCATTTCATTTTTCAGTTTCTGTCGTTCTTCAGTTTTCTTTTGAATATTTTATAAATTTTTCATCATTTTTCTCACATTTGGTGACAATGAGCGAGTATATAATTATAATTGATGCACATTTTTTTAAATGATTTTTAATGAAGATCCCTCAAAATATATTAAATCTTGTGCCAATTTTAATTAAATTGTAATTTTAGAATCTACAAAGTTGTTTGCTTGAAATTTATCGTTTTGTAAACATTAAAGTAAATGTTGAATAAAAAATGAATCCAAAAAAATATTTTTGATTCATTTTTTGAGATCTTAGAAATTTGCATCTGAGAATTAAAATATGCAAATTTCTAAGATTGTGGACGTTTTTCACGACAATTGTAACAAAGAATTTTGTTGCACTTTTTTTAAAACCCGTGACACAGTGTTCGGCTCCTGCGAGACAGGTCAAAATTAGCACATTTACAGTCCACAGGCAGCTAATATTTTGCACCAATACTATGCTCCCCTAAGGCTATTACGTGCAATAAGTCTCATCTCAAAAGCGGTTCGACATGCTAATATGGTCCCTTGTAACAGTGTTGTGCTTTTTTATTTTATCATTTGAAAGTGGAATAACTTCTAAAATATTTTCAGCAGAACTATTTATCAAAGTCCAATTGAATGAAAGGGAAGAAAATTAATGTAAATTAGCTAATTTATCTCCTCCTTTAAACTTTGTCGAAAAAATAGATATGTTTTCTAGGTATGGTATTGCCAAAAAGGTCCCATTTATTGAAAAATTTCACAGAATGCATTCAAACAGGTTACACTGAAAAAAAAGTCTCTTTTGGAAAGAAAGGGGATATGTAAAAGCCTCCGAATATTGGGTGTCAAATGCTCCCAAATGTTGAAAAGGGGATAATTAAATACGCCGTTCTCAAAAAAAGGTGAAAAATATCTCCGAATTTTTAATAGTCATTTTTTAGTGATAAAAATTAAATTTTTAAAGTAAATAAATATTTCACTGCCTTTTTGCTTTTGTTTATCCATTTTTCAATCAATAAACAAAAATAAATTAGTTCATTCAAAAGATGAATTGCAAATTTATTATGTCTTAAAATTATTAATTTTTTAATTAAGTTTAACTTTAAAAGAAATATTTATATATAATTTTTAATGCTATTGAAGTTTATAACAGGAAAATATTTTGTGTACATTTTACATTTGTATTTCTTTTATATTATTTACTTCACCATTGTTATTGAATTAAAGAATTGTTTCACTTCGGTGTTTCCCTCATGTGCTCATTAAAATACTAGATACATTTCGATTTATTGATCAAATTATGTATGACAAATTTATATCCTGATAAATCGCATTTTGTCGTTCCACTTGTATACATATAATTTCCTGAACTCATGGAATTAACATTGAAGAAACTGAAGCTTTAATTAACAAATTCAAAAGAGAATATGTTGATGAAAGTGAAAGAAAAATGATTTATGTATGGACGAAGATGCTAGAAGAATAAGCAGAATTACTTTATGCTGAAATACTAAACGAGGTTTGTACATTTGTTTAAAGTGTTTACTAAATGGAGAAGGAGAAGGAAATTCTTCATTTTATTCCCCCCTTCTCGTTCACATGTTTTTTCTTTACTTTTTTTCAACTATTCATATGAATTTGCATAACTATATATATTTTTTTATACATTTTGTCATTGAATTTCTAACAAAAATGACAAAGATTTGGTTAGGCAAATGCTCATTGTTTTAACAAAATATGATTATGATGAAAAAACACCTGGTAATGGTTATGTTGTTATCTTTCTTTTATTTTTTATAAATTATTGTTTTAGTTCACTGATAAGTGTTTGTGATTTGGCCGTCTGCCAGTTGAATTATATTCTCCGGGGTTGCAATCATCGTTCAAATATAATGCTCAGAATTTCTCATCATTGAAAAGAAGGTGAAGGATTTGCTGCTGTACTCAAATTTCTTATTCTTGCTTATCAACAAGTCGTTGCTGGTATGTAAATTTTGCAACAAATTCTTTATTCTCTCCATTGGAAGGTGAATATAAAAGGTATACCTCATTTTTGAACTTGGAAAGGTTAGTTTTTTTGTATACTTTTGTTTAATATATTGCATTACATTTTAGATGTCCAAATGGTTTTGTCCAGTAATGAATGTATGTGATATGAGTGAAGTTTCTCTCCATGGTCCGTTGCCACTTTGAACAAAATCTGGTGAAATTATTCTTGTATCTGAACCTTCATCACATAATGGTCCTCGTCACATGTGAAGATCTCAAAAAGTTAATCTATGATCAATTTTATGTTATTATGGTATATCCTATTTCTCGACCACAACTTGAATCAAATGCATCTGTGGCAGTTCATAGTGGAACAATGAATCAATCGCAACGATTTACTGATCAATATTTAAGTTTTATTGCTTTAGAAAATGATTTGTTTATGCTTCGAAGAGATCCATGTGCTGATGGTAAGCTGTTTCTCTTCATTGTATTGATAAAATTGATCATATTTTTAGAAGATGATGTTGTGATGGACGATAGCAATGACTTTGTTGCAGCTGGAAAGTTGCATAAACTTAAAACTCGTAAACTGGTCAAAGTGAAGGAACCAAAAAGGAGAAAGTATATCCCCAGTGCTCTTCAAGATATTACAGTTGCTGCTCCTGGAGCTTTATATAATCCTGAAATGAATGATTACTTGGTTTATGGATGTAACGGCAAGATAAAATGTAAGTTTTGATTTGGATATGATGTAAACAAACTAATGTTAATATTTATTTAGACCAAATATGGCTATAATATCGTCGGAAGAAGCTTAATCAAATCCTGTTGATCGAAAAGCTCCAAGCAGAACTACGATAGCAGCAGCAGACGAAAATGCAATAAATTTAACCGCGGAACCAGTTGGTACGATATTTTCTCAACGGTGTCTTTCAGGAATATTAAATTATAATTTTTAGCTGTTCCTCGTACCCAATCAGTTGCTCCATCATTCAACATCAATAACCTAACCGTAGACATACTCAACGAACGCCGGGATTGGGGCTTCATCTTTTGCCCATAAACTCGTCTAGTATAAGGTATAATTGTGGCAAAAAATTAGCTGCGCAATCCTCATCCTGTGGGTTTACCAGGGACTCAAAGTTACTGTAATACAGTAATCCACAATGTCAAATCCACACCTTTAATTTGCATATTCTGCAAATTTTAGAAGCTAAAACGTTTCAAATCTTTCAAATTCGGATTCAGCATGCCCGAAAACCTATAAATCTATGAAATAGGGCCAATAAATTAGAACTTTCTAGAAATCTAAACAAATGTACGGAAAAATGGTGCTTCAAAATTATATTCGCTCGTCTGAAAAAATTTGCTTACAATTTTTTTGTAGAAACTAGTGTTTAAATGTAGTTAAATATTCTTTATCAAGCATTGTGGATGTAATAATTATGGTAAAAATACGAAATGGAATGTTTAGATTCACTAAAACCAATTCGTCATCGCTGCACCGTAATATGAACTATCTTGATTTACACCGAATACCGCAATTTTACCTTGATGACTAATCAGTACAATTGACTTTTTTCCCTATTAGATTCCCAAATATGATTAAGAAAGAATATTTAACCACATTTAAACACTAGTTTCTACAAAAAAATTGTATGCAAATTTTTTCAGACGAGCGAATATAATTTTGAAGCACCATTTTTCCGTACATTTGTTTAGATTTCTAGAAAGTTCTAATTTATTGGCCCTATTTCATAGATTTATAGGTTTTCGGGCATGCTGAATCCGAATTTGAAAGATTTGAAACGTTTTAGCTTCTAAAATTTGCAGAATATGCAAATTAAAGGTGTGGATTTGACATTGTGGATTACTGTATTACAGTAACTTTGAGTCCCTGGTAAACCCACAGGATGAGGATTGCGCAGCTAATTTTTTGCCACAATTATACCTTATACTAGACGAGTTTATGGGCAAAAGATGAAGCCCCAATCCCGGCGTTCGTTGAGTATGTCTACGGTAAGCAAGAATAGAACGAGCAAGTTGGCATGTGTTACATCTTCCACTGATACCGCTTCAATAGCTTCAATTAATGCTAACCATCACCTTCAAGGGTTATTGAACGAACAAATATTCCTTCAAGTTCAACTAAATATGTTCCACGAATGAGTGATGATCGATTATCACCAACAATAAATCGAGTTCAACGTACAAGGCATGATGTGAAGCTGCAGTGGGACAAAATTCAATGTATTCTCCGCCATCACTTCAAAGAATTCATATTGCGGATGCTTCATTTGCTGGTTTTTGAAAAAACCATAGAACTATATTTTTTCTTGGTAGTCTTTTAAGGTTTTTTTAAATTCTAACAATATTTATGTATTTGTTATGTGCTTTTTTGTTTATAAATTTGTTGTGTTAAAATTAATTTTTTTAATAAAAGTTGTTAATTTTTACTTGTGTTTTTTTTGCAAATTAATTATTGATTTCTTTTTGTACACAACTTCTCTCTTTTTTGTGTGCGCTCGTTCGTCCGAGCGCAATCGAACACGAAAACGCGCGTTCGAACGCTTTCGAAAGCGTTCGCGAACACAAAAAGGTCAGCAGCTTTTTACATTGATTTTGAAATAATTGTTTTTTTCTTACTTCAAAAAAAACATTCATTCAGTTTGCATTTTTTTTCTGACGTTACTTTTTTAGCTCTGATTATTTTTTTTCAGATTTTCTAAAAATTTTAATTTATTTAAAAAATTTTAAATTTTTTTTCGGATTTTATTTAAAGGGTTCAATAAAACATTAAACGTTTTTTTTCGAAATTCTAATAAACTTTTTTGACGTTTTTTACTAATTCTTTAATATCTTATGCTTTTTTAAAAGAGCTTTGCATAATTTTTGATTACCAGTTTTTGGATTTAAAAAAGTGCAAAATACAAAATCTGTCCAATTTCAACGCTCAAATCTATAAAAAGGAGACAAAATTGTTGATTGAAAGCCTTTAATATATAATTAGTTTTAATCTTCCCTTTTCAGGAAAAAATTGTAAGTTTTCCTTTTTATCTCTTTATCCACGTAATCATCCCTTTTCAGCAATGCTTGAAGTAAGTTTATTATTATTCCTTTTTTTCCCTTTAATGTTTCCCTTTTCAGAAGCAAAAGTAAGTTTTCCTTTTTTATTATTGTTTTGTTAGTGGATTAAAGGTTTTCAATCAAACTACATTTTTTGTCGTTGCTTATTTTCGATTTTTTTTCTTTCTTTTCTTTGTGCCAAAAATGATTCCTAATTTTTTTATAATTTTTTAATTATAAAAAAAGCTTTTGGAAAAGTATATAAAATGGAGCTAAAAAAGTAACGTCTGCTAAAAAATTCAACTATTGCAAAAAATATATATGCAGCCGATGGGCAAGAAATGTAAAACAAAATTTTGAGACAAAATTAATGCAAAAATATGAAAAACGCAAAAATGAACGGAAAAAAAGCAATGAGAGAAAGGGGAAGGTCGTGATTTTTAATGCCTACTATACCCAATTTATTTGAAAGTAGAACCCACTATATTCATGAACAAGGCCTTCGAATTTTGTGAACAAGACCTTCGAATTTTGGAAGTAAAAACCTCCGAAAAAAGGAGTAAATACATCAATTTAACAGGAGAAAAATATTCCCGAATTTCTGGGGTACGCTAATAAACCCTGTCCCAGCTGGTAGGGTTTTTATCCAAGATATTCGGAGGTTTTTCTCCCTTTTTTCAGAGGTATTTTTTTTCAGTGTATTTAAGCATACCAGTAATCATAGCATTTGTAAATCCATCATGAACTGAAACCAAATTTCCATTCAATTCGTTACAAAATATTTCAGCACTTGGAAATGATGCTGATTTTGCTTGGAAAAAGTAACAATGTTTGTTGAATTCAAAAAACCCGTTAGGACAAGACGCAAAAGCTTTAGTCAAATATAAAAGAAAAAACAAAGCAATCAACTCCATGGTAGTTAAAAATCATTAAACTAACTGCTGGCACGAAAAATAAAAAGCAAAATGCTTAAAATCAGTGCCGCAACATGGGGGGGGTGATGAGGGTGACGCGTCACCCGACAGAAATGCTAAATTTACACTGAAAAATTAAATTCATACTAGGACAAATCAAATTTTTTTAAATTTTTATTCGCGCGTCACCCCAGCGTCACCCGACCACGTTGCGGCACTGCTTAAAATCTTCGATAATTGTTGTTATCAGTAAAAGCGAATAGTGAAAAAAGTATTTTTCGACACTTTTTACAACTACAATAACTAAAAATCGATTTTATTGAAAACTCGCAAAACATTTGCTAAAAGCACTATTAAAATTACATTTTAAAGGAATGTTATCATAAAGGGTGTCAAAAAAAATTGGCGGTGGCGTCATTAAATAAAGACGACCAGGGCGCAATATTCGGTCATGGATGGAATAGTATGAACCTGTGATGAGTAATTTGAGGCAGTGATTTCAATGATTTTAATTTCAATCCATCTTGATTTTGTTGATTAAAGGGAGTGTCGCAGTCAGTTTTTTTTATTTTTTTTGACGGACGACGACGACAAACGACGCATTCTTCATCATTGCTTTTTCGTGTTAAAACCACTTTTGGCTATATCAGGCAACATTTTTCTACACTGACTGCGACACTGCCTTTAACATGAATTTATTTCAAATTTTTGGACTTTGATAAATAGTTCTGCTGAAAATATTTTAGAAGTTATTCCACTTTCAAATGATAAAATAAAAAAGCACAACACTGTTACAAGGGACCATATTAGCATGTCGAACCGCTTTTGAGATGAGACTTATTGCACGTAATAGCCTTAGGGGAGCATAGTATTGGTGCAAAATATTAGCTGCCTGTGGACTGTAAATGTGCTAATTTTGACCTGTCTCGCAGGAGCCGAACACTGTGTCACGGGTTTTAAAAAAAGTGCAACAAAATTCTTTGTTACAATTGTCGTGAAAAACGTCCACAATCTTAGAAATTTGCATATTTTAATTCTCAGATGCAAATTTCTAAGATCTCAAAAAATGAATCAAAAATATTTTTTTGGATTCATTTTTTATTCAACATTTACTTTAATGTTTACAAAACGATAAATTTCAAGCAAACAACTTTGTAGATTCTAAAATTACAATTTAATTAAAATTGGCACAAGATTTAATATATTTTGAGGGATCTTCATTAAAAATCATTTAAAAAAATGTGCATCAATTATAATTATATACTCGCTCATTGTCACCAAATGTGAGAAAAATGATGAAAAATTTATAAAATATTCAAAAGAAAACTGAAGAACGACAGAAACTGAAAAATGAAATGGAAAAAGTCACTAGTTTTTGGCAAACCAAGCACGTTTGTCTTTTCTCTGCAGAGAGCTCTCTCATATGTTTATTGATTGAAAATGTTCTGCAGAGGAGTGATTCGATTTTTCGTATGAACCGACAAACTGCAAATTTTTATTATTATTTATTCACTTCAAAGCGATTGTTCACTTTATGTGCGGGTAAAAACAAGAAATAAAAAGAAAAGAATACCGAAGAAATGAATACAATAAAAATGTTTTAAGATAAAATAATAGATGGAAAATAAGTTTTTAAATGAATTTTAGACTATAACAAACACCAACTTTTACTGAACTTGGATTTGAAATTTATAATCCAACATCGATCATTGAAGAATGAGATGGATGTTCTATGCAGACGGACAGGGCTAACACGTTATCCGAATCATTCGAACACTTTAAAGCCAGCCGATCGTGTTGTTTTAAAGGGAAGTCAAAATAGAAGCCAACTAGAAGTCGATGACTGAGATATTCATTCACATCTTTCCAGTTTCCGTAGTTTTAGTTTTCAAAAAAAAGTAAATTTTTACAGAAAAAAGTCAGTATAAAATATAATAATTTCTGTGCAAGAAAAAACCTTGGATTAACTTATGACCTTAAATAAAATGTTTTAATTCAGTCGAAAACGTACAAATATTATTATATCGTACATTAAAATGGAAATGTGTCATATTTTTAAGTGATTTCTTAACATTCAAAATTATATTTATTCTTTCCATGTTTATAAAATAATATATTTTAAGCAAATAAGTTTGCAAATTTTCAAATTATAATTCAATTAAAAATGCTCGCGGTATTCATCCATGTCTTCAAAGATTGTCTTTAACAAAAAGTGTATATTAATTAAAATTACATATTCTCGTTTTTATCACCATGTTGGAGAAGGATGCTAAAAAATTTATAAAATATTCAAAAGAAAACTCAATTAAAGGAGCTCAAAGACGAAATGAAAAAAGTCACCATTTTTTGGTTAAACCGAATACATTTGGCTTTTCTCTGCCATGCATATTTATTGAGTGAAAATGACCTGCAGAGTGGTTTGATTTTTTGTATAAATCTTTGAAAGTGACGGACAAACTGTCAGGTCTTTCTTATGCTCAAAATTTATATTTTTTCCATTTTTCATAATTTTATGTAATTGTTCGAGAAAAATGATGAAAAATTTATAAAACATTCAAAAGAAAACTGAAGATCGAAAGGAGCTGAAAAATGAAACGAAAAAAGTCACTATTTTTTGTTAAATCAAATACGCTTGGCTTTTCTCTGCAGAGAGCTTTATTGATTGAAAATATTCTGCAAAGTGATGGCTTGATTTTTCGTACGAACGGACAAACTGCCAGTTTCCATAGTTTGACTTTTTTTGAAAAGTGAAATATAATTAAAACAATAAAAGTATAGTCAATAAAAAAAAATATAATACTTATCAATCCCATGTTTATTTAAAATAATACATTCTAAGAAAATAAATTTGCAAATTTTAAAAATATAATTCAATTAAAACTGCTTTTTTAGGTTATCGAAGATTTCTTTAACAAAAAGTGTATATTAATTAAAATTACATTATCTCGTTTTTATCACCATGTTGAAAAAGGATGCTAAAAAATTTATAAAATATTCAAAAAAAAACTGAAGAATGAACGAAACTGAAAACTGAAATAAAAGAAGTCACTAGTTTTTGGCAAACCAAGCAAGAAAAATACGACACTGATATTTTTATAAAGGCATTTAATTACAAACAAAACAATTTGCTTACAAAAGAAAAAATAGCTCTTTGTCTTGAAGGCATGGCCGATTGCAGGTAAAAAATTTTCTAAATAAACAAAAGCATTAAACTGGAAAACCTGCTGAATTTTTAAATATTCATTATTGCAATTTTTTATTGATTTTTGAATAAAGGCAAACTTATATGCTCGAAGGCAAAGGTCATCTTCGCAATAGCTTGTTACGATTAAGAAACACAAGAAACCTTTTGAGTAATGTTGTTAAAAAATCCGTTTGTTGTAAAATTATTTAACGTCCGAAAACGTGCGATTTGCTGAATCGTATATTTTATGAGGCAAATATTAGTATTTTATTTTAAAACAATTCATTATTACTACAAACTCTTCTTTTTGATTTCTATCGAAAAATTAATTTCCGTTGTTGATTTCTAGCACCTTTTTCAATTTCTATGTGTCATTATTCATACAAACGCAATATATGCTTTCATTGAATTATTATTAGGAAAAATGTTAAAACTTATTCATTTTTTAACATCTTTTCCTGAATTAAAAAAAATTATTGATCGATGAATATTTATGAAAACGAAAAATGCAAATTTAGAATTTTTTATAACCTATGAATAGGAACTAAAAAATTTGTATTTTGAGCAGGTGTAAAAAAATTATTACAACCCTTCAATTTTTGCAGTAATTCCAACTTCCCTTTTTTCAAAATTTGAGTGAATTTTCGAAGAAATTTGTCCATTTAATAACTACAAGGGGCAATTATTTTTACTGTAAAAAGGTGTTTCCTTTTATCTTTTGAAACAGGAACTTTTTTATATGAAATTAATTTTTATTTTCATATTATAAAAAGGCTTTTTTAAGTTTGGATTAATAATTTACATAAAAAGTTTTAATACTTCTTCTATAAAACAAATGTTAGAGAAATACAAGCTTAATAGTAATTCATTTTTAAAATAATATGGCTTTGGAAGGCCTTGTAATTGCTATTTTTCTCATAGGTTACAAAATATCTTTGTTTATTTGTTCATAGTTTTATTACAATGATTTTTAAAGGTTGCATTTTTCACAATTTTGGCATCATTTATATCTCTTCGAATTATTTATAAATCAGTAATTTTGCATAATGCCTTTGGGTATTTGTGTGCGGCGCAAAGTATCGCTGATGCAATTTTTGGTGGATGTTTTGTTTTTTGGGCCACACCTGTTATGGCTTTGTAAGTTTATTTAGTTTGAATTAATTGCTACAAATAACTATTTTGTTACAGTTTTCCCGAAATTCAAATGTCATTTTTTGGATTTGCCTTTGGGCAAATATTTTTTTATGCCTATTACGTCAGTATTTGGTTGCATTTATTTAAATCGATAAATCGTTGTCTTGCAATGATTTTTCCAATTCAATATTTTAAACAATTTACAATTAAAACTGGAAAAGCTTTTATCGGAATTGCAATGTCTTTTGCACTTTTAAGTTCATCAACAATTTTTCAATATAAATGTAATTTTTATTTTCATCCAACTTTATTCAAATGGAAAGTTCGATTTTATCCAGAATGTTGGGAGATGACTTTCTTTGATCAAATTACAATGGCAATAATTGTTTTTGGATCTGTCGCCTGTGATTTAATAACCTTAGGACATTTGATTATTTTTAGAAAAAAATTAAAACAAAAACAAACTGTTAAAGGACGAAATGAACGAATGTTTTTTATTCAGGTACTGTAGATTTTTTGGGATTTTTTAAATTATCCATGAAATGTGGATTTCATATATCTCTGATTGCATCGTTTCTATTAATCATAAAATTATATTTTAGACTTGTTGTTCAACAATCGCCTATTTAATTTTATGGGTATTTTGGTATCAACTTGCGAATTTGGCTGAAACTTTGGTAGCTACCGTAATCCTCAAAACAATTACTTGGGAAGTTTTTCATTTATCCAATCAGTAAGATTTTCCAAATTTTAAATATAATTAAAATTGTTTAATTTAGAATAATTTTTATTGCATTTACGTTAAAAGGAAATAATTGGGTTTCACAGTTATTTGAAACTTTATGGCTCACAAAAGTAAAACCAACTACAAGCATTTTAGTTACTGCTGAACATTGAATTTGCATATTTTCAATTTTTTAGGAGGAATCCGGTGTTTATATTTTGTAATTAATGGAAAAGTGATGATTACTGATAGCTATTTATTGGTCGACAAAAATAATATTGTTTTTATAAAAAATAAATTTCTAAATTATAAAAACCTAAAATCACGTTGTAAATGAGTAAATGTTAAATACAAATTACTGTATATTTTTTGCTTCATTTCAAAATTTTTGCGTCTTCATCGTTCCATATTTGCTTCAAGGCGGAAGAAAAAAAAGAGTTTTTTTGATTTTGAATTCACACCAAATAACTGGTTGTAAAACACAGTCATGTACTTTTTATAAAAAATTTTTGGTTGCTTTTTTTTAAAAAAGGTAACAATTAGAAAGCTCAAAAAAGTGTGGTGAAAGAAAGAATTTTCTCAGAAAATAAATATTTTGACAGCATCTGTCATTAAATTACTAGATTGTGTCAAAAAAATTCTACATTTACAATGTCCTTAAAAGTACCATTTGAACTACAGTATTTTGTTTAAAATTAAATTTAAACTTTAAATGAAATATTTCAAAAGTTTAAAGTGGCAATAAAATTTGTTTTCGAAATGAATAAGAATAAAATTAATAAAGCTTCCAAAAAATTAAAATGTTCTTTCAGGGACAAAATTTTTAAGATTTTTAATTTCGAATTTTTCTTTGTTTTTTATCAATGTTTGACATTAAAGACCAGAAAACAGCTTATACTCTTTTTAAAAAACGTTACATAAAAAAAAAGTTTTATCAACGAAAATTAAAGAAGCAATCTTTGATATTCTTCTTTTTCTTATTAAGGAATACCAAAAAAGCTTTTTAGAATTCCTTGTTGTTTGTTATTTTAGACATAGTTTTATGCAAAAAAAACGAAAAAGATAAGAAAAGTTCATGTGATCTTTTCTGCAAAAATATTTTAAACAAAAATATGAGAAATCTTAGTCATCCATAAAATGACCAAAAACGGATGTCATCATCAAAGAAAAATTAAAATTACGTCAGAATAAAATAATTTTTAAAAATAAAAAAAAAAATTAACCGGAAACAATAAAATCTTTTTTTATTGACTTACAAGAGATGATGATAACAAAACAAATAAAACAAGGAGTTTTTTTGTGTGTTTTGGATAGCCTCATTCATCACCTCCTCAAAACACTCCTTTTTTAAAAAATTTATGGACATAAATTTATTGCTGTTTTGATAGAGAGAGATAATATACATACGCAGCTTACAACTTGCAAGGGTCTAAATCATCAAAAAACACACGTTGTTCACGTCACAAATGCAATAATAGAGGGAAAACTTTTTTTCTCATTCCATGAAGTACATGTGTTTGGTACTTCATGAAAAATTTTCAGAAAAATGAAGGGGAAGGTGGTGGTACGATAACTATCGTGGATAGATACATACATAGTCTTATGATTGATTACTCCCAAATAAAATCAACAATGATATTTCTTCCCTCTCTATTCTATTAACCTCTTCATCATCAAATATACATATATATTTTTTGTTTGACAAGCAAGAAAGAAAAAACATAACATCAAAAAAACAATGCTTACGTAAAACGAAAAAGAGAGAAGACAAACAAAAGAAATTTTTTGTTATCTTTTATTTTTCAGTTTTGATAGTTGAAAGATCAAGTCGAAGGTGGAAAAGGAAAATGGAAGGGAAAAAGAGGGAGTGTCCATAGCAATAAAAATAATGAACAGATCAGTATAAAAGCAACCCAAAAATATGCTGTAAAAGTTTAGGGTGGAAAAGGAAAAAAAATTGTTTTGAATTGACTTTTGTAGATTTTAATGATGATCGAAGATTGTCAAAAATGTTTAAACAAATCTATCATTTAGGATTGTTGAAAAATAAGCTTCTGGGATTTTTAAAAAATTTTGTTGAGGCTTCAACTCAAGAAAAAGCTTTTGGGGGTTAAATATAACATTTCCAAACATCAAAGAGAATATACCGCTTTGCGGAGTTGAATTGGATCGAAAAATAACTATTGTTTTTACGAATTTTTTACGTTTCTTACAGTATATTTCGAAACAGTCAAAATACAGTACTCATTGTAAATTGTTTTAGAAAAAAACTTTACACAATGTCATCTACAAAAGATTCTACAGTATATGAATACGAAATTTCAAGGAAAATTTATAATCAGGTATTTTTGTCATTTTTATTTTTACATTATTTCATAAAAAAATTTGTTTAGGAAGAATTTGATAAAGAATTTTGTTATGAACATTCTCCAAAATCTTGGAGAGATTATCTCCCAAACTCATCTTCCTTGGATCGAAGATATTTTACAGAACAACTAAAAATATGGTTTCCATTTTTGGATTGGATTCCAACATATAAAAGTACATTCATTGTTCCAGATATTTTGGGAGGTTTAACTGTTGCAATTATGTCTGTGCCACAAGGTTTGAATTTGGTTATGGTAGTTTTCATGAGACAGATTTTTATAGCAATGGCATATGCACATTTGGCAAATTTGCCACCCGTGATTGGGCTGTACACTTCATTTTTGCCAGCATTGATATATGCATTTTTTGGTACATGCATGCATACTTCCATTGGTACGTATTTGATGGATTATGCAAATTTTTGAAAACTTGCAAAAATTTGCTTAATCCATATTACCCCTATCAAGATAAACATAACTTTAATCTTTTAGGCATGTTCGCAGTTGTTGCTTTGATGGTTCGAGATGTAATTTCCCATGAAGTCCCAAATGCCGAAGATGTTGTGGCAAATATGTCCACAATTGATGGTGGAGGTGTTCCACTTTCAGCAAGACCTGACGTGCAATTAGTAGTAACTTTAACATTCTTAGTTGGATGTGTTATGGTTGTTATGTCCCTTCTACAAATTCACATGTTTGCATCATATTTATCAGAATCCTTGATCAGCGGATTCACAACTGCTGCTTCCATTCACGTTGTTTTGTCACAAGTTCCACCATTGTTAGGATTGGAAGGTGTTACAGAAAGAAGTGGATTCTTGAAAGTTTATTGGGTAGGTCAAATTTGGCACTGAATAAGGTCTTGAATTATGCAAATTTAATTTTAGACTTTAAATGATATTTTTTCACGGATTGAACATGTTAATTGGGCAGTTGTAATTTTATCGGCATGTTGTGTAATTCCATTATACATTGGCAGAACATACGTAAATCCAGCAGTTAAAGAAAAAATTTGTTCTTTACCAATTCCATTGGAATTAATTGTTGTAAGTTTGAAGCTACAGTATTTTTTCATTTTTTTGTAAAAAAATGCATTTTAGGTTGTAATTACAACATGCTTATCACAATTCTGCAAATTTCAAACAAAATATAAAATGGATATTCTTGATGAAATTCAAGAAGGGTAAGTGATACTTTTTACAGTAATACCATAAAATTGTAAAAATATGCCCAATTTTGGTTTTATGCAAATTTTTTGACCAAAATTGATCTTTGAAGTAATTGTTTTTCTTCAATGATTTCATTAATCTATGCTTCTGTAAATTTTTTACGTCATTTTTTTAATTGGTACCACTTCCTTATTCTTTTTTCCCTTTTCTTTGAACTTTAAAATATCAAAACTGAAAAATAAAAAGCGATAACAAAGTTTGCCTTAATTCTGTGTATAAACAAAGGAAAAACCGTTGTTTTGTTTGACTTTTATCAGTAAAAAAATAATTTTCGGAAGGAAAAAATTTATCATTGTTTTTTCCAATGAGGATTAAATCAATCATAAGACTATGACCATAGTTTAATTGGTGTCTTTTTAACTTTGTGCTTTGATAGTACACTGACGTCCAAAAATTGACTTTTGATGATCAAAAAAATAGAATCGGAGATTAAAGTAAATTAGATTTTTAAGTTGGCAATTGCCATTTTAAGTTCTCTAACCAATATTATGCAAATTTCCTTTTCAGTTTCCCTGCACCAATCCTTCCACAATTCTCTAAAGCTGGGGACCTTCTTCCACATGCTGCCATTATTGCACTTGTTATTTATTCTGTAACATTTTCGGTCGGAAAATTATTTGGTAAAAATCATAAATACAAAGTTGATCCCAGTCAAGTATGTTTCATATGGCAAAAATATTGTTTAAAATAATTATGCAAATTTTTTTTGTAGGAACTTCGTGCCCTAGCTTTATGTCAAATAATTCCTAGCTTCTTTCTTTGCCATCCAGCAAGTGTTAGTTTATCCCGGTCACAAATTGTCGCACAAGCAGGCTCAAAGACACAATTGGCAAATATCGTTTCGGCATTTTTAATGTTGGTTGTGATTTTATGGGCTGCTCCATTGTTGGAATCTTTACCCATGGTGAGATACTGTAATTATGAAGATTAAATTAATTAAATAATTTTAAGGCAGTATTAGCTTCGATTGTTGTTGTTGCATTAAAAACAATGCTGATGCAATGCACAGAATGTGGAGAACTTTGGAGAACTTCAAAATATGATTTTGTAAGTTGCTAAACACTGTAGATGAAAATAATTTGCATAATCTTGTTTAGGCAGTTTGGATCTTCTCTTTTGGGATTACATTAATTTGGGACGTTAGCGAAGGTTTAATAGCATCATTGTTATTCGCTATTGTTACAATTGCAATTCGATTTCAATGGTTTGGTTTTAATTTTAAAACACTATTGATTTATTAATAATTTCAGGGCTGATAACAAGATTCTTGGACGAATTGACCATACTGAAATATACCGAGAACAGGAATCATACGTGTAAGTTTATTAATCAATTCCAGTAATAACTAATCAATTAATTACTTTTTAGTAAAAATGCCATTGTCTACCCTGAATATACGGTACTTTCCTTCAATGCACCCCTATTGTTCTTCAACACGGATAGATTTAAAGAAACTGTAACCCAAGAAATTTCACTTAATTCTTCTGTAAAATTTGTTATTCTTGATGCATCTGGAATTATTTCTTGTGATCGAATGGGAGCATTTGCTTTGGCAGAAATTTTTGAAGATTTACGGCAATCTTCTAAAGTACTGTATTTGGCCGGATTGAGGGAAGAAGTCTATGAAATGTGTGATCGATGTGGAATTTCTAAAAAAATTACAAAGAAATTCATTTTCCCAACAATTAATGATGCCGTGCTTTTTGCGAATGAAGAAATTGCAAGATCTAAAATTTCAAAATTGCCGGAGGGGGATTTGCTTGAAAGCATTGAAATTTCCAAGTGTTAATTAATATTTTTTTGATCTCGATTTTGAATGTACATAAAAATGTAAATGTATATATTTTAATAATAAATAATTTATTAATATTTAAAAGAAATTTATGCTTTGTATTTTAAGAAAATGTTAATTCATTTTTTAAGAAAGGTACAAACTGAATGAATAAAGAAAAGAAATAAGTGATTTACAATCGATTGGAACTGAGTATTAAAACGCATTTTTTTTCAACTTCGAGGAGGGTGTGTATAGTCGATTTTTCAAAGTGATCCAAAAAAGGTGATTCTTGGCCAAAAAACTCGTATAGGGTCCCTGAGCACCATACGGTGTGTGATTTTTGTTTAAACCCCCTGGGGGGATCAGGGGGATTAGCTATATCCCCTGAGGCATGAAAAATCGAAAACTGCGGATTAAGCAAAAGTAATGATTGGGGAAAGTTTTTAGGACCTATATGAAACTCCTGAACAAATTTGGGGTGTTTAAATGCATTTTAAGATGCCGTTTTGGGGTATGGAAAATTTGCATATACATATCTTGCCGCATATCTCGAAAACCATATTGCGGTATAGAAAAATGGAATAGTCCAGTAAATAACCCATAAAAAGGGCTACATATTAGTACTATAACGGCATTTTCAAAGTGAGGGGAAAATATCGAAAATGCCAAAAAACGCTTTCCCTGTGTTAGTAGATAGTCAAACTTTGCAGCGCTTCCTTTGCTGCGACTATGGCTCAGCTGGGTAACGCGCTGTTTTTGCGATCCAAAGGTCTGGGGTTCGGATCCCAACTGCTGTATTTTGTTTTTTTCAGCTTTTAAAAGCATAAATGTTGTATTATTTATTAATTGTGATGTGAAAATACATGATAAAAAATATTATAAAATAGTTTTTTTCGGTTAAAATGTTTTTTTAATCATTAAACCACATTTACAGTATTACTGTATTTGCAAAAACAAAACTTTTTCAGTTTTTTTGTTGTAATCAAGTTTTTTCTTTTTAATAAAAAGTTGATGTTATAAAAATTATTAAAGTAAATAAGGAAGACGATTTTATAAAATTAGATTTTATTAAATAATCATTTTGATTAAATTTTCCAGTTGTTTTTGTAATTAAAAAAAATTAAAATCGTATTAAAAAAAGTTGTGAGAAAAAGGGTTTGTTTATTTAAGTTTTAAAAATACATATGTTTGTTATTGAATAAACTTAGTTATCAGATTCAATTTTTTATTAAAATGCAAAATGACAAAATAACAGGCACTTTTAGAAAAAAATATTTATTCATTGTCAGGTAAGTAGTCATTCCACAACTTTAACGTTACTTGGAGGCGGAGCATGTTAGAGAAACACTAAATACAACTGTACGAGAGAGAGCGCAGACACCGCCAGACGCCCCGATTCGGTATACTGTATTTGCAGTTCGGATAGTTAACGGATTATTCGTTACCTAGTTTTCTTTCGTTCCCTAAATTCGTCTACTAACTTTTTTCGTTACCTAAAATTGCTCTACTATTTTCAGGATAGATTTTTTTGCAGTTCGATCTTTTATTTTTTTAAATTTGACTTTAAAACTTTTTTGTTTTTAAAAGAAGTCAAAAAGTTAAAAATTATTTTTTCTTTGAACTTAATTTTAATCTATTTTCTTTGAACTTAACTTTAACATATTGAACTTAAAAAATTAACAACTTTTTTTCTTTGAACTTATAAAAAACAATCATGGATTAACTTGCTCTCACCTTTTCCCTCATAAACCTCGATTTTTCCGCGCATACTCTTTTTCTCTCTCATTCTCCTTCTTTTTCCCATTTCCCTCCCTTTGACACTTTTGTTTTTTGCTTTCAAGTTCGCAAAAAGTCAAATGCATGATTTCATGATCAAAGGCGGCATCATGAATTTTTTTTAAAAAAATCTTGGAATGAATTATAAGCTCAACATAAGCTAAAAAATGCTTGTTTCACATGAAAATAACCAAATTTGGGAATGCATGAGACAAAAAAATATTTTTAAAAAAAGTAACTTTATTGTCAGAATTTTATCGCAAATCACAAAAAACACTTTTTTTTTGACAATAAACATGATTTCAAATGAAGTTGCTATTTTTATCAAAGTCCCGCGCAAATGCACCTTGACTTAAAAGACGTTCATAAATATTTCCTTGCGCATATATTGGTTGAGGTTGAAGTTTTTCTTGCTCTTTTTTGACCACTTTTGGCTTGATTTGTCTTGGTTTTTTAGGAGGAAGAATGTCTTTTTTTATCTTTTCATAGTCAATTTTCCGCTTTCGCTCTTTTTTAGGCATTATACCCGGAGGCGGAAGAAAAGTCAAAGCGTGACGCTTAATAACGTTTTTGTGGTTTTCTGGCATTTCTTCATGCACTTCGTCATAGTATCGTTGTCGTTGCAATAATTCTTGATTTTCAAGATTTTTAATCATTGCTTTATTAGTTTGCTTCCAACTTTTTGCTTGCTTTGGCTCTTGATTTTTTTCTTTCTCAATCAAATTAGAATATCTGGCAGTAGGTATTGCCACAAATTTCTGCATCTGAATCAAGTATATTTTAGATTCAGAAAATCTTACATAAAAAATTAAATGCTCGCGAACAAAGTTTGATTATAAAAAAAAAAGATCCTTTATTTTTTTTTTGACGTTTTGTGATTTCCATGTTAAAAAATACAATTATTGGTTCATGTTAGTAAAAATACGATATAAAATATAGGATAGCCAGCAAAAGCATCCAGTAATAAATATTATAATTTCAATAAAAGTGGGGTTAGAAGAAAGGGAAACAATAGACGGTGGGGGATTAAAAGAGGGGCAATCGGTAGGATAATTGTTTTGTGCCATTGTTGATGCAAAAAAAAAGAAGAGAAAATAATAAATCAACTGCATTCCGAGAGCGCGAAAGGATTAAACTGACATGGCCGTAGTGATTGTTCTCGATTTGTCAAGAGCAAGGATTGAATTGAACTCTCCGAAAATAACAAGTTGTAAGCCAGTAGGAGGAACAGGTTGAGAAAACTTGAGGGAAATTGAGGTTGCGCCAATTTGTTCCAATTCAACGACCGCTTCATTATTCAAAGATTGCAAATCAAATCCAAAAATTGCAGAATGAGCCATGTATTGTTTAAATGAAATATTATGTGCACATTTTGTTGCATCACTTAAATCTTTATAAGCACGAGTTACTTGTTTGGTGTTCCATTTTAATTTATAAGGATATGCAGGTGTATGAGCTCCATTTGTAACTAATCCAATTGATTCCAAATTAAAGGTACCGAAATTAAAAGGTGACATTGACATTGTGCCATTAAAAGCAGTTGCATCAACCAAAGCAGCGAATACACGTTTTGGTAAATAATCATTAAATAAATTTGTACCAAAATCATATCTGCCCCCATCAATAAAGAAATTTTTCATGACATTTCTTTTGTAATTGTACTTTGCAAGCACTCCTTTATTTAGTCGTTCTTGGAAAGCGCAATCCATTTGAGGCATAAGCAAATGTTGACGAGTATAAAGCTTGCAATCAAGAATATGATACTGATATTCACTTTTACCAGTATTTAAAAGTGTAAAATGAGCATTGTGAGGTGTAAGCTCAATATCAATCATCATTTGATTAAGCATGAGCTTCTTTTGACGGAAAATATCAGCATCGATGGAACAAACAGTTTCATATGTTGCTCCATTTTCATATAAAGCACGTCTTGCAACAAAACCTGGACCAGACATTTGATCAAGTTCATCTTCATAATATCCAGATGCTTCCAATCCTTCAGAAGTTCGAGTTACTCCAAGTCCAAGTCTTCTTCGAAGATAAACATTGTAAGCATACAAATCATTCGAATTGTAAACTTGACGTCCATTAAAAGATACTTTCATATTTTTAATAAAGCTTCCACCAAATGCTTGAATAAAACTAACAGGTTCAGCATTTGTAACAGGGACATATTTATCACCTTCTTTTTTAGTTAAACGGAAGCTAGATACCATATAACTTTTAGAAAAATCAATATAAGTTTGGCCAGAATTAATTTGAAAATGAATAGGGCCATTTCCTAATGGAGTAATTGGAGAGTATTCAACGATGGATGATTGTTGAAATCCAACTAAAACAGGTTTTGTGTTGAAAAAATCAACGGCAAGTGGAAGCTTTTCATCACAAGTTGGATCAAGTTTTTGCATTTTTTTGTAACTTTAATTAATTTTTTGTAACTTTAATTAAAAAATTAAAAATAAAACAATAGAAAAATCAAATGCCACTGAGTTTTAAAAAAAAGAATAGAGACAATAAAAAAAGCCACCGTAGGCAAAGAAAGAGTGGCACTCGATGTCGATACAGTGAACAGCTGCGCAACAGGTGCAAACGCGGGAAAAAGTTGCTTCTCCCCTCTCTCTCTCTCTCTCGCATGTGTGTGTGTGTGTCTATAAAAAATGCCATTTTTTCGTGATTTTTCTTTAAAATTTCCTTAAAGCAATATGCTTGATCATTGTTTTCTGTAACTTTTCAGTTTGCTTTTTTAGAAAAAGGAAATTTTTTGTAGCTTTTTCTTTCTATATTTATCGTATAACGGACATACTTAAGCGTTATTTTCAGTAAATTTTCAGTAGCGATTTTTGCTCACATTTTTTCTTTCTTTGTTATATTTTGTGTAAAAAAACGAGGGTTTAAGAAAAAATTTTATTATACTTTTTTTTCAAAAACAAAAAAAATTATGAAGCAACAAAACAATCTTGAGGCAAGTAAATGCAACCATTATGATTGTCACGAACAATAAAGTGGGGAACACTGACTAAACGTGCTTCTGCTTTGAAATAGTATGTCATGGAAATGCGTTCAGTGGTTGTTGTGAAAATAATTTCTGGATCAACAAGTCTTACAAAGTTGGTTCGAACAGACAGAGAACGTAAATCAATATTATTCCAGTGTTCAATTTCAATTAATTTTGTCCAATTTGGGGTAAAAAATGACCGAAGTCCTTTTCGTTGATGGCGATGATTCAAAGGAATTCTTCCATAAGAAAGATATTCATTTAAAACTGGCAGTGCCATTCTCGACAGCCTCTCCTTAGGTCAATAAAAGATTAAACTAATTGCCTATTTGTTTTGCCATTTCTTGCTATTGTTTTCTGTGCGCGCTTTTCCAGAAAGGTTGTTATTTCATTGTTTTCAGCAATGACCGAGCATGTGGCGATTCCTTTTGTTTTGGATAAAACCTCAAAAATAAGTATAAGATTAGCGGGAAGTCTTCATTTCAAAGGGGACGGATGGCGTTGCGGATTAAAAACTTTTAGTTTGGACAAAAAATGGTCTCTTATGCACGAAAAAATAACTCTAATATATTCAAATGGATACAAGTCTGTTCTTAAACCAAAACAAACACACTCTGTTACGCAATTAAGTTATGTTTTAAATGAAATGTTTCAAAAAACTCGGGCAAAAAGAAGTGACGATATTTTTGATGATATTACTTTTAATGAAAGTGAATCAGAAGAAGAAAGAGAAGTAACCCCGCCACCATCGATAATGCCATTTTCCCCGGATAAACTTGATGCATCAAAAAGCAAAGAAAAGAAAGCTTATGTCCAACCACCTCCAAGTCTTTTGCCCTTAGAGCCTGAATTTTTAGGAGGTCAGAAACTTAATATTGAAGTGAAAGAAAATGACAAGTTTCAAGTAGTGACATTTCCAACAGATGAAGAAGACAAAAGTGGAGATAAAGAATATTTGGTCTATAAAAATCTTAAAGAGGCATTTTATTTTTCACCTGAATTGCCCGTGGATGCAAACTCTTTTACAGAAAAAGGGTTTCGATCAGTTAATTTTACATTCAATTCTGACAAAAATAGATATGAAGTTAATTATGATCCGCAATATATTAGAGCAATTCATTTAACCACGGGATTTCGTAAAGCTTTAGGCTTTTTATTCAAGGATGTTGTTTTTAATAATCAAGTTGCAAATTTTCCGCCAAAAATTGAAGATTTACATAGTCATGTTCATGTTTACGTAAATGATATAATTTTTCCTATTTATTGTGGCCAACTTAAAGAAACTATTTTGGATATTATACCTGTTGCCCCCAATCTCGATCCAATATCTGTCACATACGAAAAGCCAAATTATTTAAAAATGGCACTAACAAGAGTCGATAATATTGAACTTGAATTTAAAGATATTTATGGTAATCCAGTTATTGGAGATATGGCATTTGGTCATGTATTACTTGAGTTTAAAAAATTTCCAAACTCTGTTATGCCCTAAAATCATGTTAATTGTCAAAAAAAAAGTGTTTTTTGTGATTTGCGATAAAATTCTGACAATAAAGTTACTTTTTTTAAAAATATTTTTTTGTCTCATGCATTCCCAAATTTGGTTATTTTCATGTGAAACAAGCATTTTTTAGCTTATGTTGAGCTTATAATTCATTTTAAGATTTTTTTAAAAAATTTTTCATGATGCCGCCTTTGATCATGGATTCATGCGTTTGACTTTTGCGAACTTGAAAGAAAAAACAAAAGTGTCAAAGGGAGGGAAAGGGAAAAAGAAGGAGAATGAGAGAGAAAAATAGTATGCGCGGAAAAATTGAGGTTTATGAGGGAAAAGGTGAGAGCAAGTTAATCCATGATTGTTTTTTATAAGTTCAAAGAAAAAAAGTGTTAATTTTTAAGTTCAATATGTTAAAGTTAAGTTCAAAGAAAACTATTTTAAAATTCAAAGAAAAATTAATTTTTAACTTTTTGACTTCTTTTTAAATACAAAAAGTTTTAAAGTCAAATTTAAAAAAAATAAAAGATCGAACCATACGTGAAGAAGGGGTGGGAATTCCCACCCTACCCCCCCTCCCCCCCCTTGCATGAAGATTTTGGGAAAAAAGTTGTAAGGAGGGAGTACGTGAAAAACGGAAAAAAAAATTAAAATGAACCCTTTAAATTTTTACGATTTTTTTCTCAATTTATTAGGAAAATGCACTATATTTCTTAAATTCTCAAAATTTTCTCAGATTCCTTTTATGTTAATTCTAACATTTGTACAGTTTAGCATGTTAAAATGATGAATAACCGTATTGATTCATATCTTTGTGATTTTTCGGAAAAAGTAAATTTCACTACAATAAACAATGATCAAACCGGTGTGGTACAATTCCAAACTATAAATCCTTTTCTATTTTTTGTTTATTAGCCTTTATTAATCTCGTTTTTCATCGGTAACTTAGTTTCATTTTGTAAAACTTCTGAAGTTGAGAATGAACTATTTGCAGAGGATCTGAAAGCACTTTCTGCTTCACTATCAGCTGGTGATTCACCGCTTCATCAACTTCTCGCCAAACTTGAAACCTAGACAAACGAAAATGAGCTTGAGGTAGCTCGCAACAAATTCAATGTTTTACATTGCCTTTCCAAAAAGAATCCAAAGATCTCTTATGTTTTCAACGGGTATAATATACCAAATAATCAGTCTTTAATAAGAGATCTAGGATTATTAGTTTCCGATGATCTAAGTTGGGAACCACATATCAACAAATTCATTGATAAATTTGAAAAAGTACGGCGAATTGCGATTTGAATCCGTTTGCAAGTTCATCAAGTTTCAGTTGCTAATTTAAAAAAGAAAGAACGTGGAAAAGTTTATTAGTTACTACAAGATATTTTACATATTTTGCCACCAGTTTTTTTCGGTGTTGAAGGAGGTAACCAAGCTTTATCAATTATAAGAACGAGATCGATCATATTGTACAAATTCAAAACTAAAACCTTCATCTTTGCTTTCACTGTCAACTAAAGCAATTATCATTTTCATCGATATCGGACTTTCTGATTATTTAATAACCAAAAACTCTGCTGCTCGAAATCTGTTATTGAGTTAAGATTGCTACGATGGATTGTGCATTTGTTTTTTTAAAGTTTAGGATAGAAGAAGCTTCTCTTAATAACGGTCATACAGATTGGGGACGGCAAAAAGCTTTAAAACTTTCATTTATAATCATTCCTATTACGATTTTTAACCGTTTAAACTATGTACAAGTGATAAATAGGGTATTGAAGTTATTCAAACATTTAGTATCGCGTTAATGTGAGAATAGCAAAAGGGGCCATGGTCAGCTAATAATTACGGCAAATAAGTTTGAACATGTGAGGATTAACATGAAATATGTTTTGGAACAAAACCGAAAAGACAAGCTGATATGGTTCCTTGTAAGAAAAACTTCTTCTAGCCCGAACGCTGCATTTAAAGTAACATTGTGAGTGCATTGGTCGAATCAGAAAAATGCAAAGCCTTTCGAAACTTCAGAATGCATTTTAAACTGGTCCATCATCAGCAAGATCTTGAAGTTTATGTTTAAGTTTTCCACTAACAATAACTAAAGTGACGAACTAAAGTTTTATAAAATAAAATTAATGAATCTTATTATATTTGAAACACCTCTTTGAAAAAGCAATATGACAGTATCTTAAAAATCAACTTAAAACTGTACTATTGACAATATTGTCGACTTATGCTTAAAGTGCATCAGCTAACACGTTTACCGCATTCTAGTTTTTTAATTTAATAATAAATTTATGAGCCAAGTCATTATCACAAAGAGATAATCAGCTAAAAGCAATGGACTTTCTAATCTAAATATTATACTATGCTAAAAACAAAAAACATATTTCGTTATAAAAAGATAACGTGCAGGCTCTAATGGGAAAGAATCCCATTATTATAAGATAAGAAACAGATAAGGGAAAACCCTTTAGATTATCGGCGGCGCGAAGCGCCGCCGAAAAATTTTTTTCGGATTTGGCGACCTTTTTGTCGGAGGGGGTTGTATAGGGTTTGCCTCATTCCCACCCTCTTCTTCACGTATGGATCGAACTGCAAAAAAATCTATCCTGAAAATAGTAGAGCAATTTTAGGTAACGAAAAAAGTTAGTAGATGAATTTAGGGAATGAAAGAAAACTAGGTAACGAATAATTCGTTAACTAACCGAACTGCAAATACAGTATACCGAATCGGGGCGTCTGGCGGTGTCTGCGCTCTCTCTCGTACAGTTGTATTTAGTGTTTCTCTAACATGCTCCGCCTCCAAGTAACGTTAAAGTTGTGGAATGACTACTCAGGTAAAATGATTTCATTAGCGTCCTTCCCTTTTTCTGATTGGGAAATAATGGATTCAATAATTTCTGTTTCTTCGTCAAAGTAGTGTTCATCTTTTTGATATGCAAAATCTGAAGCATCATCAATTGCTATTTCGTCGCGTGTTGCTTGACGTATTTGTTCCTGATCATTTTCAGTTAATGTAGGTTGACTTTTTTTTCTGGCCAATTCTTTGAGTTTGTTCTGTCTTGTCGAGAAGTAACTAGCAATTTGACTGCTACTCAAACGTTCATTTGCTTTGATTAAGGGATTTCGTGATGACCTCATGCGTTTTTGCACTACATATGAATCAACACGTTTTTGGCCGCTTTGTGTAAATATTATAAATTGATTATTAAGGAATGTCTCCATTTCTATTGTATATTTCGTCCTTTTATTAGGGGTTTTTAAAGCCCAACCTTCGTTTTCGACTTCTGATTCGTCTGTTGTGTAATCATCGATTGACATGACTGCTTCAATGAACAAATCGTGCTGAGTTTTGGTGCCTGTGACGAAATCATAGAATAACTTGTAAGCTTTTTCATCCAATGTTTCTTTAATTGGAGAAATATGATGATGTCCGCGTTGATGATGTTTTTCAAGATTTTTATGGGTTAGAAAAACATCCCGACAGCCATGTACGTCGCAGTGATATAAAATCTCCCCAGTTTCTATTTCTGAAATAGAAACTGGGGGGACGACTTTCCATAGCTGAATCTGCCGCATAAAACTTTTTAACTTCCATTAAGAGCTCTCTTTGCACCGGATTCAACTCATCTTTTTTAAGAGAAGTCGCAGAAAAAGTAGCATCATGCAGCTTATTTTTATTTTGCAATCCAACCAAAAGAGTTGCAGTATTTTCCGATATTTTCCTGTACATGTTGATGTAAATGTACTTGCTTTCGCGACTGAGAAGGTGCCATGGTCTAAGAGTAGCCCTAGGTTGAACATGTATAGCTTTTAAAAAATTATCAAAAGCCGATTTGACAGAATCCTCGCAAATTTCCATAGGCTCATCATCAACCATTTTAGCGATGGCTTCGTTGGCTGCCGTTTTGCAACTCCTTACACTTGTTGTTGTTTCAATTTGAGGAGAAGTGGCTGCTGGACACTGATCTGCTACTTCTTGACATTGTTGAAAAGAGTAATGGATAATATTACGATGTCTATTGCAAAGTGCTAAAAATGTTATAATGTAAGTGAGTCATATGTGAAATGCCCTACGTATTCCAACATGTGCTAATGTTCCATTAACATATAATAAAACTGCAGCTTGATTAAAAGAAAGAACGGGTCCTTGGGCTTGAACAACTACACTATGAGTCAGAGCAGAAGATTTAAACATTGAACATGCTGGTTGCTTATGCACTTGCTTTACATGCTTGTTTGAATTCCATTTAAGGCTTAATTCATCACGATGATGGGGGCAAATAAACAGACTTTGAATCATTGCTTTTTGAGCTTCATTATTAAAATCAAGATTGAAAATTCCAGCGCCTCTGGCAATTACTAAACTCGCTTCATTCGCTGCTCCCAGCTCCAGAATTTCAGGAGCAGTATTTTCAACAAGCACACGAAAACTAAAATGTTTATTATTTTCAAAAAAAAAATAAAACGTTTAATTTAAAAATAACCTTATTAATTCAACATCAGTAGAACAATCAACAGAAACTTTAGAAAGGTCTGGTCTTTCTTTTGTCTCAAACGAAGTTTTTCTTTCAGTGTGAAAAAAACATTCATGAGATTCAGCATTTGCACTAATACAAAGTGCATCGAGCTTCAGTTTTTTTACAACAGTGTCATCGCAATCATGCGTACGGTCTCTTTTGGGCATAGCTACCCCAAATTTGGATATACAGAAAACCAACAAAAGTAAAATAATCACCTTCATTTTTCAGCAAAACAATGTCTTGACCAAAAAATTCTAATAATGATGAAAGGTAAAAAAAATTTACTAGCTATTTATACTGACAAGTAAGGATAAAGAAAACCTGTCTATTGCAAAAAACAAACGAATCTTCTTTCTTAAATCCAATCTATTTTTGGCTAAAACTACTTATACAAAAAACAACAAAGGTTTTTTTATTATACGAAAAGCTTTTTTTTAAAAAAAGCAGTTTGTTTTTTATTTTGTCAAGCTGTATTCATGTATTCCTGATCAATCAAACCTGCTTTCTTTAAAAAACAAACGAATCTTCTTTCTTAAATCCAATCTATTTTTGGCTAAAACTACTTATACAAAAAACAACAAAAAATTTTTTTATACGAAAAGCTTTTTTTTAAAAAAAGCGGTTTGTTTTTTATTTTGTCAAGCTGTATTCAAGTATTTTTCAAAACAAGTCATCATTTCAAAAAAGGTAAAAATAGAAAAACAAAACTATTCACAATGCATTCATTCCGAGATTTAACAAAAAACAACTTTATATAAATGATTCAACAAACAATAAAAGAAAAACAAGCATCATAAATTTAAGCATTTCCGTGAACCATTACTTGACTTTGGGTTTGAGCCTGTTTATTGCTAATGATGACTTTAATAACAACGGAAATATGAATGCAAATGGATATTGTCAAGGATGCAGAGATAACACCTTCCCGAAATGGACTCAAATAAGAATTATCAGCTTTAGCTTTTTCAAGTTCGACCATTCTTTGCTCGAGTTTAGCATAATTCGTATCATCCAAGTTTGGATGAGGATAATTATTTAAATAATTAATATGGCATTGAAAACTTTTATCAATAATATGTGCAATCAAAAGTTTGTCTGCTTCATTAATTTCAGAAAGTTTTTCGTTGATCAAATCATAATTGGCAACATTTAAGCATATTGGATTGCTGAAACAAATCAATAATATTCAAATTTATTAAAACGTTTACTTACATGTTTTTAGGAGCAAACAAAAAGGTATTATCATTTGCACCACAACAAAAAGCAATCAACATAATAATAACAACTTTGAAGTAAACCATAATTCGTAACAGTATAACAAAAAAGAGAATGCAACAAGAAAGTATTGAAAAAGACAAAGATAAACGGAAAATTTAATCAAAATGATTATTTAATAAAATCTAATTTTATAAAATCGTCTTCCTTATTTACTTTAATAATTTTTATAACATCAACTTTTTATTAAAAAGAAAAAACTTGATTACAACAAAAAAACTGAAAAAGTTTTGTTTTTGCAAATACAATAATACTGTAAATGTGGTTTAATGATTAAAAAAACATTTTAACCGAAAAAAACTATTTTATAATATTTTTTATCATGTATTTTCACATCACAATTAATAAATAATACAACATTTATGCTTTTAAAAGCTGAAAAAAACAAAATACAGCAGTTGGGATCCGAACCCCAGACCTTTGGATCGCAAAAACAGCGCGTTACCCAGCTGAGCCATAGTCGCAGCAAAGGAAGCGCTGCAAAGTTTGACTATCTACTAACACAGGGAAAGCGTTTTTTGGCATTTTCGATATTTTCCCCTCACTTTGAAAATGCCGTTATAGTACTAATATGTAGCCCTTTTTATGGGTTATTTACTGGACTATTCCATTTTTCTATACCGCAATATGGTTTTCGAGATATGCGGCAAGATATGTATATGCAAATTTTCCATACCCCAAAACGGCATCTTAAAATGCATTTAAACACCCCAAATTTGTTCAGGAGTTTCATATAGGTCCTAAAAACTTTCCCCAATCATTACTTTTGCTTAATCCGCAGTTTTCGATTTTTCATGCCTCAGGGGATATAGCTAATCCCCCTGATCCCCCCAGGGGGTTTAAACAAAAATCACACACCGTATGGTGCTCAGGGACCCTATACGAGTTTTTTGGCCAAGAATCACCTTTTTTGGATCACTTTGAAAAATCGACTATACACACCCTCCTCGAAGTTGAAAAAAAATGCGTTTTAAGGCGGTTCATCATGTTTCCCAAAGTTGTGCAAAATAATTATTATTTAATTCATTAAACTTGTATCGGGGATATTCAAAAGATATCGGGTGCATTTTTAATGTCCTTGTGTGAGAGAGCGAGCGACGATAAGATGGGTTAATATATCGTTGCTAATATCCTAATCATATTGTTGAAAGTGTGGAACGGGGATGTATCTATACCCGTTAAAGAAATTACCATCTTACTACCCCAATATCAAATTTAATGGATTTTTACATCTTTTGTTTAAGAGACAGTCTACGAGAGAATTTGAAAATTCAGGGTTGAAGCGGAACTGAAAATTTTTAAATGAAATTTTTTGTGGTCCATTCGATTAAACTAGGTGAAAAAAGGTTATTCTGAAGGTTTTGGGTCAATCTATCTCGTACTTTTGATTTACGAGTAAAGTAAAGTTACTATATAGCCAAAAATGGAAAAATTCGGGAAAAATCCAAAAGTGAACCAATCAAAAAGTTATTTCCCATGATTATACATATAAGTAAGGACTATTTTTTGCACTATACAAAAAAATTTTACCTGACCTCTAATGTCGAAATTTCAGCTATTGTAATTTTCGACACAGAACAAAAAATTTGCATATGCTAGACCTAGAGCAAAAAAACATCGCACTAAATAGCCCTGTTTCTGGGCTTTCCAAAAATATAAAATTTGTGAAAATCTATGGGCAGAAAAACGGTAGCCGGTAAAAATGGTGCGCGTGATCAATATCTACAACATCAACCTCGGGGCAAAACTCATGTATGATGAAAGATATGGACATGTGGTGACTTACACTATATAATATCATGTTGTTAGAGTATTCTGGGTGAATTTCATGACATTTGGATATCATTTAGACATATGCCATCAACATGAAATTTCGAAATTTAGCAACATTTGACTTCGAAGGAAAAATCAAGGTAATTTGAGTTTTTGGTTAAAAATAAAAGAGTTAATGCTTTTAAAACATTAAATAGATGTAATATAAGTAATTACAAGCAATGAATATTGACATATCGGTCATTTTTGATTTTTCCGGTTGGTTCGAAATTTACCTTATTTTTGACCATTTTTTGAGGTATCAAAACTGTATGAAATATCATACTTGTCAACTTTTTTTGCCGTTACTGTTCAATTATAACATGTTTAAAGTAAGTTTGTACAATTTAAACACCTGGGGATACCCACTTTTTATTTCTCATCATTTTAAAAATCACGGGATTTTTCACATGTAAATTATCGCTAAAATCGGTGTTTGTTGCATTGAAAAGGGTTCGAAGTGTCTAAGAATTATTTTTTATGATTAATAATGTCATTCAAATTCATTTAGGAACAAATTTGATGGTTATGCAAATTTTCCAAAAACTTCGACTTTCTGAATTTTTTGAATTATTGATTTTTAATCGATTGGCTTTCTTTTTCTGTGTTATGTTTTGAAATACTGTTATTGAAGTCGAAAAAATAGTTTTCGTCTCTTTTTGGAAGAAAAACATTCATTTTAGCGATAATTTACATGTGAAAAATCCCGTGATTTTTAAAATGATGAGAAATAAAAAGTGGGTATCCCCAGGTGTTTAAATTGTACAAACTTACTTTAAACATGTTATAATTGAACAGTAACGGCAAAAAAAGTTGACAAGTATGATATTTCATACAGTTTTGATACCTCAAAAAATGGTCAAAAATAAGGTAAATTTCGAACCAACCGGAAAAATCAAAAATGACCGATATGTCAATATTCATTGCTTGTAATTACTTATATTACATCTATTTAATGTTTTAAAAGCATTAACTCTTTTATTTTTAACCAAAAACTCAAATTACCTTGATTTTTCCTTCGAAGTCAAATGTTGCTAAATTTCGAAATTTCATGTTGATGGCATATGTCTAAATGATATCCAAATGTCATGAAATTCACCCAGAATACTCTAACAACATGATATTATATAGTGTAAGTCACCACATGTCCATATCTTTCATCATACATGAGTTTTGCCCCGAGGTTGATGTTGTAGATATTGATCACGCGCACCATTTTTACCGGCTACCGTTTTTCTGCCCATAGATTTTCACAAATTTTATATTTTTGGAAAGCCCAGAAACAGGGCTATTTAGTGCGATGTTTTTTTGCTCTAGGTCTAGCATATGCAAATTTTTTGTTCTGTGTCGAAAATTACAATAGCTGAAATTTCGACATTAGAGGTCAGGTAAAATTTTTTTGTATAGTGCAAAAAATAGTCCTTACTTATATGTATAATCATGGGAAATAACTTTTTGATTGGTTCACTTTTGGATTTTTCCCGAATTTTTCCATTTTTGGCTATATAGTAACTTTACTTTACTCGTAAATCAAAAGTACGAGATAGATTGACCCAAAACCTTCAGAATAACCTTTTTTCACCTAGTTTAATCGAATGGACCACAAAAAATTTCATTTAAAAATTCTCGGTTCCGCTCGATTTAAATTTCCTGGTAGACTGTCTCTTAAAAAAATATTAAAGATTCAAAGTTTGAAATTCGAAATCAAAAAACGTAAAAATGGGGTTAGTTTTTATCTTTTCACTAACCTTGATGTTAACGGGAAAAAAACCAGTTTTAATTTTTCGTCAACCCTTTTAAAGAAAAATCATTTGATTTTTAACAAAGCAATTTCTTTTTTTGTTTATTGATGACAAAAAAACACTCTGATTTTTCAATTGATTTCTGCTGTTCTTTCTTTTTTGGTTCTAAAAATAGCTGTAAACGATGGAAAGAAATATTCATTGTAGAAGATCGAAATAAGATTATAATGAAAATTTAAAATGGATCAATAGCAAATGGAATACTGTAAAAAATGACAAGTGAACTCAAATTTTATCTAATTTTCTATCATTTTCGGAAGCATTTACATTTACACCTTTTACAGTACTAGTTTTCAAATGAAAATCACTTTTAACATAACTTATGCTACATAAGCATCAAATTTATAAGATGAAACAATAGAAACATATAAAAATGATTTTATTTTTATATTTTTTTTGTCACTTTTTTTCTAAGAGTAACAATTAGTCATCAAAAAATTTTTTTGAGAGTTAAAAAATTATAATTTTAAAACGGAAATTAAATTTATAAATACATGTTTGACTCATAAAAAGATAAAATTTTTATGCCGAAGAATTTCTTTTTGAAGAATATTCCGAAAAGCTAATAATCAAAATTAGAAGTAAATGATAATAAAAAATAAGAAAGAACAAAGCGAAAAAAGGCTGCATCAAAAGTGTTATCAAAATTTCGAAGTGCTAAAATTTTTAATGAGTTAACTGATTCATCCTTGTGTACAACAAACAAAAAAGAATTCGACTATTATAAAATTTAATGTTCAAAGTTTTTAGTGATACTGAAGCAAAAGAATATGTATAAAAATAAGTGGAAGAAAGGGTATTAAAAAAATTAGAGTCATTTAAAAAAGAAGAAAGACTTAATTTTACAAGACTTGGTTTTTTGTGGAAATTTTGCATCAACTTTTTGAGAAACAAAATGCCTCGGCTTCCTTTTGCTTTTATATTTATATTCTTCTTATTTTCGTCTGTTACAAGTCAAACATTTTATGAGATTATAAGAATGAACGATCTCGACCAATTTCGTGGAATCTCAAAAAATCCTTTAATGTTAGCAATGGCAACCGAGAAATTTGTAATTTTTGGAATTTTACATAGCAATTTTACATTTGCCGAAGCAAATAGAATTTTGTTGACAAAAGATTTAATGGGAAAGGGAAAATTGATAGCATTCGAATTTGTCGGATTGGATTCTGTTATTATTTGTGATAACAAAGGATGCAGGTAGGATTTTTTATTTAATGATGTTGTGACTGTAATAATTTTTATATTTAAGCATTTGTCACCTTCTTGGTCCATGCATTACAGTAATTGAAAACTCTACCATTGAAAGTATCAACATTCAATTCAAAAAGGATTTATTGTTTACCCAAGTGACCCATAACAAAAATGATGGAGTTATTTATAGTTTTAAACTTGAAAATGGAAAATATTCATTAAATGGTATATCACAAGATCGAACAACATCCAAGAATGAATTTAAATCAATAACAAGTTTTCCCCGGTATGAACATGTCTATTTTGTTAGTCGTGTAAAGAGAAGAAATTTGAATATTTGTTTATCGGGGTCCAATGAATCTGAAGAAGATCAGTCAGAAGCAAATGTTGAAATTGTTTTAACTCAAATTTGTGACAATGATGAAAGTGACAAAATATTATCGCGCCGGGACATAATTCTATCTTGTGGGGAAAGAAATCTTCACAACGATTCTTCGTATATTCAAAATCAAACAATTTACCGTAATACTTTAAGAAACAATATAGTAGCTGCAACATACTCAAAACATGATGATTCACTTTTTGTTGTAATTGAAGATTTTCCAGGAATTTCTTTTTTGTGTGAATTCAATATGTCCGAAATTGAAAAGGAATTTTGTAATGCATGGCATTTTTGTGAAAATGATTTGACCCTGACATTGAATGTAAGTAACTAATTAGCATTTTTAAAAAAGCCTTGGAGTTTATCTTAGCAGGAGAAATTTCTATACTTTCAAATATCCATAATAGTTTATATCAAATGATTTCTTGCTTAAAATTATTAACGAATTTTAGGATTGTGGTGATGATGAAAAAAATTTTAACAATCGATGCTTTAAAACTTCAAAATCGGAAAATTTTTGTAAAACAGCTGATCAAGTTAGTTTTCATTGATCTTTAATAATTAATTGATGACAGGATAAAAATTTGCAAATCAAATTAAAAAAGATGTGTTCGAAAACAACCAAAGCAAATATCTGACAAAAATGTTTTTAGGAACAAAGATATTTCTCAAAGAATTGTATTACAAATCCTTCACAAAATTTTCATACATCTGAAACCCTCTATCCAACTTACGGTAAATCAATTGCAAATGTAAATAAAGAAAAGTATCTTGGAATTTACGCAACTGATCAAGGCCTTTTCATCTTGAAAAAAGACACACTGACAAAAGTTAGATTTCAATTGAAGAATTCAAAAATTACGATTTTATACGAAATTTCAGTTTGCCTTTTATCCAACATTAAGTCTTACAGCAGTTTATCATTTATATGAATTTCCACTTGAAAGTAAAACGTATTTTACTTTTTGGGATATAACATTCGGGATACTGTATATTGATCCAAAAACAAAATATTCTGTTGGGTGTTTTTTAATTTCTGAAAAAATAACAATAAAAATTTGTAGGTATATTTTAAAAAAATGTTGTGCCTTAAAAAGATATGCGATGAAGTTATGTTCGACTATTATATCAAATGTGGATTATGCAGTTTAAATTATCCAGGTGAATGTGTTTTGGAAGAAAATGCCGAAACTATTTGTGCACCATTATGGTATACACTTAAAGAAAGTGAATATGCAAATCCCAACAAAACATACAGTAAAACAAATTTGATGACGACATATAATGGAGTTTCACGGCGGTATGTACACTATAATATGTGTAACAATATCATAGCAAATTAAAATTTAGAATTAATTGTGTCCCCGTTCACGATGAAACCATTTTTACATGCAGCAAAACTCTTAAAAGTTATCTTCAATCAAGTTTTACTGGTACTTTTTAAGCTTTTAAAACTCTCTTTTTAGTCAATAAATAAAAAATGTTCATTTTTAATTCAGGGGTTGAAAATGAGGCCGGCCTCAGGCCGGGCCGGCTTACTTTTTCAGGCCCAGGGCCGGCCGGGCCGAGCTTTTTGAGGCCTGAGGCCGGCCTTAAAATTTTTATATATTGTTATGAAATAGCGAGGGAATTTTCATTTCTAGTTATTAGACATAATATGTTATAATTCTTCATTGATAAAACATTTTTCATACCAAAAGGAAACTAATTAATCAAAATTTTGTATTTTCAATAACTAGAAATAAGAAAAATATCCCCAACGAAAAAATATTTGAAGGTGAACTTTTGAAACGAAAAAATTAAGGCCGGCCTGGGCCGGCCCTAGGGCCGGCCGGCCGACTAAATTTCCACCTGGGGCCGTATTATTTTTTTGAGGCCTCGGGCCGAGGCCGGCCGTAATTTTAGGCCTCATTTTCAAGCCCTGTTTTAGTTCCAATTTCTGCATCCGATGTTTCTCTCTCTGTTGGCGGCCTGTTATTTGAGTTCGTTTTTTTCCAAAAAGTTTTGTTAAAAAATTTATTTTTAGAATCATAACATTTATCATATTAATTGTTTGCATAATTTTCTGCTTTATTTGTGTAAAAAAGGTATAAATTCTAAACTTATCGCTACTACTGCTACTATTATTTTTCAGATATTTTGTAAACCTAATAGACCCGCTACAACAACGACCAACAAATTTCAAGATGTGACATATACGAAAATTAAAAGTGATTGCTTAATTGATAAAAGTCAAATTGTAGCTCTAAGAAAAATTGGTGAAGGTAGGTTTTTTTTATTAAAATTATGAATTCAGAGTAAAAATCAATCGCTCAATTTTACTTAATTGAATACTATTTATTTTTAGGTTTTAGTGGAATTGTAGAACTTTCAAATTACACAAATGGTTCAGAAGTTAAAAAAGTAGCTGTTAAATATTTACGCGAATCGGGTTTATTAAAGTCAATTGAAGAACTTCGCTTAGATATGTTGAAAGAAATTGAGGAACTTCGATCTTGCAAACATCCAAATATCGTAACCTTTATTGGTTGGATTGATAGTGAACCTCGAATGGCTGTTGTCACAGAATTCATGGCCGGAGGGGATTTGCATGCATATATTTCAAATCCTCAAAAAACCCTAAAATTCTCAACGGCCTTCTCTTTTATCTCTCAAATCTTGGATGGAATGGTTTATCTCAGTCACAATAAAATCCTTCATCGAGATTTAGCTGCACGCAATTGCTTGTAAATAAATTTTAATTTTGATAAAAAAAAATTGTTTAACCAAATTTTTAGATTAAATGAAACATATTCGATTTTGAAAATTAGTGATTTTGGATTAGCCCGAAAAATGAATATCGATTATGAATATTATCAACAAAATCAACGGGCATTGGCATTTCGATGGGCATCCCTGGAAGCAATAACAAGCAATTTTAAATTTACCGTAAAACTGGATATTTGGTCTTTTGCTGTTGTGGTCTGGGAAATCTTTCAAAGTGGGGCAGTTCCGTTTGAAAATATGGAAAGAATTGATGTCTTAAATTATCTCACAAGTGGAAAAAGACTTTCTCAACCTCGGCATTGTCCGTTGGAATTGTGAGTTTTTTGAAGAGATATGGGCACTTATTGAGAATTCCCCCCCCCCCCCTCCCCCTATTTTGACAAATTTTTCTTTCTTTTGAAGGGGGGAATTGTCCATAAGTTCGCTTTAGCGCACATGTTGACAATTTCCCCCCTGTTTTTAACGAATTTAATTCTTATTCAAACTTTTGTCATTTCTATTCACAATGTATGAATTTGCATGAAAAACCTTCAAAAACGTATCAATAGATGACGAAAACACTCAATAAGTACCGATATGATATGATAATTTGTAACTTCGGTAAAAATGTCAGAATTTTTAGGTACAATACAATGCTATGGTGTTGGGATGAAAAACCTGAAGATCGCCCGAATTTCGCTGCACTTAAAGACGATATTAAAGCAATTTACAGCCATATTAAAATTTATGAACCTAAAAAAGTTGATCGATCAATTCGAATTAACAATGTCCATGGATATGAACTTCCAGATCCATAAATAATTGTTATGTTCATTTTAACGAGTTCTTTTTAATTAAATTATCACAAATTGTTTATTTAAATTATTTGAAATTTTAGAAAATAAACAAAATTCGTTGTATTTTTAATACTTTATAAAAACAATATTAAAAAGAATGTCAAATTTATTTTTTCAAAATAAATTTGACATTCTTTAAAACTTAAACCAAAAGTCAATAGTAGAAAAAAATTTTTTTGAAAAGGGCAAAAAAGGGAAAGCAATCGTTGTTCAATGAAGGAAACTACAATGCAACAATTAGAATTGAATTGGGCTCGGCTTTCTAGCGACTTGTTTTTTCTATCTTCAATCAATTAAAAAACACATTGAATTCCTTGGTAATACTTTTGATACTACATTTTAATACTCCATGGACACTTCTCAAAACGCGAAAACGGTACTAAAACAACAAGCTTAATAAAAATCAATCCATCCTGCAGCAAAAATTTCGCTTCAAAAATGTGGATTTTTCATTCTTCGATATCCTATACAGGTCAAAAGAGTGTATATTGTAGAACAATGAATAAAAGCAGATGGAAAATGTAGATGGTAAATAAGATATTTTACAATTTTTTTGAAATCAATAAAAACAAGAATTTTCAAATATAAAAAGTTTGTCAAATTTGAAAAGACCTCGATTTTTTCTGTCTAATTTCGAAACGGAAGGTTGTTGTTTTTTCATAAATAATGTTTTAAAAAAAATACGAAATAGTAATAAAATTATTTTGAAGAGATCTAACCGTATTTAAAACAGCAAAACATTAGTTTGCCGTAAAAAACGCTTTAAACTCAATATTTTTCATTTGTACACAATAAAAATATTCAAACAAGGCAAAAGACAATCGACATAAGAAAAACACGGATGCAACAAAAAACACTTTTCAGCGGACACAAATCAAACCTGCTAAAAATATTTTTCTGTTTATTGAATGAACTAACAAAAAAATGAGACGAAAAATGGCGGAAGACAAAGATTTCGAAATTTATTTTTTCGTGTTCCGCCATTTTTTTTTGCACAAATTCGTTTTATTTTCCGCCGTCTCATTTTTTTGTTAGTTTGAACAAACTCTGTCTTTTTTGTAGACAAAAAAAACATTTTTTATAATGTTCCCAAAATTGATTTTTTTTTGAATATTTAATATTTTAGCTTTTTTTATGTTAAAGCATTCTGTTTATAATTTTATAATCATGAATGATGTGAAAAATGAAGTTGATGAGTATAAAATCGTTATTTAAAGATAATTCTGTTGGCTATAGCCATATAAATCAACATGATTTTTACTATTTTTGGTTAACCACTATCTTGATAATAAAAATTGCAAAAAAACTATTATCTTCTTTCTTTAATCTCCTCGTTCTCCATTATCATTTTTTGTTGAATTTTGCAAAGGTTGCATGTTGCAACATATTGATAAAAAAGTAATGTTCAAATTTGTACAATTTCTTGCCATTTAAAAAGGCATGGATTTTTTCATTGGGCCAAAACAAAAAACTCCAATAAAAACTGTTTTAAAAAACGTTGAGTTTAATTGACAATTGAATAACAAAACTTGTAATTGCTTCAAATTCAAATATTTTTCATCTACTAAATTTCACCACTTTTTTCCACCAAAACATTCAAACAAGGCAGCAGAGAAGAAAAGTAGATCAGTAAACAAAAAACTGGGATGCAAAAAAACATTTTTCAACAGACACAAATCTAATCTTCTATAAAAAATGTGCACATGTGTTTTGAAAAGGGAATTTCTTTGTCATTGGGCTCTGTCTTTTGTGTTAACTTTTTTTAAAATTATCGCAAAAAGAAATTTTTGGGATAACAAAAGTGAGATGGTTTTGTTTAAAATCAAATGATTTTTCTTTAAAAGCTCTCCCAAAAAGTAAAACAGGTTCTTTCTATCAATATAAAAAGTTAGTGAAAGAAAAAAACTTAATCCCATTTTTATACATATCTGTTTAATCGAAACTTTGAATCTTTAATATTTTTTATACAATAAAACGTACAAAAATGTATGGTTTAAAAATGCATTAAATTTGTTACTGGATTGCAAAATATTCAATCATAGTAAAAAAACAAAAGCAATACTGGAAAATTTAGCGACAGCGACGATTATGAAAACAATGTATTTTCTCTAAATAGGTCAATAAATAAATAGTGATGTTCCAATTTAAAAATCTTGTCAAATTTATCAACATTGTAATTTATCTGTTTTATATTAAAAATGGATGTTTGTAATTTAATTAATTCATATTAAATATGGGCTTAAAACATTAAGTGAGTAATTAAATTTGTCATAAAATTATTTGAAGTCCTTGATTTACAAAGTTTCACAACCTTACTTTTTAATAAAAATATTCAAAAAAGGCAGCAGAGAAGGAAAAACAATCAATACATAAAAAATAGGGATGCAAAAAAACATTAGTCAACAGACACAAATGCAATCTTGATGTCATAAAAGTGTTTTGCGAAAAGGGAATGCTTTTTCTTGCTTTTTGGGCTGGCTTTTTGAAAACAAAAAATCATTTTAAAAATATTTGCCAGAAAATTTTTTTGAATATTTAATTTTAAATTTTAGCTCAACATTCTTTACATAATAGTAAATATCATATGTAAAATAAATACTATGTCAAAGTACTTGAATGGACCAATCGATCAATTAATTAGTTTTAACAAAGAACCATATCAGCTTGTCTTTTCGGTTTTGCTCCAAAATATATTTCATGTGACTCCTCACAAGCTCAAACTTATTCGCCGTAAATATTAGCTGCCCATGGCCCCTTTTGGTATTCTGACTTTGGTTGAATAAAAAACTATATCGTATGTTTAGATAACTTTTATACCATACTTATAATATTAAAGATGTTTGTTTGTAATTTAATTGTTTTATGTAAAATATATGAACGAACTTAAAATATGATACTGTAATGAAAATTGTTTTCGAATGCATTCATGTCATTTTATGCTAAGTGAATAACACACATTGTCACAAAACATTTGAAGTTCTTTTATTTACAAAGTTTCTCAACCTGATTTTTTTTCAAAAATATTCAAAGCAGTAGAAAAGAAAAGACGATCGAAACATAAAAAACAAAGATGTAACATTTTTCAACAGACGCAAATCTAATCCTGCTGTCACAAAAGTTGTTTTGCGAAACAAAAATATTTTTTTGCTTTTCTTTCTTTTTTAGAAAATAAAAAATCATTTTGAAAATATTTGTCAGGAGATTTTTGAATATTTAGCTTAAACTTTTAACCTAACATTCTTCGTCTAGTTTAATAATAGTAAATATTTAACACAAATGCTTTGTCCAGTATTTGAATGGATTTAAGATTCAAGTCATTATTTAAAGAAAAATTGGTTAACTACACCAACATTATTTTTTATTATTTTTTGTTAAGTGACAATAAAGATTGTATAAAACTTGTATCTTTTGAAAGAATGATCTACTTCCAACTTACATTTCTTTTTGCCTTTTGCAAAGATTTCAAAATGGTTTTCTTATCCACATCAAATATTTTCTAAAATGATTCAAACGAAAATACAATTTTTAAGGAAGAATACACAAAAATCACAATTGCTTGTTCTCAAATTTAAAGTTTTCTCAAAAAAAAATTGGCATGTGAGTTTTCTTTGTCGTCAGTAAATAAAAAATGTGATGGATTTGTTTAAAATAAAATAAATTTTCTCTAAAAACGTTGACAAAGAATAAAATAAGTTTTTTCCGTTATATCAAATAATAATGACAGCCAAAAAAGGAACCCCATTTTTAAGTTTTTCTTATTTGAAAATTTGAATCTTTGATATTTTTTAAAATAAAATTATAAAATGCATGATTTAAAAATTCATCAAATTTGATACTGGATTGGTGAATATTCAATTACAACAAAAAATGAAAGTTGAAGGGGAATATAAGCAATTAAGAAAACAAAGTTCTTGAAAATTTCTTTGAAACAGATTAGGAATAAAATAACAAACAAAACATTAGGCTCAAATTTCGAAATTAAGCCTACATTTTTTCAACATCAAAATGGCATAATGATTAATTAACATATTTTTGTTCATGTTCATGTGGGATGATTAATTATTTGAATTTTTCATCATAAATATCGTATCCAATTTAAAATAACAATGGTATAAAATGGTGCTTATAGTGTAACGAAATTTTTTTAAAGAAACATTTTCAACTCAGATATTTTTCATTTTATTATTTAAATTTTTCATCATAAATATCGTATGGATGAAGTTGCAATGAAAATTGTTTTAAAGACCTGGTTTAATAAGATTTACTAGAAAGAATAATTTTTTACTCATGTTTTTTCATACACAAACAACCTTTTTATTCAATAAAAATATTCAAACAAGACAGCAGAGAAGAAAAAATGGGGATGCAATAAAAATATCATTCAACAGACAATAATTGAAGGTGCTGTAAAAAAGTGTTTTTCGCGGAAAAAAGACGAATTTGAGCAAAAAAAAAATACGAAGATTTCGAAATTCGTTTTTTCGAGTTTTTTCACAAATTTGTTTATTTTCCGTGGTCTCATTTTTTTTAGTTCGGGTATGCTCTGTCTTTTATGTTAACAAAAAAAACATTTTTTAATAATGTTCCTAAAATGGATTTTTTGTGAATATTTTGTATTTTAATGTCTTTATGTTAAAACGTTCTGTTTTGAATTTAAAATAATACATAACCATTTGAATGAAATTTGAATGGATCAAATTATTAAAGCGGTTGTTATTTCAATCATTATTTAAAGCAAATTCGATTAGCTACACCAACATCATTTTTATTATTTTTAGTTAATAACTACCTTAATAATAAACATTGTATGAAACTTTTATTTTTTGAATGAATCTTCTCTTTCTCTTTTATCTTTTTTTGTTGAATTTTGCAAAGGTTGCAACATTTTGTTAAAAAAATAATGTTCAAACGTGAAATTTTAGGCATTGAAAAGGCATGGATTTTTTTATTGGGCTCAAAATATAATCCTGCAATGAAAAGCGATTACAAACGAAAGTTGTAATCACTTCAAATTCTTATATTTTTTAAACACAAAGTTTGATAACGTTTTTTAACCAAAATTTTTAAACAGTGCAGCAGAGAAGAAACGACGATCAATACATAGAAAAACAGGGATGCAACAGAAACATTTTTTCCAGATAAAAATATAATCTTCAATAAAAAAAATGTGTTTTGCGAAAAAAGAATGTTTTTTGGCCTCTGGGCTCTGTCTTTTATGTTAACTTTTTTTTCAAATTATCGCTAAAAGAAATTTTTCCATATCAGGGACTAATCTTATCATTTTTTAGGCTCCTGAAGAAAAAGATATGGAAGAAGGGGAAAGAGTGTTTGGATATATATGGATATCCTCTATCCTTTTTGGTACTTTTAATGCTTTCGATGTTGTTCAGATGCTTTGTACTCCGTTATGGAGTATTTTTGAGAGGATTGTTCATCCTAAATGAAACTGGGGTATCTTTGGATACCTTAGTTTTAGTACTAAATTCCCATTTGAAACAGTTAAACCAAAATAATAAATAAAACTTTAGGTTCATTTTCGGGAAGTGTATCAAAATTTTTCTACATCAAAATGGCACACTGATTAATTAATGTATTCTTTTTTAATTAAAGTGAAACATTTATTATTTAAATTTTTCATCATAAATATCGCATTAATCGAGTTGCAATGTAAGTAGTTTCTATGAGCCTTTATACAACTGCGCTTTTTGTGTTAGAAAATTTGTCATAAACTGTAGTATTTTTTCATATACAAAATTTCACAACTTTTTTTTCAATAAAAATATTCAAAACAAACAGCAAAAACGAAACAACGATCAATACATTGAAAAAACAGAGTTGCAAAAAAACATTTTTCAACAGACAAAAATTTATTCTTTTATAAAAAAGTGTTTTGCGAAAAGAAAATGTTTTTTTTGTTTTTTGGGCTCTGTCTTTTTTTGTTGACAAAAGGTCATTTTTGAAAATCTTCTCAAAATGAAACACTCTCGTTTGAATATTTTGTTTAAAATTATAGCTAAATATTCTTTTTATTATTTCATCCAATTAATAATACTCGAAATAAATGTTAAGTTAATATTTGAAAAAGAATCAAACAGATATGGAGATCATTTTTTAAAAAAATATAAATTTAGCGACAACGAAAACATGTTTATGATTTTTTGATGTCGCAAGTAATCTTTGAATCGATGATAAAATATTTCATGACATTTATGAAAGAAAAAAACTGTTAATTTTGTATCTCCGTTTTTTGATTAATTATCATGCTTCAAAAATTACTGCAAAAAATATTTCTCTGATAGAATGTAAGATTTGTAATTACAATCAAAACTCTTTTTTATTGCGATTTAAACGTAAGATGTGGACAATCCCTTTGAATTAAAGATTTTTTGAAGTCATGTAAGAAGAGTTCATGCCGATATATGAAGATATCAACAAGAATTTATGTCAGTAAATACCGCATTAGATTCCTTACTCAATGTGCAAATAAAATAAAATTTGCAAATTAAAATTTTTTTTATATTTTTTGTTTTTTTTCTATTCATGTATAAAGTTGTTTTTTTCTCCATTGTTTTTTTATCCATAATAAAAAACAAATGTTTTTTTCTCTTTTGTTTTTTTCTCCTAGTGCCAAATTATTAGGTCCTTTGATTGTAGACAATGCAAATCTAAATTAATTTTAATTTAAAAAACGACTAATTACCCCTTTTATGTGATTATTCAAGGAAAACCACATTTATTTCAAGATATAATTTATTAGACGAAAATGTTAAAGCATTAAAAATTGAATTCGTTTGTATGCCTTTTTCTTGTTAAAATAATAATGTTAAAAGCTTTTCCATTTTTTCACTGCTGAAAAGGTCTAGATTTATCTGTTTTATATTAAAAATGGATTTTTGTAATTCAATTGTTTTATGTAAAATATTTTAATGTGCTTAAAATATGAAGCTGCAATAAATATTGTAATGAACAATATTTTTTTGAATACCTGCTATCTTTTTGGATAACAAAATTTTTCATAAAAACGCCTTAAATTCATTATTTTTCATCAACAAAGTTTCTCAACTTAACCAAAATATTCAAAGCAGGAAAGAAGAAAAGACAATCGATACACAAATAAATAAAGATGCAAAAAAAATGTTCAGCAGATAAAAATCTAATTTGCTGTGAAAAAGATGTTTTGCGAAAAGAAAATGTTTTTTTTTGCTTTTTTAAACTCCGTTTACGAAAAAATTATTTTTGAAAATGTTAGTAAAAAGATATTTTTTTGAATATTTAGTTTTAAATTTTAGCTAAACATTTTTCGTATGATTTATAATAGTATACTTGAAATAAATATTATGCCAAATATTTGAATACAACAAACAACTGAAGGTTTTGATTTTGAAATCGTTATTCACAAAAAATTTGGTTAATGAACTAACGAAAAAATGAGACTGCGGAAAATAAGAAGAATTTGGGCATTAAAATGGCCGAACAAAAAGATTTCGAAATTTATTTTTTCGTGTTCCGCCATGTTTTTGCACAAATTTGTTTTATTTTCCGCCTTCTCATTTTTTTGTTAGTTTGAACAAACTCTGTCTTTTTTGTAGACAAAAAAAAAACAATGTTCCTAAAATAAATATTTTTTGAATATTTGATATTTTAGCTTTTTTTATGTTAAAGCATTCTGTTTATAATTTTATAATCATGAATGTTTTGAAAAACGAAGTAAAAAAACTTGATGTGTATCTCCCCGTTATTTAAAGATAATTCAGTTTGTTAAACCAACATGATTTTTACTATTTTTGGTTAACCACTATCTTGATAATAAATATTGCAAAAAAACTATTATCTTTTGAATGAATTTCCCCTTTCTGACTTTTTAACAATATTACAACTGCTACAATTGAAATTATAATATTTTTTCCTTGAATTTTGCAACACTTGCAAAATGTTAATAAAAACATTAAGTTCAAATGTAAAAATTTTGTCCAATTTTTCACCACTGAAAAACCTTGAATTTTTCTATTGTATATGAAACTGCAATAAAAACTGTTTTCGAGAGCGTTGATTTTGATTGCCTGTTGTGGCAAAACAAAACTTGTGGTCGCTTCAAATAAGTTTTTCAACCAAAATATTCCAAGCAGACATCAGAGAAGAAACGACGATCCATAAATAAAAAAAGGGATGCAAAAAAACATTTTTCAAGAAGCACAAATCTAAATCTGTTGTCAAAAAAATATGTGTTGCGAAAAGGGAATGTTTTTTTTGCCTTTGGTCTCTGTTTTTTAATGGCGGAATACGAAGATTTCAAAATTTATTTTTTCATCTTTCACTATTTTAAATTAAAATAAAATTTTTAATGCACTTGTTCGATTTATTTTCCGTGGTCTCATTTTTTTTGTTAGTTTGAACAAACTCTGTCTTTTACATAAACAAAAAAACATTTTTTAACAATGTTCCTAAAATGGATTTTTTTGAATATTTAGTATTTTAGCTTTTTTAAGTTAAAGCATTCTGTTTATAATTTTATAATAATGAATGTTTTGAAATACAAAGTCCAAAAGCTTGACCCGTTATTTAAAGATAATTCTGTTGGCTAAATCAACATGATTTTTATTATTTCTGGTTAATCAGTACTTTGATAATAAAAATTGCAAAAAAACTTGTATCTTTTGAATGAATTTCTTCTTTCTGACTTTTTAACAATATTACAACTGCTACATTTGAAATCCTAATCTTTTTTCTCGAATTTTGCAAAGCTTGCAAAATATTAATATAAAAAATTTATGTTCAACTGTGAAAATTTCGTCCAGTTTTTCACCACTGAAAAGCCTTAAATTTTTCTATTGCATTTTAAAATGGAACGAACTTGAAATAAAAAATTGCAATAAAAATTGTTTTTAAGAGCATTGATTTGATTGCCTGATGTGGCAATTAAATAACAAAATTTGTTGCGAAACATTTACAAAGTTTTACAACTTTTTTTTTCAACCAAAATATTCAAACAAGGCAGCAGAGAAGAAAAGGCGATCGATTAATAAAAATAGGGATGTAAAAAAACATTTTTCAACAGACACAAATCTAATCTGCTAAAAAACTGTGTGTTGTGAATTACGGAATTTTTTTGCCTTCGATCTCTGTTTTTTAATGGAGGAATACGAAAATTTCGAAATTTATTTTTTTGTGTTCTACCATTTTAATGCACTTGTTCGTTTTATTTTCCATCGTCTTATTTTATTTGTTTGTTCGGGTGTGCTCTGTCTTTTTGGCTAACAAAAATACATTTTATAATAATTTTCCCAAATTAATTTTTTTTTGAATATTTAGCATTTTTGCTTTTTATGTTAAAGCATTCTGTTTATAATTTTGTAATAATGAATATTTTTAAAAATAAAGTCAAACATTTGAACAACATTTGAATGTATCAAAAAGCGGTTGGCTTTTAAATCATTATTTAAAAGAATTTTTGGCTAGCTACACTAACATCATTTTGATTGTTTTTTGTTAATAACAACCTTGATATATGCCATTTTGTAGCCCTTATTAAACTTAACATGTCCATAAAGTTTCATAGTTACCAAAACGCGTTTCAAATCTGAATTTCAAAAATGTGATTTTTTGGCTTTTTTCAACGTTTTTCTGAAAAAATACAAAATCTTGCATGTTTTTCGGTATTTTCTTTAAATTGGTTAATAAATAAATAGTGATGTTCAAATTTGAATAGCTTATCCAATTTTTCATTGCTGAAAAGGTCTAGATTTATCTATTTTATATTTAAAATGGATGTTTGTAATTTAATTGTTTCATGTTAAATATAACATATTATGAATGGCCTTAAAATATGAAGCAGCAATGAAAATTGTTTTCACGGGCATTCAATTTCATATATGCTATATGAGTAACTAAATTTGTCATAAAAGTATTTGAAGTTCTTTTATTTACAAAGTTTCACAACCTTATTTTTTAATAAATATATTCAAAAAAGGCAGCAGAGAAGAAAAATACATAAAAAACTGGGATGCAAAAAAACATTTTCAATATACACAAATCTAATCCTGCTGTCAAAAAAGTGTATTGCGAAAATTGAAGGTTTTTTGCTTTGTTTTCGTTTTTTGCGCTCTGTCTTTTTGTCAACAAAAAGTCATTTTCGAAAATCTTTGCAAAATGAAAGATTGTCGTTTGAATATTTTGTTTAAAAAATAAAGTTGCAAAACTTTGTAAATAAAAGAACTAAAAATGTTTTTATGACAAATTTTGTTATTCACTTAGCTTATAAATATGAATGCCCTTGAAAACAGTTATCATTGCAGCTTCAAGTTTTAAGCTCATTCATATATTTAACATGAACTAATTAAATAACAAAAATTCATTTTTAATATAAATAGATAAATCCAAGTATTTTCAATGTTGACAAATTTGACACGCTTTTCACATTTTTTTATTGCGATTCAAAATTATTAGGCCCTTTGAATGTAAACAATACAACTTTACGACAATTTTAATTTAATAAACGACTAATTACCAAGGATATCCGGAATACGGAATGCCAAAAATAAAAAATAAGATTTGTAATTGCAAATAAAACTCTTTTTTATTGCGATTCAAAAGTATGACGGATGTTTGGTGCAAAAGACAGGCGCTTTTTGCACTAAAAATCGCGAGAGAGTTTTTTGTATTTGCCGTTGCTATTTACAACAAAAATCACTGTATTGAGCTTGTAAACAGTAAAATTACAGGGTGCTTCAAGAAATTCCCCGACTGTATTTTTGGGCGCCCTGTACTTCTGTTTTTGTAGAAGAACGTTTTTTGGCATGATGTGTCTGAACATCAGCTTATTTTTTCTGCAACAAACAAACAAAATTTTTGAATGAAAAAAAATTTTATATCTACAGCATATAAAACTTTTTTCATTTCATTTTATGCCATCTTTCTCCATGTTACAAGAAACAAAATAACGTTAACGCGTGATTTCCGTTGCAGTTTAATATTTTTGTTCCTTGTTTGTGCCAAAACTGAATATAAAATGTATACTGTGTCTTTTTTGCTTTTGTATCCATTGACATAGTTCAAGTATATCTATATAGATAGCTATCTTTTAATAAACATTTTCCTTTCCTTGTTTTTTCTCTGCTTGTATATCATTATCTTTCGCGATAAATGTATTTTAACGTAATTATTATAGTCGTTGATACTTATATAATGTTTTTATCTTTTTTCAGGCAAAAACTATCATCAAAATGCCTGGAAGAAAGCGTAAACATGTATTTGATTACAAAGAAGTTGCTGCTTATCGCCAAAAGCTTCGTCGACCTGCTGGTACTCCTTTAAAGCTTACCAATCGAGAACGAAAAAAGTTTACTGTCAAATGTCCATATCCTCAACGCTTTTCACTTCCATCAAATATCCTCCGTTATATTGCTCTTAATCCTGTATCTCCAAATGGTCATCTTAAGCTAATCTCAACGTGTAAATCTCTATTTCGCATGAGTCAACTTGTTCCTCTTAAAGTATTGTATCATTTCGAAGATGACGATGATGAGGAAGATTGTTATAAATGGAGAACAAACAGTCGAGATATGATTAATTTGAAGAAGCAATTTTTCAAGCTTTGGATCCATGATGAAGTTTCCATCTGGACTCGCCAGTCGACTGGTTCAATGACAAATCTTGCTTCAACTTTGGTTAAGCATATTTACATGTTTTCACTTCGAGAAATTAATCTTCATAATCAAGTTATAACTTTTGATGACCTTAAAATTCTTATTTCTGGTGGTAATTTGAAATTTATTGGATTTGATCTAAATGTCGTCAAAAATGCTGACGGTAGTGTCACTGAATTTGAAAAAGTCTTTGAACTTATTTGCTGCAAAAATACTGAAATGCAAGTTGTGTTATTTATATTGGTTAAATGATATATATAGATTTTTCAGTTTATTACATCCTGAACAACATGGTATTAGCAGAAACACAGCTGCAAAAATTATGGAATATTTATCATCTGATCAAGTACCTGGTGAAATAGATATGTGTTTATCTAATATTCCTCAAAGTTTTTGTCTTGATTCAGTTTCTGAATTCTTGAAGGTAAGTTGTTTAATTCTTTTGTTGCCCTACTTGATTTCATTTAAATATTCTGTTTTTTAGAAGAATACGACTGGTCGACAACATTCCCTTAAACTCTATTTTTCTGCTGAAATTTCTGATGCCTATAAGAATCAACTTCAACAAATCGTTAATGAAATTATTCAATATCGTGGTATTTATGCTCATACGGTTCCAATTATTTCTTTTCCTGGTCATGATTTTGGAGCATATTCAAAACTTGTTAAAATGGGACACGATGCAGTTGAAGGAATTCTTCGTCGACCTTGATTGCTCTCTTTGGTTTTTCATTAATTATAAAATGTTATTAAAGATGTTTATGTATTCTTTTTTGGGTATGTTTCTTCATTAATACATTGAATAAAGTTTCATTAATAATTTTTCATGTAGCTCTTCAACAAAATAAATTTGAATAATATAAGCACACTTTTATTAGTTTAAGATATTTTAATCATGCTGTTATTAGGAAATAAAGATGGTCAAAAATAAGACTCTTTTGTCAGAATCGTAAAAAAAAAATTATAAAATTGTAATGTTTGAATCATTTTTAACCCATCACTTTTGGAGACGTTGATGAAAGTACTGTTGCAGAAATGCAAATTGCCAAAACATTTATTAATGTTGGGGTACTGTAAGCGATAATAGCCATTTTGTAATGGAATGAATTGAATTCTGGATCTGCTAAAGCCACGGTAGTTTTTTCATCAGGTAGAACTACAAAAGCCCCTGGAGAATGAAATCTGTAACAATTATGCAAAAATGGTATCCCAAGCAAAATTGCCAAAACCCATGGCTTTGACCAAATAGCTTTTTGAAGGAAACCACAGAAGTGTGAAACTATTAAGAGCAAGTAATGCATATACGATCACGTATAATCAAAGCTTTTCAGATTTAACATGAATATTTTCAATTTTATATTTTTATTTTTTAAAGAAGTTCATCATTTTTCGCTTTAGTAATAAATATTCTTTATTAAGAAATCGCTGGAAGGCTCCTGCAACCATAATTAAAGAAAACGTCAATCACTCACAATTGTCAGTAATAAAAAAGAAGCATTTTTAAACCAGATTTAAGCATATTAAAAATTTAGTTGCAGTGTTTTTTGAATATTTGAAGAAAAAAAAACATGTACTTCTTTGAGTGAATAAATTGGGATATCTTTTTAAATGCCGAGACTACAAATTTTTTCAAAGAAGTTTATTAGACTTTAATCTTTTTGGTGAATTAAATGATAATAAAATATGTATCAGTCTGTAGGCGTAAAGAGGTTTTCCAACGAAAATACTATTTTTAACACAAAAATGTCTCAATTTTTTGTTCCTAAATTTAAAGTTTTCTCAAATTTGGATTTTTTTCGCACAAATTTATCACAAACTTCTCTCCAAAAAACACAAAGAATCGTCATTTCAATTAAGCCCATTTTTAAGGGTTCATTCATAAGCAAGCAATATCAGGTACGTCAAACTGCATCATCATCATTGTTGAAAAAGCGAGGGAGAAGTTCAATGCAAAAATAGGATTGTTCAACTGATAAGAAACTGCGATGAAGCATCTATAAAAAGATTGCGCAAAAAAATGTTCATCATTTCCGATCATCATTGTTTTTTGATTTGATCAAAAAAAGTTGCTGCTGAAATGATTTTGGCTTTTTTGGTGCTGCTGCTGCCATTTTTATTACTTCCTTGTAATGGACAAGATTTGAGATTAATCAATAATGTTAAATCAAGGATGGAAATATCCGGGAAAGGATTTGAAGATTATGATGAAATGCCATTGTTGGACTCATTGAAAATGTTGAAACAACGAAAATTTTATGGGCATTTGCCATCAAAATTGGCAGATTTTCCAAATTTAAATTTGAATATTACTGCTGAATGTGAAGAAGATTTGTTGTTAATTGCTGTAGCAGCAGTTGATACAAATAATACTTCACCAGAGTTGGCAGCTGTTTTATCACAAAGTAATTTTTTATTTTTAAATATTACTGTTAAACATGATTAAAATGACCGTATACGTTACACGATATTATTATATTTGTGAACGGCACTCCTTTGATCTTTTGCCGCTATCGGCATAAGACCAAAGAACGTATAACCAAACCGATTTCGGCATTTCGGAAACAAAATTTTACCCATGATTGTTTTCTGTAAGGTTGATAATCCACATTATTCAAATTTTTAGTGATGGATGCAACAGCAAAAGTTCCACCTGGATTTCAAAGAGGTGCAAGAAATTTCTATGGTTTTAAGCAAGAATGTGATGTAATTAAATATAAAGTCTCAAATCGAAAACGTGAATTTACAACTGCTTATAGCAGGTTTGTTTTTGCATTTAATAATGTCTATCAATAATATGCAAATTTTTAGAGCTTATATTAGTTTAACTGGCAGTTGTGATAATCTTGATACCTCACTTGGATTTGATATTTGCATGCCAAGTAGTTGTACATCATCAGATTTAATAAATGTTGTTGCAATAAGTAATTCAATCACCATTAGATCTTTAATTTATGCAAATTTTTTTAGTTCCCGAATTCAATGCAACTTTGGCAAATATCACAAACAGTATCTGCGCTGTTAGCACTTTTGCGGATGTCAATAAACCAATGGAAACTGGATCATGGATTATGGTGTAAGATTTTATTTATATCAATTTATCAGTTTTATTTTGATTTTATCAATTTTAGGGCATTTTTATCAATTTTGGGATTCTTGGTTATTCTTTCTGGGATCACTGATTACTGTATCCTACCATCTGATACTCCAGTAAGAAAACGTAAGTGGTTATTCAAATTTCTATTTTTCAACAAATCTCATTTTCAGAATTTGGAGTTGAATTATTTCTTTCATTTTCGGGTTATAAAAGTGTTTGTGAAATTTTAACTGCAACAAAATTTAAACGTGGCCAAATTGGTCCAATTAATTGTTTGAGAGTAATGTCAATGTTTTGGGTCATTTTTGGGCATGTCATTGCTGCTGCCTTATCTTCTAATGGTAAAAATATACTGTAATAAATTGTGAAAAAAAAATTAATAATTTTAGATAATATTTTGGATTTTATGCCAGTTTTGGATTATTTTTTAACACAAATTATTGAAAATGCTTTATTTTCTGTTGATACATTTTTCTTTATTGGCGGAGTTTTACTTTCATTTATGTGGTTTAAAAATTACGAAAAAGATAAAAGAATGACAATATCCCCTCAGGGCTGGATAATGTTTTATGTTCATCGAATTATACGGTAACGCAAATACACTATACAATTTTTATTAAACTTTCATTATTTAGTTTATCAGCGCCATATTGGGTTGCTTTATTAGCTTATACATATCTCTATGGACCGTTGACTCAAAATATGACAATATTTTTTACACCTGTTCCAGCCCCCTTTGATCCATGTAAAAAATTTTTATGGAAGAATCTTTTGTATATTATGAATTTTAAAACTACTGAAATTGTAAGTTTGCTAAAATTAATTTAAATATAAATTTGCATAACATATTTTTCAGTGTATGGGTCACGCTTGGTATTTAGCTACAGATATGCAAATGTTTGTATTAACTCCAGTAATCTTAATCCCATTGGCACTATATCCAATTGCCGGATGGATTCTTTCAATTACCCTAATAATTCTTTCAACAGCTGGAAATATTATTACCGTATACGAAAATAATTTTCCTCCAACTTTTACCGTTTTTGGAACTGATGCCATTACTACTGATGGTAATAAAGCAATGTAAGTAATTTACATTTTATACAGTATTCTTAGTAATAATAGTAATATTGTGTTTATAGGAATTATATCAAGTTGATATATTATGCAGCATGGATTCGATGCCAAATTTACATAATGGGATTACTCGTTGGTTGGGTGCTACAAAAATACAAGAATATTCGGATCAATGTTGTAAGTTTATAGAAAAAAATCGATAAAACATGTTATTTATCGAACTTGAAATTTAAACTGAAACATATCTAATCTTTGCCGAAATTTGCATAACTACAGTAACCTATTTTTCAGATATTAAATATAATCCTTTGGGCACTTGGATCCGCTTTGATGTTAACAGTATTATTTGGATTATATCATTACAATCAAGGCAATTCACTTTCCCTATTTTGGAGAGCAGCATATTCAGCTTTCTCAAAGCCGGCTTGGGGATTAGGACTGACATGGCTAGTTGTATCCTGCTATTATGGATACGGTGGACCAATTAATCAATTTATGTCATGGAATATTTGGGTTCCACTTGGAAGACTTTCATATTGTGCATATTTGGTTCATTATCCGCTAATTACATATGTTTTTGGGTTGGAAAAGAATGCAATTTATTATTCAAGTTTATGGCAAATTATTTTGAATTATTTCATTCCAATTACTGCTCTCACTTTTGCCGTGGCATTTATATTAGCCGTTCTTGTTGAAGTTCCAGCTGGAAAGGTTTGATTTATTTTAATACTTCAAAAAACAACAATAAATTTTTAGCTTGAAACACTTTTGTTGAGATCGAAACCTCGTGAAAAACATGCCAAGAAAAGTGATAATGAACCATCCTGGGAAACAACAAATGGTCATATAAATATTTTTGAAGAAAAAATTGTCGAAAATGGAGTTGTCAAGTTTTAATTATTGTTTTTTTATATTGATTACTGTACATATTTTTTACTCACATATAAGCTTTAACAATTAAGAATAAAATCAGAATTCAAAATAACAATCAGCTCAAAACTGGTACGAAAACATTTGAATTTAAAAAAATAAACAAAATTTTATCCAAAAATTGAAGCAGTAAAACAAAACATTTAAAACATCAAAAAACAAGAAAAGTTAAAAATTAACAAAGCTACATTCAACTTTCAATAATTTGCAAGATTCCCGAAGTTATTCTTCAATTCGTTTTCTTTCTTCATCATTCCAGGCATCAAAAAGACACGAAGCTCCATAAGTATTCATTTCATCAGTACTTTCCAAAACACCACCGTAATTTGCATCAATATGTCGGATATTTGCATTTCTTTGATATCTGTTATCAATGGCAGTCAACATTGCAGACTTTCGAATAATTGCTTCTTTCTCGGAAGACATTGCGAAAACAACATGAACCAGGAGACCAGGTTCTTTATTAAGTAAATCTTGAATTCTTTCTTATACTGGATCCTGATATTATATTATATTATTTATCAGCAAAGAATGTTAACACGTTTTTATTTGTTCTTACCATTGAAAACATTTCCAGTTTTATCAGCATTTTATCATGAAGGTCCTCGAAATCGTTATCAATTCCAATTGCGACAACTGTATTCAAGTAATCTTCAAATGAAAAGCCATGGACCAAACTGTCATCAAATCCAGCAGCATTTGGATAATTATACTTTGGATCTTTTTGAACAGTTGGAATTGAAATATTTTGACCATCCAAGATAATAAAAACAAAACATTGTTCGGGTACAGTATCACTGAATGTTGTCCATACACGATCATATATTGATTCATTGATGACATTTGTTAAAGAAAAGGTAAGAATATTTGAGAAATCTGAAAATAAAATTAATATTTGTAATGGTTACATTACGTAAAACCAATTAGACTTGACGCAGAGACAAAGTTTTTATAATGCTTTTTATGCTTTAAAGTACTTCGAATTTTGGGTAATTAAATGCTTTTTAATTTGTCAACAAGTAGGAAATGCAATTACTCATTTGTAAAAAGATCCTAATGAAATTTCTTTTATCTTTTGCCGATGATCTGTTTTGATTTCATGCCGAAAAATGAAATGTCCCTTTTTGAAGTGAAACAGTCGCATGATTAAGATTGATTGGTATTAGGTTTATTAGAAACAAAAAGAAACACAACGAAAAATACAAAACATTTTAATTAGATAATATTTTAGGTAAATTTCCATTCCAATCTGCAAACACCATTTTGAATGCAGCTTCAACATTTGCATAAATCTCAGGTCGATTTGGGCTTTGCATAAACAATAAACAAATTGAAGTGTCTGAATCAGATGTGCAATTATTTTTGAAAAAATTCCATAATAAAAACGGATCGAAATCACTGCCAACAAAAATAAGATTTATTGAAAAACGAGAGAATTTTTGCATTAATTTTAATTCATTCATCACAGAAAGAGTTTTTCTCAGAAATAATTCATGCTCATTCTGATATGTAAAATTGGTACAACTTTGTAGAATTTCATTTAACGGAACGGCTGAACCATTTGAATCAATAACATTTCCTTCATGCATTAAAAAATATTCGATCATTGATCCAGAAACAACGAGTTTAAACATCAGCTGGAAAAGAGAAATATTGGAGTTTGGGATTTTGAAAAGTATATGGTGATGGGTTTGAAAGGATACCTAAATACCGATTGTAGACTTGATTCTTTAAAAAAGGTCGATCATCTTTTAGTTTCATTGAATCCAAATATAGTTGAAGATATACAGGCAGCAGCAAACTTAAGATTTAGGTTATGACAAAAAGTGAATTCGATTTTTTGCAATAAATTGTTTTGGCTGTTTTCTTTGGGAAAATAGCTTTAAGGGAATTTCTATGAGCTCTGGGATTTCAAGGTTTGTGAGAAAAAATACACTAATATTGTGCCTCTGAAAATATGAACGTTGATGATATTGCTTTACTTACATTTTAATTTGTTTCATTTTTGTGTAAAAATTGCCAATAATATGTCATTGTATTATATTGTCAAACTTGAAGTAAATTTTTAGAATTTATTAAATTTATTATCATACATTTTTGTTATTAATAGATCATATTTTATGCAGTGAAACAGCTAACTGAATCTACATTATCACTAACTCCATTCTCTGTTAACACATAATTACCATTTGCATCACAAACAAGCGTTCGAACAACAGTTGTGATACCATCAGATATTCCACGATCATTACCTTGGAAAGTCCACTAAAATGAAGAAATTGCAAGATCTAAAATTTCAAATTGCCGGAGGGGGATTTGCTTGAAAGCATTGAAATTTCCAAATGTTAATTAATATTTTTTTGATCTCGATTTTGCATGTACATAAAAATGAAAATGTATATATTTTAATAATAAATAATTTATTAATATTTGAAAGAAATTTATGTTTCTGAAGAAATTCCGTTTGTAAAAAAGTCACAAACTGAATAAATAAAGGAAAGAAACGAGTGATATTTATAGTAGATTGTAACTGAGTGTTGAGACGGTCCATCGTGTTTCCCAATGTTGTGCCAAAGATCAATTTTGTCATTTAAGAAACTTGTAGCTGTGATATTCAAGAGATATTTGGTGCATCTTTTTTGTCTTTGTGCGAGAGCAAGCGAGGATAAAGCGGATATTATCTGTACTTGCTGATGTACCATGGATTCGATCGAAAGTGTGGAACGGGGATGTATCTATACCCATTAAAGAAAAAAAATACACTCTCACTAACCCAATATCGAATGTAATGGATTTTTACACTTTTTGGATAAAAAATATTAAAGATTCAAATGATCAATTCAAAAAACTTAAAAATGGGGTTACATTTTTGGTTTTCAGTAACATTTTATATTCACAAAAAAAACTTGTTTTATTTTTTTCAGCCCTTTTATCATTTGATTTTTAACAGAGCAATTTCTTTTTATGTTTATTGACTAAAAAAACACTCTGATTTTTCTTTTGATTTCTGCTTTTTTTTGGTTCTAAAAATAGCTGAAAATGATGAAAAGAATTATTCTTTGTAGAAAATTGAAATAAGATTATAATTTAAAATGAATCAATAGCAATGTTAAAAATGACTAGTGAATTCAAATTTCATCTAAATTTCTACCTTTGGAAGCTTTTACATTTTCACCTTTTACATGGCTAGTATTCAAATGAAAAACACCTTTAACATAAGAATCAAATTTATAAGATGAAACAGTAAAAACATTTAAAACTAATTTTATTTTTATACTTTTTTGTCGCTTTTTTTCAAATGTAAGAATTAGTCATCAAAAAAATTTTTGAGAATTAAAAAATTATAACTTTAAAACGGAAATTAAATTTATACATACATCTTTGACTCATAAAAAGATAAAAAAAATTATGTCCAAGAATTTCTTTTTGAAGAATATTCCGAAAAGCTAATAATCAAAATTAGAAGTAAATGATAATAAAAAATAAGAAAGAACAAAGCGAAAAAAGGCTGCATCAAAAGTGTTATCAAAATCTTGAAGTGCTAAAATTTTTAATGAGTTAACTGATTCATCCTTGTGTACACCAAAAAGAATAGCATTCGATTATTATAAAATTTTATGTACAAAGTTTTTAGTGATACTGAAGCAAAAGAATTTGTATAAAAATAAGTGGAAGAAAGGGTATTAAAAAATTAGAGTCACTTTAAAAAGAACTGGAACTGTGTTGAGCAGTTGCGTTATCTAATTTTGTTCAAAAAATCCTTATTTAATTCATGACGAACAAGATTTAGCTTTTTTTGTCAAAGTTGTAATTATAAACTTTTCCTTCAAATCAAAATGCCTCGACTTTCTTACGTTTTTATATTTATTTTTATACAAATATTTTTATTATCTGTTACAAGTCAAACATTTTATGAGGTTTTTAAAATCAACGATCGGGACCAATTTCGTGGAATTTCAAAAAATCCTTTAATGTTAGCAATGGCAACCGAGAAATTTGTAATTTTTGGAATTCTACATAGCAATTTTACATTTGCCGAAGCAAATAGAATTTTGTTGACAAAAGATTTGATGGGAAAGGGAAAATTGATAGCATTCGAATTTGTTGGATTGGATTCTGTTATTGTTTGTGATAGCAAAGGATGCAGGTGTGATTTCTTATTAAAGACAATTGTAACTGTAATAATTTTTATATTTAAGCATTTGTCACCTTCTTGGGCCATGCATTACAGTAATTGAAAATTCTACCATTGAAAGTATCAACATTCAATTCAAAAAGGATTTATTATTCACCCAAGTGACCCATAACAAAAATGATGGAGTTATTTATAGTTTTAAACTTGAAAATGGAAAATATTCTTTGATTGGATTATCCCAAGATCGAACAACAACCAAGAATGAATTTAAATCAATAACAAGTTTTCCCCGGTATGAACATGTCTATTTTGTTAGTCGTGTAAAGAGAAGAAATTTGAATATTTGTTTATCCGGTTCAAATGAAACTGAAGAAGATCAGTCAGAAGCAAATGTTGAAATTGTTTTAACTCAAATTTGTGACAATGATGAAAGTGAAAAAATATTATCGCGTCGGGACATAATTTTATCTTGTGGGGAAAGAAATCTTCACAACAGTACCTCGTACAGTCAAAACGGAACAATTTACCGTAATACTTTGAGAAATAATGTAATTGCTGCGACATACTTGAAACATGATGATTCACTTTTTGTTGTAATTGAAGATTCTCCAGGAATTTCTATTTTTTGTGAATTCAATATGTCCGAAATTGAAAAGGAATTTTGTAATGTATGGAGTTTCTGCCAAAATGACTATATTACGAACGAATTTAATGTAAGTAGCTAATTAGCAAAAACTGCTATAACGTTTTACACATAAAAACCCCAATAGCATTGTACTCTAGGACCACAAAATGCTTTTAAGCTTAAAAGTTTACCTTTGAATTAAATATTCTCAAGAAAAACCATAATAGTGCCGATCAAATATTCCCTAATTTTAAAATTATTAATGAATTTTAGGATTGTGGTGATGATGAAAAATATTTCAACTACCGATGTTTTAAAACTTCAGAATCCGAAAATTTTTGTAAAACTGCTGATAAAGTAAGTTTTCATTCATCTTCAATTAAGAAATTGGAGCAGATTTAAAATCTACAAATCCAATCAACTTAAAAATTAATATTCGAAAATGGTCGAGACAAATATCCAAACAGTGTTGTTGCGTTTCCTCCTCCGGAGGCGGCTCCGGAGTCTAGTTTTTCACAAGATCAAAGAAAAAGTGCCGCGACTAAAATAAAAAAGCACGACACTGTATCCAAATCCAAAAGTTATTTTTAGATGGAAACATATGTATCGCAAAACTGTATTTCAAAGCCATCGCAAAACTTTCACACATTTGGAACCCTTTATCCATTTTTTGGTAAACCTTTTGCAAATGTAATAAAAGAAAAGTATCTTGGAGTATATTCAACTGATCAAGGCCTTTTTGCATTGCTAAAAGACAAATTGACAAAAGTTAGTCTAAAAGAATACAAGAATTACGTTATTGTGCCAAATTTCAGGTTACAAGCTACTCATTGGATATTACGATAATTTATCATTTACATGAATTTTCACTTGAAAGTGAAATGTATTTTACTTTTTGGGATACAAAAATCGGGATACTGTATATTAATCCAAAAACAAAAAATTCTGTTTGTTAATTTTTAACATTTATAAAAATCAAAATGACGTAAATTTTTGATTAAAAATTTTAGGTTTATTTTAAAGAAATGTTATGCTTTGAAAAAGTTTGTAATGAAATAATGTTCGACTATTTTATCAAATGTGGATTATGCAGTTTAAATTATCCAGGTGAATGTGTTTTGGAAGAAAAAGCCGAAACATTCTGTGCACCATTATGGTATACCTTTCATGAAAGTGAATCTGCAAATCCCAATAAAACATATAGCAAAACAAATTTGATGGCGACATATAATGGAGTTTCACGGCGGTATGTACAAAATAATATGAGTAACAATATTATAACAAATTTAAATTTAGTATTAATTGTGTCCCCGTTTACGATGAAACCATTTTTACATGCAGCAAAACCCTTAAAAGTTATCTTCAATCAAGTTTTACTGGTATTTTTTAAAACTTTCAAAACCTGAATTTTTATCCAATCAATAAAATTTTTAGTTCCAATTTCTGCATCCGATGTTGCTCCCACTGTTGGCCACCTGTTATTTCAGTTCGTTTTTTCCTTAAAAGTTTTGTTAAAAAATTTATTTTTAGAATCATAATATTTATTGTATTAGTTGTATGCACAATTTGTTGCGGCATTTGTGTCAAAAAGGTTTAAATTATTTTATTAGCTTGTTCTTATAATGCTATTATTATTCAGATATTTTGTAAACCTCAAAGGCCCGTGACAACAACAACCAACAAGTTTCAAGATGTAACATATACAAAAATTAAAAGTGATTGCTTAATTGATAAAAGCCAAATCGTAGCTCTAAGAAAAATTGGTGAAGGTATGTTTTTCATTTATAACTTACTGTATTGGGCTTTACTAATGTTTAATTGAATAATATGTATTTTTTATAGGTTTTAGTGGAATTGTTGAACTTTCAAATTACACAAATGGTGGAGAAGTTAAAAAAGTAGCCGTTAAATATTTACGCGAATCGGGTTTATTAAAATCGATTGAAGAACTTCGATTAGATATGTTGAAAGAAATTGAGGAACTTCGATCCTGTAAACATCCAAATATCGTAACCTTCATTGGATGGATCGATAGTGAACCTCGAATGGCGGTTGTCACAGAATTCATGGCCGGAGGGGATTTGCATGCATATATTTCAAATCCACAAAAACCCCTCAAATTTTCAACTGCTTTTTCTTTTATCTCTCAAATCTTGGATGGAATGGTTTATCTCAGTCACAATAAAATCCTTCATCGAGATTTAGCTGCAAGAAATTGCTTGTAAATTAATTAATTTTAATATAAAATAATTGTTTAATCAAATTTTCAGATTAAATGAATCATATTCGATTCTGAAAATTAGTGATTTTGGATTAGCTCGGAAAATGAACATCGATTATGAATATTATCAGCAAAATCAACGGGCATTGGCATTTCGATGGGCATCCCTGGAGGCAATAACAAGCAATTTTAAATTTACCGTAAAACTGGATATTTGGTCTTTTGCTGTTGTGGTCTGGGAGATTTTTCAAAGTGGAGCAGTTCCTTTTGAAAATATGGAAAGAATTGATGTCTTGAATTATCTCACAAGTGGAAAAAGACTTTCTCAACCTCGACATTGCCCTTTGGAATTGTAAGTTTTTTGAAGAGATTTAATATGAAAATTTGTAACTTCGGTAAAATGTCATAATTTTTAGATATAATACAATGCTATGGTGCTGGGATGAAAAACCTGAAGATCGCCCAAATTTTGCTGCTCTTAAAGATGATGTTAAAGCAATTTACAGCCATATTAAAATTTATGAACCTAAAAAAGTTGATCGATCAATTCGAATTAACAATGTCCATGGATATGAACTTCCAGATCCATAAATAATTGTTATGTTCATTTTAACGAGTTCTTTTTAATTAAATTATCACAAATTGTTTATTTAAATTATTCGAAATTTTAGAAAATAAACAAAAATTCGTTGTGTTTTTTATAATTTTTAAAAACAATGTTAAAAAGAACGTCACATTTATTTTTTCAAAATAAATTTGACATTCTTTATATCTTAAAACAAAAATCAATAGCAGAAACAATTTTTTTTGAAAAGGACCAAAAAGGGAAAGCAATCGTTGTTCAATGAAGGAAACTACAATAAAACAATTAGAGTTTAATTGGGCTCGGCTTTCTAGCAACGTGTTTTTTCTATCTTCAAGCAATTAAAAAACACATTGAATTTCTTGGTAATACTTTTGATACGACATTTTAATACTCCATGGACACTTCTGAAAACGCAAAAACGGTACTACACTGCTCCACAAAAGTTTACGGACACCGTGTGTTTTTAGACGTTTTTTTGTAACTTTGAAATTAGAATTTGAGAAAACCGTGAGAGATTGAGTTATGAAACTTTCAGGACTTGATAAACATGGATAGGAGTACAAAATGGCGTATACAGCATCTTCTGAAATGTACTGTGCGCCGTTTTTTCGGCACTTGAAAAATGCCAAAATACACTAGATGCCGTATTTTCAATTTGATGGCAAATCGGTGCCATTGAATATTTTATCTTGTTTTCTTCGCAGATGAGCTTTATTAAGCATTTATAACAGCCCCTAAACAATAACTTATTCATAACTTACCGTATGCAAATTTTTTTCAGGGTGTCCGTAAACTTTTGTGGCAGCAATTTTTAATACTTTCATGGGCGAAATTGCCACTTTTTCAAATTTCGGCATTATTTTACGGATATATATGTTTTCCAATATGCTGAATCCGAATCTGAAACATCTGGGCAAATTCCACCTCCAAAAGTTTCAGAATCCTTTAATTTTAGGGTGTCCGTAAACTTTTGTGGAGCAGTGTAGAACAACAAGCTTAAATAAAAATCAATCCGTCCTGTAGCAAAAATTTCGGTTCAAAAATGTGGATTTTTCATTCTTCGATATCCTATACAGGTCAAAAGAGTGTATATTGTAGAACAATGAATAAAAGCAGATGGAAAATGTAGATGGGAAATAAGATATTTTTACAATCTTTTTGAGAAAAAAATGATCAATTGAAACTAGAATTTTCAAATATAAAAAGTTTGTCAAATTTGAAAAGACCTGGATTTTTTCTGTTTAATATCGAAACGGTAGGTTGTTGTTTTTTCATAAATAATGTTTTAAAAAAAATAGGAAAAAGTAATAAAATTATTTTGAAGAGTTCCAACCGTTGAAATACAGCAAAACATTAGTTTGCCGTAAAAAACGCTTTAAACTCATTATTTTTCATTTGTATAAAAATATTCAAACAAAGGCAACAGGCAAAAGACAATCGACACAAGAAAAACACGGATGTAACAAAAAACACTTTTCAGCGGACATAAATCTAACCTGCTAAAAAATTTTTTCTGTTTATTGAATGAACTAACAAAAAAATGAGAGGCGGAGAGACGAAAAATAGCGGGACATAAAGATTTCGAAATTTATTTTTTCGTGTTCCGCCATTTTTTTGCACAAATTTGTTTTATTTTCCGCCGTCTCATTTTTTTTTGTTATTTTGAACAAACTCTGTCTTTTATGTAAACAAAAAAAAACATTTTTATAATGTCCCCAAAATGGATTTTCTTGAATATTTAGTATTTTAGCTTTTTCTATGTTAAAGCATTCTGTTTATAATTTTATAATCATGAATGTTTTGAAAAAAGATGTCCAAATTTTAAATAATGATGAAACCGTTATTTAAGGGCAATTCTGTTGGCTAAACCAACATGATTTTTATTATTTTTAGTTAATCACTGCCTTGACAATAAATATTGCAAAAAAACTTGTATCTTTTGAATGAATTTCCCCTTTCTGACTTTTTATCAGTACACAACTGCCACATTTGAAATTATAATCTTTTTTTTCTTGAATTTTGCAACGCTTGCAAAGCGTTAAAGGTGGAGGCGCATCGCCTATAGTTTTTTTGTTTGGATGTTGATTGCATTTCTCGACGCGAAAACACCTTTCATTGGATCCTGTTTTTTTCTTCACTGCAGCTGCAAAAAGTGAAAGAAAAAAGCAGCTCCAATGAGTCCCTGATTTTTGTAGAAAAAAGTTTATAGGCGATGCGTCTCCTCCTTTAATAAAAAAATTTTGATCAAATGTGAAAATTTTTTTGTTCAATTTTTCACCACTGAAAAGCCTTAGATTTTTCTATTGTATATGAAAATAGGCTCAAAATATAAAGCTGGAATAAAAATTGTTTTTAAAAGCGCTGATTTTGATTGCCTGTTGTGGCAAAACAAAACTTGTGGTCGCTTCAAATTAGTTTTTCAACCAAAATATTCCAAGCAGACATCAGAGAAGAAACGACGATCCATAAATAAAAAAAGGGATGCAAAAAAACATTTTTCAAGAAGCACAAATCTAAATCTGTTGTCAAAAAAATATGTGTTGCGAAAAGGGAATGTTTTTTTTGCCTTTGGTCTCTGTTTTTTAATGGCGGAATACGAAGATTTCAAAATTTATTTTTTCATCTTTCACTATTTTAAATTAAAATAAAATTTTTAATGCACTTGTTCGTTTTATTTTCCGTGGTCTCATTTTTTTTGTTAGTATGAACAAACTCTGTTTTTAGTAAACAAAAAAACATTTCTTGATAATGTTCCCAAAATATTTTTTTTTGAATATTTTGTATTTTTTGCTTTTTTATGTTAAAACATTTTGTTTTGAATTTAAAATATTGAATTAAAAAAAAATAAAGTCAAACATTTGAAAAACATTTAAATGGATCAAACCATGAAAACTAATCAATTTGCAATCATTATTTAAAGAAAATTCGGTTAGCTACACCAACATCATTTTGATTATTTCTAGTTAATAACTAACTTGATAATAAACATTGCAAAAAAAATCCTCTTTCTTGAATCTCCTCGTTCGTTTTTATCTTTTTTTGTTGAATTTTGCAAAGGGTGCAACATGTTGGTAAAACAATAATGTTCAAATGTGAAAAATTTGTACAATTTTTTGCCATTAAAAAACCAGAATTTTTTCATTGCGCCAAAATATAAAACTGCAATAAAAACACTTTTTAGGAGCGTTGATTTTGATTGACTGTTATGGCAATTGAATAACAAAACTTGTAATTGCTTCAAATTCTTATATTTTTAATTTTCAAAACGTTTTTCAGGCGAAATATTCAAACAAGGAAGCTAACCGTAGACATCTCCAACTTATGATGGAGTTGAGATCCCATATTTTGCCCATAAACTCATCTAGTATAAGGTATAATTGTGGCAAAAAATCAGCTGCTGAATCCTCAACCTGTGAGTTTACCAGGGGCACAAAGTTACTATAATACAGTAATCCACAACATGAACCCAAACTCATAATTTGCATATTCTGCAAATATTAGAAATCAGAACGTTACAAATGTTTCAGATTTGGATTCAGCATGTCCGAAAACCTTTGAATCCAGGAAACAGGGCCGAGAAATCCCAACTTTATAGAAATTTGCACAAAAGTACAAAAAATCCCTGCCAAAAAATCATGACCGCTCCTTCAACAAAATTTGAATATGATATATTTTGGGTCAAGTAGTGTTTGGAGGTTGTTAAATATGCATAATTATGACTTGGGGAGGTAATAAAAATAGAAAGATCACAAAATGGAATTGTGGATTTTCTAAAACAATTTCGCTATAGCTACACCGGCTTTTGAAAAATGTTGATTCACACTCATTATCGTAATTTCACCTTGCTGGAACATCTGTGCCATTGCATATTTTTGCATGTTTTCCTCTCGAATATGATTAATTAAGCATATTTAACAACCTCCAAACACTACTTGACCCAAAATATATCATATTCAAATTTTGTTGAAGGAGCGGTCATGATTTTTTGGCAGGGATTTTTTGTACTTTTGTGCAAATTTCTATAAAGTTGTGATTTCTCGGCCCTGTTTCCTGGATTCAAAGGTTTTCGGACATGCTGAATCCAAATCTGAAACATTTGTAACGTTCTGATTTCTAATATTTGCAGAATATGCAAATTATGAGTTTGGGTTCATGTTGTGGATTACTGTATTATAGTAACTTTGTGCCCCTGGTAAACTCACAGGTTGAGGATTCAGCAGCTGATTTTTTGCCACAATTATACCTTATACTAGATGAGTTTATGGGCAAAATATGGGATCTCAACTCCATCATAAGTTGGAGATGTCTACGGTCAGATATTTTTCATACACAAAGTTTCACAACCTTTTTATTCAATAAAAATATTCAAACAAGACAGCAGAGAAGAAAAAATGGGGATGCAATAAAAATATCATTCAACAGACACTAATTAAAGGTGCTGTAAAAAAGTGTTTTTTGAAAATGCCCGAATTAACAAAAAATGAGACTGCGGAAAATAAAACGAATTTGTGGCCGAACAAAAAGATTTCGAAATTTATTTTTTCGTGTTCCGCCATTTTTATGCACAAATTCGTTTTATTTTCCGCAGTCTCATTTTTTTTGTTAGTTTGAACAAACATTGTCTTTTACGTAAACTAAAAAAATTAATAATGTTCCTAAAATGGATTTTTTGTGAATATTTTGTATTTTAATGTCTTTATGTTAAAACGTTCTGTTTTGAATTTAAAATAATACATAACCATTTGAATGAAATTTGAATGGATCAAATTATTAAAGCGGTTGTTATTTCAATCATTATTTAAAGCAAATTCGGTTAGCTACACCAACAACATTATTATTATTTTTAGTTAATAACTACTTTGATAATAAACATTGTATAAAACTTTTATATTTTGAATGAATCTCCTCTTTCTTTTTTATGGTTTTGTTGAATTTTTCAAAGTTTGCAACATGTTGGTAAAACATAATATTCAAATGTGAAAAGTTTGTGCAATTTTAGACATTGAAAAGGCACGGATTTTTTTTATTGGGCTCAAAATAAAAAGCTGCAATGAAAAGCGATTACAAACAAAATTTGTAATTGCTTTAAATTCTTATATTTTTTAAACACAAAGTTTCATAACATTTTTCAACCAAAATATTCAAACAAGACAGCAGAGAAGAAAAGGCGATCGATACATAAAAAAAGGGATGCAAAAAAACATTTTTCAAGAAGCACAAATCTAAATCTGTTGTCAAAAAAATATGTGTTGCGAAAAGGGAATGTTTTTTTTGCCTTTGGTCTCTGTTTTTTAATGGCGGAATACGAAGATTTCAAAATTTATTTTTTCATCTTTCACTATTTTAAATTAAAATAAAATTTTTAATGCACTTGTTCGTTTTATTTTCCGTGGTCTCATTTTTTTTGTTAGTATGAACAAACTCTGTTTTTAGTAAACAAAAAAACATTTCTTGATAATGTTCCCAAAATATTTTTTTTTGCCTTTGGGCTCTGTTTTTTATGTTAACTTTTTTTTCAAATTATCCGTGTTGAAAGAAATTGAGGAACTTCGATCTTGCAAACATGAAATTTTTTATTTTAAATTTTTGTTTAAATTTTTTGTTTAAAATTTTGGCTTATCTTTCTTCGTATGATTTTATAATAATGAATATTTTTAAAATTAAATATTATGTCATATATTTGAATAGACCAATCCATCAGCTCTTTTGGTTTTGAAGTCATTATTCAAAGAAAATTCGGATAGCTGTACCCACATAATTTTGTAATATTTTTTGTTAATAACTATGTGAATAATTAACATTGTATTATAATAAATCTGTATTATTGTTAAACCATTGCCGCTCGTGTTTACAACACATTGCATAAAATTTTTATCCTTTGAATGAACCTTCTCTTTCTTTCTTATCTTTTATCTTTTTTGTAAAATTTTGTAAAGCTTACAAAATGTTTTTCATATTTGCATCAAAAACATACAGATATCGTATCTTCTAAAATGCTGAGACTAAAAATTTAATCAGCGAAGCTCATAAAACTTTAATCTTTTTGGTGAATTAAATGATTGCAAAATATGAATCTGTCTGTAGGCGTAGAGAGGTTTGCAAACAAAAATTTAAAAATGCAAGATTCAAGAAAGAACACACAAAAAATCTAAATTTGTATTCTTAAATTTAAATAAATTGACATATAAATTTCTTTTTTTTAATGAAGGAGACCGTTTTAATAACAATCCATCAGCTCTTTTGGTTTTCAAGTCATTATTCAAAGAGTCAAATGGTCATGACAGCCGAAATGCAACCCCATTTTTAAGTTTTTAGAATTAAAACTTTGAATCTTTAATATTTTTTATACAACTAAAAGCATTTTTTAAAAACATATCAAATTTGATACTAAATTGATGAATATTTGATCACAGCAAAAAATGAAAGGAACGGGAAAATACAAATTCGGCAATTATGAAAATGAAATTATTTCAAAATTCCCGTTTGAAACAGTTCAATCAAAATAAAAAATAAAACTTTAGGCTCATTTTCGGGAAGTGTGTCAAAATTTTTCTACATCAAAACGACACACTGATTAATTAATATATTCTTTTTCATGTTCAAGTGAAATTTTAATTTTTTATCATAAATATCGCAATAAACGAGTTGCACTTTAACTAGCTTTTATGAGCCTTTGTACAGTTGCGATTTTTGTGTAAGAAAATTTGTCATAAACTGAAGTATTTTTTCATATATAAAGTTTCACAACCTTTTTTTCAATAAAAATATTCAAACCAAACAGCAAAAACGAAACGACGATCAATACATTGAAAAAACAGGGTTGCAATAAAAACATTTTTCAACAGACAAAAATTTAATCTTTTATAAAAAATTGTTTTGCGAAAAAAAATGTTCTTTTTTGTTTTTTGGGCTCTGTCTTTTTTGTTGAAAAAAGTCATTTTTGAAAATCTTCTCAAAATGAAACACTGTCGTTTGAATATTTTGTTTTAAATTATAGCTAAATATTCTTTTTATTATTTCATCCAATTAAAAATACTCGAACTAAATATTAAGTTAATATTTGAAAAAGAATCAAACGGATTTGGAGATCATTATTTAAAAAAATATTAATTTAGCGACAACGACAACATGATAAGGATTTTTTGATGTCGCAAGAAATCTTTAAATCGATGATAAAACATTTCATGACATTTTTGAAAGAAAAAAACTGTTAATTTTTTGCCCCCGTTTTTTGATAAATTATCATGCTTCAAAAATTAATGCAAAAAAATATTTCTCTGATAGAATGTAAGATTTGTAATTACAATCAAAACTCTTTTTTGTTACGATTCAAATATTAGGCCCTTTGATTGTAAACAATGCAAATCTAAATCAGTTTTAATTTATGATAAAAAACTACTTCTTACCGCTTTTATGTGATTATTCAAGAAAAACCAGATTTATTGCAGGAAACAATTTATTTGATGAAAATGTTAAAGCATTAAAAATTAAATTCATTTTTATGCTGTTTTGTCGTCAAAAAAATAATAATGTTTAAATGTAAAATGTTTGTCAAATTTGTCACCATTGTAAAGGCCTCGATTTTCTCTATTATATTAAAAATGGATGTTTGTTATTTAATTGTTTTATATTAAATATATGAATATGCTTAAAATATAAAACTGCAATAAATATTGTCATCAAGCGCAATTGCTCGAAAGCCTGCTATGACAATTGAATAATTAAATTTCTCATAAAAAACGCTTTAAATTCATTTTTTTACATTCAACTCAACCAAAATATTCAAAGCAAAAGAGAAAAAAAGATGATCAATACACAACTAAATAAATATAGATGCAAAAAATATTTTTCACACAAATTAAATCTGTTGTTAAAAAATGTTTTGTGAAAAGAAAATGTTTTTTTGCTTTTTGAGCTCCGTTTTTTACGAAAAAATTATTTTTGAAAATGTTTGCAAAAAGGTTTTTTTTTTGAATATTTAGTTTTAAATTTTAGCTAAACGTTTTTCGTATGATTTATAATAGTAAAATTAAAATATATATTATGCCAAATATTTGAAAACAACAAACAACTGCAAGTTTATTTATTATGGAATCATTATTCACAAAAACTTGGGTTAATGAACTAACGAAAAAATGAGACTACTGAAAATAAGACGAATTTGTGCATAAAAATGACAGAACAAAAAGATTTCGAAACTCATTTTTTCGTGTTACACCTTTTTTATGCATTTGTTCGTTTTATTTCCCGCCTTCTCATTTTTTAGTTAGATCGAACAAACTCTGTCCTTTATGTAAACAAAAAAAAACATTTTTATCAGGGTGTTCCATAAGTTTTTTTCCATTTTTTCCCGTGTAGAACACTTTGCCAAGAGAGAAAAACGGAAAGAACTTATGGAACACCCTAATATAATTTCCTCAAAATGGATTTTTTTGAATATTTAGTATTTTAGCTTTTTTAAGTTAAAGCATTCTGTTTATAATTTTATAATCATGAATGTTTTGAAAAATGAAGTAAAAAAACTTGATGTGTATCTACCCGTTATTTAAAGAAAATTCTGTTGGCTAAACAAACATGGTTTTAATTATTTTTAGTTAAACCTTGATAAAAAATATTGCAAAAAAACTATTATCTTTTGAAAGAATTTCCTCTTTCTGACTTTTTAACAATATTACAACTGGCACATTTGAAATAATACTCTTTCTTATTGAATTTTTCAAAGCTGGAAGAATGTTAAAAAAATAATAATTTTTAAATTTGAAAATTTTTTGCCCAATTGTTCACCATTGAAAAGCCTTAAATTTTTTTATTATTTATGACAATGATCTCAACATATAAAGCTGCGTTTATTTTTAAAAGCGTTTATTTGATTGCCTGCTGTGGTCAGTGTTGTTGCGCCTCCGCCTCCGGAGTCGGAGGCGGAGGCGCGTTTTGCAAAAGATCAAAGGTGTGAATGCCGCTTTGCGCCTCCGGAGGCGCCTCCGGAGTCGATTTTTCGCCTCCGCCTCCGGAGGCGGAGTCGGAGGCGGAGGCGACTAAAATAAAAAAGCACAACACTGGCTGTGGTAATTGAATAACGAAATTTGCAGTCGCTTCAAATTCGATTTTTAAACTAAATATTCAAACCAGACAGCAGAGAAGAAAAGGCGATCAATTCATAAAAAACTGGGATGCAGCAAAAACATTTTTCAACAGACACAAATCTAATCTTGCTGTCAAAAAAGTGTTTTGCGAAAATGGAATGGTTTTTTTGCTTTTGGGCTCTGTCTTTTATGTCAAATTTTGTTTTCAAATTATGGCAAAAAGAAATTTTTAAGATAATAAAACTGAGATGTTTTTGTTCCTAAATTAAATTGATTTTTTTTTAAATTCTCTCATAAAAAACAAAACAGGTTCTTTCTGTCAACATGAAAAGGTTGTGAAAGAAAAAAACTTAACCCCATTTTTATATCTGTTTAATCGAAACTTTGAATCTTTAATATTTTTTATACAATAAAACGTACAAATGGTTTAAAAATGCATTAAATTTGATACTGGATTGCAAAATATTCAATTATAGTAAAAAAACAAAAGCAATACTGGAAAATTTAGCGACAGCGACGATTATGAAAACAATGTATTTTCTCCAAATAGGTCAACGAGTGATGTTCCAATTTGAAAATCTTGTCAAATTTTTCATGGCTGAAAAGGTCTAGATTTATCTATTTTATATTTAAAATGGATGCTTGTTATTTAATTGTTTTATATTAAGTATATGAATGGGCTTAAAATATGTAGCCGCAATATATATTGTATTCAAGTGCATTCATATAAGCTAAGTGAGTAACTAAATTTGTCATAAAAGTATTTGAACTTCTTTTATTTACAAAGTTTCACAACCTTATTTTTCAATTAGAGTATTCAAACTAGAGCAGAGAAGAAAAAACAATCGATACATAAAAAATAGGGATGCAAAAAAACATTAGTCAACAGACACAAATGCAATCTTGCTGTAAAAAAAGTGTTTTGTTAAAAGGGAATGTTTTTTTGTCTCGTTTGTCTATGCTTTCGAGAAGCACAGGGATCACGTGAAAACTTCAATTTTTTCAAAAAAAATTTTTTTCTAAAAATCGAAATGCGTAAGTATACTGATAATAAATATGCAATCCGTTTTTGTTTAAACTTAATAGAAAAAATTTGCGAGCCAAAATACGGTCGGGGAATTTTTTGAAGCACCCTGTATTTCTGGTTTTGTTGAAGAACGTTTTTTGGCATGATGTGTCTGAACATCAGCTTATTTTTTTGCAACAAACAAACAAAATTTTGAATGAAAAAAAATTTATATCTACAACAGTTTAAATGTTTTTTATGTCATCTTTCTTCATGTTCCAAGAAACAGAATAACGTTAACGCGTGATTTCCATTGCAGTTTAATATTTTTGTTCCTTTTTTGTGCCAAAACTCGATATAAAATGTATACTGTGTCTTTTTTGCTTTTGTATCCACTAATATTGTTCAAGTATATCTATCTTTCTAATAAACCTTTTCCTTTCCTTTTTTTTCTGTGCTTGTATATCATTATTTCTCGCGATAAATGTATTTTAACGTAATTATTATAGTCGTTGATACTTATATAATGTTTTTATCTTTTTTCAGGCAAAGACATTTATTAAAATGCCTGGAAGAAAGCGTAAACATGTAAATGATTACAAAGAAGTTGCTGCTTATCGCCAAAAGCTTCGTCGACCTGCTGGTACTCCTTTAAAGCTTACCAATCGAGAACGAAAAAAGTTTACTGTGAAATGTCCATTTCCTCAACGCTTTTCACTTCCATCAAATATCCTCCGTTATATTGCTCTTAATCCTGTATCTCCAAATGGTCATCTTAAGCTAATCTCAACTTGTAAATCTCTATTTCGCATGAGTCAAATTGTTCCTCTTAAAGTATTGTATCATTTCGAAGATGACGATGATGAGGAAGATTGTTACAAATGGAGAACAAACAGTCGAGATATGATTAATTTGAAGAAGCAATTTTTCAAGCTTTGGATCCATGATGAAGTTTCCATCTGGACTCGCCAGTCGACTGGTTCAATGACAAATCTTGCTGCAACTTTGGTTAAGCATATTTACATGTTTTCACTTCGAGAAATTAATCTTCATAATCAAGTTATAACTTTTGATGACCTTAAAATTCTTACTTCTGGTGGTAATTTGAAATTTATTGGATTTGATCTAAATGTCGTCAAAAATGCTGACGGTAGTGTCACTGAATTTGAAAAAGTCTTTGAACTTATTTGCTGCAAAAATACTCAAGTGCAAGTTTTGTTATTTATATTGGTTAAATAAGATATATAGATTTTTCAGTACATTACATCCTGAACAACATGGTATTAGCAGAAGCACAACTACTACAAAAATTATGGAAATTTTATCATCTGATCAAGTGCCTGGTAAATTAGATATTTTTTTATCTAATATTCCTCAAAGCTTTTGTCTTGATTCATTTTCTGAATTCTTTAAGGTGAGTTGGTTTTATTGTTTGTTTATCATTTCATTTAAATATTCTGTATATTTTAAGAAAAATACGACTGGTCGGCAACATTCCCTTGTATTCTTTTTTTCTACTGGAATTTCTGATGCCTATAAGAATCAACTTCAACAAATCGTTAATGAAATTATTCAATATCGTGGTATTTTTGCTCATACGGTTCCAATTATTTCTTTTCCTGGTCATGATTTTGCAGCATATTCAAAACTTGTTAAAATGCGACACGAAGCAGTTGAAGGAATTCTTCGTCAATTTTGATTACTCACTTTGGTTTTTCATTGATTATTAAATGTTTTTTAAGATGTTTATGTATTCTTTTTTGGGTATGTTTCTTCATTAATACGTTGAATAAAGTTTTATTAATAATTTTTCATGTAGCTTTTTTACAAAAATAAATTTGAATAATATAAGCACACTTTAATTAGTTTAAGATATTTTAATCATGATGTTATTATGAAATAAATATGGTCAAAAATAAGATTCTTTTGTCCTGAAATTTGAGAATCGTTTTAAAAAAATCAAAAAATTGTAATGTTTGAACCATTTTTAACCCATCACTTTTGGAGACGTTAATGAAAGTATTGTTGCAGAAATGCAAATTGCCAAAACATTCAAAATAGTAGCAATTAATGTTGGGGTACTGTAAACGATAATAGCCATTTTGTAATGGAATGAATTGAATTCTGGATCTGCTAAAGCTACGGTAGTTTTTTCATCAGCTAAAACAACAAAAGTCCCGGGAGAATGAAATCTGTAACAATTATGCAAAAATGGTATCCCAAATAAAATTGCCAAAAACCATGGCTTTGACCAAATTGCTTTTTGATGAAGGGGAAACCATAAAAGTGTGAAACGATTAAGAGCATGTCCGATCACTTTGAAAAAAGGATAATGGAAATATTTTCAGTTCCAACATTCTTGTTGCACCACAAAACTGTAAAATATTTATTGGCAAGTCCAATATAGTTAAACAATTCAATAAAAGTTGTTCATTTTGCAAATTTCAGTGATCCTAAAGTACATTAACACCCACCGATATAAAAAAAAAAATATACAAAAACAAAATCGCTCTAAAAATTGTCCATTAAAATTGAATGTCTTTTAAAATGTAATAAAATTAACACAGAAATACGAAAACTGTAAGGTATAATTTCAGAAATAGCTAAAGTAATATTTAACATTTCTACCGTATACCTTTCTAAACACACACACAACCAAATACACTTCAAAGAAAGTAATACAAAATTAAAATATGTTTCTTTAAATAAAATAAAACTTTGATTATATCCACGAAAATAGCTTGATAGTAACAAAAGACTAATAATAAAAAACATTTAAAGATTAATGTCGTGAGAAAGTCAAAACATTAAAAAAGACAAATAAATTGAATTTCTTTTGTTTAGCATATTCAGATTAAAGGCTTCGTTGCAAAAGTTTGTAACGAAATTGTCATTCAATTTTTTTAATACGCAATTTCTCATAAAAGTTTTTCAACTTATTTTTTAACGTTCTTGATGCGTTATTTCTACCGACGATTTTGACACTGTTTTTTTAACAAAAAAGGCAAACAATATGTCAAGAATTGAAGAAATCATTTTTTTAAGAGGAAATGGTCGAAACGCTTCTACAGGTAAGTATAATCAAAGCTTTTCAGATTCAACATGAATATTTTCAATTTTATTTTTTAATTTTTTAAAGAAGTTCATCATTTTTCGCTTTAGCAATAAAATTTTTTTATTAAGAAATTGCTGGAAGGCTCCTGCAACCCATAATAAAAGAAAACGTCAATCATTCACAATTGTCAGAAATAAAAAAGAAGCATTTTTAAACCAGATTTAAGCATATTAGAAATTTGAATATTTGAAGAAAAAAACCTGTACTTCTCCTCTGAGAGAATAAATTGGAATATTTTTTTAAATGCCGAGACTACAAATTTTATCAATGAAGCTCATAAGACTTTAATCTTTTGGTGAATTAAATGATAATAAAATATGTATCAGTCTGTAGGCGTAAAAAGGTTTTCCAACAAAAATACTATTTTTAAGACACAACACAAAAAAGTCTCAATTTTTTGTTCCTAAATTTAAAGTTTTCTCAAATTTGGATTTTTTTTCACACAAATTTATCACAAACTTCTTTTCAAAAAACACAAAGAATCGTCATTTCAATTAAGCCCATTTTTAAGGGTTCATTCATAAGCAAGCAATAATATCAGGTACGTCAAAATGCATCATCATCATTGTCGAAAAAGCGAGGGAGAAGTTCAATGCAAAAATAGGATTGTTCTACTGATAAGGGACGACGATGAAGCATCTATAAAAAGATTGCGCAAAAAAATGTTCATCATTTCCGATCATCATTGTTTTTTGATTTGATAAAAAAAAGTTGCTGCTGAAATGATTTTGGCTTTTTTGGTGCTGCTGCTGCCATTTTTATTACTTCCTTGTAATGGACAAGATTTGAGATTAATCAATAATGTTAAATCAATGAAGGAAATATCCGGGAAAGGATTTGAAGATTATGATGAAATGCTATTGTTAGGATCTTTGAAAATGCTGAAACAACGAAAATTTTATGGACATTTGCCATCAAAATTGGCAGATTTTCCAAATTTAAATTTGAATATTACTGCTGAATGTGAAGAAGATTTGTCGTTAATTGCTGTAGCAGCAGCTGATAAAAATAATACTTCACCAGAGTTGGCAGCTGTTTTATCACAAAGTAATTTTTTATTTTTAAATATTACTGTTAAACATGATTAAAATGACCGTATACGTTACACGATATTATTATATTTGTGAACGGCACTCCTTTGATCTTTTGCCGCTATCGGCATAAGATCAAAGAACGTATAACCAAACCGATTTCGGCATTTCGGGAACAAAATTTTACCCATGATTGTTTTCTGTAAGGTTGAAAATCCCCCTTATTCAAATTTTAGTGATGGATGCAACAGCAAAAGTTCCTCCAGGATTTCAAAGAGGTGCAAGAAATTTTTATGGTTTCAAGCAAGAATGTGATGTTATTAAATACAAAGTTTCAAATCGAAAACGTGAATTTACTACTGCTTATAGCAGGTTCGTCTTCATTTTGCTAGTGCCATCACAAATATGCAAATTTTTAGAGCTTATATTAGTTTAAGTGGAAGCTGTGATAATCTTGACAATTCACTTGGATGTGATATTTGTATGCCAAGTAGTTGTACATCAACAGATTTGATGAATGTTGTTGCAATAAGTAATTTAATCATTAAAGATATTCAGTTTATGCAAATTTTTTTAGTTCCTGAATTTAATGCAACTTTAGCAAATATCACAAACAGCATTTGTGCTGTTAGCACTTTTGCCGATGTCAACAAACCAATGGAAACTGGATCATGGATTATGGTGTAAGTTTATTTATATCGATTTATCAGTTTGATTTCGATTTTATCAATTTTAGGGCATTTTTATCAATTTTGGGATTTTTGGTTATTCTCTCGGGGATCACTGATTACTGTATCCTTCCATCTGATACTCCAGTACGAAAACGTAATTTTTTATGCAAATTTCTATTTTTAATCAATTCGTTTTTTCAGAATTTGGAGTTGAATTATTTCTTTCATTTTCGGGTTATAAAAGTGTTTGTGAAATTTTAACTGCAACAAAATTTAAACGTGGCCAAATTGGTCCAATTAATTGTTTGAGAGTAATGTCAATGTTTTGGGTCATTTTTGGGCATGTCATTGCTGCTGCCTTATCTTCAAATGGTAAATAAATACAGTAATAAATTGTTAAAAATAATTTAATAATTTTAGATAACATTTTGGATTTTATGCCAGTTTTGGATTATTTTTTAACACAAATTATTGAAAATGCTTTATTTTCTGTTGATACATTTTTCTTTATTGGCGGAGTTTTACTTTCATTTATGTGGTTCAAAAATTATGAAAAAGATAAAAGAATGACAATGTCCCCTCAGGGATGGTTAATGTTTTATGTTCATCGAATTATACGGTAACGCAAATACACTATACAATTTTTATTAAACTTTCATTATTTAGTTTATCAGCGCCATATTGGGTTGCTTTATTAGCTTATACATATCTCTATGGACCGTTGACTCAAAATATGACAATATTTTTTACACCTGTTCCAGCCCCCTTTGATCCATGTAAAAAATTTTTATGGAAGAATCTTTTGTATATTATGAATTTTAAAACTACTGAAATTGTAAGTTTGCTAAAATTAATTTAAATATAAATTTGCATAACATATTTTTCAGTGTATGGGTCACGCTTGGTATTTAGCTACAGATATGCAAATGTTTGTATTAACTCCAGTAATCTTAATCCCATTGGCACTATATCCAATTGCCGGATGGATTCTTTCAATTACCCTAATAATTCTTTCAACAGCTGGAAATATTATTACCGTATACGAAAATAATTTTCCTCCAACTTTTACCGTTTTTGGAACTGATGCCATTACTACTGATGGTAATAAAGCAATGTAAGTAATTTACATTTTATACAGTATTCTTAGTAATAATAGTAATATTGTGTTTATAGGAATTATATCAAGTTGATATATTATGCAGCATGGATTCGATGCCAAATTTACATAATGGGATTACTCGTTGGTTGGGTGCTACAAAAATACAAGAATATTCGGATCAATGTTGTAAGTTTATAGAAAAAAATCGATAAAACATGTTATTTATCGAACTTGAAATTTAAACTGAAACATATCTAATCTTTGCCGAAATTTGCATAACTACAGTAACCTATTTTTCAGATATTAAATATAATCCTTTGGGCACTTGGATCCGCTTTGATGTTAACAGTATTATTTGGATTATATCATTACAATCAAGGCAATTCACTTTCCCTATTTTGGAGAGCAGCATATTCAGCTTTCTCAAAGCCGGCTTGGGGATTAGGACTGACATGGCTAGTTGTATCCTGCTATTATGGATACGGTGGACCAATTAATCAATTTATGTCATGGAATATTTGGGTTCCACTTGGAAGACTTTCATATTGTGCATATTTGGTTCATTATCCGCTAATTACATATGTTTTTGGGTTGGAAAAGAATGCAATTTATTATTCAAGTTTATGGCAAATTATTTTGAATTATTTCATTCCAATTACTGCTCTCACTTTTGCCGTGGCATTTATATTAGCCGTTCTTGTTGAAGTTCCAGCTGGAAAGGTTTGATTTATTTTAATACTTCAAAAAACAACAATAAATTTTTAGCTTGAAACACTTTTGTTGAGATCGAAACCTCGTGAAAAACATGCCAAGAAAAGTGATAATGAACCATCCTGGGAAACAACAAATGGTCATATAAATATTTTTGAAGAAAAAATTGTCGAAAATGGAGTTGTCAAGTTTTAATTATTGTTTTTTTATATTGATTACTGTACATATTTTTTACTCACATATAAGCTTTAACAATTAAGAATAAAATCAGAATTCAAAATAACAATCAGCTCAAAACTGGTACGAAAACATTTGAATTTAAAAAAATAAACAAAATTTTATCCAAAAATTGAAGCAGTAAAACAAAACATTTAAAACATCAAAAAACAAGAAAAGTTAAAAATTAACAAAGCTACATTCAACTTTCAATAATTTGCAAGATTCCCGAAGTTATTCTTCAATTCGTTTTCTTTCTTCATCATTCCAGGCATCAAAAAGACACGAAGCTCCATAAGTATTCATTTCATCAGTACTTTCCAAAACACCACCGTAATTTGCATCAATATGTCGGATATTTGCATTTCTTTGATATCTGTTATCAATGGCAGTCAACATTGCAGACTTTCGAATAATTGCTTCTTTCTCGGAAGACATTGCGAAAACAACATGAACCAGGAGACCAGGTTCTTTATTAAGTAAATCTTGAATTCTTTCTTATACTGGATCCTGATATTATATTATATTATTTATCAGCAAAGAATGTTAACACGTTTTTATTTGTTCTTACCATTGAAAACATTTCCAGTTTTATCAGCATTTTATCATGAAGGTCCTCGAAATCGTTATCAATTCCAATTGCGACAACTGTATTCAAGTAATCTTCAAATGAAAAGCCATGGACCAAACTGTCATCAAATCCAGCAGCATTTGGATAATTATACTTTGGATCTTTTTGAACAGTTGGAATTGAAATATTTTGACCATCCAAGATAATAAAAACAAAACATTGTTCGGGTACAGTATCACTGAATGTTGTCCATACACGATCATATATTGATTCATTGATGACATTTGTTAAAGAAAAGGTAAGAATATTTGAGAAATCTGAAAATAAAATTAATATTTGTAATGGTTACATTACGTAAAACCAATTAGACTTGACGCAGAGACAAAGTTTTTATAATGCTTTTTATGCTTTAAAGTACTTCGAATTTTGGGTAATTAAATGCTTTTTAATTTGTCAACAAGTAGGAAATGCAATTACTCATTTGTAAAAAGATCCTAATGAAATTTCTTTTATCTTTTGCCGATGATCTGTTTTGATTTCATGCCGAAAAATGAAATGTCCCTTTTTGAAGTGAAACAGTCGCATGATTAAGATTGATTGGTATTAGGTTTATTAGAAACAAAAAGAAACACAACGAAAAATACAAAACATTTTAATTAGATAATATTTTAGGTAAATTTCCATTCCAATCTGCAAACACCATTTTGAATGCAGCTTCAACATTTGCATAAATCTCAGGTCGATTTGGGCTTTGCATAAACAATAAACAAATTGAAGTGTCTGAATCAGATGTGCAATTATTTTTGAAAAAATTCCATAATAAAAACGGATCGAAATCACTGCCAACAAAAATAAGATTTATTGAAAAACGAGAGAATTTTTGCATTAATTTTAATTCATTCATCACAGAAAGAGTTTTTCTCAGAAATAATTCATGCTCATTCTGATATGTAAAATTGGTACAACTTTGTAGAATTTCATTTAACGGAACGGCTGAACCATTTGAATCAATAACATTTCCTTCATGCATTAAAAAATATTCGATCATTGATCCAGAAACAACGAGTTTAAACATCAGCTGGAAAAGAGAAATATTGGAGTTTGGGATTTTGAAAAGTATATGGTGATGGGTTTGAAAGGATACCTAAATACCGATTGTAGACTTGATTCTTTAAAAAAGGTCGATCATCTTTTAGTTTCATTGAATCCAAATATAGTTGAAGATATACAGGCAGCAGCAAACTTAAGATTTAGGTTATGACAAAAAGTGAATTCGATTTTTTGCAATAAATTGTTTTGGCTGTTTTCTTTGGGAAAATAGCTTTAAGGGAATTTCTATGAGCTCTGGGATTTCAAGGTTTGTGAGAAAAAATACACTAATATTGTGCCTCTGAAAATATGAACGTTGATGATATTGCTTTACTTACATTTTAATTTGTTTCATTTTTGTGTAAAAATTGCCAATAATATGTCATTGTATTATATTGTCAAACTTGAAGTAAATTTTTAGAATTTATTAAATTTATTATCATACATTTTTGTTATTAATAGATCATATTTTATGCAGTGAAACAGCTAACTGAATCTACATTATCACTAACTCCATTCTCTGTTAACACATAATTACCATTTGCATCACAAACAAGCGTTCGAACAACAGTTGTGATACCATCAGATATTCCACGATCATTACCTTGGAAAGTCCACTAAAAATTTAATACTTATTATTTCAAATAAAAATGGTAAAAGCATGCCAAGTAATTGATTTCAGCTCCAGCATTTGGGGTTGTGCAAGATACGGTATTTGTGGTACAACCATTGGCATCGGTTCCTTGTGTCTGTGATACAGGTTGATCGGCTAATCCTCCCCCGGAAGGAACAACCGCAACATCTGTACATGTTGCACAAGCTGAAAAAAAATAATTTGCATCACATCGAATTTTTTTCTAAGAAAAAGCACAATTATGTGAGACGCTTGGCAAAGTGTTTCACCTCGAGAAATCAACTTTTTTTGTCGAGAGAATTTCAAAAAACGAATGCCAAAATGTCTCACAAAATTTGGCCTTCGTTTCGATGTGGCATAGTTTAGGCTGTTCAATGAGATTAAAAAAGAAATTAGCATACCGGGTCCTGCAGAGATGCATTGAATTTCATCAACGACGGCACTGGCGCCATTTTCAGTTAAGACAAGTTGGCCATTAGCATTACATACAAAATTTCGAGTAATTGTTGTTGTACCAGTTGAAGTACCAAGATCAGTTCCATCATTTGCATACTAAAATAATGTTTTGTCTTATTTTAAGCAGATTAAAACGACAAAAAAAGATTTAATGGAAGAGCGTCAATGAACTATGAAAAATTACTGTAAAAACTTACAAGAAAATTAACTTCAGTTCCAGCTGTTGCTGAAGTGCAAGTCGCTGTAACCGTTCTACATCCATCTGCTCCAGTTAAAAATGATTGGGTAATTGGTTCATCAACTCCAACTCCACTTCCAGTTGTAACAGTTAATTGTGAACAGGTGGCACAAGCTAAACAAATGAAAAACATATATTACTGTGACTTTTCAATGAAATCGATATCATGGATTACAGTAATAAAAACTCAAATGTAATTTATTTAAATTATGCAAATTAAAAAACTACGATAATAATCATACCCAAAACTGGTGCAACTGTTGATGTGATCACTGGAATATCACCACCACTTCCACCTCTCATGGCCAAACAAGAATATGCTAATTTAAAATTACAAATTAGCATAATAGAAATAAACAACATTTTTATTAACATAATATTACTCTGTTTAAAAAAAGAGTATCAGATTCAAAATTCTTCGTCACCAAAAAAATTTCAAAATAAAAAAGTTTTAAATTTGAGCAACACCCTCTTTTATCCAAGAAAAATCCCAAAAAAGGGGATACTTTAATTCGATCATGCAAAAAAAGTTTTCTTCTTTTTCGAGAAATTCCATAAAAAAAAGTAAATTAATCATATCAAAAAAACTTTCGCCGCCGCCATCACATTGTCATATCCTTGAATGAATTCCCCGAAAATAAATATATACATAAATTATCTTGTATAAGGATTACCCAAAGATCCGTGAAAGAAAAAAGACAATAAAAACATTTTTCATCGAAAATTTCTCTTTGACCTCCTTTTTTATGATCAATTCAACTCGTTTTTTCCGGTATCAATTAATTTACATACAAAAATCATGGGAAAATATTTTTTTATAAAACTTTTTCTGTTAATTAATTGCTTTCAATCTTTTTTTTGTTCAGGTTTAATTCATTGTTGCGTCTATAACAATTAATTTAATGGAGACGATGGTTTTTAAAAAAAATTGTGATGGAATGTTCCTTTTTTTGTTGAATTTTAAACTTTGCGATCTCTCTCTCTCTCTTAAAATAACTAACAATTAATTAAATCATAAATTAAACAAGTTTTGGAACGGAACGAAAGTGATGTGATTTTTACGCAAAGGTTCAATTGTTCAATTTTTTCTTTCTCTTTTTTCTTTCATGCAATTTTGTGTGTTTGAAAGAAAGCGTGTGATTCAATTTGCTGCGGTGGAAATCCATTAATTTTTCTTTTTCTATTTTTCTTCTTTTTCCAATTTTTTTTCAATTCCCGATATTTTTTGATCATAAATGTGACTGCTTCGAATTCATTTTATCTATTTTCTCCTTTATTTTCATATGATCAAACTCAACAGAGACTGATTTTGATATCTCCCAAAAACACTCTTTTCCCTTTTTTCATTGCTACAGTAATTTATTATCCATTGTTTAAATTTAATTTTTTTAACTTATATTTAATAGAAATTTTATTCACAAATATCGTTAATAGATTTTCGTAGAATTCTATCTTAGAATGATGTTTTTTTCTTTTCACTAGCCTGAAATTCTTTAAATGATACTTACTTGTTAATTTTAAGAATTTCAGGTTTATTACGATTTAAAAATTTACAGAGCTTGACTTTGCCAAAATTTAACATTTTAAAGTGGCATTTGCACTTGATACAGGCTCTTTATGAAAGTCATTGAAAATTAAGTAAATGCATTGTACTTTTTTAATTCCCTGTTGACGGAAAAAAGAGAACACAAAAGAATTTATTTTGTCAACGAGGAATTAAAATAGAATAATGCATTTCCCTGATTATCAATAATTTTCGTAAGAAAAAAAGTTGGTAAATAACATAGCTTCATTAATTTTGGTAAAAACTGTAAAATTTCATATCTTAACTTCGGTTTTATGTATTTTGAGTTCTATTTTGAATTTTAAAGCTTTAATAAACGAAAGTAACAAATCGGCTTACAAATTATTATTGAGCTTTTGCGATGTACTGCTATGTCATTAATATTTTGTGTATATTTTTGAATCAAAACGTGTTCCAAACTAACAACATATCATTACAAGTTTTTAATAATTATTAAAAAATTAAAAAATCTTTTTTTATTTAAAAAACCAACTATGAAAAATAGTATGTTTTCGTCATTCAACATTTGTGCTATTGATCTTTTTGAAATGCTTCTTCTTCAAAGACATAATCGATATTTGAGACAAGTGTGTAAGAAATAGTCCCTTTCATAAACAAAAAAAAACGAAATTTCGCAACCACGGTTAAAAAATTGCTTTTAGACACTAAAAAGATAGCAAAGACTTTTCTTTCAATGTTTTGCTTTTAAATGTCAAGAATAAGAATGAATATTTTTTATGACTAAATATTATTTGCGACCGACAAAAAATAAGATTGAAGAGAACTTTTAAAACAAAATTTTTTTGTTTATTGAAACTTAGTTTTGCTATTTGAATATTTAGTTTAGCAATTTAAAAAAATATCAAAAGTAATTTTATAGTTGTTAATAATAACAAACTTTTGTGTATTTGAAAAAAGCAAAATATTCATCATGGTACTCAATAATAATTTAATGTTTTTTCTGATTCATATACATTTTATTGAGTTTTTAAAATATCACAAAAACAATTTGATGAAAAAATTAATTGTTTTTATTTGACGATTTTTGTGATTCAGAATTAAAATGCAACATTACGTGAAACATTAGGAAAAATAATTACAAAAAAATCCGAATTACAGTTTGACTGTTTAAAAAGCATTTTAAATTTATGTTTGAAATATTCACATGCTCATTTTCATCAAATTTTTTATTCATTTTTTCCGTTATTATCCTTCAAGAAGCCTTGTTTATTCCGTTTTTCATTGTTACAAAAAATTATCATTTAGCATTTAATATCACATTATTTAAATAAAAAAGAAATTTAAATCCAAAAATCGTTATTAAATTTTTGTTAACATTCGGTGGCGCTGCCCTTATTTGGGAAAAATATTTGGGTATGATAGATTACGGTACTTTTTTTGGGTGTTTATTTTCGGAAAATATAAATCCGGGTAAATATGATTCATGCAATAATGAATCTGGGGTGAATATTTCGGCATTTTTTTTCCATAAAGTTTTTTTTGAAAAAAACATTTTCGAGAACACATTTTTTATGATTTTATTTTCCAGAAAATTTTTTTCAGAATGGTAGTTTTGGGTAAAATTATTTTTAAATGAAAAATTTAAGCATTGCTTTTTTGAAAAATTATTTTTTCAGAATGTGACATTTGGGTAAATTTTTTTAAAAATGCATTTTTTATGATTTTATTTTTGGGTAAAATTTTTTCAGAATGTTACATTTGTGTATTTTGAGAGGGACTTTAACGAAAAAATGCCCAAATGTCACATTCTGGAAAAAATTTACCTGAATCAAGAAATCATGAAAAATGTATTTTTAGAAAGATTTCCCCAAATGTCACATTCCAAAAAAATTTTCCTCAAAAATAAAATCATAAAAAATGCATTTTTAAAAAAATTTAACCAAATGTCACATTCTGAAAAAATAATTTTTCAAAAATAAAACCATAAAAACTATGTTTTCAAAACTGTTTTTTTCAAAATAAACATTATGGAAAAATAATGCCGAAATATTCACCCTAGATTCATTAATGCTAGAATTATATTTACCCGGATTTATATTTCCCAAAAATAAATACCCAAAAAAAAGTACCGTAATCTATCATACCCAAATATTTTTCCCAAATAAGGGCAGCGCCCATTCGGTCTTTTGATGATTTTTTTCCTGTAACTTTGGCTTATTCTGATCAAAAAAAAACAAAGTAAAAGAAAAAAGCTCTGCCCTACCGAAATTTTAACATGGCTTTAATGAGTTTCATTAATTGCACCGATTTTTCTCTTGAGGACTATATTCAAATTTGAAGCTGGAATAAAAGAAATTAGCATATTGATTTACAAATTGTTATTGTTCATTAAGTTGAGATGGAACCAGGAGCTATGTTAGCAATTTTCTCTTTTTTAGATCAAAATTTGGTTAAAAATGTGTTATACAATTAACAAGTTTTCAACATTTCCAAAAGATTAAAAACCCTTTTTTATTTAAAAAGCCGACTATAAAATTCATAAAATGTTTTTATTGTTCTACTGCTGCAATGATCTTCGCAAATTGTTGTTTTTTCAAAGATGAAAGTGATAATGTACGGTGATTCATATTTTGAATGGTCCATTTCATAAATAAAGATAGACGAAATTTCGCAACAACGAGAAATTGCTTTTAGACACTAAAAAGATATCAAAGACTTTTCTTTCAATGTTTTGCACTGAAATGACACAAATAAAAACGACCATTTTATCTACCCGTAAAAGAGGCAATGTCTGTTGGTTCGTCCATTTTTATTTTAAAAGAAGCGCTGTTTTTGGCGAAGTGTCGCAAGCGTCAATCATCATTTTTGATGACACAAATTTTTTTGCTTTCAATTTTTTTGTGGTTAAAAAAGTTAAAGCAAATTTATTTATGTTATTCTTTTTTAATTTTTATAAACATTTAGTTTTTATTAAAATGAATTTGACAACGCTTTGCAGACGTTTTCGTATTAAAATAAACTTTATGCAAGAACACGTTGGAATCACTCCCACTGTTTTTTGTCAGTGTTGGTGTTGTGTCCATAGTCATTTAAAAGGATATCTTTTTTAATCAATTATATTTAGAAAAAAACTCTCTGTTACGAGATCAGGATTTTTCTGCTGATTCTAAATATATAAAACTTATCCAATAAAAGTTCGGTTAAAGCCCAGGATTTTTGAAAAAAGGTTTGTATGGAAAAATCCGTTTTTTTTTTTTAATTATTTATTTGCATGCCCGAACGCATACTGATTTTAAATTAAACATACATAATACAAAAAAAGAACAACAAGATTAAATTAAACAAACAATAAATAAATAAATTACAATGAACTTTTTCAACTACTTTTCAACTAAACTAATACAATTAAAAGAAAAGAAAGAAGAAGTACAATAAAAATTTTAGTGAATGGAATCTTAATATTAAGGCATAAGTGTAAGACGATGTACAATTATTAAGTACAAATAATGGAATGTTAAAAAGAAGTTAAGTCCTTAAAATTTAAACTTTTAATGCTGATAGTTGAGTTTTAAAGGTTTTTGGATTAGTATATTGAATTGCTCGAGGAAGTTTTACGTACCTTTTGGAAGCCCGTACCGAAAAGTAATTTGACCTGATGGACTTTTTGGCTAATGGAATAATGAGTTTTTCTTTTGCACCCCTGGTAATGGTAGATTTAATTGTAAGATTAAGTTTAAAATTAACATTACCAGAGATGTAATCATTAAGAAAAGAAAGGTCAAACTTATTTCTTCTAGTTTCAAGGGACTCAATTTCTAACATTTGAAGTTTCTCTTCATATGGAGCATTGGAGTACGGTCTTAATTCCTTTGATCTGGCAAAGATAAGTCGAACTGCTATTCGTTGAACCTTCTCCAGTTTATCAACAAATTTCCTCGAAGAGGGGTTGAAAACTGGAGTTGAAAATTCAACAAGAGGACGAACATACGTGTGATACATTTGTAAGAGAAGCTTTGGTGAAGTGGATCTTAATGCTTTAAATAAAATGAAAAGGCGCGATGTTGCATTTTTGGTAATTTTGTTAATATGAGGTTCCCAACTCAGATCACCGGAAACTAATAAACCTAAATCTCTTATCGAAGATTGATTATTTGGTAGTTTATATCCTTTGAAAAAGTAAGAGACCTTAGGGTTCTTTTTGGGAAGACAATGTAAAACATTGCATTTGTTGGGAGCCACCTCAAGCTCATTATCGTTTGTCCAGGTTTCAAGTTTAGCGAGAAATTGATGAAGTGGTGAATCATCAGCTGAGAGTGAAGCAGAAAATACTTTCAGATCGTCCGCAAAGAGTTCATTCTCAACTCCAGGAGTTTCACAGAAAGAAATTAAATCACCAATAAAAAAAGAAAACAGTAGCGGACCTATTTTTAAACCTTGTGGAACACCAGAATTTGCCTCAAAAAGCTCAGATAAAGTTTCACCAATTTTGACCCTAAATTTTCGGTCAGTGAGAAAAGCTTCTAACCAAGCAATGATTGAATATGGGACATTAGCTTTTCTTAATTTATTAAAAAGAATGGCATGTTTTAGCCTATCAAACGCTTTCTTGAAATCAAAATAGATGATATCAACTGGTATACCCTTTTCTGCTTTCAAAGTGATGTAGTCAAAGGTTTCAAGCAACTGGGTAGTTACTGATTTACCTTTGGTAAAACCGTGTTGACAATCAGGGATAAGCTTATGTTCAGCAAAAAAGCTGTTAAGAAAATCAATTACGATAATTTGAGGAACAGCAGAGAGAGAGCAATTTAAAGAAATAGGGCGATAATTTGCCGAAAAATGTCTTTCACCTTTTTTGAAGATAGGGATGACATGGGATTGTTTCCATAGCGCTGGTACTTTACCTTGCAGAAAAGAAATATTTATAAGTTTTGCAATAGGTCTTGCTAAAGTTGAAGCACATTTCTTAAATAAAATGTACGGAATTCCATCCGGGGATGTATTGCATTTACTTTTAAAACCTTTGAGGTAATCCGAAACTTGAGGGGTAGTGAGAAATGGAAGATTGTTATCTTTTATCAAACAATCTTCTTCCGGTACATATTTGTTGGGGTTAAAATTTGTTAAAAAGTTTTTCCCTAAAGCTTCAACTTTATCATGATCCGAAAATAGAGTTTTATCGTCGATTTTTAAAGCAGGAATGTGAGTGTCCTTTTTCAAGAACTGCCCTAAGTGGCTGAAAATCCCCTTAATTCCAAACCGTTTCATTATTGATGCCTCTCTCTGCCGTTTAGCCTTAATTGATCGACTTAGAATCTTCCTGGAGATCTTAGAGATCAAGGGTAAACTTTCAGAAGTTTTTACAATAGAGTCCCTATATTCAATCATTGCTTTCACTGATGGTGGCAACTTTTCAGATGACGCCGGGATTACTGTATCCACAAACAACAAAATTGCGTCATTCATGATCTGGACAAACTCATCATATGCTGAATCAAGATTAATGTCTTCCTCATCTTTGCTTAACAAAAAGTCCCAATTTGTATTAAGAAAATACAAATTCATAGCTAAGTAATTTGCTTTCTTAAAATTCTTAAAAAATTTTTTTTGGGCATTTTGGCTTCTATCTGTTTACTGAGTTTTGTTATTAAAAAAGTCCTCTGTTACGAGATAGAGCTTTTTCTGCTGATTCCGAATATACAAGAATCAAAACATAAAAACCTAAGATGACTTCAGAATTTTTTGTGGAAGCAGCGCAATTCTTGACTGAACACTTGATTCCAACGTGATAGAAAGCATGCACAATATTTTTTTCAAGAATCAGGTACATGAATCTTTAGTGGCCGCCCCGGAGGGGCGGGGCACCTCTAGTTTAACAAAAAGATGAGAACTTTTAAAGCAAATTCTTTTTGTTTGTTGAAATTTCGTTTTGTTATTTGACTATTTTGTTTAGCAATTTAAAAAATATCAAAAATAATTTTACAAGTATTAATAATAACATAATTAATATGTGCATTCTGAGGAACCATGTAATTATCTTTTGCCGCCGGCTACTGTCGGGGGCAAAAAAAAATTAAAATAAAAGTAATAATTTAGATATAAAAAAGAAATTTTTGAAATTTTATTTAAATTATGTTGTGCCGATCTAAGAGACATTCGAACATACTTGCAGTATCAGCATCCTTTATAAAATATGTTCATCGATATTTTTAAAATTTAAAAATATTAAAAATTCAAAAGTGCCCTTGATGTCGAATTTTGTCAAAGTCAATAACTGCTAAAAACTCTTTTCTTTCGTTTGTGATAAAATAGAATTTAATAAAAAAATATCGCAATTGCTAGACAGACATAGCAAAAATTTGTTCGTTTTTTTGAACCAAAATAACAAAAATAATGCTTTAAGTATTTTTTCTGAACAGAACATAATCAACGAAAAACAGAATGGAAAAGTATTTTAAGATGTGTTTTGTTATTTGAATATTAAATTAAACATTTCCGTTAATAATAGTATTTTGTTGACACACAAATAAGTTAAAAAACGTGACATAAAACTGTCAAATTTTCTTGTTTTGACATAATTAATCCTATACAATTTCTTTTTCATAAATGTGCTCTCATATCAAATTGGCAGACTTTTCTGTAACACATTTAAAAAATGCAATCGATTGTTTCATTGCTATTGTTTGTTCTCGAGAATGGACAGTTCTTCTGATTGGATACAACATTTATAACATTCCATTAACATACATGTAAATTTAAAAAATATAAAATTAAATATTCAAACTATTTTTGCTTTTGTGACAAGTGTAATAAACTCAAAATATCAAAAAAGAACTCTTTTAAAAAAACTAAAGCAGCCTTTCAGTTTTCAAAAAACTGGGGAAATTTTCGTAAATTTGACAACTTTACGCATAAAACGATATTTTTAATTCAGCGATTCAAATGTTTTTCCGCCTTTTTTATTTTACATTTCTATAACTATCAAAAAAAACGAAAGAAACTTTTAAAAATAATAAACATTTATCGATCCATAAAAAATGAAAAAATTGTTCTTCCTTCGCTCAAAATAATTTTTTGGTTTACTTTTTTGAATATTTTATTTTTGAAGGTTTTACAAGTACATAGAGAAATGAATAATATCATTCGGGTAAAATTATGGTGTTATTCATTAGAAATTATTTACCTATACCATAAACAGATGAAGTCATAAAAAATAAAAAATGTTTTTCATCAGTCCTGTTGTTTCAGTTTTTATTTATTTGGCTTCAATACATTTGAGATGGCAATGCAAGTTTTTCGAATATTGATATACTGTACTTGCACAGTTTTTACGAAATTTAATATGCAATATATTTAAAAAAAAGTTCCTTTTTATCATCTGCGAAAACACTGAATTGCCTAAAAATTATCCTAAATGCTAGACGAAAACAGCAAACATTTGCGTTCTTTTTGAAGCAAAAATAACAAAAATAATGTTAGACATCTTTTTTCTGAATATGTTAAAAACAAATTTAATTGACCACAAACACAAAGAAAACATATCTAAAGATTCGCGTGTACTTATTTGAATATTAAAATATATACAATTTTATGAAGTACGTGTATTCTTCTGACTCACAAATAAGCTAAAATGCTCGAAAAAAGTAATATAATTTTATACAACTTTCAAGTTCTGAAATTATTGATTCAATGATTTTTTTTATAAATGATCAACTGCAAAATTTTTTTCAGTGAAATATTTGAGATAAAGCAATCAAATTTTTAATTGCTTTTGTATATAGCTTTCGACTGACATCTTCAAAAAAAATCAAATATTCAAAGGTTTTTTGTTTTCGTGACAAACGTGAAAAGCAAAAAATCAAAAGTAAAAGAATGGTTTAAAAAAAGCTAAAGCAGCATTTTATTTTTTGTTACACCTTATTTTCGGCGAATCAAAGATTTGTTTATTCGACGTTCTATTTTTCTGTCTGCTCTTTTTTGCAAACATAAAAAACGAAAGAAACTTTTAAAAGGTAGACAATCTTTCGATTTTTAGAGACAGCTAAAATCGTTCTTTTATTATTAAAAATTATTTTCTTGAATATATTTTTTTAGTTTTTTTTAAATTTTTTGTTTCAATACAGTAAGCAATGCAAGTACTTTTTACAATTTGATGGTAATCACTTTTTCGCTTATTTTTAATTGACAAATAACATAATTTACATGCAAGAATTGTCTTCAAAAACAAAAGCCGTCGATAAAATATTACATTTAACAAGCAAAAATTAATCTAAATTAGTCATGTTCAAATTTATTGATGTTAGCAATCATTTTTAAACTACAAATAATAACAAAAAGACAAAAAATGTATTATAAAATATAATAAATAACCTCAGTGCTCGGATAAACGGTGTTAAATTTTTATTAAAACAATTTCGTGAAAAAAATAGAAACACTTGGGCGACTTAAAAGTGTTATTTTTGTAGTAGCTAATCAAAAAACATTATGTTAGCATAAAACTCCATCATCTGCTGTAGACCGCAATTGATTTTTTTGTGAAAACTGAAATAAATGATATGAAGTCTTTTTTGGCAAAAATCCAAAAACATTATCTTTTTTTCAACTGGAAAAGTTAGGAAACATTTTCTTTCTTCGGGACGACTAAAAAATGGTTCCATACAGCAGTGAGTCACTGTGTGTAGGATGATTCTTCGATCAATCAATATAAAAAAGAGGTCATCCACTTATTTTTACTTTCTCCTTTCTTTTTTGTTGTGTGTCCCCAAATTTATGTTTTTTATGTTCAATTAATTGATGTTATGAGTGCTGCCAAAAATCAACAAAAATTTACATTCAATTTTCCACGTCCCCAATTTTTTCCATTTCCACCAGATGTAATTAAATATTTACTTAACACCCCGAAAATACTTCCAAAACTTTATCAAACATGCAAATATTTTTATTATTACAAAAAAGTATTCATTATAGAATATTATGGATATTTAAATGGAAATATTTTGTCCATCGATAATTACAAAAATGGCAAACGAATTCGACGCCAAATTCATATCAATAAAGTAAAATCCGGTTTATGGCCAATCTCTGAATTTGTAATCTCAAATCGATTCTCTGGATGCTGTAATAAAATTTATCGTTGTTCTGCTTCTTCCCTTAATTTTGATAATGTTATTTTGCTGTTTGCAGAATTTGAATTACTTGTCGTCGAAAATACTGTAAAACAATTTCATTTTTATGATTCAACAATTAATTATCCTGAGGGATCCCCTGTTCTTTTGGATACTGTACTTCAAAGACTTCCAAATGTTGAAGATTTTTGTTATAAAAACAGAAATGAAACTTTTTCAACAAAAGTCCTTAAAGAAATCACCAAAAACGTGTTCTGCAAAAATCTCAAAGATTGCATAATTTTTCTTATTCAAATTTCCGTTAATTTTGATGCATATTTATTTTGTCAATTTTTTAAACATCATCCTTCTTGCTCCTTCAGAATTTATGCTCCCCGAAATCGATTTCAAGAAATTAAAACAAATATCAACAATGCCCTGACACAAATCCGTAACCAAAACGACGAAAGCAATGAGTTAGATGTTACAGTTTATGCTAATTAAGACATACTGTACCATTCCGTCATAACAAATGTTTTATCAGATTTTAACTACTTTTGAGCATTTATTTTTTGGAATAAAAAATTGAATTTTATAAATTTTTTTCTTACGGGATTGTTTTTTTGATGTTTGTCATTTTTGACATCAATTTTTCGATTAATGTTGTTGAATAAATATTACAATTTTTTTTTACCAATGAGCATTACAAGGTGCATTTTTTTAAGCACTGCTATGATATACTCGCTTATGGACATTTATTTTGTTAATCAATTAAGGTGTTATTAATGAAATTATCACTAATTATTTCATTATCTTGGATAAATATTAAAATTATTTTTATTTAATATTGAGCTGTCCATAGATTGTGAACTTCATTAGAAAATATTTGCCGTATCAGGATCTTAAACCAAATATGTTTTTCGATATTTGTAAAAAGCAAAAATATTAAAAATTTAAAAGTACCAACGATGTTGAATTTCCCAAAAGTCAAAAACAGCAAAAGATTCTTCTTTTCTTCGTTTGCGATAAAATAAAACTGCATAAATGTCATCTGCTAGACAGACATAGCAAAAGATGTGCTCTTTTTGAAATTAAATAACAAAAACAATGTTGAAAGTATTTTTTGAAGAAGATAAAAGCAAGTTTAATCGGCGAAAAACACGAAGAAAAAATGTTTTGAGACTTGATTAGTTATATGAATATGTTATTAATCCTTAAAATACATGTATTCTTTTGACTTACAAATACGCTAACCAAAATTGGTAAATGTGATATAAATTTTGTAAAATTTTCTATTTTGGACATTATTAATTTAATTAAATTTCTTTTACATTAATGTGAAAGACAGTATCATGAAAGGGAATCGATTGTTTCATTGCTTTTGTAAATAACTTTTCATTTATATCCTTAAAAATATAAAATTAAATATTCAAACTTTTTTGCATTCGTGGCAAGTGTAATTAACTCAAAATATCAAAAAAGAACTCTTTTAAAAAAACTAAAGCAGCATTTTATTTTGCATTACACAATATTTTTGTCAGTTCAACGACTATAATGTTTTTATTTGCCAGCCTTTTTCTTTTTCTCTCTGCTCTTTTTTAATAAACATCAAAAAACGAAAAAAATGATTTAAAATGTAAACATTTTGACATTTATCGATTTGTAAAGACAGCAAAAATTGTTCTTCCTTTGCTCAAAATAATGTTTTAACGTTGCTTTTTTGAATATTTTAATTTTAAAGCAAAATCAAATACATACTGACATGAAAAATTTTAATCATAAAATTTACATGAAACCAGTTAGAAATCTGCTTATCGCAGCGATTAAACGGCCAAGTCATTATTAATTTGAAAAATGTAATTTTTTAGTATTTGCGTTTTTAAAAAGTTTAATTTGCTTAAATATAGTTAGTAATGCAAAAATTTTAAAAGATTTTAATCATCTTTTTTCTTATCAATCACTAATTTTCATAAAACATGATTGGAAAAAATATTTATAAACTAAAATTTTACCAGCGAAAATTATCTTCAAAATTAATATTTTTTTGTTAGCTACAAGTGCAAGCTAGTATCTTGTCCTTAAATAAATAATGTTGCAATCATTCAAGTCATAAATTCCGTAGATCTTAATTTCAAAAAGCAAAAACATTTATTGCTTTTTACTTTACAACTATGATTTTTTTGCATCCAAGTTTTACAATTTTTTACTCCCATCCAAAGTTTAAGAAAAGTTACACCTGTTTTATAACAAAAAATTTGAGGAAAAATAAATTTTTTCTTTAATATCTTATATAACATTCTATGTCTTTTTTTTAAAGAATACAATCAAATGTTAAAAGGTTTTTGCTTTTAATCATTGTGGTAAGCTCCAAATCAAATGTAAAACAATTTTATTTAAAAAAAATTAAAGCAGCATTTTATTTTTCTTTTACACAATATTTTTGTCGATTCAAAGATTATCATGTTTTTTCTGCTTTTCTTTTTTTTCTTTGCTCTTTTTGAGAACCATCAAAAAACGAAAGAAAAGAGAATAAAGATAGACATTTAGACATTTATTGATTTGTAAAGACAGCAAATAGTGCTCTTCCTTTGCTCAAAATAATTTTTTATGCTTCTTTTTTGAATATTTTAATTTTAAATCGAAAACAAATAAAAAATATTGATATGAAAAATTTTAATAATAAAATTTACATAAAGCCAGCTCAAAAAATTTGCATGTCCTGAAAGTAATAATTAATTCATTATTAATTTAGAAAATGTTTTTGTATTTGCGTTTTGTCTGTTTTATTTGGCTTCAATATAGTTAGCAATGTAAATATTTTAAAATAATGATAGTAACCGCGTTTTCACCTATCAATCACTGATTTTCATAAAACGTGTTCTGAAAAAATATTTATAAACTGAAATTTAACCAACGAAAATTATCTTGAAACTTTATTCAAGTTTTATTAACTACAAATGCAAACGTGTGTCTTGTCCTTAATTAAATAATGTTGCAATTATTCAAATCGTAAATTCCGTAGATCTTAATTTCAAAAAGCAAAAACATTTATTGTTTTTCACTTTACAGCTATTACTTTTTTGCTTCCAAGTTTTACCATATTTTACTCCCACTCAAAGTCTAAGAAAAGTTCCACCTGTTTAGAAACAAAGTTTTTACAATTTCTACCATAATTATTTAAATTTTACATTCTCTTTTTCAATAAATTTTAATAACCTTTTTGGGTAAAATTGTGGGCGATGCTGCAATAATATGTATTTTATTTTTTCATATGAATGAACTTTTAGCCCAGCTTGTCCCCATAAGGAATTATACACAGATGCAAATTACAGCTGTTAAACTAAATTCTTTAAAATAACAAAATTACTCACTTAAAATATACAAAGCCTGTAATTTTTAGCAGTAAATATAATGTTTATTATTGCAGTAATAAGCAGATGTAAAACGGGTGATAATTGCCTACCTATTAAATTTATGTTCAATGCTTTAAACGATAATACTGTACTTTTATATGTTTTGAACATGAAAAAGATGCAAAAAAGGTCACATTTAATAAGTTTAAAATTGGTAGGTGTGGCTTTTTAAAAGTGTTAAATGTAAGTAAGATCTAAGAAGTAATTACAACTTTTACAACATATTTCTATTTAAAGCCCCTTTTTTCTCATGTATCTAATTTATTTTATAGTTTTTGTCAAAAAAGCAGAAAAGCAAACCTTTGCTCTTTCTAAAGTTGTCATTTTTTAATGAAAAATGGATTATCTTTTTTGGAGAAAAACTGAATATGAACAACTTTACAATTGTTCTTTCTATGATTACAATAAAGTGCCCTGGGAGGAAAGAACCCATCCAATTATTGGATCAACATTTATTGCATTGTTTGTGATATTTGAGGCCCTGTATATCCCATCTTTGATTGTAATCCGGCAACAACGATTCTATTCTCAACCCTGTTATAAAATAATGTTTTATGTTGGAATGGTTGATGTTGTTTGTTTATGTGTCAATGGATTAGCAACTGGGCTATTCATGATTTTTGGATATGTTTTTTGTTCTTCACCTGTTTTATTGCATTCATTGGGGGCATTAGGATTGGGTAAGGCTTTTTTAATATTTTGGCACTGTCTGGGATTCGAACCCCTTAAGGCGCAGACCGAGAGTCCTTCGTCTTAACCACTCGGCCACCCATGGATATCTTTCAGTTTGACAAATGATTTTTATAGGTTTATGGATTGCTGAAAGTGATGTTGGAATGATTTTAGCTATAAATAGATGCTTCGAAATGTACAACACCCATGTTGCAGCTTCAATTTTCGGTGGAAAAAAGGCTTATCTTTGGTTAATGATTCCAACTTTTCATGGTTTTTACGCTTGGCTTTTTTCGAAATCTGTCTCCTTCAATGCTATTTTGATGTCATGGTATGGCTACAAAAAATTTGCATAAAAGTTTATACTTGAATATTTTTTAGGTTTTTTAATCCTCATGTCGGCTACTTTAATGATGATTCACTTACTGTAAGTTTTTTAATCTACAGTAATTTTAATTTAACTATGATTATTTTAGTATTCAAATTGGTTGCATACAATTAACAATCTGATTGTACTTGTGGTAATGCTTGTTTCGTACATGATTTTTATAATTTTGTTCCTTCGAAAATCAAGCGGCCTCCAAAATAATGAAAAACAAAAACAAGTGATAATTTTGTTAATCTTTTTACCAAATGTTTATGCAAATTTGTTGCCATTTTTAGACCTTAATTCAAGTGTTCTGTATTTGTACAATTACTGCAATTGCGGCAGCTGTTTACGTTTATGAACAATTTTTCCCGGTTTCAAATGTGTACATTTTAATGGGCTCATATGCTTGGTGTTGTGCACATGGTTTTCCTTCTGTCATTTATGTGACAATGAATAAAACAGTCCGAAAACAAATTCTTAAATGGTTTAAAAGTAAAAAACTTGGAATTTATACTTCAAATGTTCAACCATCTCAGTCAACGAAAAATACAGCTTCAGTTAATACTAAATAAATCTTTTTGAAGATATCAAATTTTTTTAAAATTTTTATTTAAGTGATGAATTTCGATTTTAATTGGTTTATAACAATTAATAAATAAAGATTTTGTAACAAATGCATCTTTCATTTTTCAAACAAAATGTACGAAACGCAAAAAAAAAGATTTTTTTGCATCACCAAAAATTTTGTTTCTTTTCTAAATTTATTTCAACATTCGTCATTCATAAATTTTGTTTATGTTACATAATGAATTGTCAAAAAAATGCTTTTTGAAATAAAAAATATAACATTTTTGATGGCGAATAAAATCGAATATATGATGTTTTTGATTGTTGGCTAATGTATTTCTTCTCTAAATTATTGGTCCGAAATCTTTACAAAAAGTATATAAATTTTTAATTAATGATGAAATAACGTTGTATGACATATAAATGCTAAAGAAAATTCGGTTCAAAGAATACTCGGATCAAAATTATCATTATCAAAACTGTTGTATAACACGTTATTTGAAGATGGCGTAAAAATGTAGTTCATTTCAACATCATTGTTTACAGTTATAGGCATGTTGTGCTTAAAATTCCCAAAATTATCTGCATCTATAACCGGAATTAACTGTTGTCGAGATAAGCAGTTAGCTTGTTGATCATGTTGTGAAATATTATCATAATCATTGATGTAAGAAATATTGTTATATTCAGTATATTCCGTGTATTGCTGATGGCGGTTAGAATAAATTTGATCAATTGATGGCAATGTTTCACATGTTGTATCAGACATTTCAACATTTGAATTCGGCACAATTTTATTTGGATAAGTGATGGTATTTCTTTGATTGCTGGAGTTTTGTTGTAATTCACAAAATTGATTTAACTGAAGTGTATAAAACGGGACATTGCTCAAAAGAGTGGTTGATTTTTCTCCTTGGCGTTGAATTTTTGTGAAGGTAAGTATACTTGATGAAATTGGTTTTTTGTTTCGCTTTTTGCTTGGAATAATTGAAACAGTTTTTATTTGTAATGCTGCTTTAAATTCGTCAGAAATCGCGATTTCTTTAACTGCAATCAAACAGTTTTTACATAATCGAATAATTGAATTTGATCTCCACTTATTTTTTGGGTATTCCTAAAATTTTGGAATTATCGCGGAATTTATTTTTGCAATAAGAAAGGCATAAATTTGAAAAAAAATTAAAAGTGTCCTACTTTTTTAACTCCATTTTCCGATTCTAACACCATATTCAAATCCATTAAAAAAAGTTGTTTTACAAATTTTTCATTTGTTTCAACACCACACCTTACACAACACTTACATGCAAGTGGTGCCTTTTGTTGGCCATCCTCAAATTCTTTAAAGTCATATTTGATTTTATAAGTTGAAACATTTATTAAGTCTATCAAATTGGTTGTTTTGCCATTTACATTATCCCTCAAGGCTATAGTATGTATATTTTGAAATGATCTGTGGAAAATATGGTATATTTTTAATTAATTCATTCTGTCGAATATCCAAAAACATTTCTGGATCTATAATAAGTGAACATATCTTTGTCAATTTGCAACCAACAACTTCCAATTTGTTTAGCTTTAGACAATTTATATAGCATGGGAGTTCGTGTAAATTATTAAAATTCAGGTTCAAATCTTGAAGATTTGTTGGCAATCGATCCCATAGCTTTTCTTTTATATTTCCATTATTGTAATCAAATTTGTTATTATCTAACTTTAATATTGTAAGTCGTCCAAGACTTTCAAAGCCGATTGGTAAATTTGATAACTCATTGGTTCCCAAGTCAATTTCATAAAGGTGTTGAAAATGAGAATTCCAATTATTTCTATAAAAATATGGTTGATAATAAACATTCTACGAATGCCGTACCTTGCTAAACATAGAGTTGATATTTTATTTCTATTTGCTATAATCACTCTAACTTTTGGTATGTGCGAAATATTTCCAATGCTTGTTAAATTATTACTTTGAATGTCCAAAGTATCCAATGTCGACTGCAAATTTTCCCAAGTTATATTTTCAATTTTATTATTTCCTAATCTTAGTGAATTTAGTTGAGGCAAACTTTTTTCAGGATCAAATGTTTTAAGATCATTATTTTCAAGGGATAATGATTCTATTTTCGATGGTAATTTCTTACAATCAATGTTCTAAACATATTTTTACAAATTTTAAAAGTTCCAATTTTATCCGATTTACTGTTGTTCATTGATGGTCCCACCACGAAAATTTTTCATTTTTAAAATTATAAAGGGGGATAAGTACCCCAAGAAATCGGGTCCGCAAAAATTTTTTTTTCTCAAAATATTCCTTTTTTCATGACTCATTTATCGGCAGAAAAAAATTTTCGATTTCGAAAAATTTTTACGAGACTTTTTCAAAAAAATCGAATTTGACCTCAAAAACGATAGTTTAAACGAAATCGGAGTTCACCATCGAATTCCCCGTTGTCGATTTGCTATATGGGTTTAAAATCAGAGCGATTAGACCAAAAAAAATTTTTCGTAGGGGGGGGGGGGGTCGTCGGCAATTCTTTGGTATTCTAAATTTATTTGGCATCTTTTAGCAATATTATTATTTTAAATATTCTCCTTACACATCTAACTTTCACTTGGATATCAAAATTTTTGACCAGCCGAAAATTATCATATGATTTGCTTGTTGCAATAATGAGATCAAAGGCATCTTTTAATGGAAAGAGTTTATTTTCAACAAATTTAACAGATCCGCGCTAAAATTTTTAGTTATGAAATACCAAAATACATGTATCATTAACTTACCACCATTTTAATTTTAATCAAATCTGTATCATCCCGAAATAGATACATTACAAAGACTTTTTCACCACTAAAACATTTCCATCCTTTACAAATTTCTGTTAATTTATAATCTTCTAAATTTGATGGTTCATGATCTGGGGGAATTTCATGTGGCTCTTTTGGATATGGATATGGTGGCTAAACAAAAAAATGAATATTTATTTAATGAGATTAATTAATACCTTTGAAAAAACATTGCAAGTCAAGCGACGACCTGTCTTGTCTGTTATTAAATCATATAACGCATGATTAATTTCTTCTTTTTCACTATGCCATAATCGTTCATTGATATCATCGTATGGAAGAATTTCGATGCTAGAAGAAACGGATGATTCCGCAGAAATTCTTGTAATACTTGTCAAACAAAATATTCGAACCATTTTAAAAAATATAATGTATTAAATACTAAAAATGTAAAAAGATCAGTTGAAAAAAGTTTTTTGACGAATAATATTGATCAAAACTAAAAAATAAATTTGTTTAAAATTTAATAGTTTTTTTTAGTTGTCACATTTAATACATAGATTTTTTGCTAAACAAAAAATAAAACCCACCAACAATGATTCGCTTTTAATTTATCAATGTTACAAACAAAGAAAATCAATAACTATTTAAAGTGATTAGTCATAACACTACAAGTCACAATGCTGATAAAGCAAAGCAATAATAACTGTTATCAACATAAATTTCTTTTAAACTTTAACAAACATTAATTCTAATTTAATTTGGTTTTTTGCTCACCGTAGACATATGCAACTTCTGATGCAGTTGCGGCACGATATTTTGCCCATAAACTCGTCTAGTATAAGGTATAATTGGGGCAAAAAATTAGCTGCCGAATCCTCAAACTGGGACTTTACCAGAAACTTAAAGTTACTGTAATACAGTAATCCACAATGGGAATCTACGCATTTAATTTGCACATTCTGCAAATTTTAAAAGCTAAAACGTTCCAAATCTTTCAAATTCGGATTCAGCATATTCGAAAACCTATAAATCCTGGAAACAATGCCAAAAAATCACAAGCTTTTAAAAATTTGCACAAAAGTTAGAAAAATTATACTACCACAAAATTAAAGCCGCACTTTAAAAAAAATACCAGACGCAGCGCGCCCCGAAGGGGCGCGCTGCGGCTGTTTAGCACTCAACTTCCCTGCTTTTCTACCCCAAAAAATCGATTTTCGTCAGTTTTGATCGTAGAGCTTTCAAATTTGGCAGGTATATAGAGAATTAAGTCGCATTTAATAATTTGTCGGGTTGACCCCCCTACCCCCTCTGGGACCCGAGATATCCCCCAAAAACGTCCGGGCGAATGTGAAATTCGATGTTCCCGATCTGAGAGGCTTATGAGAGGTATGGGAACGGATCGGGCATGATTCAAATAGTACTAAATGGATTTTGGTTTGTCCTGATCGGTTCATTTTTGACCCCGGGGGACCACTTTTTCTTTAAAAAAACGGGGTTTTGCGGGGTTTCGAGATTTTTTGTTATTTTCGAGTTTAGATACATATCGGAATCGATAGCACATGGTCGATTACATATGAATCGACACATGGGTTGATAAAATACCTCCATTTTTGACCCCGGGGGACCACTTTTTCTTTAAAAAAACGGGGTTTTGCGGGGTTTTGAGATATTTTGTTATTTTCGAGTTTAGATACATATCGGAATCGATAGCACATGGTCGATTACATATGAATCGACACATGGGTTGATAAAATACCTCCATTTTTGACCCCGAGGGACCACTTTTTCTTTAAAAAAACGGGGTTTTGCGAGGATCCGAGATTTTTTGTTTTGTTCGAGTTTAGATGCATATCGGAATCGATAGCACATGGTCGATTACATATGAATCGACACCTGGGTTAATAAAATACCTCCATTTTTGACCCCGGGGGACCACTTTTTCTTTAAAAAAACGGGGTTTTGCGGCAGATTTGTTTTTTTCGTTTTTTTTTTCTGTTTAAAACTCAGTCATTGCCGCATTGGAGGCGGAAGGGAATGCGGCCCGGCCCGAAGGGCCGGGCTTCATTCCCTCTCGCCGATCTATTTGTTAGGCGTTTTCTATTATTTTATGAACAACTATTTAAGCATTTTGAAAGTAATCCTTGACGAAATTTGCATATTGTACAATAGTCAAAAATTTTTTTGATGGATAAAATTAAAAACAATAACTATGAAATGCCAAAAATTGCAAGAAATAAAATTAATGTAGCTATTGCACCATGTATGTTAAACCAAAATTACCTTCATAAACCGATTATTAACAAAATTTGTATTTAAAATTTAAAAATAATTATTTGGAAGTGATAAAACCCCTGCCACTGTTTTCATTATAAAATCAAAAACATTTATGGAATATTTTACAAGTATAAAACTATTTTGCGGCAACAAACATTGAATTTGTTATGAAAGAAAACAGCAGTAATTTGGTTTGACAAGCTTTCAATAGATCCGGAAAAACTTTATTAAAATTATATTAAATTATAATAGTGAATAAATTGTTAAAATCCTTAACATTTTATTCAATTTTACTGCTTCGCAGCAGACGGCTCAGGAGACTAGCCAACGGGGAAACAATAATTAAAAATTATAACAAATGCGGCTGTTGCAATGTAAGACGGGAAAAGAGATTAAATGTTGCAGACGGGATTGGCTTACTGTAAGACGGGAAAGGAGATTAAAGAAGAGATTCTGAATAGGCTGTAAGACGGGAAGCGAGATTGATTTTTTCTACGAGACTACCGTACAACAGCCATCGCCCTCTGCAATAGCTATGGACATCCACCTGCCCTCTTTTTTTGCATTCTCTGGGGGTGTGTCTTTATGCTAACTTAAATCAATTCATTGAAAAAGGATTTTTCTGGTTAACATTTTAAAAACTAACAATTAAAACTCAACAGTTTCATTAACTCGTAATACAAAAGTAATTTCATGGGCTATAGCTGTAAAATAAGAGGCAATTTCTCGGGGAAGGGAGGGATAAACAAAAAGCACTATGAAGTTGTTTTGCATTTAATTAGAGGACTTTTAGAGAAAAAAATTGTTTTGGGGGGTTCGCATAAGTAAAAGTGGACATAGATGACAACATGCCCACCTTTTCTTTATTGCAGAGGGCGATGGCTGTTGTACGGTAGTCTCGTAGAAAAAATCAATCTCGCTTCCCGTCTTACAGCCTATTCAGAATCTCTTCTTTAATCTCCTTTGTGAACAATTTTTCACTTAATTTTTTAAATCGATTTGATATTCTATTAAAAATAATTCATCGAAAAGTTGCTACAATAATATTCAACATGTTTTTTTGTAGAAAATCAAAAGACATTATTTCTTCTCAAATGAGACAAATTTTTATATTTAAATCTGAACGCTGCCTTTTTTGTTCGAAATAAGCATTTTTTTTAAATACTGCCTAATTTTTTGTAAATGAAGAACTTTAAAAATATTTTTTTTGAATATTTTTGAATTTATCGGAACATTGAATATGTGCTCTTTGTCGTAATTCATGTTTTATTGAAATTGAAAAATCAAACTTTCGTGCATTATACAAAACGCAAAAATTCCAAATTTTTGAAAAAATGAATGATAATTTTTTGATTTTTTATAAAAAACACATACACATTTGTTTGATTTAATAAAAGTTTTGATTGATTTTTCACCATCGTAAAAAATTGAAATCTTTGTTATGTTTTTCACAGTCGCAAAATCATTTTCGAAATAGTCAAATTTTTCCGTAAACGAACTTTAAGAAAAACGTTTTTTCTCATAAACTGAAAAATTATTTTTGTGGTCTTAATTTCTGAATGAATTACAATTCGTAAAAGATTATTTTGCACAAAAAGCTTTAATGTGTAGTGTAAAAACACAAAATTAATATTAAATGCATTGGTGTGGTGATTGTAATTTTTAAGTTTCATTTTAAGTTAACATTTAAATATTTATCGCATTCTTTATAATTAAAAATCGTGGTAAAGATAAATTAATAATTTAATATTCAAAAAAGTTTTTAACAAAACTATTTTGATAAAAAAGAAAAAAAAACTATAAATTTATGTTACAATTTTTAGAATCGACAGAAACTGGAAAAAAAAAATTTTTGAGATCCCAAAAAGAAGAAAAAATAATATTTCTTTCTTTCTAAACAAGGAAAAGGGAAATTTTTTTGCAACAAATCTTTTGCTTTGCAAATGTTTCACATTCAAAAATGTTGAGCAAAGCTTTGACGTTTACCATCTGACACACAATTTTGACAATGCTTTTCTAAAAAGAATGTGTTGGAATAGTTTCATGAAAATGATTTCACGATAGTTTTGAATGTTGCATTTGATGACGAAATAATCAGGCAACACGTCCCGTTTTTGGCGAAATTTTTCTTATCGCCAGCCAGCCGACTGAAAAAAAGTAAGAGCAGTTGTGAGTGCGCTTGGCTCTCGTGCAAGAAGAGAAAGTACAAGCGGGCTCGAGTTCGGCCCGGGGTAAAAAAATTTTTAAAATCAAATATTATTTCAATGATTTTTTAATACTTTTAGAATAACAAATAAAAAAATATATTATTTGTTATTCTAAAAGGTTTATATATACCCTTAAAGTTTATAATTTTGTTTAAGTTGTGTGGTAAACTTTACTCTATTAATTTTTTCAGGTTCCGCTAACATCATCACTTAAACCAATTTCACCACAAGGGAATGCTGATGCTGCTGCTATATCAAACACACCGAAAATTTTCAAAGGATAAATCTCAGATCCACTTCGAGCAATCTCTGATTTACTTTCATCTTATCAAGCATTAAAATCTGAACTATATCCATCTCAAACATCCTCCACACCATCACAAGAAGAAATTTCATCATTTAAAATTTACAATAATTTTTGCTTGGATCTTTCAACTTGAATTCAAGGGTTCGTTATTATTTCTCTTTTGGTTTGATTTATGTACTGGAATCCTTTTTTTATTATACCGATATTCTTTTTTAGGTATATAATGGAATTAGATATAATTAATGATTGTCAAAATGGATGCGAATAATGTTCCAATGATGATGCACTTGAATGTAAAAGTGTAAGGAAATGTATAGCCGAAACTTCAAGATACGATGGTATGATGGTCGTGAACAACTTATGAAGTTGATTGCTGTGGTGAAATTATTTTATTTATCCAATTTGAATGTATTTGTGAAGTGATAGAAAAAGCTACTTCCGCAAATGTAAAGTCTGTAAACAATATGCCTTCAACTAACTTCTGTGGCTTTGATTAAATATATTAATTCATATGTTCTTTTGCTCTAATTTATATCATTTGTTTTGATAAATAATATGTTCACATTATCTGTAATACCACAGTCTTTATATTATTTTTTTATATTATTTCTTTGTTTTTGTTGAAGGATTGTTGAAATCAAAAAGAACAACAAAAACATTCAAAGGCAAAAAATAATAGCAAAAATCAGTAAATTTACTAATTTAATGAGAATATATTTTTTTATTTGTTATTCTAAGAGTATTAAAATAATTATTGAAATAATATTTGATTTTAAAAATTTTTTTACCCCGGGCCGAACTCGAGCCCGCTTGTACTTTCTCTTCTTGCACGAGAGCCAAGCGCACTCACAACTGCTCTTACTTTTTTTCAGTCGGCTGGCTGGCGATAAGAAAAATTTCGCCAAAAACGGGACGTGGCAAGGCATAATTTAAAAAGCTGTTAAAAATTTCAGAAACAAATTGTTTTTTAGACAAATGTGTCAACAGAAAATGATGGCGGTTGAGATGTTAATGATTTAAAATGTTGTTGTATAATACGTAAATGACGTGTTTTATGTTCGAAATCGTAAAAAAAAATTTAAATTTTAAGTGTTCTAATAATATTTTCTAAATTTTATAATTATTAATTGTCCAGGGCAGTAATGTACTGCTTTACCCAAAATGGTATTGTGCAACAAATTTGTACATTTTATTATCTAAAAACAAATTTTAGAGAAAAAAACAAAATATTCAAACAGAACTTTCGTAACAAGCATGCTAAAATATTGTATTCAATTTTTCTTAATTAATAAAAACGGATGCGAAAGAAACACGACTTTCTTTCGTGCAGGAATAAACACATTGTTCTAGCACGCGTGCTCTTTCTAAAAAATAAAAATGAAATTTTTTGCGGCTGTTGAAACATTTTTTTTTTAAATTTCTATGTTCAACATTTAATTTTTTTGATTTAAGAATTTAACGAACGGGGTAAAATTTTTGAAAGAAAAAATAAATATTTATAGGACATCGATTATTAAAATAAAATGATTTTCTTCAAACATTATAATGTATGACATTTCATTTTGCGAAATTCACGTGTATATAAAATGCAGAAAAAACTTTTGTTTATATTGGATATTTGTTTAAAGTCAAAGGATTCAACGGTTTAAATCGTACTTTGAAAACCTTTTATTATTCAAAATCGCAATACATATTTATCTGTTTATAAAAAATAAAACTAAAAAATTCTCATTCTAAAACAGCATTCACCGAAGATTTTGGTTAAAAACAAAAAAAAATACGGCCTGTTTTTTAAAAGATTACAATTTTTTAATCTTTTTTAGGAGAATAATGAAAGAAACGCTTTTCTTGGGCTTTTTTTTAAAAGAAAAAACGCAAATTAAAATTTTTTGCAACACTGTTTTAGACTTGTGTTTTTTTTGGCGTTGTCAAAAAAACGTTTTTTTTTAAAAATCATAGTTTCAGTAAATTAATAATTAAATATTCAAAAACGTTTTTACAAAAAACTTTGCAAGAATAAAGTAACAAAAAAACTAAACATCTTTGTTACAATTTTTTAGAATGGATAAAAACTGGATGCAGTTGAAAAAAAAGTTAGCGTTGCAAATATTTCTACATTGAGAAATATTAAGCCAATCTCCGGCATTCACCAATTTTTTTTGACAGGTTTTTTTAAATCATCAAAATAAAAAGTGTCTTTTTTCCCTGCAATCATTCTTTTTTATTCACGAATATTTCATTTGAAAATAATATGCAAACATTCAAAAACACTGTTTTTAAAACCATTAAAATTAAAGAAATTTAGTATTTTATAGTCGAAAATATCGATAGAAAAATATTGGTAGTTTTAATGTTATCTGATAAAAAAAACATAAATTAAATAAATAACGGTTGAAATTTTCATTTTATAGCTTCATTTTTTAGTTTATTTTTAAATATTTATCGCATTCTTTATAAGTAAAACATCGTAGTTTACACAAATATGAGTTAATAATTAAATATTTAAAAACGTTCTTTACAATAACTTTGCTAGAAAAAAACAAGACAAATTTCCAAAGCATTTTTGGAACTAACAAAAAGAAGCAAAATAAAATTCGCTTTTTCTAAAGAAAGAACAGGGAAAAAGGAAACATTTTTGAAATAAAAACGTCTCGTTTGCGATGCAAAAATGTTGTGGCAAACTTTATATGGCCAAAAGGTGGTGGGTGATTCATCATCATGCACCATTTTTCCTTTCTCTTTTTTCCTTTTTTTCACAAAATATATTCATTCATTCAATAAGCCAATCTTCGACGATTGCAAAAAAACATATTTTTCTTTCGTGTAGAAAAAAATATATAAAATATATCTGCTATTTCGTAAAACAAAACATCAGAAAAACAAATTTTTTGTTGCTGTTGAAACATTTTTAATGTTCAAAGTTTGCTTGTTCATTTGATTTTTTTATAATTTAAAAATTGGGCGAATGTAAAATTTTTTGAAGGAAAAAGTATATATTTATTTCTAAACTTCTATTAAAATTCCTCAAACAAAGAGAAACAATCAATAAGAATCTAGAAAAACATGTTTATAATCCCTTGAATGAAATGCTTAATTGGTGGAAAACATAGTTTCTCCTTACCCAAAAAGTCATAAATATTTAAAAAAAAACAAACCCGTTCATCAAACAAAGAGAGTATCCAATAAGCTTAATATAAATTTTTTGTAGCTTTTTCACCAATACTTTTCTGAAATTGTTTTGTTTTTATTTCGCTATTTTTGTGAAGGACATAAACGGATAAATTTAAGTATTTTTACCTTAAAACAATTTGATGAATCAGATTCCAGTCTGCAACATTTATATAAAATGTAGTAATAATTATCCATTCAAACATTACATTTTTGGTATAGTATTAATTGTTACCCCTAATTCGGATGAATTTTTCCCCTATTTTTTCATCTCCCCTAACAAGGGAACCACAAGAGATGTTATTTCCAGATTCACTCGAAATGTGTGCTACTGGTATAGCATATGACTAAAAAGACGAATTGGAAAATATTAGCGGCCATAACCCGGGATTCTTTGTTTAAGAGTAATTTAAAGTGTATACAAGACACCTTTCCTTTAACATACAGTTTTTAAGTAACAAAAAAATGCTCCTGTGGTGTAGTGGGTAACGCATTCGGTTATGAACCAAATGTACAAAGGTTCAATTCTTCAATAATTTTTTTTGTTTTTTTATTAATAAAATTGTATAAATGATGGGGAAAACCCATGTCTTTTCTTTACAAAAGGAAAAAATCTAATGTTTTTAACAAGAAATAAGTTTTTGCACTGTTGAAAACATAAAATTGCTCTTAAACAAAAAGTCACGGGTTATGGCCGCTAAAATTTTCCAAATCATCTTTTTAATCATAGGCCATACCAGTAACACACATATCGAGTGAATCTGAAAATAACATCCCTGGTGGTTCCCTTGTAAAACGGATGAATTTTACCCCTAATTTGATAATTTCCCCTTTTTCGGATTAATTTTACCCCTAATTTAGTAATCTTAATTAATTAAGTCACGTAATTCACAATTATATGCAATCCTGACCCATCTTTGACTATGGCATGCCAAACTTAGCCTTTGACATGTCACTCTCAGTCTTTGTAGCTTTAAAGTAGCCATGTATTTAGGCTTAGTTAGCTCGAACACATGAAATTTTTTGCAAAGAGAAAGCAAAATTTCGTAGGACGCTTGGCAAAGTGTTTCTCCTCGAGGAATCAACATTTTTTGTCGAGAGAATTTTAAAAAACGAATGCCAAAATGTCCCACAAAATTTGCTCTTCGGTTTGATGTGCGAACGAAGCCACGGCTTTATTTTAGGTCTTTACTACTTGGCCTGGCGGATCGAGGGCTTTACGCTGTGACATACACATTTAGGGTTAATGCCATTGTCCAAAGGCAATATTATATCTACGCTTAAGTATTGTAGAAGACAAGATTACTAAATTAGGGGTAAAATTAATCCGAAAAAGGGGGGAATTAATAAATTAGGGGTAAAATTCATCCATTTTAGGGGAGATGAAATAATTAGGGGAAAAATTCATCCGAATTAGGGGTAACAATTAATATTATTCCTACATTTTTACAATAGCGTTCTTAGGTACAGTACGTTTTTTCACTAAGTTTATTTACCTTTTATTAAAAAAAAGAGAACTGAATTTAAATTAAAAATAAAATTCAAAAACAACATTGACTAAAGATTTTGGTTAAAAAAAAAATTTTAAACAGCCATTTTCAATCTTTTTTAAGGAGAAAACTGAAAGAAACGTTTTTCTTTGGCTTTTAAATAATGTTCGACTTTTCATTTTCGGCAACTTTGGTACAGTAAGTTACTATTTCGCCACTGAAATATTTAAATAAATTTACGGAACTTAACAAAGGATGAAAACTATGCAAATTTTTTCAGTAGAATTTGAATGCATTCATTCAGATGGTATGTTTTTCCGATTTTGCAAAGCAAGGCTGTAGGAAGAAAAAATTTTTGATGTGGAAAATTTCATTTTGGAGGGGCATACCTTTGATCTTTACTCGCTTTAAAACGGCCAAAAGATCAATGGTTTTTTTGCTCTGGAGGGGGGCACCGATACCCTTGGGTGCTCTCCCTCTCCACTGCCTTGGAACAAACTTAAGGTTCACAATATTATCGGATAAGCCGATTATAAGAGCTAGAGATACCATGAATCACAGTATTCACTAAAAATGGTAAAATTGTTTTTTCTCATAAAAAAATCGACCGGTAATTCCATCAAAAATTGTGCCATCTTTTATGTACAAAGAAGCTGTATACACTTTAATCACATTGAATTCATCATTATCGAAGTTAAAATTAATCGAAAATTTCAATTTGGAAATGGTACGGTAGCGTTAATTATCTTTTCAATGTTCATTAGAAAGTCATAATCATCTTCAGAATTAATTGAAGCAAAATCAAGATTGGAATTTTTTAGCCATTTTAGGTTCTCAAAATTTATTAAATTTGGATGAGTAAAATTTACTTCATTAACAGAAACATCCATACTATATGCAAATTCGATGGCAGTTTTATTCGTGGATAAATCTTTTACAACTCCAGAATACCATATTCCTTTGCAGATAGGAACTTCTAGCCCAAAAATTGGATAAAAAAAGTATTGGAAAAAGCAAAAAAAATATTCTAGTCCTTCCTAGAGCATGCTGAAGAAATTTGATTCCTGGGATTAATTTTGTATAACTAATTTTTAAAGGAACCATGAATGCTTGCAATTAATTCAAAATGTTTTGGATTTAATTTGAAAAAAGTCGAAACTTTCCGGCAGCATATTTCACCCCAGAGGGTAACCGTTAAAAATGACAAAAGACATACCGATACCAAAAGGAACAAGAATCCATTGGTCCTTCATTTCCATCCTTTTCATTCTCGAAATTTCACTTCAAGCTGTTCTAAAATAAATGCCAATATTAAAATGGTTGAGGTAATATTATAAAGAAACATACATGTTGAAGTTCATTGACAGACATGAAAGACAAAAATTCGGAAGAACAACCATCTAAATTCAATTTTCATCATTTTTGGCGCCTAAAAAATAAAAGTTAAAACGATCCAAGAAAGTAAAAAAAAGTGGTGAATGTGAAAGTAAAAGTGGTTTGTGTGAAAGTGATAGTGGTTTATGTGAAAGTGATAGTGGTTTGTGTGAAAGTAAAAGTGGTGAATGTGAAAGTAATAGTGGTTTGTGTGAAAGTAAAAGTGGTGAATGTGAAAGTAAAAGTGGTTTTTGTGAAAGTAAAAGTAGTTTGTGTGAAAGTAAAAGTGGTTTGTGTGAAAGTAAAAGTGGTTTGTGTGAAAGTAAAAGTGGTTTGTGTGAAAGTAAAAGTGGTGAATGTGAAAGTAATAGTGGTTTGCGTGAAAGTAAAAGTGTTCAATGAAATGGAGGGCGTTCATGGATGTTAACCAACGAACTAGTAAAAATAATTTAAAAAAAGGTATAACTTACATTTAAATTTCATAATATTTGGCATAAATTCAATATGATTTTCTTTCCGCATATCAAAGCTACATTTCAAATCATTTGTATTCATTATCTTTCGTTCAATTGAAGAATCCAAATTGAATGTTCCAGTTCAGCGGGATGACGTCGAAGTTTTGAGCCGTCATTCGCAAAATGAAATGAAGAAGAATAATGCTGCTGCTGCTAAATATTCAAATTTCATTTTTGCATATTCTTGTGAAAAAGGGAATTGAACACAAATATGCAAATTTTGCTGAACAACAAATTTGTCTGTAACAAGATTTTATTTTGGCACCGTTTATTTTAGAACCATTACGTAATATCGATTTAAAACTGATAAACACTTTTGATTATGAAAGAAGTATTACAAAATAACAAAGAACATAAATATCAGTACATTCATTATTCCATCAATTTTAATAAATTTGCATAAAATTGTGAGAAACGTATTCAAAAAACAAATTTAATCTTGTGACCTTCAAAAAATCAGTTATTAAAAGTTGTGTGTTTTCGCAAGAAAAAATTTAGATGTGTTTATTACAACAGCAGCAAAAGAAGCTTTTTTCATTTCAGCATGCAGCCATCAACTGCTGATTTTCTTTTTTTACCGCAGTTTTTGCAGAAATACTTTTTTCGAATATTTTATTTTGTATATTAAATAAATTGTGTGATTTTTTAAAATAAAATGAGTCTTTTAAATGATTATTTATATATATAAAGCAATCAAAATTATGAATTGAAGCAATAAATATTAATTTAAGGTTTCCATTTTTGTACATTTGGAAATGTCCCAATTTGTTTTCTGATTCGTTTATAACCAACAGATTGTTTTGCGAATATACAGCCTATAAAATGTCAATATCAGCTTAAATGAGATCCTTTTGTATTGAAATATAATCTTGTCCTCTCGACGGCTGCTACACACATAATCATAATTTTTTGAAAACTATATAAAATAATAACAACCAAAAAAATAATTAATGTAGGTTGTGGAATTTTTGAGCACATTTTGCTCAAATCAGAATTAAAATTGTGGGTAATTTTAAATTCTTTTAACTGTAGAAAGTATTAATAAAAAAGTTATGATTGATGCTTGCTTTAAATTTGATGGTAAACATAAAAAATATCTTTCGAACTTTTAAGATTAAAAATACTTATTTTTTGTAAAACGTGGAAAACGACTCAAGTAAAAAGGTTAATATGTAAAATGGAAAAAACAATAGATTAATAATGTGTTTATCAATCGTTTAATTTCATCATTCTTTTAAAAATTTTTTATTTAAAGGACGTATTTTGTAAGAATCGAGAATTTTTTGGCACATTCAAAAATTTTTTGTCTCAGAATCGCCTGAAAATTTGTTCCAGGGGTAATCGAGGCCCAGGAATTTCAATTCTGCCCAAAGCAGAATTGAAACTCTGGGTATTTTAACTCCATTTAGTTGTACAAAGTATTAACTATAAAATAATTATTGAGGCTTGAGTTATATTTGGAGGTAACAAAAAAATAAGAATGCTTTATTCTGCGGTATCATTTGTTCACCCTTTTGTAAGATAAAAATTTACTGTTCGCAAAAATAAATAATTAAAAATACAAAAAGGTTTTTTTGACAACCCTAAAAATAATGAAAAGTGAATAAAATTTGTGGTTGTTGAAAGTTGTAGAAATTTTGAAAAACATATTTTTTGGTAATGCCAAAATTCTTTTTTGTGTCACATTTTGTTCGAAAAACATAGATGCATTTGCAGCGAAAATAGCGTCTTTTATTTCTGCCAACTGCACATTTTTATGTTTTCTTTAACTAAAGTTTTTGAAAAGCCGCTTTTGAATATTTTAATTTTATATTTTTAGAATTTTCATTGCAAAAGACGATGAAAGAAAAGAAATATTCACAAAAATATACTTATTAAAGGACGTATTTTGTAAGAATCGAGAGTTTTTGAAAAAATAAAAAATAAAAAATATTTCAGAAGAAAAAATCATTTTTGCAATTTTTTGAATTTTGGTGTTAATGCTGGTGAAAATGGATATTTTAGATTGATGCCAAATCTCCAGATTTGATGTTGGTGGGCTGAAACTTTCAAAAAATGCTCCAGTAACAATATATTTCATCATGCAAATTGCTGGAACTTGATTCCTAACATATTTCAGAAGTTCTGAATTTTTAATGATGTTTGGGGTATTGAGACAGCAACTTTTGAGCAAAAAAATTACAGAACAAACCCCCCTAGAATTTCGAAGTTATGGTATTTTCTTGTTCCAATATACTTGTAGTTTATGGGAAAATACGAAAACCCTTTAGTTTTGGGGTTTTGCGGATTCTGGAGCCGAATTACCGTAATTTTAGGCCATTTTTGAACTTCTCGGGGGCGTAAAACCCTTAAAAAGGGTCAAATATGAATAATTTTGTGTTTGCCTGACTAAATACGTTCAGGGCTTTCGAATAGTACCACTTTTGTAATTTTCTGAATACTCGGCTCCAGAATCCGCATTCTGGGTCAAGGATTCTGAATCTCAGAATCCACCTGAAAAACCTCGGATATTATGATGAAAATCGAATTCCTGGGCCTCGATTACCCCTGGAACAAATTTTCAGGCGATTCTGAGACAAAAAATTTTTGAATGTGCCAAAAATCGGCAAAAACTCTCGATTCTTACAAAATACGTCCTTTAATAAGTATATTTTTGTGAATATTTCTTTTCTTTCATCGTCTTTTGCAATGAAAATTCTAAAAATATAAAATTAAAATATTCAAAAGCGGCTTTTCAAAAACTTTAGTTAAAGAAAACATAAAAATGTGCAGTTGGCAGAAATAAAAGACGCTATTTTCGCTGCAAATGCATCTATGTTTTTCGAACAAAATGTGACACAAAAAAGAATTTTGGCATTACCAAAAAATATGTTTTTCAAAATTTCTACAACTTTCGACAACCACAAATTTTGTTCACTTTTCGTTATTTTTAGGGTTGTCAAAAAAACCTTTTTGTATTTTTAATTATTTATTTTTGCGAACAGTAAATTTTTATCTTACAAAAGGGTGAACAAATGATACCGCAAATTGATGCATTCTTATTTTTTATGTTAACCTCCAAACATAACTCAAGCCTCAATAATTATTTTATAGTTAATACTTTTCTCAGTTAAATGGAGTTTAAATACCTATAGTTTTAATTCTGCTTTGAGCAGAACTTTTTTTGTGAAACATGGAAGAAATGTTAATAATAAGGTTAAAATGTGAAATTGAATAACATTAAAAAATTAATAATGTTGGTTTTTTGGATTTCAACTCATTTTATAACAAATTTTTTTAATAACTGTGAATTTGTGTGTCAACTTTCATCATCTTTTGTAATAAAAAGTCGAAAAATTAAAAAAAACCAAAACATTCAAAACTGTTTCTGCGAAAGTTGAGCCCAAAAACAGATAAAAACGACCAGATGTCTGAAATGAAAGAAACAATTTTTTGTTGTAATAATAAATGCATCTTTTATTTTGCGAACAAAATGCACATAAACAAAAAAAATCTTGCATTAGCCAAAAAAATTTGTTTCAAAATTTCTACATCATTCGATAACCATAAATTTTGTTCACTTTTCGTTATTTTTTGCGTTTTTAAAAAAGCATTTTTGTATTTTTAATTCTTTATTTTTGCGAACAATGAATTTAACAAAAGTTTGAACAAAATGATACCGCAAAATGAAGAATCCTTGTTTTTTATGTTCCCCATCAAATATAACACAGGGATCAATTATCATTTTCCAGTTAATATTTTGTGCAGTTAAATAGATTTAAAATACCCAGAGTTTTCATTCTGCCTTGAGCAGAATCTGTTCAAAAATCTCACAACCAACCACAATTATTTATTTTTGTTATCGTTTGTTTTTCAGTTGAATAGATTTCCATCAGTGTTTTCCCGATTCCACCTTTTTCCGATTCCGATTAGAATCGATTCTTTTTGCATTTTCCGATTTCCGATTCCGATCGATTCCATCGATTCTTTTTCCGATTCCGATTCCTATACCTTGCGATTCAGATTCCACTGAATGTTTTCAGCAAAATTCTTTTCTTGAATTTATTTTTGTCAAGTCCGCTTGTAAAGCATCACAAAAGGGTGAAATCAAAAATTAGGTAGTATTTAAATTAGGCATTTTTAAACTTAAAAATGAGTTTAAAGATGCATATGTGTAACATAAAAGGAAAAAATATCATCAGCATCTGGAATCGATTCTTTTTTTTCCGATTCCGATCGATTCCATCGATTCTTTTTTCGATTCCGATTCTTTCCGATTCCATTGTTTGGAATCGGAATCGGAATCGATAAGCGGAATCGGAATCGGGATCGGGAAAACACTGATTTCCATTTTATTATATCAGCAGCTGCCGATGGAAATATAAGATTATGTTCCAATACATGGTTATTTAAAGACAATCTGATCCAAAACTCAAAATATCGAATCACGGATCAATCCGACATGTACTACGGATCGGATCAATGTATTTTCACAGAAAATTCTGTTGGTTATGAAAGAATCAAAAAATAAACTACAACAATTAGAAATGCAAAGAATTAAAACACCAAATTAAATTATTTATTGCTTCTATAAAACCAATAATTTTGTTAATATCAAATATATTCATTTCACTTTAATAAATCACAGTCATCACAATTTTTGGGTAAAGTTTTAATATAAAAAACAAAAAATTCAAAAAAAAAATATCTGCGAAAATTCTGGTTAAACATAAAAAATAAGAAAACGGACAGTGTGCTGAAACGAAAGAAACTAATTTTTGTTGTAAATAAATTGGTTTTTTGGCTAGCAAAAGCAAGCAATTTTTTGTAACAGATTTTTTGAAGGTCACAAAAATAAATTTGCCCTTTGAGTTTTTAATCTTTTATTTTTGTGAACATTGAATTTTTATTTTAAAAGAAAGTAAAGAATAATGTTGCAGAATATTATTAGTTTTTTGGTTACGGAAAGTGCCAAAACTAAGCTTTAATCATTTATTTGTATTTTCTGATTTGAGCCGTTAAAAAATATTAAAATGTTATAATATTTTACAATTTTTATTGAAGCATAAAAAATCTAATATTGAATAATTAAAAAACTTATAATCATGAGAATTTGCGAAACTACGCCTTAAATAATTTTTAAACAGATTACTTTATTATTGGTTTGAGAAAAAATTATAAAAATGGAATAAAAAAAACAGGTTGCAACAAGTCAAATGTAAAAAATAATACCTCCTAATTAATTAAGATCTATTCATTTAATTTTATTGATGAAAAATTAATTGTTTTGAACAACTGTCTTTTATTTTTTATTAACTTTTATCACACTCATCACAATTTTTGTTTATGTCCAAAATTATTATAGAAAACAAAATATTCAAAAATGACGACTTTCCAAAAGCTGCAACTAAAAATAAAAGAAATAAAAAAGAGCAGTTGACCAAAATCAAAGAAACATTTTTGGTGTAAATAATGCATCTATGTTTTTTTGTACAATAACAAAATGCAGCTTTTTGTTACAAAATTTGTTTCGTTGTTAAAAAAATTTGGTCTTTGAAATTTTTTTTGATGTCATCATTTTACATACACGAAAAAACAAATCATTTTTTAAATTTTTATTCAAAATTTAAAAAAATATTAATAAAATACTTATGGGACGGCATAAATGCCCTCAAAAAAATGGTATGAGTACCAGTTTGTCCACTATTTCTTTTTGAATATTTTTTATTAAAGTTTTATCAAATTTTTGAAGTCGTTGGTGGAGATCAAATTCTTAAAGTGGGTTATTTTCAATAGCAATCAGAAAAGAAAAGTTTTCGCCGAACTGGAAATGCATTTTATATTTAGAATCTGCACACGCTCACGGTGTGTCGATGCATGCAGTCACTATTTTTCATCGCCTGCTTGTTTTCCATACTAAAATTTAAAAGACATTTTCCGGAAGAACCAGGTTGTTTAAACGAATTCTGTAAAAACACAAAAAAAGGTTATCACTATAAAATTAATCGTGCATTGAGAAAATAAAAATATCTGATTCAGATTCCGCAGGATTCAGAATTCAATACAAAACTCATACAAAAAACATTGAAATTTTTGTGCATGCGCAACAGTTTCATTTCGCCAAAAGAAGATTTTCACTGCATTTTTACAAAGGAAAAAAGAAAGATTCTGAATCCTGCGGAATCTGAATCAGATATTTTTATTTTCTCAATGCACGATTAATTTTATAGTGATAACCTTTTTTTGTGTTTTTACAGAATTCGTTTAAACAGCGTGGTTCTTCCGGAAAATGTCTTTTAAATTTTAGTATGGAAAACAAGCAGGCGATGAAAAAAAGTGACTGCATGCATCGACACACCGTGACGCTTTCAACTTTTTAGAATAAAAATTTACAATAAATGTTCAGATAAAAACCAAAAACTAAAAAAATTAACTAACGGGAAAAAGTCTTTAAATTCTTTTAAGTTTCACATCGTTGACATGTGAAACTTAAAAACTTTTTAAACATAAACACACATAGGCACATAATTTTTGTTTGAACTTTATTATTTTTTGTTCTATCAATGGGGCATGATTTTTGTTGTCACCTTTTATTTCTAAATAAATCACAAGCCGTAAAATAATATTTCGCATTAGAATTCAAAAGTATCAACAAAAAATAAGAGTGGTATTTTGTTTCTTATTATAAGTTGTTTGTTAAATTTGTTCATTTTATGATCGCACTGTGCACACTCCTTTCACTTTTTGAATTTTAAAATAAATGTTCACATAAAGAACAAACTAAAAACTCAACAAAAATACTGAGAAAAATTTCTTAAATTTGTTGAATCAATATAGAAGTTTTTGAATAATATTTTATCCAAAAACTTTCTGCATCGTTAATTGAGTTTGTTACATGTGGGAAAAGTGTGTTTTTTTGTGATCCTTTTTTAAATAAAATATTATAATTCGTGAAAAACATTTTTTCATAAAAATTTTTCATGTGTAAAATAAAAACATAAATTAAATTAATAATGGTTCAGGCTTATTCTTATTTAAGAAATTTCAGTTTTAGCTAATTTTTAAATATTTATTTCATTCTTTATAATAAAAAAGCGCAGTTTACACAAATATGAGATAATAATTAAATATTCAAAAAATTTTCTAACAACAACTTTGCAAAAACAAAACAAATTGCGAATGCATTTTTTGGGGCAAACAAAAAGAAGCAAAAGAAAATTCGATTTTTTAAAGAAAAACCAGGGAATAAAGAAAATTTTTTGAAATAAAAACGTTTCTTTTTCATTGCAAAAATGTTTTGGCAAACGCTGCGTTGTCAAAAGGTGGTGGGTGATTCACCATACACTATTCCTTTCTCTTCTTTCCTTTCTTTCATAAAATTTATTCATTCATTCAATAAAGAGCAGACGCAAAATCCTTATCTCTCTACCCCAAAGCCAGGTCACAATAATAATCACCTTTCGCGATAAATGTTTAACATTGAAAAATATTGAGCAAAATGTCGGCATTCACCAACCGGCACAAAATTTTGAAAGGTGTTGTCTGACTGACATTTTTTAATGAGTCATTTTCAAAATAAAAAGTGTCTTTTAAGAAAACCATGAAATACAGTAGGAAAGTGTATTTCCTAGTGGTGCCAAATGAGTTGTATGACATGTGATTGATTTAAAATTGTTAATAATTGTTTGTATGCATTATTTTGTCACATTTTCAAGCCAAAATCTTTTATTAATCTCAAGTCTTTTTCTTCAAGAGGTTAAAAATTATATGAAAACTTTTTTGCCATTATTTTTGTTACAAAAATTCGACATTTTGTTGTTAGAGAGTAAGAACCGGTGCATATTAGTAACTATCACTATAGGGTTTATATTGTTATATAAACTTTCTTTATATCTCAAGAGAGACGTTATTGCAAAAGTAAATAATTTACTTTTGCCATTTCTGTAAATTATAAAATTAAAAATGTGAAAAACTTTTGTCTCAAATGTGTTGTTGAATATTTTTAATTATTTAAAAGACACAACAACGAAAGAAACACATTTAAAAAACAAATTTTACACTTTCCAAAAACAAAAAGAAAGAAATCGTTTGCAACGGTTGAAACTTTTTCGATGTTCAACACTGTGAGTAAATTACAAGCCGTTAAAGAATATTTTGTATAATTTTTTAATTATTTTTAATTTAAACTGTTAAAACAAAATTACAAAATAAATATTTAATGGATTGTTTATTGAAGCAGTATTTTTTTATTTTTGAGTTGACATATTTATCTCCCTCTTTGAAACTAAATAATCTTAGTTTCGAAAAATTAATAATTAAATATTCACAAACGTTTTTAACAAAAACTTTTCAAGAAAAAAGTAACAAAAAAGATTAGACATTTTTGTTACAATTTTTAGAATGGATTAAAACTGGATGCAGTAGAAAAAATATTTAGCGTTGCAAATATTTCTGCATTGAGAAATATTAAGCCAATCTCCGGCATTCACTAGCTGACACAATTTTTTAAAGGGTTTTTGACAGATTTTTTAAATCATCAAAATAAAAAGTGTCTTTTTTCCCTGAAATCCTCTTTTTTATTCACGGATATTTCATTTGAAAATATTATGCAAATATTCAAAAAATATGTTTTTAAAACTATTAAAATTTAAGAAATTTAGAATTTTATAGTCGAAGATATCGATAGAAAATAGTGGTAGTTTTATTGTTATCTGATTTGCCTCATTTAGATTTAATAATGAGCATGCTGTCGGTCATCCAAATTCCCATTTGAGATTCGTTAGTAATTTGTTTGAAAATATAAAAAAAATTAATTCATAAAAACTTAAAATGATCTAAAAATGAGGGCAAAATTTAACAATTATTATTAACTAATGAATTTATTGCATCCATGGAACAAAGTTTCAATTCATTTTTACGAAACATGATTTTTGTCTTTGAATCAACGCATTTTGTAATTTAAAAATTAAAAAAACAAGATTAAAACAAAAAACTAAAAAATTTAAACAACACGTTTGTAAAAATTTGTTATTGAATATTATAAATTTTAATAAACAATTGCGAAAAAACAAATTTTTTTTCGTGTAGGAAATAACACTTTTGGGCTAGCAAATCTGCTATTTCTAAAAACTCTAAAAATGAAAAAGAAATTTTTTGCGATCGTTTGAACATCTTTGATGTTCAAAATTTTTTTGTTCTTTTGAATTTTTTACAATTTAAAAATTTGGCAAACATGTTAAAATTTTTTGAAAGAAAAAGTATATATTTATTTCTAAACTTCTACTAAAATTTCTCAAACAAAGAGAAACAATCAATAAAAATCTAGAAAAACATTCTTATAAACCCTTAAACGAAATGCTTAATTGGTGGAAAAATCAGTTTCTCCTCACCCATTGCGTTTTCAAGAATATTTTGCTGAAATTGTTTTGTTTTTATTTTGTTATTTTTGTGAAGGACATCAACTGTGAAAATTAAACATTTTTACTTAAAACAATATAATGAATCAGATTCCAGTCTACAACATTTATACAAAATGCAGTAATAACTTTTTTACAATAGCGTTCTTAAGTACAAAATGTAATTTTACCGGATTTGTTTATCTTTTTTTAAAAAAGAACTAAAAATTCAAAAAGTTTTGGCATAAAAATTAAAAGAAAAAACAGCCATTTTCAATCTTTTTTAGGAGAAAAACTGAAGGAAACGTTTTTCTATGGTGCATAAAAAATGTTCGAATTTTTGCGAACAAGAAAGAAATGCAAAAAAATAAGTTTTTCTTTAGTTTAAAAAAAAATTTGCTTATTTTTCGATAAAAAGCAAACTAAAATTTCTTACAACATTGTTTTCGTTTTGTTCAATAAGTAGGGTTCTTTTTAAATTTTTTAGAAAATGATTTAACAAAATCTTTAAGGACAAGTTTCTAAAATCCTAGCTTATTCTGCAATTGCACATCATTATTATTATGGAAGTTTAGATTGCTATTGGATTATTTCCAAACAATAAAAATTTTGAATAAATAATGTATGCCTTTTACCAAAAAAACCAAATATTTATTTTTTAAACATTTTTAATTAAATTTTATCGAACTGCATGCATCTCTTGTAAGCTTTGTTTCGGCGTTTACCAAAACTATTTCATTTGGAATGAATATTTTAATTATCTCAGGAAAAATAAGAACTTTTATTTCCCTTTTTGAAAAAAGCGGATAGCTAAATAAAATTTTTATTAGGACTTAGTGTTTGTCTGGCAAATTCTGTAGCACAATTTTGAAATGAAATCTCAAATTTTTTAAAAACGGGTAATAAAAAAAGCTATTAAATGACTAAATTACAAGTTGTTAAATAATATTTTGCATAAAAAGCGTTCACCAGTTTGGCTCACAATTTTGACAATGCTTTTTTTTTTAAATGTGTGGGAATAATTCATGCAAATGATTTCACGATAGTTTTGAATGATGCATTTGATGACGAAATAATCAGGCATTGCATTATTTAAAAAAACCCATTTGTTCAGAAACAAATTGTTTTCTAGACCAATAGTTCAAGAGAAAATAATTTCGGTTTGGATGTTAATGATTTAAAATTTTATCATACATAAAACTTAATTGACGCGTTTTATGTTTGACATTGTAAAAAAACATTTAAATTTAAAACGTTCAAATAATATTTCCAAAATTTAATAATTATTAATGGTCCAGAAATATCATATATTTGATCTTCTACTCAAAATGTTGTGTTGCTACAAATTTGTACATTTTATTAACTTGAAACAAATTTTGGACAAAAAAACAAAATATTCAAACTTAACTTTCGTAACAAGCATGCTAAAAAAGTGTATTCAATTTTTCTTAATTAATAAAAACGACTGCGAAAGAAACACAACTCTCTTCCTTGTAGGAATAAACACATTGCTCTAGCTCGCGTGCTCTTTCTAAAAAATGAAAATGAAATTTTTTGCGACTGTTGAAACAATTAGTTTAATAAAACCCTTTGTGTTTCTATTCCAAAAAAAATCGCAAACAAAGATTTCGTGCAAGACTGTTTTAAACTTTTTTCAGAATAAAATATTCTTTTGAATATTAAAGAAAATGTCAAAGGACAAGTATGTAAAATTTCAACTTATTCGACTGTTGCACATCATTTTTTAATGACATAATTTAAAATAAACAATAAAAATTTGAAATAAATAATGTTAACCTATTACGAAAAAAACTAAAAAAGTCTTTATTGTTTTTCAAAAATTTTAAATTACATTCACTTTGTGACCTCAGTTTCGGGCGTTTACTAGAAACAATTTCATTTCGAATCAATATTTTTATAGGAACAAATTTTTCTTTCCTTTTTTGAAAAAATGCGGGGTCATAACAGGTAAATAAAATTTTAATAAGCACTTGGTTTTTTGTCTAACAAATTCTGTAACGACAATACATACAACAATTTCAAAATGAATTTTCACATTTACATTAATAGGTCATTGGAAAAAGCTATTAATGACTACTTTCAAAGTAGCCATTTAATGTTATGTACCGATTAACGATTATTTCAAAAAAACACTCCTCCTTAAAATTAAATGTTTTTCCTTCTTTGTAAATGTTTTATTTTTTCGAAAACAGCATTACAAAAAATGGATGCCTTGCTCGAAGCTTATAAGAATTATGAATATTTGGGTTTAACTTCTTATCCAACCGATCCGCTTTATTTATCAGCAAATAAATTGTATCAAAATCTTTCAACTTCATATATCAGAAGTGTGCCAGCAATTAATTTTACACTATTTAATACTTACACAATTGTTGACAATAATGTCGTTACAAGATTTGGAGATATTCCCTGTCATGCTCCTGGAAAGGAAGCCTTTGTGGATTCTGAATTTACATGTGCAATTTTTCAATTTCCATTTTTTCTTGAACGGATTCAATTTGGATATATTGTTTCGGCATTCATTATTCCAATTTTGTTGATCTCTATTTTTGGTGGAATAAAAGAGAATTATCGATGGTATTTTTTGAATCAAGCAATTTGGGATTTATTTGGATGCTATGATTTTATTTGTGAACGACCAACTTTATCTGCATGGACATACAGAGAATTTGTAAATCAACAGACATGTTTCTTTAATGTTTATACCACTTCCGATGTACCATATTGGATGGGATTTTTATGGGCTTTTCAAGAATTTTCCCGTTATGCTCTTTTTATTCCAATTTTGTTATTAGCTTTTTCGAGGTTCTTAGGTTTATATTTTCCATTGTTTTATAAAAGAGTTTTTTCAAAAACATACGCAACTATCATTTTTATTGTTCTTTTTAATCTTATTTCTATCATATTCATAAGTGCCCGCAGGGTATCAGATGTAATTCTAAAAAATGTTGTCAAAAATGATCGATTTTTATGCGAAATTGAATTTTGTCCATCTCATAATTTAACCATTTGTCGAACTCAAAAAGACTATTTCAACTGTGCAAATCGGGCAAATGCAAATTATCGGTACTGGAAATCTGTCGGAAAGAACATTCCAGATTTTATTCCACCAATAATGTTTTTATTTTCAACATTGTTCGTGTTTTTATTGTTCTTTAAAATATTTTTTCAACTTCGATATCAAATGAAACATAATCGAAATGTCTTTCTTGGCACTGTTAAAATTGCATGTGTTATTGCATTTCAATGTTTTACAACTTCCATTATTTTTGTTTTAACAACAATTCAACAAATTCTTCAAATCTATGCAACTGGAGCCATTGAAATTCAAATTTATAATTTTTGGATTTATAAAACTTTACCGCCTTGGTTCTTCTTTTTACAGTATTATCCAACTACGACTTCCTTGAATCTTGTTCGAATTTTGTTGGATTCTTTAATTGTTTTGACGCTTTTAAGTGGATATTCGTCTTGTGTTATTGGGACATGCAAATTTTTGTTTTTTTGCATTTTACATCCGAAAAATGCTGCAAAATTTATAAAATCAAAGTTTGGCAAATCAAATTCTATGTTATTTGTTTTGTCTTCTCCAAAAGCATCTTAAAAGCCATAAATTTCAATTTCGGTATGCAGCATGTGATATTTGAGATATTTTGAGAGTTTTAACAAAAAGTTGATGCGCATTCAAATTTTCAAGGGTTATAAAAAATCTTCTGTAAACAATTTTAATTATAAAGTTAAAATGTGTAACAGAGCAACACTTAAAATTAAAAATGTTCGGGAACATTACCTTGTGATGTTCTCTTTATAATTTAACTTATTTAATAATTCTAATTTTGTGTTTTAACTTTGATCATCTTTTGAAAAAAATAAATTTTAAAAATAGAAAACCAAAACATTCAAAAACGACTCTACAAAAAATTTCGTTAAACATAAAAAATGTGCAGTTGAATAAAGTGAAAGACACATTTTTTCTATTTTCGAATAAAATGTAACACAAGAAAAGTTTTTTTGCATCAACAAAAAATTTTCTTTCGTTTATGACACATTCATTCTTACTTTTCTGTTGTCTTTTACGCTCTTTTTAAAAAAATCTTTTTTGAACTTTTAATTCTTTTTTGTGTGCAAACTCTGAATTTTTATCTTACAAAAGCTACAGAAAAATTAATAAAAAATAAACATTTTATATATTTGACAGCAGATAGCTTGCAAATTTCAATTATTATTTTATATTTTTCACTCTTTACAGTTAAAAGGCTTAAAATTGTATTGTTTTTTAAAGTTTGCTATGAAAAATAAACAAAATTAAACACAGAAGAGTTTACAGAAAAATCAACACAAATTATTTTTTATCATGTATGCTATTTTTTGTCAAATTTCATTGACGAAAAACAGGTTGGGACATATTTTTTAAGTGTGTAAAATGAAAAAATTCAATTAATAATTAATGTTTTGAAATCAATAAATGTTTTATTATTATTACAAATATTTTTTTAAATATGCTTTCATATCTTTTGCATTTTTTTGAGATATACTGTGGAAATTTTTTACCGTTCAAAAAAAATAACAAATATTTATCAATATATAAAAAAATATTTCAAAGCAGCATTTTTACCAAAGATTTTGGTTAAAAATAAGAGAAAAAACAGCTAATCTTTTTTAGGAGAAAAACAGAAAGAAACGTTTTTCTTTGGTGTAAAAAAATTTTCAATTTTTCGCGAACTAAAAAGAAAAAGCAAAAGAATATCAACTTTTTTTGGTCAAAAAAACATTGTGCTTGTTTTTTAAAAGAAAAATCGCAAATTAAAATTGTTTTAGAGTTTTTGCATTTTCAGTAGAAAAAATTGATTTGAATTTTTAGGTATTCGGGTTTTATAAACTCGTCAAAAACAAGTTTGTAAAATTTGAATATATAATACAATATTGAATAACATTTCATTTAATGAAATAATAAAATTTTTAATTGATATGAAACCCATAAAAATTTTTGATCGAACATTTTTAATTTAATTCCTGAAAATGCTACAAAACTAGAATAATGAGCCAATGTAAATTTAATCATGTGCTCCTTATTTTTCTCCAATAATTCTGTTCTTTTTCTACAACAAAAAAGTCATTTTTTGTATTGTTTTCAGTAAGATTTGAACTTATATCTTTTTTAAACTCTATAGGAATTTTGTGTAAAATAATTAAATGATGAAAAGAAAAAATAACAATTGGTTATTAATGGATTCATAGTTCGTTTGTTCCCGTTGACATTTTTTACGGTTTTTTTATTTAAAAATAAAATTAAAACAAAAAAATTCAAAAAGGTTTCTTGAAAACTTTTACAAGAAAGAAAAACACAAATGATCTGCGGATTGTTTGAAAGAAAGGAAAGCGATAAATTTAAACAATTCATTTACCAATGATTTTAGTTAAAAAAAGGAGAATCAACGATTTCTTATCGTTTTGGCGACAAAACTAGAAAAAACATTTTTTGTTTAATAAAAATCTCATACTTTCTTTTTAAAAAAACGCATAAAAAAATTTTTTATGACCCTGCTTTTGAAAGATGCTTCTCATTTTGCATTAAAAATGATAAATTCAATTAAATCTTTAATGCGGGTGTTTAATTATTATATTTATTAGAATCAGTGTTATCGCGCTCCCGCTCCCGCTACCGCTCCCGTTACCGCTCCCGCTCCAAACACATGGAGCGGCTCAGGAGCGGGAGCGGTTCCAGAAGCGCGGGAGCGGAGCGGGAGCGGTTCCGGCGGGAGCGCGCTCCCAAAAGTTTTCAACAGATTTTTTTCTTCTCAAAGAAATAACGAAAATTTAAAATTTCAACAATATTCTTATGCAACATGCAAACAAAAAGCTCCAAAAATAGCAGTTTTTGTTATTTCTTTTTTAAGTTTTGATAAATGTTTAAACATAATATACACACGTGGTCGGAGGACAGATTTTAAAATTTTCGCGACCTTTTTTTCCAAAGGGTCCCCCTGTGGGTTTTTTCAAATTTTTTTTCAATTTTTGGTGAATTTCTCATTGCTTTTTTCTCATTTTTTTTATTCCAAAACTTTTATCAAGCATGTGCGTATATTGGAAAAAAAATGCGTGAATAATAATCACTATTTCAGTCTCATAAAAAACAGCATGCCTTGAGGTTATTTTACATGTAAAACGGGCTTTTGGTTTACGATAAAGCTTGCCATTAAAATTACCATAGTCAAAAATCTACATTGACGGGAAATTGTCATAATTTAATGAAAATGCGATTTTTCGAATTGAATGGGTATAATTCACAATAAAAAAATTTTTATTGTAAAATTTTGCCTTTGAAAAGAGCTCGAAGCGGGAGCGGGAGTGGTAAAAATCAGGAGCGCTCCCGGGAGCGCTCCGGTAGCGGGAGCGGTTCCGGAAGCGCGGGAGCAGGAGCGGTAGCGGGAGCGCAACTTTTTTCGGGAGCGGGAGCGGAGCGGGAGCGGAAAAAGTGGTAGCGCGATAACACTGATTAGAATTATATGTATCTTTAAATCACCCTTTATAATCATGACAGAAAAAAAACAAAAAAAATCAAAAATAATTTTGTAAATATTCTATTCGATTGGAAACAAAAAAATGAAGAGATGGTTTATTTCAAAAGAGCCATTTTTATTTGGTGTAACAAGCAATGTTGTCAGTTCTTTATTGAACAAACAAAAAAATCATAAAAAGAAATTTTTTTCGTGACAGCGTTTTCTGCTCTTTACATCATTCTGCGTATTTTGTTTTGAATATATTATTGATGACTTTTTCCAAGATGTCCGTTGTGAAAATAAACCTATAAACAAAAAGTACAAATTATTTGTCAAAAATTATTTTTTCTGGATTTTATGTTTAACAAATTCATTAAAAATAAAAAAGTTCTTATTCATTCGTGGTTTTACACATGAAGATTTATTCATTATCAAAAACAATGAAAAAAATCGATAATGAAAAAATCCTTGGATGGACTGAAACAGTTCGTTTTCCCATTCATGTCAAGCATTCGCGGGAGGAAAAAGAACAAGGAAAGGGTCAAATTGTATATGTGTTGTGTCCGAACTGGGGAACCGTCTCCAACTCCGACGGTTCCCCAGTTCGGACACAACATATGTACAAAAAACAATAAATGAAAAACTGTTTCACAACATATTTAGCTGGACAATTGCGTTTCGTGCAGATTAAAATTGGATTTTAAGTAGCAACAATAGATGCCATGGGTCTAAAATTTGTAAAGTATACGTTAGGATCAAAACAAAAATGCAATATTCTAATTTTCCAGCACTGATATTTATAAAAAAAATGATCATTTTTGGCATCCCACTGGATATCACATTGCGAACAATTTTTCATTGAATTTCTAAAAACATTTTAAAGTACGATTTATTCTATTAAAAATAATTTTATGAAAAGTTGTTACGAAATTTCTGACTGTTTTTTGTGTGAAAAATCAAAAGGTATCATTTTATCAGGACGTTCATAAAGTTTTTTCGTTTTTTTAATGAGAATGCCAAGTGTAAACGCGAAAAAACTTTCTGGACTGCTTGATAATAATTATATTTTAAATTTAATTATTATGCAAAATCCTAGTTTCAGTAAACGGCACACAACAATAATAAACCATTTTGTAATAAAATTCACCAAAATACTTGAAAGATAAAATATACTTATTTGGTGGCTAATCAAAACCAATTTTGAAAAAATCGAAGCAGTAGAAACTTGCTGCTTGAAAATATTTTTTCGATATGGTAAAATAAGCAACAGTTAGATTGCAGGTGTTTTTCATAGAACAGAAATAAAAGACAGAATGAAAAAAATCAATAATACATATTCTTACTAGGGTTGCAAAAAGAGAAATTTCCGGAAATTTGACAACGCTAATTCTTACTCATATAAAGCGAAAGACCAGTTTATCCAGAAAATATCTCGAAACTCATAAATTTCACCTTTTTTATGCAGAATTTGACGTTGAAGATATTTAAAAAATTTCAAAAATATTAATATTCTAATTTTCAACAACTTTGCCATCAAACATGGAATACAATTTTAAACATAAAATTTTAATGTATAACAGGGTTAAACTAAAAATTAATAATGACTGAGGATTCGTTGTTAAAATTATTAAATAAAATTTTTATTAAATAATTTTAACTTTGTGTGACTTTTCTTCATTTTTTGCAATAGAAATTCAAAAAACATAAAAAACAAAATATTCAAAAATGCCTCTTCTGCGAATAAGCATAAAGAAATAAAAATGAGCAGTTGACTGAATTTTTTTGCTGTAATAAATGCATCTACGTTTTTTTGAAACATTTTTATGAGATAGCAAAAAGTAGATTTTTTTAGCAATAAATATGTGGCTTTTGCTTTGGGAATGTTTCACATTGAAAAATGTCAAAAAAAAAGTTCCGGCGTTTTCCAGACAACACGAAATTTCAAAAGATGATTTTTCACAGACATTTTTAATGAATCATCGTCAAAATAAAAACCGTGTTTTTTATTCTTTTCTCTTTTCAATGTCATCCTTTCATCCAACTTGTCCTGCTAAATATGTTGTAACACAGTCCAACAAAAAACATATCAGAAAATGCTTTTTTTGTTGTGATTGTGAACAAAATGATACTGCAAAACAAAAAAATTCTTATTTCTTATAACTGGTAAAAATAATTTTATAATGCATTTAGTTTTGTGTCTGGCAAATTGTGTAACATGGTAATAATATCAGTAATTAAAGAAAGCTATTAATGACTACTTTGAAAGTAGCCTGGTTTTTCTGGTTTTTCTTTTTACAGTATTATCCGACTACGACTTCCCTGAATCTTGTTGGATTCTTTAATTGTTCTAACACTTTTAAACGGATATTCGTCTTGTGTAATTGGGACATGCAAATTTTTCATTTTTTGCTTTTTACATTCAAAAAATTTTTAGATCAAAGTTTGGCAAAGCAAATTTTATGTTGTTTGTTTTATCGTCTCCAAAAGCATCTTTAAAGCCATAAATTTCAAAGCTGCAATTTTTGTATGCAACCTTTGATATTTAAGATATTTTGCAAGTTTCAATAAAATTCGACACGCTTTCAAATTTTCATGATTTACAAAATTGGTGAAAAATAGAAAATTCTTTTAACTACAAACTTCAAATGTAAAACAGAATTGCACTGTAAATTAATAAATATCGGATAAACATTCATGCTTGTTTTATTAAACTTATTTTATTTAATAATTGTAATTTTGTGTATTAACTTTCTTCATCTTACAATAAAAATTTAAAAAATATAAAGGACAAAATATTCAAAAACGGCGACTTTGCAAAAGCTGCGACTAAAAATAAAAGAAATAAAAGTGAGCAGTTGACCGAAATGAAAGAAATATTTTTGCTTTAACAATATGCATTCATTTTTTTTGAACAAAATGTGACGCAAAAAATCCATTCTTGGATCAGCAAAAAAATTTGTTTCTTTTCTAAGTTTATGCCACATTTACTTTTAAACTTTTGTTCTCTTTTTCGCTCTCTATGAAAAAGTCTTTTGAACTTTTAATCATTTATTTTTGGCAGCAATGAACATTTATCTAACAAATGTATGGAGTAATAAATAATATATTTATTTTTTATGTTTTTCGGCTCATATTTGCAAACTGCGATTATTATTTACTAGGTTTTACTTTTCTACACTTAAGCCTTTTTAAAATTTACTGTTTTTACAAAAATGAACAAAATATGACATAGTAGATTTCTACAGGGAACTATACAAATAATTTTGGGTAAATTTGACAACCAAACAAAAATTTTGTTTTTTTTTAAATTTGTTGATTTATTATAGAAGTTTTTGAATAATATTTTATTAAAAAACTTCCCGCATCTTTAATTGAGTTTGTTACATGTGGGAAAAGTGTGTTTTTTTATATGTTTAATGGTTTTTTAAAAAAAATATTGAAATTCGTAAAGAACAGTTTCTTCATAAAAATTTTTCTTGTTTTAAATAAAAAAGCATAAATTTAATTAATAACGACCAATGAGTCGGGAAGAAACTCAATGCTTAAAAAAGAATGAAAAATTTTTTAAAAAATTGAATAAAAACGGTTCAAAAAATTACTGTAGTAATAAAAATAATTTAAAACGGAAGATTTACAATTGAAAAATACAAGGTATTTGTATAGTTAATAATTGAAAAGCATAGTTTACACAAATATTAATTTATATTAAAATATTCAAAAACTTTATTAACAACAACTTTGCTAGAAAGAAACAAGATAAATTTCCAAATCATTTTTAGGGGTTAACAAAAAGAAGCAAAAGAAAATTCGCTTTTTTCTGTAGAAAAAAACAAGGAAAATGAAAAATTTTTGAAATAAAAACGTTTCTTTTGCTATGCAAAAATGTTGTGGCAAACGCTATAATGTTAAAATGTGGTGATTCATCTTTCTATCCTTTCCTTTCTTTCATAAAATTTATTCATTCATTCAATCTCATCACCATAGCCATGTCACAATAATAATCACCTTTTGCGAAAAATGTTTAACATTGGAAAACATTGAGCAAAATGTCGGCATTCACCAAGAAAAATGTAAAATGTAAAAAGCTGCTTAATTTTTTGTTCTTTTTTTGAAGTTGTAAAAATCTGTGCTACGAAAGTTTTAAATGTTCGAAAATTGGTTATCGACAGAATATTCACTGATTCCAATTTTTAAATACTTGGAGTTTATTTTTTAAGTGGACAAGCCTTCATAAAGGGAAAGAGCATGCACTATGCTGGGATCCGCTTTTGCGCCTTCTTTAAATTCATCTAGTGTTAATTGAGCATCATTATTCTGAAATACAATAATTGATTACTTGTGCTCGGAAAAATATAAAATTACCTTATCCATAATTTTATATTTTTCCGCAAAACTCTTTTGAGTTAAAATTTACACATTTTGTAATTTTAAAACAAATTTTGGGACAAAAACAATAAAAAATTCAAACAGTTCTTCTGCAACAACAAATTTGTCATTGAGTATTTTTTATTTTTTGTAAAAAACACGACAACGAAAGAAACAAACTTCTTTAAAAAAACAAATATTTTTTACATTTTCCAAAAACAAAAAGAAAGAAATGGTTTGCAACTGTTGGAACTTTTTAGATGTTCAACATTGTGAGTAAATTACAAGCAGTTTAAGAATATTTTGCATAAAAAGCTTAAGTGTTAAAACAAAAGTGTAAAATAAATAATTAATGTTTGAAAAGATTGAGGTGTCGCTTTTTTTTATTTTTGAGTTGAAATTTATATATTTTTCTTACTCTTTGAAACTAAATATCTTATTTTTTGATAACTTAATAATTAAATATTAAAAATTGTTTATTAACAACAACTTTGCAAGAAAAAATTAAAAAACAAAAACTAAACATATTTGATACAATTTTTTCAATAGATATGATACAAACGAGATGCAGTTGAAAATCTACCACATAAAAAATATTGAGCGAATCTCCGGCATTCTCCATCTGGCACATTTTTTTTGAAAGATTTTTTTGACAGATTTTTTATATCATGAACATAAAACGTGTCTTTCTTCACTAATATCCTCTTTTTTATTCACGTATGTTAAACAATATGAGCACATTTTTAAAAAAATATGTTATTAAAACTTTCAAAATTTAAGAAATTTAGTATTTCATAGTCGAAGGTGTGATAAAAAATATTAGTGGTTTTTTTTTATCTAATCTGTCTCATTTTGATTTAATATTAAAGCTTTTGTTATCCATTCAAATTCTCAATAAAGATTTTTTGTTCCAAATTATAAAAAATTGATTTATATAAATTTTGTATGTTCTAAAAATGACACTGGTCGATTTTTTTTAAAAAACGGCAAAACAACGTTTTTCAAAGAAGTCATTTTCCGTTTGGGACCATTTTTTGTTGATCAAATTTTTTAATAATCTTTAATGTCTTTTTCCCAGACATTGAGCATTATAACTATATTTTTTTCTTTTATATTCGGAATCAGCGTAAAAAATGCTACAAAAATATGCTTTCCCAGAATTTTTGAGCATATATATCAAATTTTCGATTTTTTGCCTCAAATCAATGTATAAACTTTTTTCTTTAATATTGGTGATGATAGATATGACTCTTATAAGAGTTAATATATCTATTAAAGCAATCATATATGATTGCTGAATGTACAGAATTGCTTTGGAAGCACTTTTTTAGCTTTTCTAATGGTGGAAGACGATGGAAGAGGTAAGTTTAGCGTTAAAGGTATGTTTATTGTAATCTTTATGAATCTTTATATATTTTATCTGTTTTAGATATCAATGTCATCATATATATGAAGCATCAAAGTGGTTAATATTCTAAATAAAACAAACATGAAGAAGCTCCATGATTTATGGGTAGATGGATATATTTTCTTTGAGGGCGAAAGGGATTGATATATATCCGTTTTACTTAATTGAATTGTTTGCCCATGCCCAGAATGTAATTTAATTTATCTTGATTTACCAAATTAAGTTTCTGTGAAGGCTTATGTCATTGATATTTGATTTATCAACCTTAGAGTTTAAGAAGCAATTGCATCACACGTACACTTGTTTAGGGTATCTTTATCGCATTCAAAAAGCAAAATGTGATATTGTAGTAATCAAAAAATCATGTATATAAAAACAGCTTTTCCATTTCGATTTTCTCCATCAACTTTAAAAACTAGAATACTGTATATAATCTTAATAACCCTATAATTCTCCTACAGAATGCTCTTGCAAAGAAAAATGAATTAATATCTTTATTAATCGACCATAAAATATAATAATCATCATAAATAATACAAAATCTAACAGAGATAAAAAATCAAAAAACACGTACTGTATCTAAAAAGCTTCTTGATTCTTCGTTCTATCTTTCTTCAGCTTCCATTTCAGACACAGCATTTTTATCTTAAGCACGTTCACATTCACAAAAGCATATATTAAGCATCATCAGCAAAAATCTTTCTAATGAAATTTTGATAACATTGGCTGGAAGAGCTCGATTAATTTCAAAAGAAGAAGATATTGAACGGCGATCCAGAATCATATCATCATATTCTTCTTCAGTTGCATGATCCAAATTTCAAATGTGAGACAGCTTGTTGCATATTCGTTTGTAAGGGGTGGATGACCAATGAATAATTCTTCAATTTCATCAAAACCAGATAAATTTTAGCATTCATGAAGCACAAATTCATTATTATCCGAACAATCAATCTAAAAATAGCAAATGCAAAACTATGCGTACATATACAACATCATAAAACACATACCATCCGTTGATTACCACCATCATCATTAATATCTTTCTTTTCAGGTTGTATATTGATAATATACTCGAAATCAAGCATTAGCTTTTCCTTGTCAACCAATTCAACTTGTTTGAGTTTGTCTCCAATCTGCTACAAAAGAAGTACAAATTAATTCATCGTAAACCAAAAGTGACTTAAAACTTACATGCAACCAGGAGCTAAGTTTAGTCTTAGCAGTTTCGACTTCTTCTTTTGCTTGCTTTATTTAAGTGATTTGTTCAAGACATGCTTAATGCCGCTGGCGAAATAATGAAGCAATATTTGGATGGGTATGACGATTGATATCTAAAACAGATAAAATATATAAAGATTCATAAAGATTACAATAAACATACCTTTAACGCTAAACTTACCTCTTCCATCGTCTTCCACCATTAGAAATGCTAAAAAAGTGCTTCCAAAGCAATTCTGTACATTCAGCAATCATATATGATTGCTTTAATAGATATATTAACTCTTATAAGAGTCATATCTATCATCACCAATATTAAAGAAAAAAGTTTATACATTGATTTGAGGCAAAAAATCGAAAATTTGATATATATGCTCAAAAATTCTGGGAAAGCATATTTTTGTAGCATTTTTTACGCTGATTCCGAATATAAAAGAAAAAAATATAGTTATAATGCTCAATGTCTGGGAAAAAGACATTAAAGATTTAAAAAAATATTTATTAAAAAGCTTGTACATTTGGCCAAAATCTTGGCATTCAAAAAGAAGGTTTTTGCCGTTTTTTAAAAAAAATCGACCAGTGATGAGGGCAGAATTTAACAATAATTATTAATTAATGACTGCAAACAGAGTAGAAAGCATTAGTTTCAATTAATTTTTACAAAACATGCTTTTTGTGTTAGAATCTTTGATAATTCAAAATCAGTTTAGGACGGAAAACTAAAAAATTCAAACAGGACGTTTGTAAAAATTTGTTATTGAATATTTTAAATTTTAATAAACAACTTCGAAAAAAAACGTTTTTCTTTCGTGTGGAAAAAAAACTTATAGGCCTAGAAAATCTGCTATTTGTAAACGCGCAAAAAATGAAAAAGAAATTTTTTGTGACTGTTGAAACATTTTTGATGCTTTTTTTTGCTTTTTTGAATTTTTTTAATTTAAAAATTTGGCAAACATTTTAAAAAATTCTGAAAGAAAAAGTATGTATCATATTTATTTTTAAACTTCTACTAAACTTAAACTTCTCAAAAGAAAGTTTATCACAAAACAATCATTAAAAATCTAGAAATAAATTATATAATCCCTTGAATGAAATGTTTAATTGGTGGAAAACTCAGTTTCTCTTCATCCAAAAAGTTTTTTTTGGATGAAAATTTTTTAAAATTTTCATAAATATTAAAAAATTGCTTTATTTTTATTTTGTTATTTTTGGAAAGGCCATCAACTATGAAAATTAAACATTTTTACTTAAAACAATATAATGAATCAAATTCCAGTTTACAGCATTTATAAAAAAAATGTAGAACTTAATCTTGGTAAGGTGACATTCTGTTGTTCCGTTTTTAGATGCCTTTAAATTAATATCTATTTAAAATTGCAATGAAATTTTGTGTGTCAAATAATAAAATATTTTGTAGAATAAATAAATATTATTTATTAATGGATTCACGATTTCTTTGTTCATGTTTGTGCTTAATAAAATTTTTCTTATTCTGGCTAATCTTTTAAACATTTTTCACACTTATTATTTTTAAAAATGTAATTTTAAATAAATTTAAAACAAAAAATTCAAATAGTTTTTTTTGAAAACTTTCACAAGCAACAAAAAAGGATCTTCTATTTTTTGCTGCAGAAAAAAACTGTTTTCAGTGGGTGGAATAAAAAGTAGTCTGCCGATGTTTGAGAGAAAGGAACGTGATAAATTCAAAGACATCATTAACCAAAACATTTGGTTTATCATAAAAGGAAAAGTATCAATTTTAATGAGCCTTTTTTACGACAAAACTAAAATAAAAATTTTGTGGTGTAATAAAAATTTCACCTTTTTCGCAATCGAAAAATTACACAAAATAAAAATTTTTATTACGTTGCTTTGAATACGTCTTTAATAAAGTTTTGATGACCTCACCATAAGATAAAGTGTTACTTGTCTAAAATCGGTATACTCACTGCAACGAACAATTAAAATCTGGACAGAAAAAAATCAAAAACTACAGCTCAATGTGTTACTAAACACATTTTCCACTTTCCAAAAACAAAAAAAAATTATATAAGACATTAGAAAAAATTTTTGAATATCCACGAATGAACCCTGTAAAAAATCAGTGTACACTGAAAAAAAATACCTCTGAAAAAAGGGAGAAAAACCTCCGAATATCTTGGATAAAAACCCTACCAGCTGGGACAGGGATTATTTGCGTACCCCCGAAATTCGGGAATATTTTTCTCCTGTTAAATTGATGTATTTACTCCTTTTTTCGGAGGTTTTTACTTCCAAAATTCGAAGGTTTTGTTCACAAAATTCGAAGGTTTTGTTCATGAATATAGTGGGTTCTACTTTCAAATAAATTGGGTTTAGTAGGCCTTAAAAATTACGACCTTCCCCTTTCTCTTATTGCTTTTTTTCCGTTCATTTTTGCGTTTTTCATACTTTTGCATTAATTTTGTCTCAAAATGTTGTTTAACATTTTTTGCCCATTGGCTGCATATATATTTTTTGCAATAGTTGAATTATTTTGCTGACGTTACTTTTTTACCTCCATTTTTAATACTCTTCAACAAGGTGTTTTTTATATTTAAAATATCATTAAAAAATTTGACTGATTTTTCTCAAAAAGAAAGAAAAAAAATCGAAAACAAGGAACAACAAAAAATGTAGTTTGATTGAAAGCCTTTAATTCACTAACAAAACAATAATAAAAAAAGGAAAACTTACTTTTGCTTCTGAAATGGGCATAATTAAAGGCAAAAAAGGATAAAACTTACCAGCAAATCTGAAAAGGGAAACATTAAAGGAAAAAAAGGAATAAACTTACTTCAAGCATTGCTGAAAAGGGATGATTACGTGGATAAAGAGATAAAAGGGAAAACTTACAATTTTTTCCTGAAAAAGGAAGATTAAAAACTTATTTGCTTAAATTAAAGGCTTTCAACAATTTTGTCTCCTTTTTTATAGATTTAAGCGTTAAATTTGGACAAGTTTCAGTCTTTAATGCTTTGTTTTTAGCAGTTTTTGGGTTTTGCACTTTGTATTTTGCACTTTCTTAAATCCAAAAACTGATAATCAAAAATTATGCAAAACTCTTTTAAAAAAGCATAAAATACTAAAAAATTAGTAAAAAAACATCCAAAAATATCATTAGAATTTCAGAAAAAAGTTCAATGTTTTATTGAACACTTAAAATAAAAACCGAAAAAAAATTTAAAATTTTTTAATTAAATTAAAATTTTTAAAAAATCCGAAAAAAAATAATCAGAGCTCAAAAAGCAACGTCAGAAAAAAAATGCAAACTGATGAATGTTTTTTGTCGACGAAGAAAAAAACATTGATTTCAAAATCAATGCTAAAAGCTGCTGACCTTTAGTGTTCGCGAATGCTTTCGAACGCGCGTTTTTGTGTTCGACTGCGCATGGACGAACGAACGCACACAAAAAGAAAGAAGTTGTGTATAAAAAAATCAATAATTAATTTGCAAACAAATACAAGTAAAAATTAACAACTTTTATTAAAAAAATTAATTTTAACACAACAAATTTATAAACAAAAAAGCGCATAACAAATACATAAATATTGTTAAAATTTTTGAAAAACCAAAATTCTATATTTTCACTTCTTGGATGATGAAAAGTTGAGTTTCAGTAATGAATGCTTGTTTAATACGTTGAAAAAAAGTCAAGATCCTTCTCGGCAATTTGGTTGTAGATTGTCTGAAGCTTTGGTACTTGCTGCAGTTGTTTGAGATGGCATTGGAGTTATTGATTATTGACGTTGTTCAAATTTCTGCTCTTTTGGCGGTGCTGGCCCTCTTGTCGAAAGAAATGATTCAGTGTTTTCCTTTCAGCTAATACATGATATTCAGCTTTTTGAATAATTCTCTTGGTAAAATCTGGATTCAATTCGGATTCAACTAACTGAAAGAGGAGAACAGTAATAAATATTTACAAGTACATATCAAAGAAACACAAACCTGAACTTGAGATACTCGAAGAATCAATGGATAACCAACTTTGACATTCTTTAAGAATAATTAAGGATTAAAGATAACGAATTTGTTTTAACTTCGATAGTAATTGATGCATCAGCAGCGGAATACTTTGCTTTCGATTCTTCTTTTTCATCATCATCTGGACTTTGAAGATTTGCTTTAGCAGCTTTTCAATTTTCAATTACAGTATTCATTTGTCCAGAAGGTTGAGATTCAATTGTTTCAATGGCATTATCATCCCCGGTATGGACATCTAAAAAGACATACTGTAGATATAAAACTGTAAAGAGTCAAACATTTTATAATGGCACCAATAGAAAGCTTAAACGCATCCATAAATAACAAAACGACTTACTTATGCATATCTTCTTCGCAAGTTTTTCACTGATCCTGCTCTGCTGTTGTTGTTGTTGCTGAATTTCTGTCGAATCTGTCAATAATACAACCATTACTGGAAAAAACAATTTGGACATCTAAAATGTAATGCAATATGATAAGCAAAAGCATACGAAAAAACTAACCATTTTAAGTTCAGAAAGGTTCCAAAACCCATTACATAATTCTATATCAGATTTTCAAATAATTTTGACAATTCTTAATGCACGTTGTTCAGGATAGATGTTTTCTGGAATTAAGGAATGAACTAATAGGTCCTTCTTCTTTATCCCATAATAGAGAATACGTTGCAGGAACAAAACCAACAGCACGAGTAATACGAGCAACAGATGGTGAGAACTGTAAACGAAAGAATATAATAAATCGGTTTAAAAAGAAGAAAAAGCTAACTTGAAATGCAAGAGGACGAGTATGAAGTATCAAGACTTTCAATTCCACGCAAAAATGAAGTATATCTATCATATTCATCTTCCAATGGAGAAAATAAAGAATTTTCTGCAAAAATTTCCATACCAGCAACGACATGTTGATAAGCAAGAATAAGAAATTTGAATACAGCAGCAAATCCTTCAACTTCTTTACAATGATGAGAAATTCTGAGCATTATATTTGAACGATATTGACTGCAATCCCGGAGAATAGAAATCAACTAGGAGACAGCCATATCACAAACAGTTATCAACGAACTAAAATAATAATTTATAATAAATAAAAGAAGGAAAGAAACATACAGATAACCACTATAATCATATTTTGAAAAAACAATGAGCATTTGCATAACCAAATCTTTGTCATTTTTGGTGGACATTCAATGACAAAAATTATAAAAATATATGCAAATTCATATGAAGGAAAAAACATGTGAAGGATAAGAGGGTGATAAACTAAAGAAGTTAATTCACCTTCTACATTTATTAAAGGACTGTTTAAAAAATGTACAAACCTCACTTAGTATTTCAGCATAGAGTAATTCTGTTTGTTCTTCTAACATCTTCTTCGTCCATAAATCGTTTTTCATTTACATAGTTTCATCAACGTATTCTCTTTTGAGTCAGATAATTACAGCTTCAGTTTCTTCAATGTTATTTCCATGAACAAGACTACAGGGTTGGTAAAGATAGATTCCAGTTCAGACGATTATATGTATTCAACGACAAAATGCGATTTATCAGGATATAAGTTTGCCATAATTTGATCAATAAATCCAAAAGTATCTAGTTTTTTAATGAGCACTTGAGGGAAAGAACGAAGTGAAAGAATTCTTTAATTGAATAACGATGGTGAAGATTACAAAATAAAGTGAATAATATAGGAAAAATGCAATTGTTAAAAGTACACAAAATATTTTCTTGTTATAAATCATAACATTAAAAAATTATATATAAATATTTCTTTCTAAGTTAAATTTAATTAAAGAAATTAATAATTTTAAAGACACAATAAATCTGCAATTCATATTTTGGATGAACGATTTCTTTTTTGTTTATTGATTCAAATAATGGATAAACAAAAGCAAAAAGGGCAGTGAAATATATTTTTCTCTTAAAAATTTAATTTTTATCTATAAAAAATGACTTTAAAAAATTCAGAGATATTTTCCACCTTTTTTTGAGAACGGCGTTATTAATTATACCCTTTTCAACATTTGGGAGCATTTGACACCCAATATTCGGAGGCTTTTACATATCCCCTTTCTTTCCAAAAGAGACTTTTTTTTCAGTGTATCTTCACCTGAAAAGGAGCAGTTCTGTGTCAAAAAATTAATGATACTTTCTTTTTAAACCTCCTTCACTTAATCCAGTTTGGATTTTTCTTACCATGTGCATTTTTACATTTTTATGTAAATTTTTTGATACAATGCATGAATTGATTATGTTGATAATGACACATCCGTCCACAAAAACTTTTTATTCTTTATTTTTTTTGACTTCGTGAGAAGGTGGTGGTTGATTCAAGTTGCGGTTGCTCTATATTGATATTTCACAGAATTATGTATCCAACGAAGCTTGTAAGTTATTTTATTGGATACTTGAACATGTTTGTAAATTAGCATTAATTGTACTTTTAGATTATTGAACATCCATTTTCAATTGAAGAAAAATTTAAAAAAGCTGATCTTGAAAAAATGAGGATGTCAACGAATGTATACTGTGGAGGTTCCATGAATTTTGCATACAAAGAAGGTGGTGTTGTGTATTTGGCTTTCTGTGATAAATTACCTGATACGCATATTGGAGTATTTGGAATTTATTTATTGGTTAAACTCGGAAATGTTCGCGAAATAAAAGCAAAATATCGGATCTCTCTTCCATCAATCAATGATTCTTATGGTTATGATCACCTTTTTAAAAATTCTTCTGGAAATGGGCTCATTGTTTTGTACGACATATATTTTAAACCTGATTTCTTTGTCAATGATGAATTAATTGTAAAAATTGATGGAACTTTGATTTTTGAAAGACCTCTCATTTCAGTATGTTCTTTTTATTGCGTCTAAACGATGCCACTTACTTTCCCGTGGTAATACAGTCCAGATCTTACGTCGGATGTTTTAGGGAGAGAGAGGGGGTAAGCCGAAATCTGACGCTTCCCTTAAAAGCGGCAAACATCAAAGGACAATCTCTAAAATAGTCGGTATGTGTAACCTGGGATCCCTCCGGCGGCCATTTTTTATGTCTTTGGTTTGACATAATATATCACTTTGTTATCTGGATGGGCTGGGGACAGAAGTAATCATTTTTGAATGTGACAACAGGCGAGATTCAAACCAAGGAGCAATATACCGATGAGTCAACGCGCTTGAACATTCGACTACCCGGCCGTCAATTTTATTTAAAAGCCAGGCGTTCCAAAATTAATTTGAATTTGCCCTATAGGCTTTTGCACCTCGGCTGACAAATGGATGGAGATGTTTTATTTGTTCCTTGTTTTTGATTTCGTAAGAAAGTTTGAGAAGCAAAAGTTGTTGAAAATCAGGGACTTTTGCTTTTTTCTAACTATTTTAACACTATAAAAAGCGAAAGTTCCTGAATTTCAATAACTTTCAGCTCCGCGAACTTTCTTGTGAAATCAAAAAAAGCAGCAATTGAAACATCTCATTTGAACTCGTGTTTTATGTAATAATTCTTATCACTTTTAGATATCTTCTTTCCCAATCAATATTCGTTGGAATATTAAAGAAAAAGAACTCAAGGCAAAAATATCAACAAATGGCTATTTGATGACCTCCAAATTCAAAATTTCTCCAAATTCTACTTCAAAATATTCTCTTGTACTTTGTCCAAATGGAATCAATGATGAATCTCGTGGAAAGGTTCTAAAATTGTTGCTTGTTGAACTTGGAAAAGGCGAGAAAATTGAAGCATACAGTACTTTGTCATGTGGAAATTTATCAATAAATTATTGTCTTTTGCATGAAAAAGATGATTATGGATTTGGTCCTAAGATTTCTTCAACTGATGAATTGTTTCTTCCTTCAAAAAGATTCTTTGTAAATGGAGAAATGATTTTAAAATTCAAAACAAATTTGATTATCAAAACAGAAGAATCTTCTTCACTCAAATTACCTGGACTTTCGAGCAAAAAATTCAAAACTGAAAAAGATTTCAAGCTTATCGTTGATGGAAAAGATATTCCGGTATGTTTCATTACTTTCGATATTGCATTACGGTACTCTTACCCAAATTAATTTTAGGTTCATAAAAGTCTTTTGATTGAAAGCTCACAATATTTTTCATGGACATTCAATTCAAAATCAAAAGAATCAACAAAAAAACAAATGGTCATTTCTGGATTCTCTTTCAAAACTGTCGATACTGTAATTAAACTTTTGTATGGTATTTCTCCGAATTTATCTCTTCCAGATTTGATTCCGCTATTGTACTTTTCTGATAAATATATTATCACTGATATCAAGGTTTGCATTTTTTGTAGCTTGTTCTTTCATTATTTTCAAACTTATTTTAGGCACTTGTCGAAAATCATTTATTGAAAAATATCTTCGAATCCAATGTTTGTCAATTAATTCATTTCTCAACAATTTTTCATGCTTCAAAACTTCGTCAAAAAAGTCTTCAATTCTTACTTCAATGTTTACGAAAGTCTTCTCCAGTCAATGATTTGGATCTTCTTGATAAAGATGTATGTCTTCAACTTTTATCCAAAGCTTTCTGTCAAACTTGTCATTCAGATTTCTCGTGCTAAACAAATTTATAATTGATGATATTTGTATTACTTTGAGTTGAAAAAGTTTAAAAATAAATATATTTCAAAAATTTATTGTTAAAACTCTCCACAACTTAAAATTTTGAAACAACACAGGAAACGCTGCCGCTCCTAACTGTACTTTTGCAGTTTCGTAAACGCTCTCGGCATTAAAGGAATGGTTAAAGGAGCACCCGGAGCGCGTTTTCGTTGCGGAACCATTTTTGGTTGGACAAAAAAAGGAAAGAGAAATTTTTCTTTTTTTTAAGATTTAAAGTTTTTTTTTTAACTCTGACTGTTAATCAGAGTTAATCCAAAAATCCAAAAATTAATATTCTAATAAATAGAATATGCAAATTACACAAAAAATACAAAAAAGGGAACAAAAAAAGGAACACGAAAAAAAGGGGAACGCGAATGGGTAAAACCCAAAAAAAATGTGTTGCGTTCAACAAAATATGCAAAAAAGAAAGAGAGAGATCACACACGGTGCAATGCGGCGGCAGACAACGAAAGAGAGACTCTTTTTTCATGCGCTAATTCGTTTTACGTTGAACACAAAATTATAATTTCGATTTTTAACATTTTAAATTATTACAAAAATACAAAAAGACGAAGCAGCTTAGATATGACTAAAAAAATATTCATAAATGCTGTGATAAGTAATATTTGTGGTAAATATTATGGTAAAAATTATTTTAGAGAGTTTTTGTATTAGGATATTTTTTCTACACATGTTTTTCGATTTTCGAATTACTTTTGTATTTTAACAGAATATTATTTGTATACACTATAGTAGTATCTGAGGTCTAATTAACCAAAAATCAAAAAAAATTGTTGTAATTTTTTATTTAGTTTTTGCAGCTCTGGTAAAAACATTTTGTGGTTTTGTACCGTATTTATATTGATCTCTCCATTGCTGTAAACATTCAATAACTGTATAATGGATGTAATGCCATTTTTAAAATATATTTATTTGAGCTTTTTACACCGAATATAATCCCAGAAAGTATCAAGAGTTTAATTGCAGGTCTCTTTAAACTACCTAGATTTATTAGCTTAAGAAACATTGCAATAAAGAGGTTTCTTGACCTGACAATTTTCAAGAAATTAAAAAAGGATAATACCTGGAATTAGATTTTGTGACAACTCCATTCATCACAATTCTTTTATTTATTTTGTTTAAATTAAAAAAAAAGTGTTAGAAAAATTAATTATTTTTTAAATTTAAAAAGTAATTAATTTTTCTTTTGCAAAAAGTTTAAAAAATTTTTAAACTTTCCGCTGGTGTTTTTACGAGCGTTGAAAGTTTTTCTAAGAGCGCTCCTAGAATTTGGCTAAAAGTGCGTTTAAGGAATGGTTAAGGTGCGCACTCGGAGCAAGTCGATTTCCTGTGAAGTTTATGAAAAGAATTATAACTGTATTTTTGTTACGGGCATACTAAATTGTTGACAAATTTTAAAAAGATTTTAAAAAGATCAATACCAACCACTGAATGAAACACAATTTTCTTCTGTGTAGGAATAAACAAATCGTGTTAGCAAACGTTCTCTTTCTACAGAATACAGCTTCTTAATGACGAAAAATTTCAATTAAATTTTATCGGCAATCACGTTTTTTGGCCCTGTGTCCAGTGTTGTTGCGCCTCCGCCTCCGGAGGTGAGTTTTGCAAAAGATCAAAGGTGAGAAAGCCGTTTTATGCCTCGGCAGTCGATTTTTCGCCTCCGCCTCCGGAGGCGACTAAAATAAAAAAGCACAACACTGCCTAGGCAGTGTTGTGCTTTTTTATTAAAAGTTACAATCAGGCGCCTGTGACTGTAACTTTTAATTTTGAAAGGAGCGGTTTTTTTTGGCAAAATGTGTCGTGAGCATTTTTTTGAAATAAACTTTTCTAACATTTTCATGGTGAAGAAAAAATAAACCAAATAAGTTAAAGTAAGAAATGTAAGATACTAGGATCTTTTTGGTCTTTCTTTCTTTTTTATTGCTTTTTTCGTCGTTGACAATCAGTCTAATTAAAAAATTTTAGCTCCAAAAACGGTTTTTTTGAGTTTTTTAAAAGCGTTGTCACTATTTTTGTTTTCGTTTGTTAATTTGTAATCTCTCTTAATTTATAAAAGTTAATTGCATATTATGTTTTAGGCAGGAGCACAAAATGGTTGTTGAACTGATAACAAATGATAAAAATGGCCAGCTACAGTGTGTTGGAAGATGCAAATTAAAGATTGATTCTGTCTCAAAGGTTTTACTTGTTGAACCTTTCAATGAATTCAAAAGAAAAAAAATCTTAGAAATGAAAATACTGTTAGCAGATTTCAAATGGCATTTTTTTGCAAAAAAGGTTTGTTTTTTCTTTTTAACTTTGAGGGGAAAATAAAAATGTTAAAATTTAGAATATTTTATTTGTGTTTGGTGACAATGATTTTCAAGATCTTGCTCTTATTTTTGATGAAAGTAAAAAATGCAATAAAGTTTATGATTTTCTTCTGAAACATAAGGTCGGTTTTTAACTTTTTCAACATTAATAAACTGCTTAAGTTTTGATATTTTTTTTATTTTTAGGCAGCTTCTGGTAGCGATGAACTTATTCAAGAACGTTTTTTGCCAAAATTATTCAGCACAATTTCAAAAAGTGACGATTCTAATTCAAAAACGATGAAACAATTATTTCTTAAATGGATTAAAGATTTGGAAGAAAAAGATAAAACTGAAATTATTCAGATTTTGAAAGACAATAATGTTTATGAGATGATTTTCACAGGAGGATCTGAAAGCAAAGGGTCAGTTTATATATATTTTTAAAACAATTAAAAACTTTGTTTTTAGCCGAAATCTTCGAAAAGCAAAGCCTCAAGTTATTTGTGATAAAGACAAAGCTGAAATTGGGAATACAAATGCCTGCAAAAATCAATCATTTGTTGACAAAAAGCTTCTTCGATCAAACAATAAAAATTTGAAAAGGTAAGTGATAGAATTTTTGTATTTGATCGTTGGGTTTAAAAAGATAATTCAATTGGGGTAATTTTTAAGAAGAAAAAGGATGCGTGTTTCTCCCTATAACGCGTGACCGCCGGACCATTTTTCAAGTCCTGTCCTAAGACACGATTAGACTTAAAATATGGTCGTGGTCCCGTCGTCGGGACGAAGATATTTTTCTGAAATTTGCTTTAGACATTTTTTTCAATCCAAAAAAATCGAGTCCTCCTAAAGGGAATGTACTTATCGAGACTAGCCGTATCTCGGCCATGCCTATTCCCCAACCATGCATTATGGGTCTTTCACGATGGCTCAAAATATAAATGCATAAAACATGCTTAAATTTTGATTACTGTAAATATGCCACGTCGTAGAGATGATGATAAAAATATAAATTTTTAGACCACGCTCGAATCTAAAATCCTGTGGAAACAAAATCATTGAATCTCCATACTTTGAAGTGCTCAAATATGTTATAAATGGAATTTCAAAAACAAAGCTTACTGTATTTCCAACATCAAATCAAAAATTATGTCATGAATATTTTTGGTACAAATCAAAAAGTTATTTTTATTGTTGTGAATGTTGGGAAAAATCAAAGAAAAGATTAACGGCAAAAATAGTGAAAAGGAATGGAAAAGATGTTATTCAATTAAATGAAACTCCACATATTTGTGAATTACAAGAATACAATGGAATTATTGAAACCCCAAATTACAAAATTATTACTTTTGAACGTGAAAAATTGATGATGACAAGATTAATAATATTTATGGATTCTTCATCTCGTGACAAATGTTATGAATATACTTGCAAAATCAAAAATGGATCAAAAGTTTATTACTGTTGTGGATGTTTGAGAAAGAAGATCTATCTTCGAGCAGATATTTGTCAAAAAGAAGACGATGGGAATGGAACAGAATTTGTTATGTTAAAATCAAAGAATCATGTTTGTGAAATGCGAAAATATAATCCTGAAAATTTTGTTGAAAAGGAAATTGTAGAAGATGGAAATTTTAAAATTTTTGAAAATATTCGAGATGGAATTGATAAATCAAAGTTGGTCGTTTTTGCTGATGATGAAAAAAAAACTTGTTACGAATATTATTATGATAATTTTAAAAAAGCTTTTTGTTGTTGTTGCTGTCATAATTTGGATAAATGTGTTGTTGCAGAATTATGCTGTTGCAAAAATGGAAGCAAATATTTAAAATTATCTCGAGAGAAGCATGTTTGTGAACCACGTGAATACAATCCTGAAAAATTTGATGTCTCAAAGAAGGATATTATTGAAGCTCCAAATTTTAAAATATTCAAATATAAACATAATAAAACCTCGACGACAAGATTGATTATTTTTGATCCGACAAATAAGAATCTCTGCTATGAATATTACAAGATGAAAGAGACTTTTCATTGTAGCACATGCCCTCAGGGAAGTAAAGCAACAGCAACCTTGTATCAAAAAGAAGATTTCAAAGATTTTGTGATCTTGAACATTGAAAAACATGTTTGCAATTTGATTGAATTCGATCCTGAAAAATACAAAGATGATGCAATCGTTGATAAATCAATGTATGAAATTACTTCAACAACTTACCGAAATTGTAAGAATAAAATTTTAAATATCTTTGTATCTGATGAAAAGAAATTTTATTACAAATTTATTTATAAAACTGCAAAGAAATGTTTTTATTGTTCAGCATGTTTGACATCAAGAATTCACATAACAGCAACAATCTTCAATGAAGGAAAAGAAAATGAATGCGCATTTGTCAGTAATCAAAAACATATTTGTCAACCTGCTGAATATTCTTCTCAAATGCCAAAAATTATTAAAGCTCCAAATTATCAATTTATTAAACGAAAAGCAAATGGAAAAATTGTGCAAAGAGTTGCTGTTTTTACAAATGAAGAAAAAAGTGAATGTTATGAATATACTTGGAGTGAAAAAGATAAATACTTTTTATGTTTTGCTTGTCAACGTCAAAAAAGTTACGTTCATGCAAAAAAATTTAGCAACGACGAAAATGAAGAATGTATTGAACTTTCTGAGAAATTGCACAAATGCAAACCGATCAAATTTATTCCTGAAAATGTTACTCCAAAGATTATCAAATCATCTGATTTCAAATTATTCAAAGCTGTTTATAATCAAAAAAATGTTGAAAGATTAGCAATTTTTGATTCAAAGGATAGAAGTTACGGCTATGTTTATACCTATTCGAAACAAACCAAAACATATGTTTGTTCACGTTGTCAAAAATATAAACGTGTCTTTGCAAGATTATGTCATGATGAAAAGAAAGATGAACCTTTTGTTGAACTTGGTGAAAATGAACATGTTTGTGAATTACAAAAGATTTAATTTTTTTTATTACTTTGTTTGGTCATTATTGTTTTTGTTGAATAAAATACTGTATTAGCTATTTTTATTTTATTAAAATTTAAACATAGGAAGTAATTAAGAAGATTACTATTTTTGTTAGAGAAAACAAGGTTGTTCAAGATGGATTTCCCATTTTAAGAATAAATTGCTTTGATGAGAGCAATATCCCCAGATGATAAGGACCGTCCAGTATAATTATATGAATCAGGCAAAAGATTTGTACCACTTTTTTCGGTAACAACCGGCAAAGATTTATTGATTCTGGAATTTGTAGCAATTTAAAAAATTGAATTATGTAAAAATTACTTACGCAAATTTTGAGAATTTTGGATGATGTAAAAGAGATGTGTAATCGTAGTTTTCAAAAGCTGCATCAGATGAATTTTTACAGTTTTCACATTTGTCAAAAAGTTCTTTATTCATGGGAAAGATATTTTCAAAGTGAATTGTGACAAATTTGTCACGGTCTTTTCGTAAATGAGGTGAAATAAAACCTAAAAATGATGCATTTTTGGATCATCTAAATTGAAAAAAAATGTTTTTATTAAATCAATTTTAATAGTCAAAAATGCTATTTAAATTGAGCGGTTTACGTACTTTTCTTTTTTACCGTTTCTTTCAAAAACTGAAGTACTGACAATCAGGGTCTTTTGCCTGATTTTCAGTGCTACGATTAAGCTTAAAAATGTAAACATCTTTCTTAAATTTTTTATTTCTTTAAAAAAATCAACAACCAACCTAAAATATTTAAAATGTGTATTAAATGATCAGAATAATCACATTCAGGTCTGAGTGAAAGTTGAATGGTGCTTTGATGAGTAGCTGAAGGTTCGGCAAGACCACATGGAAAAGATGGATCAGCAATATCAAAAACGACATAACGGTCAAAAGTTGTAATAATGCTACATGGAATTTCATTCCATTCAATCAAAGATGATCCAACATCTTTTTCAAAATGTTCTAATGTTTCGTTTAAAATTTCACGAAGTTCAGTTTGAATGGTTTCATTTCTTTCAAAAATTGTGTAAGGAATAGTTTTTGTTTCCCAAAAATATTCTTCAATAAAATTCGTTTCCTGAAAAAAAGGATGTTTTAGAGAATTTTGTTAAATTTATAAAAACACTTACAAATGCAAAAATTGCAGATAAACCTAATAATGAAAATAAGCAAAAACGAAGCCAACCATTGTTAAAAAATAAATGTTTCAACAAAAAAACTTTATTTTGAATGTAAGAAAAATAAATTTTGTGTGATGTGAAAAGATAAAAGTAATCAAATCCTGCGAGAGAAACAGCTGATACTTATGTCATGCTTTTGTTTTTTTTTTCAATTTTTTTATTTGATATCTTCTCTTATTTATTGCTGTTTGATTTTAACGAAAAAAGTTGATTTTTCGATCAATTGTCAGATTTTAAAAAAACCCGTTAAATTTATTTACAAATTTGAAAATATTTTTAGCTTTTATTTGTTTTTTTTTGTTTAATTAACAAAATTTTCTGCAGAAGGAAAATACCAGTTTTCTTTAGACTTGTTCGTTAAACAATTTGAGCAAAAGTTGGACTTGAAAGAGAAAGAAAAAAAGATGACTGATTTTTTTGAAGTCAAAAATTGGAAAAAATTGAAAAGAATAAAAATTAAAACATCGACTCAAAATTTTAGGATTCAAGCAACCTATACGAAATGTTTACATTTTACTATCAAATAATTTTTTTGTCAAAACAAAACAATTTATGAGAACACAATTTGATTGACTTTTTTAAATTTCTTTAAATTTTGTTGAAAGCATAAAATCCGTTTTGTTTTGAATTAATGACATAAACATGTAACAATTATCAGTTTGTGAAATCTGTAAATACTCTATTTTTAAATGCTTATTTAAAAATGAATAAAAAAGTTTGTGTTCATTAAATATTCAAAGTCTTATTTTTAAAAATCTAGAAACTTTTTTTGAAACAAATTTCGTCTATCTCATTTCTGCAGTGTTACAATAAAATGATTTTGAAAAAAAGTCTTTGCAATAGCTAGACAAACAACATCTTCCCTTTTTGAAATGGTGTTGAAAGAATTTAAATCGATAACCAGAGCTTCGCTGTAAATCATCTTAATAAAAGCAAAATGTTGTTTTAGTGTAAGATATTTGCAACTAAATAATTGAAGATGCGAATCAAAAAAAACCAAATTCAGTATTTGTTGTTTTAATTTTTTTGAAATTTCTAGAGTATTTGTTGCCGTAATTGATTCTCTTGATGTATTAAAGATCAAAAATTTAGAATTTTGCCTGCTTTAACAAAAATATTTTTTTTCCATTTTCAAGAAACTAAAAGTGTGGTGTTATTTACAGTACAAATAAAAGACGCAACCACGCAAAATTTATTCTTCAAAATAGAACAACTGTGTTTGTATATTTATCAAAGTTTAACAAGGAATGAAATTCTTTGCAGGGTTTCAATTTATTATTGTCAAGTGAACAAAAATAAATAATTTTCAATGTTGATCATTACCGAACTTTTTTAGTTTTTTTTTAGTTTTATTTATACGCTCCGACTACCGAAGTAGTGGAACGAGGCAAAAAAATAAATATTTACAATTTGAAAAATACATACATAAAAAATTTACATTTGGAAAGTTTATACAATAAAACAAAGAGTTTAAGAGTAAAAGTTTTCTATTTCGGTATTCATTAAAAATTGTTTGAAGTTTCTTTTTTGATTGAAGTTTGAAATGTTGATTTTGAGTTTGTTCATGAAGTTTGAAGTTCTTTTTGCAGTTTTTCAAATGCTGTTACTAAATAAGTTGAATAAATTTAATAGGCTATTTTTTAAGAGATGAATAAAACATTCAAAAAGACCAAAATAAAAAATTTTCTTAGTTTTAACAGACACAAAAGAAAAACATTTTAAAATAAAATTTAATGTTAGAGAAATTTTGAAACAGCACAACAACATCAAAACTTTTATAACATTTTTGTTTTTTAAGCTGTTCGTGATTATTTTGTTCATTCGATTGCATCGATGTTTCAACATTTTGATTCTGACAATTTTCGATTTTGTTGTCACATTTTCGACGATATTATGTTCTCTTTTTGTCTTTGAAAAATGGGCATTTATTTTGATCTCTAGACTGAAGAGCTCTTTGCATTTTTTAAGTTTGTCTTAAATTCAATCTAATTAACGGATTAAAATTATTTAAACAAATAAAATATAAAAAATAACATTTTGTGAGCTGTTAAAACCAAAAAAACTCGCATGATGACAGAAAGCAGGAAAACTTTTAAAAACTTTTAATTCTATATTCTAACATTTTACTTGAAAATAATGAAATTTATAAAATCCAGCAATACGAAATTGTGTTGTTTTAATTCTGAATGTTAGCCTTAACTTTGGTTCTAAATCTGACGACGATTCTAGCAATCAATTCGTTAACAATTTTTTTTACATTGTTAAACGAACCAAACTTTTAAAAAACTGAAAGTGTTGCGTTGGTTATCGTACAAATAAAAGACGCAACCATGCAAAAATTAAACTTCTAAATAGAACGAAGTTTTTTAAATTAGGGAACTGTGTTTGTGTATTTATCAAAGTTTAACAAGAAAAGAAAGCTGTTTGCAAGGTTCCAATATATTTTTATCAAGTGGAATGTGGACAAAAATCAATAATTTTCAATATTGATCCATTATTTCAACAGGAATATTTTTACAGTTTTTCAATCGCTGTTATTAAATAATTTTTTTTATTCTAACCTTGTTTAAATGACAATTATAAACATTTTAAGCCATTGCACTACTTTACAGCACCAAATATACTGTTTTTTCATCAGTGTTCAAATAGAAAAAACTCTTACGGCAGGATTTTGGTTCACAATACAAGTTTGCAACAACAAAAAAGGAACCCCTCATTATTAACCTTGTTTAAACAAGATCAATCAACAATTGAAAGAATGGAAACAAAAGAATGCCCAAACCCCAATCTCATAAAATACCGTAACCCACCCAATATACCCTTCCCAACCACAAAATTGGTACTACGCAGTTTGCACCGACGACAATTGCGCCGACGACATTTGCGCCGAAAAAACGACAATTGCGCCGATAAATGATTTAAAAAATTGCAACTACTAAACATTTGATTCCCACGGTCGCTGGTTCTATCTTCAAATAGAGACGCCACATTCAGGGAGTCGCTATATTCACTCATTTATCAAAAAGAGAGCTCCTTGGCCATGATTTTCATGATTTTTTCAACGGTGGGAACGTTCATTTTGATACCCGGCGACGCTGGCGACATTCAATCTTAAACGAAGGCATCAGCGCCCTCAGAAATACTCTTGTGTGAAACTATTTTTGTTCCTATTGAATTTACTATAAAAGGAGCTGTGAAACTCACAGTCTTCGTCGACCCAAGCTTGTGCTTGAATATTACAGGGTGGCCCAAAAAAAAGTGCAATTCAATTTTTAAACAAAGGGAAAGGGACTTGAATAACTTGTGTTGGGTGGGATTAATACTTGATGGGGAAACACATTTGACCCTACAGTATGACCTCTCCAACATTTTCGTGCCGGGAGTTTCGTCGCCGCCAAGTTTTGAAAAGTACGTTTTTCGACCTTTTCGTAGAACAAAGTTCCTGGGAGAACCAGAGGGGCTGGGGAAAAGGTGATGGTAGATTCAAATAGCCCAGATGTCAGACTAGTTGACGCAGCAAAGTTTGGGTCTTCAAAGCTTTCGTGTCGAGATAGCCGAGCAAATGAAAAAATCGATTTCCAATTTTTTCCATTTTTGGTCAATTTTGACGAATCGCCCTAATTTTTTCAGAAGGAGTTGGAGGCTCATATTTGTTGCCAACAAACTTCAGCATCTTTGTGGTTGATTCCATACCAAAATATTGAAATCTAGAAAATTGACTTTTTAAGCAGCCATAATTTTCGTATGTTAGTAAGTATACATAGAACATTATGAAATTCATTTCAATGTTAAAGTCTCCAAATTGGTTATAAACGCTTAAAATGTATTTAAGAGTATTTTTCTGGTCTATTTTAATTAATTTATAGCATAACATAGCATTTAAAAAATTTCGTGTAAGCATAGTAACTTGCTATTTATTAGTATACAATTACAAGCAGCTATTTTTGTGCATTTTGGAGTATCAAAAAAAAGTCAATTTTCTAGATTTCAATATTTTGGTATGGAATCAACCACAAAGATGCTGAAGTTTGTTGGCAACAAATATGAGCCTCCAACTCCTTCTGAAAAAATTAGGGCGATTCGTCAAAATTGACCAAAAATGGAAAAAATTGGAAATCGATTTTTTCATTTGCTCGGCTATCTCGACACGAAAGCTTTGAAGACCCAAACTTTGCTGCGTCAACTAGTCTGACATCTGGGCTATTTGAATCTACCATCACCTTTTCCCCAGCCCCTCTGGTTCTCCCAGGAACTTTGTTCTACGAAAAGGTCGAAAAACGTACTTTTCAAAACTTGGCGGCGACGAAACTCCCGGCACGAAAATGTTGGAGAGGTCATACTGTAGGGTCAAATGTGTTTCCCCATCAAGTATTAATCCCACCCAACACAAGTTATTCAAGTCCCTTTCCCTTTGTTTAAAAATTGAATTGCACTTTTTTTTGGGCCACCCTGTATTGTTTAACGTTATATTTTCTTGCTAATTTGTATCATAAAGGTTATTTATTAACTCAACTTCGAAGATCAACAGGACAACTACAATTCAGTGAAGGGGAATTATTCAGCAGAATATTCAGACCTTTACATTTAATAAACGGTAGTAACAAATTGGCTACAAATTATTATTGAGGTTTTGGGATGTACTGCAATGTCATTAATATTTTGTGTATATTTTTGAATCAAAACGTGTTCAAAACTAACAACATATCATTACAAGTTTTTAATAATAAATAATTATTAAAAAATTAAAAAATCTTTTTTTATTTAAAAAACCAACTATGAAAAATAGTATTTTTTTTTCGTCATTCAACATTTGCGCTATTGATATTTTTAAAACGCTTTTTCTTTAAAGACATAATCGATATTTGAGACAAGTGTCTAGCGAGTAGTCCATTTCATATACAAAGAAAAGTCGAAATTTTACAGCCACTGTTAAAAAAATAGCCTTTAGACCCTAAAAAGATAGCAAAGACTTCTCTTTCAATAATGTTTTGCTTTTTAATGTCAAAAAAAGAACTTTTTTCTCTAGAAAAATATGAGGTCTGTGATCTTATAAATTCCATAATTAAAGAAAGTTACACCACATATGGAGGTTGGATTTTTCAACAAACTAAAGGCATCCCACAAGGAGGTAACGCATCGCACAAATAGCAGATCTGACATTGTCAATGAAAGAATTCACGTTCCTACAAAAAATTGATCAAAGAAATATTGGAATATTACTGGCAGCAAGATACATGGATGATTTAAATATTATTCATAATAATAAATTTGATAAAAAAATTTTAAAAGAGATCTATGGTAATCAGCTAAACGTTGAACAAACAAATTCCACTCATCAATCCTCCAATTTTCTGGATTTAACATTAGAAGTCAAAAACAATAAAATAGAAACTAAACTATACAACAAAACAGATGATTATAATTTTCGAATATTACGTATTACACATTTTTCATCATTTGTGCCAATTACAATTAAAAAATCTCTAATTTTCGGTGAGATACTCAGAATAAAAAGAGCATCGTCTGATGCCACAAATTTCAACAATAGAATTGAAACATTAAAAAATGAATTAATAAATGCTGGATACCCGATAAAAATTTGGGAAAAAACATTAGCTAAAGTAAATGATAAGTATCCTCACCGATAACTTCTTAATTCCCCTTCGGGGAAATTGCTTAAACTTTTTTTCAAAACATAAGATTTAGTTTTCTTTCAACATCAAAACACAATTTTTTCAAACATTTAAATATTCTGCCTTTTGGCACTTTCACATTTTGCCACAGAAAAACTCTCTCAACAATTTTCTTCAACAAAAAAGTCAAAATCATTCATTCTTTTTTCAACCAAAAAATTCAATTTTTTGTCGTCTCTAAATCTACCCAAATTTATCTATTTATTTTTATATTTTTTCATCACAACTACTGATGAGCCTTTAAAAGCTATATAAAAAATCTTATACCTTAAAAGCTGTCTAGATGTATCCAAGGCGAAACAGCTAATCGTGCACGTGTAATTTTTGTTAAATTTAATTTATAAAATTTATATATCTCTTTTTTTCTTTATTCGACTAAATTTTATTTACAACTAAGAAAAAAGATATTCAAAGAGAACTGTTTTTTTTGTTTATTGAAATTTAGTTTTGCTGTTTGAATATTTAGTTTAGCAATTTAATGAAATATCAAAAATAATTTTATAATTGTTAATAATAATAAGCTTTTGTGCATTTGGAAGAATATGCTAATTCAAAGAAGCACAATAATAATTTAATGCATTTTCTTGATCTATTTACATTTTATTTAATATTTTAAACTTCACTCAAAACGATTTGAACAAAAAACTAATTGCTTTTTTGACTTTTTTGTCTTTCATATTAAAACTGCCACGTTGAGAATGAGGGATAGTAATTACAAAACATCCCAATTTTATTTCAGTTGTTTTCTTGTTTGTAAAACATTTCAAATTTTTGTTTTAAGATATTTAAATATTCACAAATTTTAATCAAAACGAAAAAAGAAAAACGTTAAACAATTTGATTTATATTAAAACACCTTTTCAGTCTAAATTTTGTTTGTCCGATGTTGTTTAAAGGTTTTTCTCTTTTAGTTTCTCCAGATTTTTGTCAGCAGAATTAAAAAATTTAAAAGAAAGCATTTTTCTGTGGAAAAAGTAAAGAGCGCCAGGGGTCAAAAATGCAGTCGGCCAACCGGCCTCGGGCTAGGCCGGCTGGGTTCTTTACGGCCGCAGGCCGGCCCGACCGTGAATTTTAGGAAAATTCTTTTTTTTACCATATAAAATTGAAAAACCGGGCGGCCGCAGGCCGGCCCGGCCGTTGATTTTTCGGCATATTATTTTGATAGCCTTTAAGAAAATTTTCTTTACATGAAGAAAGTCTTGCTGTTCTAAGAATTTCACCTGTTGTAATATTTGTTTTATAAATACTTGGTGTGTTTGAGTTGAAATTTGAATAACGGATTACGCTGAAATGCTAATCATTAGTTTTATTGTAAAGTTTTGTGTTAAATTTATTATTTTTGATCTCCATTTCAATGTCGAGAAATTGAGTTTGTGTATTAACTTTATTAGTTTTTTCAAGTGTTAAACTTTTGTGATAAATTTTTTTAATAAAATTTCTTTTTCATTAATGTTAAAGACAGTTTCATCTAATATTTATGAAAGGCAATCAATTGTTTCATTGTTCTTGTATTTAACTTTTCATTTATATCTTTAAAAATCTAAAATTAAATATTCAAACTTTTTTTGCTTTTGTGACAAGTGTAATAAGCTCAAAATATCAAAAAAGAACTCTTTGAAAAAACTAAAGCAGCCTTTCAGTTTTCAAAAAATTGGGGAAATTTTCGTAAATTTGACAACTTTACGCATTAAACGATACTTTTAATTCAGCGATTCAAATGTTTTTCCGCCTTTTTTATTTTACACCTACACATTTCTATAACTATCAAAAAAACGAAAGAAGCTTTTTAAAATTAAACATTTATCGATCTTTAAAAAATAAAAAAAATTGTTCTTCCTTCGCTTAAAATAATTCTTTGGTTTAATTTTTTGAATATTTTATTTTTGAAGGTTTTACAAGTACATAGAGAAATGAATAATATCAATTGGGTAAAATTATGGTGTTATTCATTAAAAATTATTTACCTATACCATAAACAGATCAAGTCATAAAAAATAAAAAAATGTTTTTCATCAGTCCTGTTGTTTCAGTTTTTATTTATTTGGCTTCAATACATTTGAGATGGCAATGCAAGTTTTTCGAATATTGATATACTGTACTTTAACCTTTTTCGAAATCCAAAAATTTTTTTTCTTTCTCCCTTTTTCAAAAACATCCAAAAATTGCACAGTTTTTACGAAATTTAATATGCATATATTTAAAAAAAGTTTCTTTTTTTCATTTGCGAAAACACTGAATTGCCTTAAAATTATTCTAAAGGCTAGACACAAAACTGCAAACATTTGCGTTCTTTTTGTCACAAAATTAACAAAAATAATGTCAGACATCTTTTTTTGAAATAGGTTAAAAACAAATATAATTGACAAAAAACACAAAGAATACAAAATATGACGCATTTTGTGAGATTTTGAAGCATTGGGTGTCACAGGAACAAAAATATTGAGTTAGAAAGCTGAAAATTTGCATACACATGTCAATTAATTTGAAACATCCGAATTTCAAAAAATTTTTTTTCAAAATATGCAAATTTTTGAGATATGGAAATTCGGTGACCTAATTTTTGATTTTTAAGTAGGTGCTACAAAAGTGGTACCATTCGACGCGTCTCGTCGAGCTGAATACGGTGGACGAAAAAATTATTTAAAAAACTTAATTTTTGAGGGCAAAACCTCAAATTGAAAATTCAAATTTTGTCATTTTGGCGGTTTTTTGACGAAATGACCCTAAAGTTATTGCCCACTGGAAAGTTTTTTTTGCAGATTCTGATTCTGCAGATGTTTTTACATAGGATAGGATGTTTCCCCTTTCCAAATATGTGCCCCATCATAGCAAGATTTCGACTTGAACATGCCACTCTCAACATGTTCAATATCGACATTTTCACAAAAAATAAGAACTAGCTTAGATATTAACATACGGTAACTTGCGTTATGAAATATTATGTTAGTAAAGTATTCTGGGCTAGTTTCATGATGTTTGATAAAGATTTCGAAATATGGCAGCAGTTTGAAATTTCAGCATACTATAACGTTACTCAATGGAGAAAATGCCTTAAAAAACTATATTTTTCAGGAAGAATAAGAAAGAAAAAGCTTAATAATGATACTATACATGTAAAATTAAGTATATTTTGCTCTAGTGTGTTCAAAAAGTTGATGTTGCTTTTGGTATGTGAATTCAAAATATCTTTAACAAATCCCATGAAACAGCGAAATTTCAAATGGCCTAAAGGGCCAAAAAATGTATTAGTTTCAAACTTAATGTCCTCAAATAGATTTTTTTATGTGTAGTATCATAATTAAGCTTATTCTTTCTTATTCTTTCTGAAAAATATAGTTTTTTAAGACATTTTCTCCATTGAGTAAAGTTATAGTAAGCTGAAATTTCAAACTGCTGCCATATTTCGAAATCTTTATCAAACATCATGAAACTAGCCCAGAATACTTTACTAACATAATATTTCATAACGCAAGTTACCGTATGTCAATATCTAAGCTAGTTCTTATTTTTTGTGAAAATGTCGATATTGAATATGCTGAGAGTGGCATGTTCAAATCAAAATCTTACTATGATGGGGCACTTATTTGGAAAGGGGAAACATCCTATCCGATGTAAAAACATCTGCAGAATCAGAATCTGCAAAAAAAACTTTCCAGTGGGCAATAACTTTAGGGTCATTTCGTCAAAAAACCGCCAAAATGACAAAATTTGAATTTTCAATTTGAGGTTTTGCCCTCAAAAATTAGGTTTTTGCAAAAATTTTTCGTCCATCGTATTCAGCTCGACGAGACGCGTCGAATGGTACCAGTTTTGTAGCACCCACTTAAAAATCAAAAATTAGGTCACCGAATTTCCATATCTCAAAAATTTGCATATTTTGAAAAAAAATTTTTTTGAAATTCGGAAGTTTCAAATTAATTGACTTGTGTATGCAAATTTTCAGCTACCTTACTTAAAATTTTTGTTCCTGTGACATTTTGGATCAAAAATGCTTCAAAATCTCACAAAATGCGTCATATGATATTATCTAAAGATTTGCGTTTACTTTTTTAAATATTAAAATATATAATTTGATGAAGTACGTGTATTCTTTTGACTCACAAATAAGCTAAAAAGCTCGAAAAAAGTAACATAATTTTAAACAACTTTCAAGTTCTGAAATTTTTGATTCAATAAATTTTTTTACAAATGGTCAAGTACATAATATGTACGACAAAGCAATCAAATGTTTCATTGCTTCTGTATATAGCTTTTGACTGACATCTCCAAAAAAATAAATGAATATTCAAAGGTTTTTTGCTTTCGTGACAAACGTGAAAAACAAAAATCAAAAGTAAAAGAATGGTCTAAAAAAAGCTAAAGCAGCGTTTTATTTTTTGATACACCTTATTTACGGCGAATCAAAAATTTGTTTATTCGCCTTTCTATTTTTCTGTCTGCTCTTTTTTGCAAACATAAAAAACGAAAGAAACTTTTAAAAGGTAGACAATCTTTCGATTTGTAGAGACAGTAAAAATCGTTCTTTTATTACAAAAAAATATTTTCTTGAATATTAAATTTTAAAAGTTTAAAAAAATTAACACTGATATGACAAATGTTAATCTTATAATTCTAAATCGGTATCCGTTAAAAAACCCATAAAACAACAAATATGATTACAATAAATTTAAAAATTATGCATTTTTACTCTCTCTTCGTTTTAGTTTTTTTAGGTTCAATCCAGTTAGCAATGCAAGCATTTTTTACAATTTGATGATAATCACATTTTTGTTTATTTTTAACTACCAAAGAACATTATTTTACATGCAAGAATTGTCTTCAAAACAAAAGCCATCGATAAAATATTACATTTAATAAGCAAACATTAATCTAAATTTGTCATGTTCAAAGTTCTTGATGTCATTTAAAACAATTCAGTGGAAAAATAGAAATACTTGGGTGAGAAAAAAGTGTTATTTTAGCTAGCTAATCTGCTGTTGACCGCAACAGATTTTTTTGTTAAAACTGAAATAAATGATATTAAGTCATTTTGGCAAAAATCCAAAAACATTATCTTTTTTTCAACTGGAAAAGCCAGGAAACATTTTCTTTCTTTGGGATGACTAAAAAAATGGTTCCATACAGCAGTCACTCACTGCTGTGTGTAGGATGTTTATTCGATCAATCAATATAAAAAAGAGGTCATCCTCTTATTTTTACTTTCTCCTTTCTTTTTTGTTGTTTGTCCCCAAATTTATGTTTTTTATGTTCAATTAATTGATGTTATGAGTACTGCCAAAAATCAACAAAAATTTACATTCAATTTTCCACGTCCTCAATTTTTTCCATTTCCACCAGATGTAATTAAATATTTTCTAAATACCCCGAAAATACTTCCAAAACTTTATCAAACATGCAAATATTTTTATTATTACAAAAAAGTATTCATTATAGAATATTATGGATATTTAAATGGAAATATTTTGTCCATTGATAATTACAAAAATGGTAAACGAATTCGACGCCAAATTCATATCAATAAAGTAAAATCCGGTTTATGGCCAATTTCTGAATTTGTAATCTCAAATCAATTCTCTGGATGTTGTAATAAAATTTATCGTTGTTCTGCTTCTTCCCTCAATTTTGATAATGTTATTTTGCTGTTTGCAGAATTTCAATTACTTGTCGTCGAAAATACTGTAAAACAATTTCATTTTTATGATTCAACAATTAATTACCCTGAGGGATCCCCTGTTCTTTTGGATACTGTACTTCAAAGACTTCCAAATGTTGAAGATTTTTGTTACAAAAATAGAAATGAAACCTTTTCAAAAAAAATGTTCAAAGAAATCGCCAAAAATATATTCTGCAAAAATCTGAAAGATTGCATACTTTTTCTTATTCAAATTTCTGCCAATTTTGATGCATATTTATTTTGTCAATTTTTTAAACAACATCCTTTGTGTTCCTTCAGAATTTATGCTCCCCGAAATCGATTTCAAGAAATTAAAACTAATATCAACAATGCCCTGACACATATCCGTAACCAAAACCTTGAAATCAGTGAGTTGGATGTTACAGTTTATTCTAATTAGGATTTTGCAAATTCTTTAAACGGTGAGACTGTTGCCCTTGAATAAATACTACGATTTTTTTTTTGGAATAAAAAATTTAATTTTATGAGTTTTTCCTTACAGTCATTTAACTTTTACCATTTGTGACATTGATTTTTTGATTATTGTTGTTTAATAAATATTACAAAATTTTTTTTTTATTACCAATGAGCATTACAAGGTGCGTTTTTTTAGTACTGCTTTGATATACTCGCAGACGGACATTTATTTTGTTAATCAATTAAGGTGTTATTAATGAAATTATGGCACTTTTGACGTTAACGCCCCCCTTCATCTTGCGAACACAAAATTTTTGGAATGAAGCAAATTTGCATTTTCGATTTTTGTTCATTTTCGAAGGGGGGCGTTCGACGTACTATTGTTCTTATCGCCCCCTCATTCAATAACATTCAAATTTTCAAGAATTTGCATGAGAAATCATCGAAACAGTATAAAAGCTTTCGATGACGTTAATTTCAGGCTTTTTTTACGTGTTCACTCCTTTGCTGAACGGTCGTCATTTTGCTCTCCATCTTGCAAAACTTTTCTAAGTTTTGTTTTTCAACAGTGTTTTTGCAAGTTTGTGTTTAAACTTGCTGAACATTGTTGAAGAAAAAAACTTAGAAAAATTTTGCAAGATGAAGGGGGGCGTTAACGACAAAAGTACCGAAATTATCTCTAATTATTTCATTATCTTGGATAAATATTAAACTTATTTTTATTTAATATTGAGCTGTCCATAGATTGTGAACTTCATTAGAAAATATTTGCCGTATCAGGATCTTTAAACAACATATGTTTCTTGATACTTGTAAAAATCAATAATATTAAAAATTCAAAAAACCCATGATTTTGAATTTCTTAAAAGTCAAAAACTGCAAAAAATCTTCTTATTTTCGTTTGTCGATAAAACAAAATTGCATAAATGTCATGGGCTAGACAGACATAGCAAAAGTAGTGCTCTTTTTGAAATTAAATAACAAAAAATATTGTTGAAAATATTTTTTGAAGAAGATAAAAGCAAGTTTAAACGACGAAAAACACAAAGAAAAAATGTTTTGAAACTTGATTAGTTATATGAAAAGTTTATTAAACATGTCCATAAAATACATGTATTCTTTTGACTTACAAATACGCTAACCAAAACTTATAAAAGTGATATAAATTATTAAAATGGTTTAGTTAGGGCATTAATAATTAATTAAATTGCTTTTTCATTAATGTGCAGTGCATCTATGAAAGATGATCAATTGTTTTATTGCTTTTGTAAATAACTTTTCATTTATATTTTTAAAAATATAAAATTAAATATTCAAACTTTTTTGCATTGTAATAAACTCAAAATATCAAAAAAAGGATTCTTTTAAAAAAACTAAAGCAGCATTTTATTTTGCATTTCACAATATTTTTGTCTATTCAACGATTATAATGTTTTTTTCCAGCCTTTTTCTTTTTCTCTCTGCTCTTTTTTAATAAACATCAAAAAACGAAAAAAATGATGTAAAAGGTAAACATTTAGACATCTATCGATTTGTAAAGACAGCAAAAGACATTTCTTCTTTGCTCAAAATAATTTTTTATGTTTCTTTTTTGAATGTTTTAATTTTAAAGCAAAAACAAATAAAAAATACTGATATGAAAAATTTTAATCATATAAAATTTACATAAAACCAGCTCAAAAAATTTGTATGACCTGAACGTAATAATTAATTCATTATTATTATAAAAAATGTAAATTTTTTAGTATTTGCGTTTTGTTAGTTTTATTTGGCTTTTATCTATTGTTAGCAATGTAAATATTTTAATATATTGTAATCATCTTTTTTTTTGTCAATCAGTGATTTTCTTAAAACGTGTTTGGAAAAAATATTTATAAACTAAAATTTTACCAGCAAAATTATCATCAAAATTTATAACTTTTTTATCAACTACAAGTGCAAGCTAGTGTCTTGTCCTTAAATAAATAATTTTGCAATTATTCGAATTGGAAATTCCGTAGATCTTAATTTCAAAAAGCAAAAACATTTATTTTCCTTTTGCTTTTCAACTATCATTTTTTGTGCTTCCAAGTTTTACCATTTTTTACTCCCACTCAAAGTTTAAAAAAAGTTACACCTGTTTTTTAATAAAATAATTGGGGGGAAAATTGTGTCTCTTATATTTTAAATAACATTCCATGTGTTTTTTTAAAGAATAAATATACAACGGTTTTTGCTTTTATGATCATTAGTATAAGCTCCAAATCAAATTTATAAGAATTCTTTAAAAAAAACAAAAGTAACATTTTATTTTTTATTACACAATATTTTTGTCGATTCAAAGATCATCATGTTTCTATGCCTTCCTCTTTTTCTCCCTGCTCTTTTCACATAAAGAAATAAACGAAAAGAGAATAAAGATAGACATTTCGACATTTATCGATTTGTAGAGACAGCAAACAATGCTCTTCCTTTTGCTCAAAATTTTTTTTACGTTCCTTTTTTTTGAATATGATAGTTTTAAAGCAAAAAGATATACATAAAAATTATAATCATATAAAATTTACATAAAACAAGTTAAAAAATTGCAAAAAATTTCTATTTCATTTTTTGTGTTTTTAGAAAGTAAAAAATATTTTTTAAAAAAAATATGTTTCTTCGATGTCGTATTTAAAAAAAAAAACTCAATGACATTTGTTGATGCAAAAGATCTGTTTGAATCTTTTGTCCCTAAATTTGTTTTGTAAAAAATTACAAAATGTGTAAATTTTAGCTCAAAAGCATTTTGCGTAAAAATTGAAATCTCAGAATGTTAATAATGAATCTTTAAATATTAGTAAAACAGATTTTTACAATTTCAAAGAAAAACAAAAAATTAAGCAGTTTTAACAATTTTAACTAAAAGTTGTCTTGAAACGACAAAACCCAATAACGTATATTATAATAATATCATTTAATTAAAAAACAAAAGTAATTTAATTATTTGTTTATTTTCGATAATGAATGAATCTTTAAGTGAGAGGCAAAAACACGGATAAATAAGAATTTTTTAAAATTATTAATGAGCTTATTATTTTTTGGAACTTCCAGAAGATATTATTTTCGAGGCAAATGAAATAATTTGATGTTTTTATTCGGTTTATTTTCACATCAGACATCTTGAAAAAAGTCATAAATATTCAAAACAAAACAATTTCATATGCAAAAAATGAAATAAAAATAATTAAATAAGTAATAAAAAATGAGAGACATTTTTATACAAAAACTAAAATGTCTTCGACTTTTCCTCTTCCAAATTTTTATTGATCGAAAAGTTTCTGTTCAATAAAGGGGTTGGTGTTTTTTTTGTGCTGTGGACCGATGGACAAACAAAATATACTTATTAAATAAATTAAATCTTTACATTTTTGACATAAAGCTGCTCCTTTTCAAGTGAAGCTACACTGACTTAGTTTAAATTGTTTTTTTGTCATCTTATATAAAATTTCATGAATATCTCTTCAAAGACTAAATATTCATATGTTATTGCTTTTATGATCGTTGTTGTTAGCTCCAAATCAAAGAACGTAAAAAATCGGCTTACAAATTATTATTGAGTTTTTGTCTCGCCTTAAATTGTTATATTTTTTTGGATTAATGAAGGTGGTCAAAAAATGTATTACATGTATATCAAATAAAAAAAGTGTTTTTAAAATTTCTTAAAAATTAAAAAATCTTATTTTATTAAAAAGTCAACAAAAAAGAATATATTTTTTCGTTGTTCATCGTTCGAATTGTTGGCCTTTTTGAAACGCTTCTTTTTCATAATCATTGTTTAAGACAAGTGTGCAATGACACATATAACATCGTACTAACAATCCATTTCATAAAAAAAAGAAAAAACGAAATTTCGCAACTACGGTTAAAAAAATTGCTTTCAGACGCTAAAGACATAACATAAACTACCAATTGCTGGTTTTTTTAAAGATGAAATCGATATTTGAAACATGCGTGCGATGATTCATTTTATGAACGGTCTATTTCATAAATAAAGACAGACGAAATTTCGGAATAACGAGCGAAAAATTGCTCTTAGACACTAAAAAGATAGCAAAAACTACGGTTTGTACGTTTGGAAGAAATATGATGTTATCGTAATAATCAATAATAATTTCATGCCTTTTTTTGATCCATTTACATTTTATTAAATATTTTAAATATCACAAAGCATAATAATATTTTAATTTAGTTTAATTTAATCGTAAAATCTATAAAAAAATTAAATAACTTTTTTACTTTAAAAGCCAACAATTAAAGAAAATATTTTTTCGTTGTTTCGAGCCATTGACAATATGATATCAAAAAAGAACTCTTTTTTTTAATAAAAACGTAAGCAGTGCATATTTTAACTTGATATTGTGTTGACCACATGTTGGGTACTTGATTAGAAAATATTTGCCCATCAAAATCTTCAACGAAATATGTTTTTCGATATTTGTAAAAACCAATAATATTAAAAATTCAAAAGTACCAACGATGTTGAATTTCCCAAAAGTCAAAAACAGCAAAAAATTTTTCTTTTCTTCGTTTGCGATAAAATAAAACTGCATAAATGTCATCTGCTAGACAGACATAGCAAAAATTGTGGTCTTTTTGAAATTAAATAACAAAAAATATTGTTGAAAATATTTTTTGAAGAAGATAAAAGCAAGTTTAAACGACGAAAAACACAAAGAAAAAATGTTTTGAAACTTGATTAGTTATATGAAAAGTTTATTAAACATGTCCATAAAATACATGTATTCTTTTGACTTACAAATACGCTAACCAAAACTTATAAAAGTGATATAAATTATTAAAATGGTTTAGTTAGGGCATTAATAATTAATTAAATTGCTTTTTCATTAATGTGCAGTGCATCTATGAAAGATGATCAATTGTTTTATTGTTTTTGTAAATAACTTTTCATTTATATTTTTAAAAATATAAAATTAAATATTCAAACTTTTTTGCATTGTAATAAACTCAAAATATCAAAAAAAGGATTCTTTTAAAAAAACTAAAGCAGCATTTTATTTTGCATCACACAATATTTTTGTCAATTCAACGATTATAATGTTTTTTCCCACCCTTTCTCTTTTTCTCTCTGCTCTTTTCTGTGAACATCAAAAACAAAAGAAATGATGTAAAAGGTAAACATTTTGACATTTATCGATTTGTAAAGACATCAAAAATTTTTTTCCTTTGCTTTTTTTGAATATTTTAATTTTAGAGTTTAAACAGGTACAAAATACTGACTTGAAAAATTTTAATCATAAAATTTACATAAAAACCAGTCAAAAATCTGCTTATCGCAACGATTTAACGGTCAAGTCATTATTAATTGGAATAATGTAATTTTTTAGTATTTGCGTTTTTTTCAGTTTTATTTGGCTTCAATAAATATAGTTAGCAATGCAAAAATTTTAAAATATTGTAATCACCTTTTTTCTTATCAATCACTAATTTTCATAAAACGTGTTTGGAAAAAATATTTCTAAACAATAATTTAACAAACGAAAATTATCTTCAAAATTAATATTTTTTTTGTTAACTACAAGTGCAAGCTTGTGTCTTGTCCTTAAATAAATAACGTTGCACTTTTTAAAATTGTAAATTCCGTAGATCTTAATTTCAAAAAACAAAAACATTTATTGCTTTTTCACTTTACAGCTATTACTTTTTTGCTTCCAAGTTTTACTATATTTTTCTCCTATTCAAAGTTTAAGAAAATTTACACCTGTTTTATAACAAAAAATTTGGGGAAAAATAAATTTTTTCTTTAATATCTTATATAACATTTCATGTATATCTTTTTTAAGAATACAATCAAATGTTAAAAGGTTTTTGCTTTTAACCATTGTGGTAAGCTCCAAATCCAATGTAAAACAATTTTATTTTAAAAAAACTATAGCCGCATTTTATTTTTTTATTACGCAATATTTTTGTCGATTCAAAGATTATAATGTTTCTTTGCCTTCCTCTTCCTTTTTTCCCCTGCTCTTTTTGCATAAAGAAACAAAAGAAAAAAGAATAAAGATAGACATTTAGACATTTATCGATTTGTAATGACATCAAACAGTGCTCTTCCTTTGCTCAAAATAATTTTTTATGTTTCTTTTTTGAATATTTTAATTTTAAATCGAAAACAAATAAAAAATACTGATTTGAAAAATTTTAATAATAAAATTTACATAAAACCAGCTCAAAAAATTTGCATGTCCTGAAAGTAATAATTAATTCATTATTAATTTAGAAAATGTTTTAGTATTTGCGTTTTGTCTGTTTTATTTGGCTTCAAAATAGTTAGCAATGCAAATATTTAAAAACAATGATAGTTTTCATGTTTTTACTTATCAATCACTGATTTTGAAAAAGCATGTTTGAAAAAGATATTTATAGGACGTTTTTTGTAACAATCGAGAATTTCTTGGCATTAGGAAAAATTTTTTTTCTCAGAATCGGCTGAAAATGTGTTCCTAGGGTAATTTTTGCCCAGGAATTCGAATTTCGTCATAATATTTGACATTCTTCAGGTGGATTCTGAGATTCAGAATCTGTGACCCAGAATCTGGATTCAGAAGCCATGTTTTCAAAAAATCTCAAAAATGATACTATTCGAAAGCCCTGAACGTTTTTAGTCAGGAAAATGCAAAAGTATTCATATTTGACCCTTTTAAATGGTTTTATGCCCCCGGAAAGTCCAAAAATGGTCAAAAATTACGGTAATTGGACTCCGAAATCCCCCAAACGACTTAGGGAACGGCCATTCATATTTTTTTATAAACTTTAACTGATTGGGCATCGAAAAACACCTTAAACTCGAAAATCGATGAGGTAGCGAAAAAATTTTTACTGTGCTACTTTTGTCGACTTCAACAAAATTCAATATCTCCAACATAAACAAAAATTCATAACTTTTGAAAACGAATATTAATCGTCTTCTGGTGACTTTTATGATGAAATATGATATATTTGTAGGATTTTTGGATAGTTTCAGCCCACCGACATCAAATCTGTACATTTGGGATCAACTTAAAATATCTGCTTTTTACCAAAATTAACACCGAAATACAAAAAATCGCAAAACTGAATTTTTAATTGCAAATCTTTTTTCTTGTGCTTTATTAATTTAAACTACATGTATCTGCAATAAATTAACGCATAAACAATGATATTTGGACCAATATGGATTTTTTACGAATTTTTGAAAATACCTCATTTTTGGTCATTTTTCATGATTTTCGGATTTCATGAAACATCTAAGATATGAACATTTTTGAGTGTTTACCATAAAATATATGCTAAATAAAAATTTTCGGCAAAGTTTCAACCCACTAACACCTATACTGTATATTTGGGATCAAATATTATTTTAGCAATGTTATCACAAATTTGTAATTACCCCTATGTGGTTGATACTGGGTTTTAAGGGTTGAAACTTTGCCAAAAATTTTTAATTAGCATATAATTTATGGTAAACACTCAAAAAAGTTAATATCTTACATTTTTCATGAAATCCGAAAATCATGAAAAATGACCAAAAATGAGGTATTTTCAAAAATTCGTAAAAAATCCATATTGGTCCAAATATCATTGTTTATGCGTTAATTTATTGCAGATACATGTAGTTTAAATTAATAAAGCACAAGAAAAAAGATTTGCAATTAAAAATTCAGTTTTGCGATTTTTTGTATTTCGGTGTTAATTTTGGTAAAAAGCAGATATTTTAAGTTGATCCCAAATGTACAGATTTGATGTCGGTGGGCTGAAACTATCCAAAAATCCTACAAATATATCATATTTCATCATAAAAGTCACCAGAAGACGATTAATATTCGTTTTCAAAAGTTATGAATTTTTGTTTATGTTGGAGATATTGAATTTTGTTGAAGTCGACAAAAGTAGCACAGTAAAAATTTTTTCGCTACCTCATCGATTTTCGAGTTTAAGGTGTTTTTCGATGCCCAATCAGTTAAAGTTTATAAAAAAATATGAATGGCCGTTCCCTAAGTCGTTTGGGGGATTTCGGAGTCCAATTACCGTAATTTTTGACCATTTTTGGACTTTCCGGGGGCATAAAACCATTTAAAAGGGTCAAATATGAATACTTTTGCATTTTCCTGACTAAACACGTCCAGGGCTTTCGAATAGTATCATTTTTGAGATTTTTTGAAAACATGGCTTCTGAATCCAGATTCTGGGTCACAGATTCTGAATCTCAGAATCCACCTGAAGAATGTCAAATATTATGACGAAATTCGAATTCCTGGGCAAAAATTACCCTAGGAACACATTTTCAGCCGATTCTGAGAAAAAAAATTTTTCCTAATGCCAAGAAATTCTCGATTGTTACAAAAAACGTCCTTTATAAACTAAAAATTAACAAGCGAGAATTATCTTGAAAATTTATTACTTTTTTTAACTAAAAATGCAAGCTTGTGTTTTGCCCTTTTATAATTTTTACAATTATTCAGATTGTAAATTTCAAAGATCACAATTTTAAAAACTAAACTTTTATTATTTTACTTTTTTGTTTACAAATTTTACCATTTATTTTGCTCCCACTCAAAGTTTAAAAAAAGTTCCACCTGTTTTGAAACAAAGTTTTTACAATTTCTACCATAATTATTTAAATTTTACATTCTCTTTTTCAATAAATTTTAAGTACATTTTTGGGTAAAATTGTGGGCGATGCTGCAATAATTTGTATTATATCTTTTCATATGAATGAACTTTTGCACGCCTAAGCCCACCCTTGTCCCCATAAGGAATTATACACAGATGAAAATTACAGCTGTTAAAATAAATTCTTTAAAATAACTAAATTACTCACTTAAAATAAGCAAAGCCTGTAATTTTTAGCAGTAAATATAATGTTTATTATTGCAGTAATAAGCAGATGTATCAGGTGTTTGCAAAAGTTTTTGCGTTTGGTTTTTTTAATGGCATATTTGACTGAGTGCTTTAAAAATTCTGAAATTTGGCATTGATGTAGCCTAATATGTTAGTCAAAAAGTGTTGCACTCGTTTTTCTGGTATCTGGAAATGTCATGGAATTCTGAGGGATTTTCGTGGTGAGATCCGGGATTTTCAATATTCTTGTGCAACGGGCTGTGTTAAAAATCGAATTTGGCAGTTTAAAGTACCATTTTGGCCTCTCTGGGTTGCCAAGACACTGTTCTTATAGAATTTAAGGATTTTGGAATTTTTAGGAATTTTCTGGAATTTTCGTGGAATTTTTAATGCTGGAGGTATGGTAAAGCAGGATTTTCAAGAAAAAGTTTTTCTGTAACACTCAAATATCATTGGAAATGATAAAAAATTATTATACAATGATTACTAAACACAACAGTATCAATCAATATGCACAATAACGTTATTACAGATTTTTTAATCTTCATGAAAAGGTTACGGTAGGTTCACATACTTCAGATGCTTGCAAATAGCCAAATTTGCATAATTATGCAAAAATCTTTCACAAAACACTTAAACACACTTCCCAGCATCCATTTCAATCAAAAAAATCAAAAATAAAAAATTTGACTTTTTTCGACTTTTTCACTTGGTCCCCCCTTAGGGTCAAAAATTCTTCACGGGGGGAGTACGTGAAAAAGTCGAAAAAAGTCAAAATTTTTATTTTTGATTTTTTTGATTGAAATGGATGCTGGGAAGTGTGTTTAAGTGTTTTGTGAAAGATTTTTGCATAATTATGCAAATTTGGCTATTTGCAAGCATCTGAAGTATGTGAACCTACCGTAACCTTTTCATGAAGATTAAAAAATCTGTAATAACGTTATTGTGCATATTGATTGATACTGTTGTGTTTAGTAATCATTGTATAATAATTTTTTATCATTTCCAATGATATTTGAGTGTTACAGAAAAACTTTTTCTTGAAAATCCTGCTTTACCATACCTCCAGCATTAAAAATTCCACGAAAATTCCAGAAAATTCCTAAAAATTCCAAAATCCTTAAATTCTATAAGAACAGTGTCTTGGCAACCCAGAGAGGCCAAAATGGTACTTTAAACTGCCAAATTCGATTTTTAACACAGCCCGTTGCACAAGAATATTGAAAATCCCGGATCTCACCACGAAAATCCCTCAGAATTCCATGACATTTCCAGATACCAGAAAAACGAGTGCAACACTTTTTGACTAACATATTAGGCTACATCAATGCCAAATTTCAGAATTTTTAAAGCACTCAGTCAAATATGCCATTAAAAAAACCAAACGCAAAAACTTTTGCAAACACCTGATAAAACGGGTGATAATTGCCTACCTATTAAATTTATGTTCAATGCTTTAAACGATAATACTGTACTTTTGTATGTTTTGAACATGAAAAAGGTGCAAAAAAGGTCACATTTAATAAGTTTAAAATTGGGAGGTGTGGCTTTTTAAAAGTGTTAAATGTAAGTAAGATCTAAGAAGTAATTACAACTTTTACAACATATTTCTATTTAAAGTCCCTTTTTTCTCATGTATCTAATTTATTTTATAGTTTTTTTATAAAAGCAGAAAAGCAAACCTTTGCTCTTTCTAAAGTTGTCATTTTTTAATAAAAAATGGATTATCTTTTTTGGAGAAAATTTAAATATGAACAACTTTACAATTGTTCTTTCTATGATTACAATAAAGTGCCCTGGGAGGAAAGAACCCATCCAATTATTGGATCAACTTTTATCGCATTGTTTGTGATATTTGAGGCACTGTATATCCCATCATTGATTGTAATCCGGCAACAACGATTCTACTCTCAACCCTGCTATAAAATAATGTTTTATGTTGGAATTGTTGATGTTGTTTGTTTATGTGTAAATGGTTTAGCAACTGGATTATTCATGATTTTTGGATTTGTTTTTTGTTCGTCGCCTGTGCTTTTGCATTCATTGGGGGCATTAGGATTGGGTAAGGGCTTTTAAATATTTTGGCACTGCTCGGGATTGAACCCCTTAAGGCGCAGATTGAGAGTCCTCCACTTTAACCACTCGACCATCCATGCATGTCTTTATATTTAACAACCAATGTTTACAGGTTTATGGATTGCTGAAAGTGATGTTGGAATGATTTTAGCGATAAATCGATGCTTTGAAATGTACAATACCCATGTTGCAGCAACATTTTTTGGTGGAAAAAAGGCGTACCTTTGGTTGATGATCCCGACCTTTCATGGTCTGTACGCTTGGCTCTTTTCAAAATCTGTTTCCTTTAATTCCATTTTGCTATCATGGTAAAGCTTTAAAAATTTGCATAAAAATTTGAACCAGGATATCCTTTTAGGTTTTTCAATCCTCATGTCGGCTACTTTAATGATGATTTACTTACAGTAAGTTATTTTGATCTACAATAATCTGGATTTAACTGGTAAAATTTTAGTATTCAAATTGGTTGCATACAATTAACAATCTTATTGTACTTGTGGTTATGCTTGTTTCGTACATGATTTTTATAATTTTATTCCTTCGGAAATCTAGTGGCCTCCAAAATAATGAAAAACAAAAACAGGTGAAATTATTTTCAACCAAATTTATGCAAATTTATTGCCATTTTTAGACCCTAATTCAAGTGTTTTGTATTTGTACAATTACTGCGATTGCAGCAGCTGTTTACGTTTATGAACAGTTTTTTCCTGTTTCAAATGTGTACATTTTAATGGGGTCATATGCCTGGTGTTGCGCACATGGTTTCCCTTCAGTCATTTATGTCACCATGAATAAGACAGTCCGAAAACAAATTCTTAAATGGTTTAAAAGTAAAAAGCTTGGAATTTATACTTCAAATGTTCAACCATCTCAGTCAACCAAAAATACGGCTTCTGTTAATAAATAAATCTTTTTGAAGATATCAAATTTGTTTTTCATTTTAATTTCACAATGTTTAATTTCGATTTCAATAATTATGTAAGAATTAATAGATTAATAAATAAACTAAAAACTACTAAAAAGATACTGACAGAATTGAAAAAAATGTTAAATAATTAAAACAGAAACATTAATGCTTTTAAAAAGCACTGCTTTAGAATGTTTAGAGGGTTTCTCAATAAAATTCGATGCTCTTTTCCAATTTTCAAAATTAAAAATTCAAATATTTTTGTAAAACAAGGAAAAGAATTTTAATCAAAATGTTAAAATGTATAACAGATCAAAACTATAGATTAATAATGTATGGGTAACAATTGATTAATAATTTTATTTATTAATTAGTTTTAATTTTGTGTTAACTTTCTTGATTTTTTGCAATAAAAATTTAGAAAATATAAAATCAAAATATTCAAAAATGACTTTGCAAAAGCGTGACAAAATATAAAAGAAATAAAAATGGGCAGTTGGCTGAAATGAAAGAAACTATTTTTTGCTGTAAACAAATGCATCTTTCTTTTTTTGAACAAAATGCAACGCAAAAAAAATTCTTGCATCAGCAAAAAATGTTTCTTTTCTAAATTTTTACAACATTCGGCAACCCATCACATCGATGTCATCTATTCAATTATCAGGTCGTTCAGGAAGTTTTTGCGTTTTTTAATGGGAAAGAACACTTTGCCAAGTGTAATCAAACGCAAAAAGTTTCTGAACTACCTAATACTAATCGAAAAATGCACTCCATATTCAAGAAAATGATCACAAATAATAACCCCTAATTTTGTCATCATAATTTTTGCGTGATTGAAAATAATATTTCGGTTTCCGTATTTCCAGATGGGGTTTGGCCTTCTGGATTATATATCATAATTTTTTCCGAAACTATTAACTGCAATTTTTGAATGGAGCAGTATTTTAGAGATATTTAGAAGGATTCATTTGAAATCTGGTGCTTCACATTTCAAAGGCTTACAAATTTTTTGTGTAAAATGGAAAAATATTTTAACCATAAAGTTTATATTTTAATTTGAAGAACACAGAAAAATTAATGGTATAATTCATATTGTTGTTGTTCACAGAGATCTCTTTTTTTACTAAATTAAGTTAATAATTCTAATTTTGTGTTTACTTTCTTCATCTTTTGCAATAAAAATTTAGAAAATATAAAATTAAAATATTCAAAAATGATTTCGCGAAAGCTGTGACAAAACATAAAAGAAATAAAAAAGAGCAGTCGGCTGAAATAAAGAAAACTATTTTTAGCTGTAAACAAATGCATCTTTCTTTTTTTGAACGAAACTCGAAAAAAAGAGCTTTTTGCATCACCAAAAATATGTTTCTTTTCTGAATTTTTACAACATTCGTCAACTACAAACTTTGTAATCACAATTTTTGTTGATGTCCAAAATTGTCGAAAGAAATACGGAAACCGAAATAAAATAATACTCCTGATGTCGTATTACAACACTGATAAAAAATTTGAGACATGCTGTACACACTCAGGTACTATAGACAAACGATAGACAAAAAATAGACATTTTTCGATTTTTTGTCTATTTTTTGTCTATCGTTTGTCTACAGTACCTGAGAGTGTCTACAGGATGTCTCAAAATTTTTATCAGTGCAGATCGTACTTGGCTTGATAATAATTGTTTTTCCAGATTCCCATGTTTGATATTAGTGAACTATAATTTTTGCGTGTAGGAATGGCAAAAACATTTATAGGCTTTTCAAAAAAATGTGATACACTTTAAAATTTTTAAGATTTATAAAGTTTTCGTGAAAAATGGAAAAGAATTTTAATCAAAATGTCAAAATGTATAATAAAATGAAACTATAAAATAAATAATGTTCTTCTGCTTGAATATTTTTGTTACTTCATAAATGTAATATTGGGTTAACTTTCTTCATCTTGCAATGAAAATTCCGATAAAACAAAACCAAAATATTCAAAATGTCGCTTTACAAATTCTCGTTAAACATAAAAGAAATAAAAATGTGCAGTTTGCTGAAATGAATGAAAAGTTTTTTGTTGTAAAAAAATGTATCTTTTTTCTTATTTTGCGAACTAAATGAAGACTTTTTTTTTCCTTAAAATACTGTAATCCCAGATCATGCCAAAACAATTTTTTACTTTTTTCTTTGCCTTTAAATACTGTGATCCCAGATCATGCCATAAAAATTTTTTACTTTTTTCTTTGCCTTCAAATACTGTAATCCCAGATCTTGTCATAAAAATTTTTTACTTTTTTCTTTGCCTCAAATCACTGTAATCCCAGATCTTGTCATAACAATTTTTTACTTTTTACTTTGCCTCAAAAAACTGTAATCCCAGATCATGCCACAACAATTCTTTACTTTTTTATTTGCCTCAAATCACTGTAATCCCAGATCTTGTCATAACAATTTTTTACTTTTTACTTTGCCTCAAAAAACTGTAATCCCAGATCATGCCACAACAATTCTTTACTTTTTTATTTTCCTCAAATCACTGTAATCCCAGATCTTGTCATAACAATTTTTTACTTTTTACTTTGCCTCAAAAAACTGTAATCCCAGATCATGCCACAACAATTCTTTACTTTTTTATTTGCCTCAAATCACTGTAATCCCAGATCTTGTCATAACAATTTTTTACTTTTTACTTTGCCTCAAAAAACTGTAATCCCAGATCATGCCACAACAATTTTTTACTTTTTTATTTGCCTCAAATCACTGTAATCCCAGATCTTGTCATAACAATTTTTTACTTTTTACTTTGCCTCAAAAAACTGTAATCCCAGATCATGCCACAACAATTTTTTACTTTTTTATTTGCCTTCAAATACTGTTATCCCAGATCTTGTCATAACAATTTTTTACTTTTTTCTTTGCCTTCAAATACTGTAATCCCAGATCTTGTCATAACAATTTTTTACTTTTTACTTTGCCTCAAATCACTGTAATCCCAGATCATGCCATAAACATTTTTTACTTTTTTCTTTGCCTTCAAATACTGTAATCCCAGATCTTGTCATAACAATTTTTTTATTTTTTCTTTGCCTGAAATTACTGTAATCCCAGATCATGCCACAACAATTTTTTACTTTTTTATTTGCCTCAAATCACTGTAATCCCAGATCTTGTCATAACAATTTTTTACTTTTTACTTTGCCTCAAAAAACTGTAATCCCAGATCATGCCATAAACATTTTTTACTTTTTTCTTTGCCTCAAAAAACTGTAATCCCAGATCATGCCATAAACATTTTTTACTTTTTTCTTTGCCTTCAAATACTGTAATCCCAGATCTTGTCATAACAATTTTTTTATTTTTTCTTTGCCTGAAATTACTGTAATCCCAGATCATGCCACAACAATTCTTTACTTTTTTATTTTCCTCAAATCACTGTAATCCCAGATCTTGTCATAACAATTTTTTACTTTTTACTTTGCCTCAAAAAACTGTAATCCCAGATCATGCCACAACAATTCTTTACTTTTTTATTTGCCTCAAATCACTGTAATCCCAGATCTTGTCATAACAATTTTTTACTTTTTACTTTGCCTCAAAAAACTGTAATCCCAGATCATGCCACAACAATTTTTTACTTTTTTATTTGCCTCAAATCACTGTAATCCCAGATCTTGTCATAACAATTTTTTACTTTTTACTTTGCCTCAAAAAACTGTAATCCCAGATCATGCCACAACAATTTTTTACTTTTTTATTTGCCTTCAAATACTGTTATCCCAGATCTTGTCATAACAATTTTTTACTTTTTTCTTTGCCTTCAAATACTGTAATCCCAGATCTTGTCATAACAATTTTTTACTTTTTACTTTGCCTCAAATCACTGTAATCCCAGATCATGCCATAAACATTTTTTACTTTTTTCTTTGCCTTCAAATACTGTAATCCCAGATCTTGTCATAACAATTTTTTTATTTTTTCTTTGCCTGAAATTACTGTAATCCCAGATCATGCCACAACAATTTTTTACTTTTTTATTTGCCTCAAATCACTGTAATCCCAGATCTTGTCATAACAATTTTTTACTTTTTACTTTGCCTCAAAAAACTGTAATCCCAGATCATGCCATAAACATTTTTTACTTTTTTCTTTGCCTCAAAAAACTGTAATCCCAGATCATGCCATAAACATTTTTTACTTTTTTCTTTGCCTTCAAATACTGTAATCCCAGATCTTGTCATAACAATTTTTTTATTTTTTCTTTGACTGAAATTACTGTAATCCCAGATCATGCCACAACAATTCTTTACTTTTTTATTTGCCTCAAATCACTGTAATCCCAGATCTTGTCATAACAATTTTTTTATTTTTTCTTTGCCTGAAATTACTGTAATCCCAGATCATGCCACAACAATTTTTTACTTTTTTATTTGCCTCAAATCACTGTAATCCCAGATCTTGTCATAACAATTTTTTACTTTTTACTTTGCCTCAAAAAACTGTAATCCCAGATCATGCCATAAACATTTTTTACTTTTTTCTTTGCCTCAAAAAACTGTAATCCCAGATCATGCCATAAACATTTTTTACTTTTTTCTTTGCCTTCAAATACTGTAATCCCAGATCTTGTCATAACAATTTTTTTATTTTTTCTTTGCCTGAAATTACTGTAATCCCAGATCATGCCACAACAATTTTTTACTTTTTTATTTGCCTCAAATCACTGTAATCCCAGATCTTGTCATAACAATTTTTTACTTTTTACTTTGCCTCAAAAAACTGTAATCCCAGATCATGCCATAAACATTTTTTACTTTTTTCTTTGCCTCAAAAAACTGTAATCCCAGATCATGCCATAAACATTTTTTACTTTTTTCTTTGCCTTCAAATACTGTAATCCCAGATCTTGTCATAACAATTTTTTTATTTTTTCTTTGCCTGAAATTACTGTAATCCCAGATCATGCCACAACAATTTTTTACTTTTTTATTTGCCTCAAATCACTGTAATCCCAGATCTTGTCATAACAATTTTTTACTTTTTACTTTGCCTCAAAAAACTGTAATCCCAGATCATGCCATAAACATTTTTTACTTTTTTCTTTGCCTCAAAAAACTGTAATCCCAGATCATGCCATAAACATTTTTTACTTTTTTCTTTGCCTTCAAATACTGTAATCCCAGATCTTGTCATAACAATTTTTTTATTTTTTCTTTGACTGAAATTACTGTAATCCCAGATCATGCCACAACAATTCTTTACTTTTTTATTTGCCTCAAATCACTGTAATCCCAGATCTTGTCATAACAATTTTTTTGTTTTTTCTTTGACTGAAATTACTGTAATCCCAGATCATGCCACAACAATTTTTTACTTTTTTATTTGCCTCAAATCACTGTAATCCCAGATCTTGTCATAACAATTTTTTACTTTTTACTTTGCCTCAAAAAACTGTAATCCCAGATCATGCCATAAACATTTTTTACTTTTTTCTTTGCCTCAAAAAACTGTAATCCCAGATCATGCCATAAACATTTTTTACTTTTTTCTTTGCCTTCAAATACTGTAATCCCAGATCTTGTCATAACAATTTTTTTATTTTTTCTTTGACTGAAATTACTGTAATCCCAGATCATGCCACAACAATTCTTTACTTTTTTATTTGCCTCAAATCACTGTAATCCCAGATCTTGTCATAACAATTTTTTTATTTTTTCTTTGACTGAAATTACTGTAATCCCAGATCATGCCACAACAATTTTTTACTTTTTTATTTGCCTCAAATCACTGTATTGAAGGAGCTACTCCAATTTGCTGATATATATGATATGCAAAGTGTTAAAGTACGATTGTGTCCCAAAAAAAGTTTGTTTCATAATTAGCAAATTTTTAGGAAAAGATTGAAGCCGAAATCGAACCAAAAATTAATTACATGACTAATTGCAAATATTGCAAACATTTTCAATGCCTTTAATGTTTGACAAAAATGCTTTGATTTTATTTTGAATTATTTGAACACCAAGAATTCATTGTTCAACATTGAACAACTCGACAAAGATTTTGCTTTTGAAATTTTTCAGAAAGCGTTTTACCGTACCTCAAAAACTGTTGAAAAAAAGTACTATAATTAAAAAATTTGTATTGAAAAAAATTTTGTGAATGCTTTGTTTTTTGTACCTTCAAACAAAAATTTATCTATCATAAACCATTATATCAGGGGCTGTTCTCGTTTTCTTCAACTTCAGTAACTATTTTTCCTTCACTAGGAGTTCATTGCCTCACATTGTTGAGTAACTGTAATCAAACAATTCAAAACACAGTCAATTTAAATGATTCTGTTGTTTAAAAACAAAACAAAGATATCAATTTTTCATTACTGTAGTAATCCATATCTTCGTTAAACCAAACTTTCGTCAAACCTGGTTACGAGTTTTATTTTAAAAAGGTGAACTCTTTGATTCATTTTTTTGTACATGTATTATTGCGGAAGACAAAAAAAAATTTGACGATCAGGTGAGTCTTGAAACGAAAACGAAAAAATTTTCAGCAGAAGCGCGTGTTTTCGTGTCAAGACGCACCTGATCGTCAGGTTACATGTTTTTTGCAATAATAAAAAAATAAATCAAAGAGTCCATTTTTTTAAAGGGGGAGACCTAGCTTGAACAAATGTTTTCTTCTAACCGGTATTGACGGTCCCGGCACGAAAATTTTAAAAACTCCAAACCATAAAATTCTGATAACATTTTCTTTCATAATTATTTTTTCTGATTCCAAAAATGGCGTGACTTTAAAAAATTGGTTGGATATTAGCTGAATTTTAATGTTTTGGTACAAACAAGGATCAGGGTTAATTAGTGCCAAAATGCTGAAACTCCGCTAATATCCAACCAATTGTTTAAAGTCATACCATTTTTGGAATCAGAAAAAATAATTGAGAAAGAAAATATCATCGGATTCTTTTGATTCGGAATTTTTAAAACTTTTGTGTCAGGACCATCAGTACCGGTTAGAAGAAAAAATTTGTTCAAGCTAGGTCTCCCTCTTAAGCAACAATTTTTAACTTCTTAGAATTTCTAAAAAATTCAAACAACGTTGCTCAGTCGTCAAAAAGGGAATACTTTTGAATTGCAATGTTGTTGGAACTGGCACAAGTCAAAAAAGCAAAAACAAAAATGACACGCAAAGTTTCGTGAGACCCTCTTTTGAGCTTGGACTGCCGACAAACAAAGCTTTAAAATGGAAGAATTTGTTTCCGCAAAAATTGTTACAAAGGGTTCATTGTTTTTCTTAAAAACGGGAAAACAAATTTGTTTTGTGGCGGGTAGCCTACACTTTTTTTTCTTTAAAAAGTTTTCAAGCAGCTGCATAACAATATCTCCAACAAAAAAAGACAAAAATGATTTGCGGTTTTTTTCCTAAAATATGTTTAACAATTTAAATGCTACAAATCAAATATCAGATACGGAATAATTTATCTTTAACAATCCTAATTGGTATCAAAAAGCAGTTTGAATAGTCTTTCACAGACAAACTATTCCAGCTGTCAGTGAAAGAGAATGATTCGTCAAAATCGATTTTTGTTTCGACAGCTTTCAACTATTCTACGATGCTCGTCTTTGATGTCATCCATTTTCGATTTTAACTAATTTTCTTACGTTTGAATTTTTTGTTTATAAAAAAACAGCTCTTAACAAAATGATCGTTTTTAAGTCATTTTTGTTAACATGGTACTTGATAGGTTACATTTCGATCAACAATTTTTTTCATTATTTATTTTAATTTTGTCATCGAAAAATGTGTTTTCTAAATTCTCTCCAACGAAAGTTTTGAAAGTTGAAAAAAATGTTTTACAGGTTTCAAAATCTAGCATGGTTATTTTCTATGTACTAAAAACAGCAATTGCAATATTTGGATAACCCCCCAGACTTTTATGCCTGGCTGTTGCACTACCTGCGCAGTTAGTGCCAAAAAAGTTGGCAGACTCCATGCAGAGAAGGAAAATTACCTGCGCACTACCTGCAAATTGTCTGCGCAGTACCTGCCAACAGTAGTGCAAAAGCCAGGTATAAAAGTCTGGGAAAACACTAACCGGAACAGTCACCAAAAATTATAAGCTTATTCCGATTGCTTTTTTATTTCTGGGCAGGTTTAAACACAAAAGAAGAAAAAAAGGATGCATTCGATCGTTGCTCTCTTTGCCATTTATTTTTATTGCAAGAAAAATATTATAAAAACATATCTATCAGGAATTTTTCTTCTATCTGTTTTTTCTTGCCTTTCAGTTTTGTGAATAAAAATGTTGGTATTTGTCTATCATGCTAAAGAAGTAGCAGAAAATTTGTTTTCAATTTTTCAGTATTACTCCTAAAAATATATTTGTCAAAGACCTGTGTATTTGATTAATTAACATTGCTTGATCAAAAAAAAGCAACATGATTAAAACAGCACGTTTTTCATGTACAACCCCAGAAGGGACAACGTTCTGCAGAAAATTTTAATTTTTTTGATCTTCTTTTTTGCGTTCGAGAAGCTTCGAAAACTTCTAAAACAAGAGAAGAAAAATTATTCAAAATTGATTGAATAAAAAAGAACATCAACGAACTTTTCTTCTCTCGTTTTAGAAATTTTCGAAAGTTCTCGAAGGAAAAAAACGAAGAAAAGGTTTACTCAACAATATTTTTCTTAAAAAATTTATCATTTACCAGGGATAAGAAATTCGGCCAACAAAATCGGCCGGCCGTGGTCGTGGCCGAAAAAAGTCAACTGGCCGGCCGCATTTCACATCCCTGCCATTTACCACTTTTCTGCAAAATGCCATCCACAAAAAAGTTTTTTGTTTTTGCTTCCAACCTTTTTTTCCCTGTCATCCACCAAAAGCCAATTCCCATCGGACAACAATCACAAAATTTTTATGCAACTAAAAAAGGTAAATCCAAAAACGAGACTTTTTTTAATTGCTTCGACCTATTTTTTTTGTCCGTTGAAAACTCACCCTCTTTTTTAGTTAGTAAAAGAATAGACATGTGAAAAAGTTGTTTGACTGCTGCTATTACATATATTTTTTTTTGCCAAGATACAATCAATTCTTCTTCCTCCTTTGTTTTTCGATGCGGAAACTTTTTGTTTTTTCTTTCGATTTTTTCTTCGTTCGTTTCTTTTTTTTTTGCTTCGTTTGTTTTTTTCTCGGTGTTGCATTTTTTTAACCGCGCATTTTTGTATTTTTCAAATTTTTACCTCCCGAAAACCGAGATAACTCTTGTGTTAAATCCCGTATTTGTTTTTAATATTTCTTAGAACAATCGGATATGTTATGCAAGTTATTAGCGGCTTAATCCAACAAGTGTAGATTTGGCAGAGACTTCGATATTGCTGGTATGCATCAGACAATGATTAGTTTTTCTGCTGATTAAATTTTTTAAGGTTGCAAAACGTTAAATACCATTAATAATAACTGTTATTTTTTATTTTTACAACATTTTTACACGTGTTTGTGTCAAAATTAATATTTTGCAACTTTCAGAAAGTAGATAAAAAAATTCTTTAACGGTGTAAAACGTTAATTTTGGTACAAAACCTTGTAAAAATGTTGTAAAAAGACAAACAACAATTTTAATTAATGGTTTTTAACGTTCAAAAGTTTTATCAAAAGAAAAACTAAACATTGAATGTTGCGTATATGCTATATCAGAGCCTCTACCAAATCCACATTATTTGGATTTTACCGGTAATATTTTTCACGACATGTTTCCTAGTCGCTGGAAATATTGTCCTCCAACTCCGGAATCAGCTCCGATCTTTACGAATATACTTTTCTTATAATTATATATATTTTTAGGTAATGGATTCTAATATAGTACTGCCATCTCTGTCGAATATTAACAATGCCCAAACTCCAGCAGCACCAACAACGAATAACCTGCAACGATTTTTAACCAACAATACAACAGCAGCTCCATCAATATTATATTCATCAACAAATGGGTTATCAAAATCTTTCACTAATCCGTCTCCAACAAGAACAAATCCATCAACATCATCGACAACGAATGGCACACCTAGACCTTTCACTAATCCATCCAACCCATCAACGCTAATGATTAACGGCATAACCTCAACAACAACGAATACATCCATATCATCTTCCTCCTCATCCACTTTCACAGACGTTCGAAAATTAAATGCCTCCATCCTCGACGAAATGACCCGAGAAGCAAAGAGAACTTTTCTATCGAGCAATCCTGAACGAATGATAACTCCTCCATTATCGAATACCCCAATCCCGCTTATCACCGATGGCCTATCAACTCCAACATCAACTACCCCAACAACAATTCTTCCAACTCCAACCTCCCTTGATGTCCTTCTCCTTCAAGTCGACACTTTTCTCAAAGCTGCTTCGATTGCTGCATTCCAAAAATCCGGTGCCAATGTCGCTGTAGTCTCTTGCAAATACTCCACCAACATTCTTCAAAACAATATTTCCAATTTTATTTTTACGAATAAACCTTCGCCATCTCATTTTCTTGTGCCGTTCTTTTCTGGCAGCAACGATCGAATTGTGTTAGCGGTTTTTTATACGGCCGAGAAAAAAGTGGGCTTTTATGATTCACTGAAAGAGCTGCCGTCAGACAAGTTTTGGCTCGTTAAATATGTGGTTGAAAAATGGTTGGATACTGTAAACTTTGATGAATGTGATCAGAAATCTATTAATTCTACGATAAACGCAAATCCTTTTCCATCGCTGGCAACGTTTCATATCTGTCGAATTGCAGAACAAATTTGCTTCAATGGAAAGAATAAACTCCTCAAACCTTTCAATATTGCGGATGAAGTTGAAAGATTTAATAAAATTGTTGGAATGGTATCAGATCCGAATTGGAGAGGGGAATGGCTTCCAACGATTCAAGATTCTCGGATTCAAAGTGTTGTGGAAGATGTTATTATGGGTGGTACAGGAAAGAATGGAGGTGGTCGAGAAATTGATATTGATATTGATACAACTGTTAGCGATGGTGGTGGTATTCAGCAGCAGCAACAACGAAGCCGATCAACTGATGGAAGAGATGAAAGTGCAAGAAAAAGAAGGAACTTTGAAGAAATGAAGAAAAAGTTGGATGTAAGTGTTTTGGGGATATTTTAAAAAGAGTGTTTATAAGATTGGGTTACTGTAGTTCACGTGAGATAAAGCATATTTTAAGCTGTACTCTAATTGGTGATACTAAAATGAGCAATGAGAACGTATATATTTCTTATTACATTACATTACGATACTGTAGTCCTAATCTGCCATATTTGATACTGTAATTTTAAGTGGTAACACTATCTTTAATAATATTCAAGAAGTTATATATGAAATCTTTCCAAGTATCAATAAAGTCAAATATGTAACTTGTATTACAGTATCCTTATTGCTTGTTATTGTAGTGGAACAAAATGTGATGCCGCACTATGAAGTCTATATTCGTCCATTAGAATCTATGTCAACAAATAAATATTCTGGCAAAATATTAACTGTCCTTGAGAAACATAGTTCATTTAGCAAGGATTACAATGAAGTTGTAAAACAGCAGATGATAAAAATGATAGTACTATGTATCTTAATTATTATCGTATGCTAGTATGCAGCTACATTTTAATCATTGCTAAATTACTTGTGATACTCGAATACAGTTTATATGCCGCAAGAATACGTATTTGCTGATGTCGGTTCTCATGGGCGAATACGGACTTCTTACTGTAGCACCACTTTGGATATACTACGGATACTGTAATACAAATTTAATATATGTGTTTGCTGGGAATAAAAAAGAATTTTATATATCTTTTTTTGAAGATAACTTTACCAGGTTTTCTCTTGATTTAAATTACAGTATCCCAATAGATGGACTAACATATATAATTTTGCCAATCATATATAATTTGACTGATTAAAACTACAGTATCCTAATTAAACCCAATTGAGAATATGAACATACTCAATTCTGTTTAAATATCACAGCTTGTTGTATAGCAGCTGCTCTATTTTTCCGCTCCCTTCTTTTCCTTTTTTAAAATCTATATTCGAGTTAATTTATGTATGCCACGTCTTTGGTTACTCCCAACTGTTGCTTTTCTTGGAATGCCAGCTGGATTTTTTCCTGCTTTCTTAAAATAAAATAATGCTAGTTTCTTTAATAGTAGCTTTAAAGTAGCAGACGATATAAAATTATTTAGAGACAACTGTAAATTTTATTATTATTACAGTATCCATTTTTAACTTTTTTAACCTCCACTTTTCTTTTTCAGGTAACCCAAAGCTCCATGGATATCTATGAAAAGAAGTTTCCCATTCTCTCACAAATGCTCAAACTCTACCTCAATTTCACCAAGCTACGATTTGATCATTACAAGCGAGCCGAAATTGATCCGACCATAAAAGAAGAGTTCAATTACAATGACTGTATTCAAATGAATCATTTCGACACCGATAATGGAATGCCAATGTTTAAACAATTTCCATTCTTTGCGGATCTCCCTGGCTCGGATCAATCCGATTTAATTCATCGCTTTCGTGAACCGTTTTTGCTGTTTGAACGAATCTATGATACTTTGAATACTGTCGGATCAAGGTTGGATGACAAACATATTATGCTCCAAAATGGTGACTGTTACAAATTCGAGACTTTAAACAACGCCAAAATTCCTTCGAATCTAAAAAATGTATTCAAGATTATCTTTGCTGCCTGGGAATCCCTGCTGCCTATTCTGCAAAAGATTGAACCGGATATCATTGAAGCGGTATATATTTTTTGTTGTATTTTATGGAATTCTTTTTACTTGAAAAAACCTCTGTCAAAAGAGGGCGAAGAAATGATCCTTCGTGGAAGAATGATGATTCACAAAGAGATGCGAGAATTCTATGGATACGATGAATCTCAATGGGAAAGGATATATGCTTTAAGACATGTTTTGATAATGACTGAAAGGGCCGTGGATCAGTACAAAAAAAGAGCGGAAATTGATAAAATTTAAATTTTGTTATGTTTGTGTATATCTTTGTTTTTATGTAAATTTATGTTGAACTTTAGTAAAATAAATTTTGAATGTGTTATTGTAGATTGGTTGTTGGGGACAAAAATAGAAGATAAAATATGACTAATAACATTCCACAGACGATAGACGAGGGTAAATTAGCATGCTAAAGTTCGTAAACAGCATATCAGACCTTCACCATCTTCTCCCATTACAAGTTTTTGTTTTATCTTTCAAAGGATAAAGTTGCAAATTTTCAGGAACTAAAACATGGAATAAGTCATATCAGTTGCGGTAAAAAGGTAGAAATAGAGATTTTTATCATTGCATAGAAAACAACAGTAAAAAAATATTTTAGTTTTTCAGACAATAACATATCATTTCGACTTTTATAGTTTTTACTTTTCACCAAAGGCGACCTTGTTTTCTATGAATAATATTCGATAAATTTACAGCCTCATATTTCTTATAGTATCCAATTTCAAAATCATTAATAAAATTTTTACTGAAATTTGAAACAGTAAATGTATGGACAGCTTTATTAAAAGCATTTGCGTGTTCAGTTGTTACATTGTCTCCAAATCCCAAATAAAATTTAGCTTCTAGTGAAGCATTTTCCTATAAAAAATTGTACATTTAAAGATTTAAAAAAAAGGAACTTACTAAGATAAAATTACAGTAATCTCCAGGACTTAGGAGTGTGCTAAAATGCTTTAACCCCATTGATTGAATTTTAACAGCTCTGTTTAATCCTGATAATGCAACAGCAGGTAAGTCGTATTTCTGGTTAAAGGAAATCCTGAAAACTCTCTGTGTTATTCTCACGGTTTTTATAGTAAATTCGTTAACATTTATCTATAAAAGAAAAACATTTTTACGTACCCAACGCTATAAGCAGTTGACAACCTCTCTAATATGTATCTCACATTGACAACAGTTCCGTCAGTATTTGTTATTCCACCATTGTCAAAATAAAATTGTTCTACTCTTGATGGATCAACCAAAAATTCAAATTCTTTTTTGGATATTATTTGTTGACAAATAAAAATAAAGCGAACATCACATTTACTTAATCTTGGAACAATAATTTGTTGTAATGTTTCAATACTGGAATTTTTTATTTCTAAACGATTTGTGACGTACAAGTTTGAAAGCGCATTTAAATCATTTTCATTAACACCTCGAATTTGTAAAGACTGTAATAAATATTTTGAAGCTTTAAAATCAGGTGAGATACGCAGTTGATGGCAAATCGGTGTTGAATTTAGAAGAAAAAGGGATTTACAAGACTTAAAAAGCTGAAAATGTATTGTAGCGAAATGTCTTTTTGAAAAGCGATAGGAACATTATGAGTCTCTTTTGAATATTTTTTTATTAAAACTACTAATTAAAAGCCTTATGATTTATTTAACAGCCAAAACTTACTTTCAGTCGCAGCGAAGCTTTCGAACATTTTACGATGTATTGAATAATAGTTTTTGGCAAATCATAATATTGTCTTTCAACATGTTTAAAGATGTTCAAAAAACTACAATTTTGAATTTTTTGGGGTATATCATCATACAAAAAAGATTCTAATTCTTGTAGATTTTGAAACTCGTCATTTTTACAAATATTCTTTTTTATGCTTTCGTATTTTTGTGTCATTTGAATATCGGAAAGAAATAAACGAGTGTATCGATGGTAAATGTTTAGTAATACTTTCAAATTTCGAGTTTTCATTGCATCCATATAAGCTTTCCACAAATTTTTGTTCCAAATTTGTGTTGTTAATTTGCTTTCAATTTTTTGAATTGCAAATTTTGGATCATCCCATTCAAACAAAATTTTAATCCATTCTTCATTGCTTAAGTTATTATTCAATAATTTTTCAGCACATGTTTTAGCTTTTTCGTACTTCTGTAACATGTCTTTAGAAATTGGGATATCTGAAATTTAAGAAATGAAGAAAAAAAAGAAAAAAAAATGGAATGACTTTTATCTCGATAGCGGATTAAAGATTTTGAAGAATCTGTTATTTTTTTGAATCACATCTTTTAATTATAAAAGAAGCCTATCACCTTACTTGAACATTCATCACATTTTTTGAATTCCTTTTCCAATTGAGAATGTGGGAATTTAAGAAAATATTCTTGGCTAATATCACAATCTCGTAAATATTCATAGACTTTGCCAAATAATATTCTCTTTCTTTCAGAATCATACCCATTTACAATGGATTTACTATTAAAAACACATATATGTAAGTATAAATCTGGTATAGATTGTTTGAAATATTTTGAAATATTTACGAATTCATAGAAATGGCGCCTTAAACAAAATGAATTTTGTATTAATAGAGAATACTTGAATGTTTAAAAAACATACTGATAGATTATAACATCCCATATTTCAGGAATTACAGTATAATTATAAACAAAATCATCAAATATTTTCTCTTTCTCTGACACGGTCGAAGCAGTTTTAATATCGGCTTCTAAATTTTTTAAAACATTTAGATATTCAATATCAGGATGTTCGTTTGATTCAGAAAGCATTTTAGTACAAATATGAAAACATTCCATTTGTAAATAATTTATTATAATATATATTCCAAAATAACGACGAGCAGTTAGGGAGAAATTTCTTTTAAGTCACACCTAAAATTGTTTTAGAAAGATTTATTTGGAGATGACTGCAAAACCACACAAGAAAAAATAACATTGAACGACCAACATCGATTAAAAAAAAGAAAAGAAAACCGTTAAAAATTTTCTATTTTACGTGTGTGTGTGTCATTGAAAGAAGCGAACTTCGGATACTTGTTCGTCAAACTTATACCAACTCACAAGGTCGCAACACCTTTGACGTTCTAAAGTAAACTTCTCCGAGAAAAAAAATCTTCTTTGTTTACATAATTTTTAAAATAGCTATTAATTTTTTTTGGTTTGTATTTCTTTAAGAATTTTTTAGCCTTTTTTTTACGACAAATGAAAAATGTTTCTTACAAAAATCTAATAAAAGAAAATATGGATAGAAATATTCAATTTATTTACAAGATTTGTTATTCTAATTTTTTTATTAAAATATCTTTAATTTAGAATACATAAAATATAAACTTTAAAAAAATAAAAACTGTAAGCAACAAGGACAGTTTCTTAAATGTCAAAAGTTACAACAAAGTTTTATTTTGTTTATGTAATTTTTCTTGAAGCCAGTAATAAATCGTTGAATGAGCAGTGCTTGCAAACAAATTAACAATTCCGGTTTCTTCGCAATCACAATCTGATAGTGATTGTATACCCTGAAAAAAGCGGGTAGCATTTATTACATATTTGTGTAAAATATTACATGCAAAACATATGGTTCATCGCTTCTAAATAGCGGGCCCCCAGAATCACCTTTACAGGGAGCCCCTTGACCTTCATGAGCCACTGTAAAACCTGCACACAATGCTCCTAATGGCTCATACCCTGCTGCTTCACAATCTGCCAAACCAACATAGGGAAGATACAGTCGTTTTAAAGCTTGTGAAAACATCCCAGTCTTGGATATTCTTCCCCAACCGATGAATGTCATCTCTGCCGGGGGAAATGCATCACGTGGAGGTAAATCGATTATTACAGATGGAAATTCTTCATCATGAAAATTGATAGGCTTTTTCAAACTAAAAAGATATTAACTATGACAAAATTTGTAACGCAAAAAATGAATGTATTTTTGTTAATAAAATATGTTTTTTGTGGTGGTAACTTGAAAAAATAAAACTTACTTTAGCAAAACAAGGTCGAATCTTCTTTTATCAAGGTCGGGTTCATAAAATGGATGGGGTATCATACTAAGAACTTCATATTCTCGACCACTTAAAAGTTCATGTCCGCCAACTTTAACAAAGTACGAAGTTGCACTAAAAACGTAGATATATAACCTACATTCACAAATTTTTAAATTACACATCTTTTATACAGTGACGGGCTGTAAGAATTTGATCGAAGCTTACAATGGCTCCAGCACATATCGGCATAAAATATCCTTCAGGGGTTTTCTGATAAATTTGAGCGGCAAATTTGTACAATCCACGAGGAGCAAATTCTCCAAAATGAATTGAAACAGGTTCCTAAAATGAAATAAACAATAATATCGTACCAGAAATTTATCGAAATAATTAAAAGAAAAAGTGCTGCTAATCGCATCCGAAGGTTAAGATCACAGGCACGACAAAAAGATTTCTTTTGTTTTCTTTCAAACATGTAAGTGATAGTAGAATTTGAAGAACTTAAGCGTTGAAAAATAAAAATTTTAAATTCAAAAAATGCAAAAAAGGATAGTCGTACTCATGATCAAGTTTAAAAATTACATATAGTTGGCCAAATTATTACTTAACCCTCCATATTGTTATAAAAAAAGACTGTATTTTTCGTTACTCTCTTTTTTTTGTTAGTTTGTTTAACGTTTGTCAAAGATTTTCTTTTTTTTTTACTACATTAAAATGTCTGGGAAACAAAAGAACTTATCTCCAAATTTTTTCCAGTAAAGGTAAAAGTACAGAAAACCGGTAATTATGGTTGAAATGTTTCTCATTTCTTTCAAGAATGAAACTTTGAATAATCCAAAAAACTTGTTACAACAATATTTTTTAAGCTAATAACTTTCCAGCAGCTAACAGCATCAATTACGACAATATACGGAACACTGTTTTCTTTTGCAAGAAAATACAAATGTTGAGAATCCTGATATGAGAGGGCACATATCTTTGTTTCTTTAAATACTAGTCCAGACGGTATTACCAACGCTGATGACACGCCCATTTGCCGCTAACACATGACACAACCCCAGAACACATGATTATGTTATATTTGGAAAAGGACAACGTTCAGTTTCTGCAAAAAATAAAAAAGTTAAAAAAAAAGAATCAAAGGTACAAAATTTTTATGTGGTTTTATTCAATGTCATTCTTTAATCTTTTATTTGATATCAAATTTGAAAGCAGTCATATGCTATCTACACAGTAAAAAAGCGTTCCTCTCTTAATTCAACAAAAAATATTTAAAAAAGACAAACAAAAACTAAGAGCTTTCCAGAAAGCGGAAAATAGTGAAACCAAATATAAATCAAATGTTACATTTTTTTAGAAATTTTTTTCTCGAACAAACGTTCCCTTTTTTAAATAAATAGTAAAAAGACCGGCGAAAAAAAGTCAAAGAATGGGGGTTAATAAACGAAAGAATCTAAAACAGAAAAAAAATTTATTTACATTTATTTCAAATGTAAAAAAGGTTCATTAAAAGAAGATTTTTTCTTATGATTATTGGTACTTCTTTAATTCAAGCACCGAAAGATTCATGTTTTTCTGCAGCCGCTGCAAAAACCATTGTCAATCTTTTTTCAGCTAAAAAAGAACGTCACTACATCAAATTAGAAAATATTCCAATTAGTGTTCACTTCGATGAAATCTCCAAAATTTTTAAAGAGGTATTTGATTTTGCTATTTGTGGCATAAAAATAATTGTTTCTATTATGATAATAAAACCTTTGTTCTGTTTTCAGTTTTTTGACAAAAATCAAGTTCATGGAGTTTCCATCAGTAACTTTAGCCCTCCTCCAAATGTTCGAGCTCGTGTCATGCCAGTAGGACGTATCTGTTTTGGAGGTCTTATGTAACCTATCATTTTTGTGGAAAAAAATTATTGTGCTTTGACGTTTTTCTATGTTATGTTTGAATAAAATTTGAATCATAAATTTATTACTTTTTGTACTGGTAATTACAAAACAAGCTAAAGTGAAAAGTTTCTTCGACGGCTTTTGTTCGTTATTGCTGCAATTAATTTAAAATAATTCCTTTTTATTATATGCACCAATTTTTTTTGTCACTTTGAATTATTTGATTTGAAATCACTGTAATCCCAGATAATGCCATAACAATTTTTTACTTTTTTCTTTGCCTGAAATCACTGTAATCCCAGATAATGCCATAACAATTTTTTACTTTTTTCTTTGCCTGAAATCACTGTAATCCCAGATCATGCCATAACAATTTTTTACTTTTTTCTTTGCCTCAAATCACTGTAATCCCAGATCATGCCATAACAATTTTTTACTTTTTTCTTTGCCTTATAAAACTGTAATCCCAGATCATACCATAACAATTTTTTACTTTTTTCTTTGCCTTAAAATACTGCAATCCCAGATCATGCCTCAACAATTTTTTACTTTTTTCTTTGCCTCAAATCACTGTAATCCCAGATCATGCCATAACAATTTTTTACTTTTTTCTTTGCCTGAAATTACTGTAATCCCAGATCATGCCATAACAATTTTTTACTTTTTTCTTTGCCTCAAATCACTGTAATCCCAGATCATGCCATAACAATTTTTTACTTTTTTCTTTGCCTCAAATCACTGTAATCCCAGATCATGCCATAACAATTTTTTACTTTTTTGTTTGCCTCAAATCACTGTAATCCCAGATCATGCCATAACAATTTTTTACTTTTTTCTTTGCCTTAAAATACTGCAATCCCAGATCATGCCTCAACAATTTTTTACTTTTTTCTTTGCCTCAAATCACTGTAATCCCAGATCATGCCATAACAATTTTTTACTTTTTTCTTTGCCTGAAATTACTGTAATCCCAGATCATGCCATAACAATTTTTTACTTTTTTCTTTGCCTCAAATCACTGTAATCCCAGATCATGCCATAACAATTTTTTACTTTTTTCTTTGCCTGAAATCACTGTAATCCCAGATAATGCCATAACAATTTTTTACTTTTTTCTTTGCCTGAAATCACTGTAATCCCAGATCATGCCATAACAATTTTTTACTTTTTTCTTTGCCTCAAATCACTGTAATCCCAGATCATGCCATAACAATTTTTTACTTTTTTCTTTGCCTCAAATCACTGTAATCCCAGATCATGCCATAACAATTTTTTACTTTTTTCTTTGCCTTATAAAACTGTAATCCCAGATCATACCATAACAATTTTTTACTTTTTTCTTTGCCTTAAAATACTGCAATCCCAGATCATGCCTCAACAATTTTTTACTTTTTTCTTTGCCTCAAATCACTGTAATCCCAGATCATGCCATAACAATTTTTTACTTTTTTCTTTGCCTCAAATCACTGTAATCCCAGATCATGCCATAACAATTTTTTACTTTTTTCTTTGCCTCAAATCACTGTAATCCCAGATCATGCCATAACAATTTTTTACTTTTTTCTTTGCCTTAAAATACTGCAATCCCAGATCATGCCTCAACAATTTTTTACTTTTTTCTTTGCCTCAAATCACTGTAATCCCAGATCATGCCATAACAATTTTTTACTTTTTTCTTTGCCTCAAATCACTGTAATCCCAGATCATGCCATAACAATTTTTTACTTTTTTCTTTGCCTGAAATTACTGTAATCCCAGATCATGCCATAACAATTTTTTACTTTTTTCTTTGCCTCAAATCACTGTAATCCCAGATCATGCCATAACAATTTTTTACTTTTTTCTTTGCCTCAAATCACTGTAATCCCAGATCATGCCATAACAATTTTTTACTTTTTTCTTTGCCTGAAATTACTGTAATCCCAGATCATGCCATAACAATTTTTTACTTTTTTCTTTGCCTGAAATTACTGTAATCCCAGATCATGCCATAACAATTTTTTACTTTTTTCTTTGCCTGAAATTACTGTAATCCCAGATCATGCCATAACAATTTTTTACTTTTTTCTTTGCCTCAAATCACTGTAATCCCAGATCATGCCATAACAATTTTTTACTTTTTTCTTTGCCTCAAATCACTGTAATCCCAGATCATGCCATAACAATTTTTTACTTTTTTCTTTGCCTGAAATTACTGTAATCCCAGATCATGCCATAACAATTTTTTACTTTTTTCTTTGCCTGAAATTACTGTAATCCCAGATCATGCCATAACAATTTTTTACTTTTTTCTTTGCCTGAAATTACTGTAATCCCAGATCATGCCATAACAATTTTTTACTTTTTTCTTTGCCTCAAATCACTGTAATCCCAGATAATGCCATAACAATTTTTTACTTTTTTCTTTGCCTCAAATCACTGTAATCCCAGATCATGCCATAACAATTTTTTACTTTATTCTTTGCCTTAAAATACTGCAATCCCAGATCATGCCTCAACAATTTTTTACTTTTTTCTTTGCCTCAAATCACTGTAATCCCAGATCATGCCATAACAATTTTTTACTTTTTTCTTTGCCTTAAAATACTGCAATCCCAGATCATGCCTCAACAATTTTTTACTTTTTTCTTTGCCTCAAATCACTGTAATCCCAGATCATGCCATAACAATTGTTTACTTTTTTCTTTGCCTCAAATCACTGTAATCCCAGATCATGCCATAACAATTTTTTACTTTTTTCTATGCCTCAAATCACTGTAATCCCAGATAATGCCATAACAATTTTTTAATTTTTTCTTTCCCTTAGAATACTGTAATCCCAGATCTTGTCTTTGCCTCAAATCACTGTAATCCCAGATCATGCCATAACAATTTTTTACTTTTTTCTTTGCCTAAAATCACTGTAATCCCAGATCATGCCATAACAATTTTTTACTTTTTTCTTTGCCTAAAATCACTGTAATCCCAGATCATGCCATAACAATTTTTTACTTTTTTCTTTGCCTCAAATCACTGTAATCCCAGATCATGCCATAACAATTTTTTACTTTTTTCTTTGCCTCAAATCACTGTAATCCCAGATCATGCCATAACAATTTTTTACTTTTTTCTTTGCCTCAAATCACTGTAATCCCAGATCATGCCATAACAATTTTTTACTTTTTTCTTTGCCTCAAATCACTGTAATCCCAGATCATGCCATAACAATTTTTTACTTTTTTCTTTGCCTCAAATCACTGTAATCCCAGATCATGCCATAACAATTTTTTACTTTTTTCTTTGCCTCAAATCACTGTAATCCCAGATCATGCCATAACAATTTTTTACTTTTTTCTTTGCCTCAAATCACTGTAATCCCAGATCATGCCATAACAATTTTTTACTTTTTTCTTTGCCTCAAATCACTGTAATCCCAGATCATGCCATAACAATTTTTTACTTTTTTCTTTGCCTCAAATCACTGTAATCCCAGATCATGCCATAACAATTTTTTACTTTTTTCTATGCCTCAAATCACTGTAATCCCAGATCATGCCATAACAATTTTTTACTTTTTTCTTTGCCTCAAATCACTGTAATTCCAGATCATGCCATAACAATTTTTTACTTTTTTCTTTGCCTCAAATCACTGTAATCCCAGATCATGCCATAACAATTTTTTACTTTTTTCTTTGCCTCAAATCACTGTAATCCCAGATCATGCCATAACAATTTTTTACTTTTTTCTTTGCCTCAAATCACTGTAATCCCAGATCATGCCATAACAATTTTTTACTTTTTTCTTTGCCTCAAATCACTGTAATCCCAGATCATGCCATAACAATTTTTTACTTTTTTCTTTGCCTCAAATCACTGTAATCCCAGATCATGCCATAACAATTTTTTACTTTTTTCTTTGCCTCAAATCACTGTAATCCCAGATCATGCCATAACAATTTTTTACTTTTTTCTTTGCCTCAAATCACTGTAATCCCAGATCATGCCATAACAATTTTTTACTTTTTTCTATGCCTCAAATCACTGTAATCCCAGATCATGCCATAACAATTTTTTACTTTTTTGTTTGCCTCAAATCACTGTAATTCCAGATCATGCCATAACAATTTTTTACTTTTTTCTTTGCCTCAAATCACTGTAATTCCAGATCATGCCATAACAATTTTTTACTTTTTTCTTTGCCTCAAATCACTGTAATCCCAGATCATGCCATAACAATTTTTTACTTTTTTCTTTGCCTCAAATCACTGTAATCCCAGATCATGCCATAACAATTTTTTACTTTTTTCTTTGCCTCAAATCACTGTAATCCCAGATCATGCCATAACAATTTTTTACTTTTTTGTTTGCCTCAAATCACTGTAATCCCAAATCTTGTCATAACAATTTCTGACTTTTATCTTTGCCTTATAAAACTGTAATCCCAATTAATGCCATAACAATTTTTTACTTTTTTGTTTGCCTTAAAATCACTGTAATCCCAGATCATGCCTCAACAATTTTTTACTTTTTTCTTTGCCTCAAATCACTGTAATCCCAGATCATGCCATAACAATTTTTTACTTTTTTCTTTGCCTCAAATCACTGTAATCCCAGATCATGCCATAACAATTTTTTACTTTTTTCTTTGCCTCAAATCACTGTAATCCCAGATCATGCCATAACAATTTTTTACTTTTTTCTTTGCCTCAAATCACTGTAATCCCAGATCATGCCATAACAATTTTTTACTTTTTTCTTTGCCTTAAAATACTGCAATCCCAGATCATGCCTCAACAATTTTTTACTTTTTTCTTTGCCTCAAATCACTGTAATCCCAGATCATGCCATAACAATTTTTTACTTTTTTGTTCGCCTTAAAATACTGCAATCCCAGATCATGCCTCAACAATTTTTTACTTTTTTCTTTGCCTCAAATCACTGTAATCCCAGATCATGCCATAACAATTTTTTACTTTTTTCTTTGCCTCAAATCACTGTAATCCCAGATCATGCCATAACAATTTTTTACTTTTTTCTATGCCTCAAATCACTGTAATCCCAGATAATGCCATAACAATTTTTTAATTTTTTCTATGCCTCAAATCACTGTAATCCCAGATAATGCCATAACAATTTTTTAATTTTTTCTTTCCCTTAGAATACTGTAATCCCAGATCTTGTCTTTGCCTCAAATCACTGTAATCCCAGATCATGCCATAACAATTTTTTACTTTTTTCTTTGCCTCAAATCACTGTAATCCCAGATCATGCCATAACAATTTTTTACTTTTTTCTTTGCCTCAAATCACTGTAATCCCAGATCATGCCTCAACAATTTTTTACTTTTTTCTTTGCCTCAAATCACTGTAATCCCAGATCATGCCATAACAATTTCTTACTTTTATCTTTGCCTTATAAAACTGTAATCCCAATTAATGCCATAACAATTTTTTACTTTTTTGTTTGCCTTAAATCACTGTAATCCCAGATCATGCCATAACAATTTTTTACTTTTTTCTTTGCCTCAAATCACTGTAATCCCAGATCATGCCATAACAATTTTTTACTTTTTTCTTTGCCTCAAATCACTGTAATCCCAGATCATGCCATAACAATTTTTTACTTTTTTCTTTGCCTCAAATCACTGTAATCCCAGATCATGCCAGAACAATTTTTTACTTTTTTCTTTGCCTCAAATCACTGTAATCCCAGATCATGCCATAACAATTTTTTACTTTTTTCTTTGCCTCAAATCTCTGTAATCCCAGATCATGCCATAACAATTTTTTACTTTTTTCTTTGCCTCAAATCACTGTAATCCCAGATCATGCCATAACAATTTTTTACTTTTTTCTTTGCCTCAAATCACTGTAATCCCAGATCATGCCATAACAATTTTTTACTTTTTTCTTTGCCTCAAATCACTGTAATCCCAGATCATGCCATAACAATTTTTTACTTTTTTCTTTGCCTCAAATCTCTGTAATCCCAGATCATGCCATAACAATTTTTTACTTTTTTCTTTGCCTCAAATCACTGTAATCCCAGATCATGCCATAACAATTTTTTACTTTTTTCTTTGCCTCAAATCACTGTAATCCCAGATCATGCCATAACAATTTTTTACTTTTTTCTTTGCCTCAAATCACTGTAATCCCAGATCATGCCATAACAATTTTTTACTTTTTTCTTTGCCTCAAATCTCTGTAATCCCAGATCATGCCATAACAATTTTTTACTTTTTTCTTTGCCTCAAATCACTGTAATCCCAGATCATGCCATAACAATTTTTTACTTTTTTCTTTGCCTCAAATCACTGTAATCCCAGATCATGCCATAACAATTTTTTACTTTTTTCTTTGCCTCAAATCACTGTAATTCCAGATCATGCCATAACAATTTTTTACTTTTTTCTTTGCCTCAAATCACTGTAATCCCAGATCATGCCATAACAATTTTTTACTTTTTTGTTTGCCTCAAATCACTGTAATCCCAAATCTTGTCATAACAATTTCTTACTTTTATCTTTGCCTTATAAAACTGTAATCCCAATTAATGCCATAACAATTTTTTACTTTTTTGTTTGCCTTAAATCACTGTAATCCCAGATCATACCATAACAATTTTTTACTTTTTTGTTTGCCTCAAATCACTGTAATCCCAGATCATACCATAACAATTTTTTACATTTTTCTTTGCCTCAAAAAACTGTAATCCCAGATCATACCATAACAATTTTTTACTTTTTTCTTTGCCTTATAAAACTGTAATCCCAATTAATGCCATAACAATTTTTTACTTTTTTCTTTGCCTTAAAATACTGTAATCCCAGATCTTGTCATAACAATTTTTTACTTTTTTCTTTGCCTCAAATCACTGTAATCCCAGATCATGCCTCAACAATTTTTGGCTTTTTGTTGTTTTTCCGCAAAAGGCTTTTTTATTGTAATTCATCGAAAATGTTTTTGAAAGTTGTGCAGGTGTATTCAGCAGACTTAATTGGTTTTTGTTAATTTTTTATTATTATGAGAAGAAAATTATATAAGTATAAAATGAATTTAATAAAAACCACGTCTTTTTGTGCATTGGGTTAATTGCTGCTTCAATTTTCTTTTTCATCCATGTTCTTTTTTCCTCTTTTTGGCAGATCTTCGATTTTTTTTATTGTAACAACATGTCCAAGTCCAAGTTGATCATCAAAATCTGCCAGATAATTAAACGGGAAATGATAGAAAAATTATTAAATTGGGAACTGAAAATGCTAAAACTCAAAATCCGAAATTAAATTAAAAAATAAAATTTTCAGTGTTTTTCGACAGTAAAATGTTGAACAGCTGTTACACTATCACAACTCTTTGGGTCGGTAATACGATAAAATTTTATTAATTAAAATCCGATATTAAATTAAAAATCTAAATGTTCAGCATTTTTTGATTTTTAAACTCTGTTTAACAGACAACTTTGTGTTACTTATAGATACTTTTCTTCCAACATTTGCGAACAAATTTTTGTCTTTCATTGCTTTTTTCCTTCTTGCCGAAAAAAATCAATAACACCGAACTAACAAAAAAATAAGAAAGTAGAAAAATAAGACGATTTTAATTATAAGATTGACCGAACACGAAGAAATAAATTTCGAAATCTTTGTGGTCCCACATTTTTAAGCACAATTTCATCCATTTTTCGCTTTCTCTTTTTTGTTTTGGAAATGAAATTACACTAATAAGGTAAAACAAAAACTCCAAGATATTTTCATAAACATTAAAGGTTCAACAAATTCGGCCTTAGAGAGAAAAAAAAACGGAGCCATGCTGGACATAAAAAAATTAAAAAAGATTAAATGTGGATAAATTTTATATGCGCATGAACGATAATTAAACGGGAAATGATAGAAAAATTATTAAATTGTGGGAATTGGAAATACTAAAACTCAAAATCCGAAATTAAATTAAAAAATAAAATTTTCAGTGTTTTTCGACAGTAAAATGTTGAACAGCTGTTACACTATCACAACTCTTTGGGTCGGTAATACGATAAAATTTTATTAATTAAAATCCGATATTAAATTAAAAATCTAAATGTTCAGCATTTTTTGATTTTTAAACTCTGTTTAACAGACAACTTTGTGTTACTTATAGATACTTTTCTTCCAACATTTGCGAACAAATTTTTGTCTTTCATTGCTTTTTTCCTTCTTGCCGAAAAAAATCAATAACACCGAACTAACAAAAAAATAAGAAAGTAGAAAAATAAGACGATTTTAATTATAAGATTGACCGAACACGAAGAAATAAATTTCGAAATCTTTGTGGTCCTACATTTTTAAGCACAATTTCATCCCTTTTTCGCTTTCTCTTTTTTGTTTTGGAAATAAAATGACACTAAAAAGCTCAAACAAAAACTCCAAGATATTTTCATAAACATAAAAGGTTCAAAAAATTCGGCCTTAGAGAGAAAAAAAACGGAGCCATGCTGGACATAAAAAAATTAAAAAAGATTAAATGTGGATAAATTACATATGCGCATGAGCGATGAATAAACGGGAAATGATAGAAAAATTATTAAATTGTGGGAATTGGAAATACTAAAACTCAAAATCAGAAATTAAATTAAAAAATAAAATGTTCCGTGAATTTCGATAGTAAAATGCTGTTCAACATAAACTTTGTGTTACTCATTGATACTTTTCTTCCAACATATTTTCGCACATTTTGGTCTTTCATTGGTTTTTTTCCTTTTTGCCGAAAAAAATCAATAACACCGAACTAACAAAAAAAATAAGAAAATAGAAAAAAGACGACGATTTTCATAAAAAAAGGGCGATAACGAAGAAATGAATTTCGAAATCTTTGCGGTCCTACATTTTTAAGCAAAAATTCGTTCCTTTTCCGCTTTCTCTTTTTTTGTTTGTTTTGAAATAAAATGACGTTAAAACGCTAAAACAAAATTCCCATTTATTTTCTTAAACATAAAAAATTCAACAAATTGGGCCTTAACATATGACTTTTAGTGTTTGTACTTTTTTTCGCCTGTTTTTACAAGCTTTTGATCTTTCTTTGCTGTGGGTTTTATTGCATCATTCAAATGTTGCGAGACAGGTCACCTTCTGTAATGAAAAGGATGATGTTCGCGACAACACTAAAAAGATCAGAGAATTCTGTTTATTGAAACTATAGTAGAACTTTTATGACTCAATTCTAGTAATTGGTCTTCCCAATTCGTTGAAAACATGTTTTTTCTGAGAAACACCCAAAAACAGATTTATTAATTTTTGAGTTAAATAAGTATAAAAATTATTATAGTAAAATAACAAAAAAATGATAAACTACAGTATCAACGAATTTAAAAGTTCATTGATTCCCTTGTTTGATTAAAATTTTTGTTTATTGTGAAGATGGTAACCATGAATCGAGGAGTTCAAAAATTATTTTCAACATTTATTTTTTCAGTTAAAACTAAAACATTTAAAATCCTTTTTTTCTTTCAAAATTTTTCGACTGTTTGAAGTTCAAACAGCACTTCTGCAACAATCATCACATGCGTTATTGAATATTTTTTATTTTTAAAAAAACACAGAGAAACACATTTTGCTCTTTCCAAAAACAAAAAAATTAAAAAAGTTCTTTTGCGATTGTTGAAATATTTTCACTGTGCAACATTTTTTTGCTCTTATGAATTTTTAATATTATTTAATACCAAAGAAACGGTTTCAATTAAGATAAAAAAAGTTGCCGACCATGGAAAAAACAGGAGTTTTAAAAAGGAGAAATATTTATTTATCTCATCAATGATAAATTGAACATTAGAAAAAAAATTGGAATTCCATCAATGAACCCTTCAAGTGGTCAAAAATCTGTGAATTCTTGCCTATAAGGTATTTTTTTCAAAAATTCAACATGAAAATAATAAAAAAGTGTCATTCTATTGTTCCGTTTTTAGGTACTTTAAAATTTATTTTATATATAAATTGCAATGTAATTTTGTGTGTCAAACAATAAAATGTTTTAAAGAAAATATAATTATTTTTCAGTAATGGTTTTATTATTCCTCTCTTCTTGTTTGTGCTCAATTAAACTTCGCTTATCCATGTCGGTATGTATTTTTAAATAAATTTAGAACAAAAAATTCAAAAAACTTTCCCAAGAAAGAAAAACAAAGGGGATCTATTTTTTGCTGTAGAAAAAAATTTGTTTTCCATTGGTGTAAAAAAAGACGACCTATGGATTTTTGAAAGAAAAAAACGCGATAAATTCAAAGACACCATTGACCAAAAATTTTGGTTTATCATAAAAGGAAAAGCATCAATTTATTCCGTCTTTTTTACGACAAAACTAAAATAAACATTTTGTGGTGTAAGGCTTTCACCTTTTCACCTTTTTGCAATGGAAAAATTACACAAAATAAAAATTTTTATTACGTTGTTTTTGATACGTCTTATTTTTCTTTAATAATGTTGTGATGATCTCACCACAAAATAAAGGTGAATAATTATTTGTTAGAAATTAATACACTTTTTACATTTAACTATTAAAATCTGGGCTGAAAAAGAATCAAAAGCAACAGCTCTTTGTGTAACAAAATATACATTATGCTCTTTCCAAAAACTGAAAAATGTCAATGAAAACATTAGAAAAAAGTTTGGATATTCACGAATGAATCCTGTTAAAAGTCAGTATATCTTTACCTGAAATAGAGCAGCTTTGTGTCATAAAAGTAATGAATTATACTTTTTTTTAAAACTCATTCACCTAATCCAGTTGGGGTTTTCTTGAAAAAAATTTTTACATTTTTATGTAAATTTTTTGATACAATGCATGACTTGATTATGCTGAAAATGACATATCCGCCCACAAAAACTTTTTATTCTTCATTTTTTGTGACGTCGTGAGAAGGTTGTGGTTGTTGCAAGTTGCGGTTGCTGCAGATTGATATTTGACAGAATTATGGATCCAACAAAGCTCGTAAGTTATTTTATTTGAACATGCTTTTTTTATTAATTGTATACTTTTAGATTATTGAACATCCATTTTCAATTGAAGAGAAATTCAAAAAAGCTGATCTTGAAAAAATGAGGGTTACGAAGGATGCATTTTGTGGACGTTCCATGAATTTTGCTTATAAAGAAGGCAGTGCTATATATTTGGTTGTGTGTGACAAAATATTTGATGGAAATAATGGAATATTTGGAATTTATTTATTCGTTAACCTCGGAAATGTTCGTCAAATAAAAGCAAAATATCGGATCTCTCTTCAATCAATCAATAATGCTCTTGATTGTGACTATGTTTTTAAAAATTCTACTGGAATTGGGATGAATGTTTTGAACAGCATGTATTTTCATCCTGACTTCTTTGTTAATGATGAATTAATTGTAAAAATTGATGGAACTATGATTTTTGAACGACCTTTAATTTCCGTATGTAAAACCCGTGTTTTATGAAGTAATTTTTTTTATTTTTTAGATATCTTCTTTTCCAATCAATATTCGATGGAATTTTAAAGAATCTGAAGTCAAGGAAAAAGTCTTAACAAATGGATATTTGATGACCTCCAAATTCCAGATTTCTTCAAATTCTACATCAAAATATTTTCTTAAGCTTTATCCAAATGGAATCAATGAAGAAACGCGTGGAGAAGTTATAATCATTTTGCTTGTTGAACTTGGAAAAGGAGAGAAAATTGATGTATACAATACTTTATCATGTGGAAATTTCTCAAAAAAATTTTGTAATTTGTTTAAAAAAGATGATGATGGAGGTGGTCCTACACTTTGTTCAACTGATGAATTATTTCTTCCTTCAAAACGATGCTTTGTTAATGGAGGAATGACTTTGAAATTGAAATCAAATTTTATTATTAAAAAAGAAGAATCTGTACTCAAATTATCTGGACTTTCGAGCAAAAGATTCAAAAATAAAAAAGATTTTAAGCTTGTCATTGATAGAAAAGATATTCCGGTATGTTTGTTTTACATTGGATACAAAAGGCAGAAATTTAAACTTTTCTTGAGTTATGTTTTACACAATCATCAAGTTTATTTTAATTTTTGTCTTACAAGGGAACCGATCCAACTGTAACACGCAGATTGGAACGTTATATACTTTATCGTGTTCCCCATGAGTTCAAACTTATTCACCGTAATTATTAGCTGCCCTAAACCGCAAGTGCCATTTTCGTCTTGTTTCAGTTTTACCCTGTATATTTTCATATTGTCCAATTCTAATATCGTTAAATTATTTTTTTCTGTTATCTGATTTTCTCAAAGCAATTAATAGTTAAAAAGGGTCATGTAAGTGATAAATAATACATTTCTAACCATATCAAACCTTTAAAAACAAAATAAGAAATTTTTAAGATATTAGAAAGAATTGGACAATATGCCAATGTTTAGGGTATACCTAAAATAAGCTGAAAATTACACTTGCGGGTTAGGGCAGCTAATAATTACGGCGATAAAGTTTGAACCCATAGGGAACACGATAAAGTACATAACGCTCCAATCTGCGTGTTACAGTTGAATCGGTTCCCTTGTTAGGGCCACTTCCGTATACCATAAAAGAAAAATATGTACCCTAAGAAAAAAATTACTCAACTTTCATGATCTAAATTTTGTAAAGCATGACTCATGAAAACCCTCGTGTGTCTACTTTTTATATCGATTTCCGGTTACGGTAATTACCAAAATAAATTTTAGGTTCATAAAAGTCTGTTAATTGAAAGCTCACAATATTTTTCATGGACATTCAATTCAAAATCAAAAGACGCAACAAAAAAACAAATGGTCATTTCTGGTTTCTCTTTCAAAACTGTCGATATTGCAATCAAACTTTTGTATTGTATTTCTCCAAATTTATCTCTTCCAGATTTGATTCCACTTTTGTACTTTTCTGATAAATATATTATCACTGATATCAAGGTTTGTAATTTTTTTGAAGTTTTCATTTAACGAATTTTATATCTTTAAGGCACTTGTTGAAAATTGTTTGTTGAAAAATATTTTCGAATCCAATGTTTGTCAACTAATTCATTTTTCAACAATTTTTTATGCTTCAAAACTTCGTCAAAAAAGTATTCAATTCTTGCTTCAATGTTTGCGAAAACCATCTCCGGTCGATGATTTGGATCTTCTTGATAAAGATGTTTGCCTTCAACTTTTATCCAAAGCTTTCTGTCAAACTTGTCATTTTTAAATTTTTAACAAATAATTGCTATAACTCTCCACAATTTATAATATTGAAATAATTTTATGAAAAAAATAAAAATTTCAAACTGTATTTTTGTTACTGGCATATTCAATTGTTGGCAAAATTAAAAGTATTCATTACCAAACAATGAATGAAACACAATTTTCTTATAAGATATAATAAATGCGTAGGAATAGATGCTCTTTATAATTTTTTTCTTGTTAATGTAATTTGACATCTCAATAAAAAATGACCACTCCATTTTTTCCACGCACGACGAAATTAATATCTGTTACTTTTGATGTGCTTAAACATAAAAAAAGAATTCTTTTTGTTTTCTGAAAAAAAATAATAAAATATTCAAAAAATGAATTTACAAAAGAGTTGTGCTTGAATACAAAAGATATCAAAATGAATGATAGAAAAAAGTTTGTTTGGAAAAACTACCCTTGTTTATTGATGTAATTTTTAGGCACACAACTTAAGAGGCTGTCTGGCTAATTTTTTCACTTTATAAGGGAGGCCATTACACAAAATTTAAAAAATTTTCAAATTTCGCCTTCAAATTTTCAGAGGTCGTTGGCATAGGTCTCTGAATGCTTAAAAGCAAAGCAAAAAATTTATTAGTTTATGTGAAAATTTTGTTTTTTTTGTGGGTAGTGTGATGGTATAAGTCACTTCGTTTGCTAAAAAATGATATGTGAACCAGTTTGTCTGTCCATCAGCCCACAAGACAAAAAACCAACCCCTTTATTGAGCAGAAAATTTTCGATCAATAAAAATTCGGAAGAGAAAAGCTCAAAAACATATTAGTTTTTGCATAAAAATGTCTCTCAGTTGCAAAAAATGATTATTTTTTATTTCTTTTTGAATATTTTATTTAAGTTTTAATCATTCTGTAAAATCATTAAAGCTGATAAAAATGTTGAAGTAGATTTTTTTCTTTTTTTCATTCATACTGGATTCTTATCTTCAAAACAATAGTAAAAAATTTTCCAAATCTTTAGGTATATCATATTTATTTACCAGTTTTTGCCCACTCTTTTAACTTTCTATAATTAAAAATAAAAGTTCAGGTACATTTATCAAACTAAAAATTCAAAAAACAAACAAGAAAAAAATCTTTAAAGGGACTGTCGCAGCCACTGAAAAAAGACGTTGCCTGATTTAGCTAAAAGTGGTTTAAACACAAAAGAAAGGCAATGATTGTCTTCTTTGTCCATCATAAAACCAAACATTCAGTATGTGTTTTTTTCTCTAAAAGATTCTATGAGAAAATTGCGTTCATCAAAGTCTTGAAATATTTTTGTACTTTTATAGTCGTAATAAAAAAAAGTTGAAGGCATAAATAAGATGTATTCCTTCAACTTTTATCCAAAGCTTTCTGTCGAACTTGTCAATAATATTTCTATGCAAATAACAATTTTTCGTATTTTCCAATGATATCATGTTTTACGGTATCTGAATTATTTTGATGTGTAAATAAATAATCGAAAAATTATGCAAAATTTAAATTTTTTAAAATACCGTTTTGGACACTTGTGGTTTTCCTTTAATAATGTTGTAATTCAATTCATCTTGTTTTTGTTTAATTATGTGTCAGATATTGATATAACCTTTGTTAATCAATTATTAATATCAGGAAAAAAATCAAAAAGCAAAAAATTCAAAAACAACTTTTGCTTTCGTTAAAAACAAAAAAGTGAACACAAAATTTATTACACGCTGCAACAAGAAAAAGCTCTTTTATTTTGTGTAATAAAAGCATCCTGTTTATTAGAAAGCAAACAAAAAATCGTAAAATAAAAGTTTCAGCAACTGCGGTTTTTTTTGCTGTTTAGAAAAATTTTATTTTTGAATATTTATGACTTTTTTTCCAGATGTCAATCGTTAACCGATTAATGAACAAAAAAGTATGAATTATTTGTCATGAAAATCATTTCTATTACGGATTGATAAAAAATTTACCGGGGCGTTTTTAATCTCAAAATACACAATTGCAAATTCATTTATTTTCGAAAACTATCAAAGAAGCAAAAAATTGTACTTCGTCATGTAAAAAATATCTAAAAATTTTAGCAAACAATTTAAAAAACTCAGACCCACAAAAAATGAAAAAAATTGACATTCGATTTATCGACAGCAAGAAAACGTTTTTTTGTTTGAAAAAATCTTTGTCAAATTTTGTTATGAGAATGAAAGATCAAAACGTTAGATTTTTGATTATTTGACATTTACGAAAGTCATTTTGTTCAATCATCATATTCGACAAACATTTCGCAATATTTGTTATTATTAACAGCAATGCAGATGAAGAAAAAATACAGAAAGTGCACTTTAAAGTGTATATTTTTTATTATTTATTTTACACTCAAAAAGAGTGAAGCACATGAAATTTAATTTTTTTCGAACTCAAGGACTAAAAACTTTGAGAAAATAAAAAATTAAACAATTTGTTTTTGTAACTTGAAACTCATCCCATTTCACCACTAAAATAGTGTTTGATTTTTCAACAACTTTTGTTGAGATTGGTTTTCTTTTATTTTTAACTAAATTTATTTATAAATTGAAGGAAAAAATATATTATTAGATACAACTATAACCCTACTACAATTAACTCTTACAATTTAATGTTTCATTGGTACAAATTATTTTACATAGTTAGTTTTTAAGTGTTACAGTACACTAAAGCAATATCTAATTTTAAAATCAAAGATTTATATAGTTCAAGGCATTTAAATGTTATGATATAAACAGATCAAAGTTATTCAGGCCATAAAATTTATATATTTGGAGAAGCCAAGTGACTTGTTTTTTTTGTAAATCTTGCAAAGGTAAGAATTTAAATTAATAAAAAATAATTATTGTGGATTTTAACGTTCGAGGAGTTTGACATGAAATTATTTCAAGCAAAATCAGACATTGATTTGTTACAGAAAAATTAAAAAAATAACAAAAAACCAAAAATTCAAATATAATTGTTAAACCATACTTTTTTCCTTAAGAAATGCTGGCGACAACACTGAAATGAAATTTTTAGTGTATTTTAAAAAGTGTTTTTGTCACCAAAGATTTCCGATAGTTCATCATCAAAAAAAATTTAATTTGCTTTTTCTTTGGCCAACAAAAAAATTAATTTTAGGAACGATTCTGTTTTGTTATTTTAGTATTTTTATCAAGGCCGTAGGCAGAAAAAAATTTTGGGGTGGGCATTTTCATTTCAGGGGGCACGCCTTTGATCTTTTGCCGCCTTAACACGGCGGCGGCAAAAGATCATAGGATTTTTTCGATTTTGGGGGGCACAGGTACCGAATTCCCCCCCCCCCCCCTAAATACGGCCTTGATTTTTATTCATAAAGAAAACTAATATCTGCAAAATAATCTTGAATAAAAATCGCATAAATTTCTTTTACATGTTTGTTATTATTCTATTTATATTTTAAAAGTTTTACAATGATAAAAAAACATGGTGTTGCAAGAAGTGCAAGTGCATTTTTTAATTAATGTTGAATATTCCCTGTTTCCACATTATTGTTAAAAAAATTCATTTCGTTAAAACATACTTTCTAATTTTATATTAATCACCACAATTTTTGTTGATGTCCAAATTATTTTTTAAAAAACAAAATATTTAAAAATTATCTCTACTAAAACAGTGCTTAAATTAAAAAAAATAAAATGAAAGAAAAAAGTTTGTCTGAAAAATACTGCCTTTTGTTTAATGATGCAATTTTTAGACACAAAACTTAAACAAAGTAAAAAATTTATTAATCAAAATGAAAATCCTGTTCAATTATCATTTTTGTGGAGAGTGTGATGGTATAAGCCACCTCATTAACCAAAAATAATATGAAAACCAATTTGTCCGTCCATCGGCCCACAACACAAAATACCAACCCCTTTATAGAACAGAAAATTTTCGACCAATAAAAATATGGAAGAGAAAAGATCGAAAACATTTTAATTTTTCCATAAAAATGTCTCACAGTTGCAAAAAATGATTCTTTTTTTTATTTCTTTTTGAATATTTTATTTAAGTTTTAATGTTCATAGTGTTGTTGTAAACGAAATAAAAATCAATCTTGTTTTTAGTCGAAACCTATTCCATTGGCAGTAAACCTTTATAATTAGAACAAATACAAAAATTCCGAAAATAACTCTCTCAATATTGCTGCCGTAGAGAACCAAAAAAGTGAAAAGACAATTTATTTCACGGCAGCAACAAAAAAGAAACATTTTTATTTGATGTAATAAAAGCATCCTGTTTTTTGAGCAGGCAAACGAAAATCACACAGTCAGAATGTCTCGCAACATCGTTTTTTAGCAGTTTGCAAAAATTTTCTGCAAATAAATTTATTTTGTTTTGAATATTTATGACTTTTTCCAAGATCTTCGTTTTGTAAATAAAATCTCACACTTAAAGATTCATGCAACACAATGAAAAATCAAATAATTAGCAAGAACCGAAAAGACAAGCTGATTTTGTTCCTTATAAATTACTCATGTTTTTTTAATTAAATGTTTTAAAGAAAAAATAATTGTTTTTAATTTTTTAATGAATCATTGTCAAAATAAAAAGTTTCTTTTTTGCTTCTTTTTTCTATCGATCGCGAAAGAGACACATTTTTCATCCCTGTTGAAATTAAGACATCGTGCCCACTCTTTCCACATTTACCACACTTTTGTGGTCAAAACATAGAGTTTTAACTGCATCAGATGTTGGGTATGTTTACGGTAAGAAGGATTCCAGAATTTAATGATTATTAAAGAGCCATTCATTTATCATTCTTCTTTTTCCGCAACATTTCTTTGTTTTCATCTCCACATTTTATAATTTAAAAACGATTTTGGGACAAAAATTCAAAACAGAATTTCTGCAAATAAGCATGCTCAAATGTTAATTAAAAGATGCGAAACTGAAAAAAAACATATTTTTCGTAGGAATCAAAACATTTGTCACTTTTCAAAAAACTAAAAAAAGAAAAATAACTTTTAAACAACTGTTAAAACATTTTCGATGTTCAGTATTTTTTTTTGCTCTGTTGAAATATTTTATTAATCTATTTTTTATAAACTTTTTTTGCTTCAACTCCTCAAACAGCAAATAGAAAGAATAATCATTAATAAACTTAAATATCATATTTGCAATCCTGCCAATTAAATATTGCTCTTGGTTTTGGCAAGAGAGCAATAAAAAAAGACACTGATCACCAGGAAAAATTGCCGACAAAAAGTTTGAGAAATAAAAAAAGTCCGCCTCCTTCCTTTACTTTCATAAAAAGTTCTGCAAAAAAGTGGAACAAAATTTTTTACAAATTTTTAGTTTTTTGATCGGCAATAAGTTGTGATTCAAAAACATAAAAAAATGCAAAGAAAAGCATTTTGAAAAGCGAAACGCATTCTTTTCTTTGAATCTTTGAATAAAACATTTTGTAAGTTAGTTTTTTTTGGAATAAATGAAGCTGGAAAAGAAATTTTTTTGACATCGTTTTTAATATTTTGTGGTGTTATTTGAAACATTTTTGAAGTTATTTTTGTATTTGTAAAGTTGCAAACAACATGCTGAAAATTTAAATAAAACAGTTGGCCAAATGAAAATCAGTCAGTAATAAATAAGTTTAAATTGATTGCTTTTACGTTTTAAAATGATTTAAAAAAATTTTTTATCAAAAATTTCATTGATATTATTGCCGATCACGTTGCACTGATCAACTGCTTTTCTTTTCGCACTAACGAACGATGTCCTATGTATGCAACTTTTGATTTTGAAAGGAGCGGGTTTTTTGGCAAAGTGTGTGCGAGAATTCGTGAGCATTTTATGAAACAAATTTTTCTACAGTTTTTTGGTGAAGACAAAAAACAAAGCAAATAAGTTGAAGTAAGAGATGTAAGATACTAAAACTAAGATCAATTTATTTTTAAATTGATCTTTTTGGTCTTTCTTCCATTTTTGGCTTTTTTTTCGCTGGTCTACTTAAAAAATTTTAGCGCCAAAAATAAGTTTTTTTTGAGTTTTAAAAAAAAACATTGTGTCATAATATTTTTTATTTTAATTAATTTGTAATATTTTTAAATTTAAAAAAGTTAACTATATATTATATTTTAGACACAAAATGGTTGTTGAACTGATAAAAAATGATAAAAATGGCCAGCTTCAATGTCTTGGAAGATGCAAATTAAACATAGACTCTGTCTCAAAGGTTTTACTTGTTGAACCTGTCAATGAAGGTAGGATTTTTATTTTATGTTATAAAAAAATTAATAAAAATACATTTCTAGAGTTTAAAATGCTTTTTGCATATTTCAAATGGCAATTTTTTGCAAAAGAGGTTTGACTTTTTTTCATTTTTACTCTTTGTGGATATTAAATATGTTAAAATTTAGAATATTTGATTTGTTTTTGGTGAAAATGATTTTCAAGATCTTGCTCTTATTTTTGATGATGCTAAAAATTGCAAGAAAGTTTATGATTTTCTTCTTAAACATAAGGTCAGTTGGTTTTTTTACATGAATATTACTTTTTTGATGCAGTTTAGATTATTTTTGTTTTTAGGCACTTTCTGGTAGCTTTGAACTTATTCGAGTACGTTTTTTGTCAAAATTATTCAACACAATTTCAAAATGCAATGACTCTAATTCAAAAATGATGAAATTATTATTTCTAAAATGGATTGAAAATTTTGAAGAAAAAGATAAAACTGAAATTATTCAAATTTTGAAGGACAATAATGTTTATAATATGATTTTCACATGTAAACCTGAAAGCAAAGGGTAAGTAATCACAAAGAATTTAAATTTTTTTTAAAATGTTTCCTGTGAAATAAAAATCGACTTTGTTTTTAGCCGAATTCTTCGACAGCGAAAGCTTCAAGATATTTGTGATAAAGAAGAAGCTGCTAATGGAAATAATAAAAATGCCTGCAAAAATCAATCAGTTGTTGGCAAAAAGCTTCTTCGAACAAACAATAAAAATTTGAAACGGTAAGCGATACAATATTTATCTTTGATCCCAAGAGTATAAAAAATAGGATTCAGTTAGGGTAGATTTTAAGGAAAGAGAATGCGTGTTCCCCATATGGCATGGCCAAAGGACCATTTTTCAATTCCCGTCTTGGGACGGGACTAGACTAAAAATATGGTCCTGGTCCCGCCCTCGAAACAAAGACATTTTTGTTAAAATTTGCCTTGGTAATTTTTTTAAATCCAAAAAAATCGAGTCCCGTCTTCCCAAAGGGACTGGACTTGCAGGGTCCCAGCGATTCTTCCATGACCACTGTGCTTTCACAAAACACTTTAGCGACTTAACAGCCTCCTGATAAAAATAAATATATTTCTAGACGACGCTCGAATCAAAAACCCTCTTCAAACAAAATCATTGAATCTCCAAACTTTGAAGTGCTCAAATATGTTATTAATGGAATTTCAAAAACGAAGCTTACTGTATTTTCATCATCGAATCAAAAATTATGCCACGAATATTTTTGGTGCAAATCAAAAAACTATTTTTATTGTTGTGAATGTTGGGAAAAGGCAAAGAAAAGAATAACGGCAAAAATTGTGAAAAGAAATGGAAAAGATGTTATTGAATTAAATGGAACTCCACATATTTGTGAATTACAAGAATACATCGGAATCATTGAAAAATCAAATTACAAAATTGTTACTTTTGAACGTGAAAAATTGATGATGACAAGATTAATAATATTTATGGATTCTTCTCGAGACAAATGTTATGAATATACCTGCAAATTCAAAAATGGATCAAAAGTATATTATTGTTGTGGATGTTTAAGAAAGAAAATCTATCTTCGAGCAGATATTTGTAAAAATGAAAATGGAACAGAATTTGTTATGTTGAAATCGAAGAATCATGTTTGTAAAATGAGAAAATATAATCCAGAAAATTATGATGAAAAGGAAATTGTTGAAGATGGAAGCTTTAAAATTTTTGAAAATATTCAATCTGAAATTGATAAATCGAAATTGGTCATTTTTGCAGATGATGAAAAGCTGACATGTTACGAATATTATTTTGATAATTTTAAAAAAGTTTTTTGCTGCTGTGGCTGTAATAATTTGGAGAAATGTGTTGTTGCAGAATTATGCTACAAAAATGGAAAGAAATATTTGAAATTATCCCGAGAAAAACATGTCTGTGAACCACGTGAATACAATCCTGAAAAATTTGATGCATCAAAGAAGGAAATTATTGAAGCTCCAAATTTTAAAATATTCAAATATAAACATAATGGAACCTCAACTTCAAGGCTGATTATTTTTGATCCAACAAATAAGAATCTCTGTTATGAATATTACAAAATGAAAGAAACATTTCATTGTAGCACATGCCCTCAGGGAAGTAAAGCAACAGCAATCTTGTATCAAAAAGAAGAATTCAAAGATTTTGTGATGTTGAACATTGAAAAGCATGTTTGCAATTTGATAGAATTTGATCCAGAAAAATACAAAGATGATGCAATTGTTAACAAATCGATGTACGAAATTACGTTAACAACTTATCGAAATTGCAAAAATAAGATTCTGAATATTTTTGTTTCTGATGAAAAGAAATTTTATTACAAATTTATTTATAAAACTGCAAAGAAATGTTTTTATTGTTCTGCATGTTTGACATCAAGAATTCACATAACTGCAACAATCGTCAATGAAGGAAAAGAAAATGAATGCGCATTTGTCAGTAATCAAAAACATATTTGTCAACCAGCTGAATATTCACAATTTCCAAAAATTATTAAAGCTCCAAATTTTCAATTTATTAAACGAAAAGCAAATGGAAAAATTGTGCAAAGAGTAGCTGTTTTTTCAAATCAAGAAAAAAGTGAATGTTACGAATATACTTGGAGTGAAAAGGATAAATACTTTTTATGTTTTGCTTGTCAACGTCAAAGATTTTACGTTTATGCAAAAAAATTTAGCAACGATGAAAATGACGAATGTCTTGAACTTTCTGAAAAATTGCACAAATGCAAACCAATCAAATTTGTTCCTGAAAATGTTACTCCAAAGATTATCAAAGCACCTGATTTCAAATTATTCAAAGCTGTCTACAATCAAAAAAATGTTGACAGATTAGCAATTTTTGATTCAAAGGATAGACGTGTCGGCTATGTTTATACCTATTCAAAACAAACCAAAACATATGTTTGTTCACGTTGTCAAAAGTATAAACGTGTCTTTGCAAGATTATGTCATGATGAAAAGAATGATGAACCTTTTGTTGAACTTGGTGAAAATGAACATGTTTGTGAATTACAAAAGCTTTAATTTTTTTATTACGTTGTTTGGTCATTATTGTTTTTGTTGAATAAAATACTGTAATAGTTGTTTGGAAATTTCTTAAAATTTTAACATAGAAAGTATTCAAGAAGATTACTTTTTTTGTTAGAGGAAAAAAAGTTGTTCAAGATGGTTATTCCTCCTTCTAGGAATAAATTGCTTTAATGATGGCAATATCCCCAGGTGATAAGGACCTTCCAGTGTAATTATATGAATCAGGCAAAAGATTTGTGTCACTTTTTTCAGTAATGACAGGCAAAGATTTATTGATTCTGGAATTAGAGAATTCATATGGGTAATAACGTTTTCATTGTATCGAAAAAAATTATAAACAGCTGCTCAATTTCATCAAAGTTTTTTCAGATTTGTTTAAGTATAAAAGTTTAAAAAAAAATTCTAGTCGGGACCATCAATATTTGCCAACAAAAAACGATGGTTATTCCCCCTTCTAGGAATAAATTGCTTTAATGATGGCAATATCCCCAGGTGATAAGGACCGTCGTGTGTAATTATATGAATCAGGCAAAAAATTTGTGTCACTTTTTTCAGTAATGACAGGCAAAGATTTGTTGATTCTGGAATTTGTAGCAATTTAAAAAATTGAATTATGTAAAAATTACTTACGCAAATTTTGAGAATTTTGGATGATGTAAAAGAGATGTGTAATCGTACTTTTCAAAGGCTGCATCAGATGAATTTTTACAGTTTTCACATTTGTCAAAAAGTTCTTTATTCATGGGAAAGATATTTTCAAAGTGAATTGTGACAAAGTTGTCACGATCTTTTCGTAAATGGGGCGAAATAAAACCTAAAAATTAATAATTTTGAAAAGTCTGAATTGAAAAAAGAATGTTTTTTTTATCAATTTTAATAGTTAAAGATGCCAAAAATAGGAATTTCACGGTCGCGCACTTTTTTTAACGTTTTTTTCGAAAAACGAAGTACTGACAATCACGGTCTTTTGCCTGATTTTCAGTGCTACGTTTAAGCTTAAAAATGTAAACATCTTTCTTAAATTTTTTATTTCTTTTAAAAAAGTCAACAACGAACCTAAAATATTTAAAATGTGTATTAAGTGATCAGAATAATCACATTCAGGTCGGATTGAAAGTTGAATGGTACTTTGATGAGTAGCTGAAGGTTCGGCAAGACCACATGGAAAAGATGGATCAGCAATATTAAAAACGACATATCGTTCAAAAGTTGTAATAATATTACATGGAATTTCATTCCATTTAATCAAAGATGATCCAACATCTTTTTCAAAATTTTCTAACGTTTCATTTAAAATTTCACGAAGTTCAGTTTGAATGGTTTCATTTCTTTCAAAAATTGTGTAAGGAATAGTTTTTGTTTTCCAAAAATATTCTTCAATAAAATTTGTTTCCTGAGTATAAGTATATTTTAGAGATTGTGATAAAATTATAAAAAGCACTTACAAATGAATGAATTGCTAATAAACCTAAAAATAATAAAAAACAAAAACGAAGCCAAATCATTGATAAAAAATAAATGTTTCAACCAAAAAAAACTTTATTTGAAATGGAAGAAAAATAAATTTAATGTGTTGTGAATAGATGAAAGATCGAATCTTGAGAGAGAGAAACAGCTGATACATATGTCATGCTTTTGTTTTTGTTTTCAATTTTTTTATTGCTGTTTGACTTTAACGAAAAAAGTTGATTTTTCGATCAATTATCAGATTTAAATAAACGCGAAACTTAATAAAAAAAATTGAAAATATTGTTTTTTGTTTTCTTGTTTTATTAACAAAATTTTTTGTAAAAGGAAAAGATTAATATTCTATAGACTTGTTCGTTAAAGCAATTTGAACAAAAGTTGGACTTGGAAGAGAAAGAAAAAACGATGACTGAATTTTTTAAGTCAAAAATAGAAAAACATTAAAATTAATTAATTGATCCGAAATCTTTAGGATTCAAGTAGCAAAAAAGGTGAAATCTGCAAATAAATAGTTTTTTTAAATCCATCTTCAAAAATAATTAAAAAAGGATTTGTTTATTAAATATTCAAAGTATTTTTTTTAAATATGGAAACTTATTCATTTTTTTTTCTAAATTGAAACAAATTTCGTCTATCCCATTTCTGCAATGTTACACTAAAAATTGTTTCGAAAAAAATTATTTTTGCAATGACTAGACAAACAAAATTCTTCCCGTTTTGAAATGGTGTTGAAACGAACCAATTTTTTAAAAATATCGATTACCAGAGCTTCGCGATTGCTAAAAAAAGGGAAATGTTGTTAATTAATTTACTAAAATTTTAGTGAAAGATATTTGCAACCAAATGATTGAAGATGTAAAACAAAAAAAACCAAAGTCAGTTTCTGTTGTTTAACTTTATTTGGAATTTCTACAGTATTTGTTGCCTTAAGTGATTGCCTTGATTAAAAATCAAAAACTTAATATTTTGCATGCGTCAACAAAATTTTGTCACTACTTTCAAAAAACTGAAAGTGTGGTGTTAGTTATCGCACAAATAAAAGATGCAACGATGCAAAAGTTATTCTTCAAAATAGAACGAAGTTAATTAATTTATGGAACAGCGTTTGTGTATTTATCAAAGTTTAACAAGGAAAGAAAACTCTGTGCAAAGTTCCAATTTATTTTTGTTAAGTGGAATGTGAACAAAAATCAATAGTTTTATTATTATTGTTTTGATGATCCATGCTTTCAATGGAATACATTTACAGCTTTTTTAAATGCTGTTATTAAATAAATTGAATACATTAAATAGGTTATTTTTTAAGAGATAAATAAAACATTCAAAAAGACCAAAATAAATAATTTTCTTAGTTTTTTTTAAAACAGACACAAAAGAACAACATTTGGCGAAAAATGAGTCACTTTGATGTTCAGCAAATTTTAAAACAACCCAACAAATATTTTATAACATCTCTGTTTTTTTAGATGTTGGCGATGTTTTTGTTAATTCGCAAAATCTTGCATAGATATGTTTCAATACTTTGATTCTCACTTTTTTTTTGAAGTATAATTTTTGCCATTTCTAAATTTGATGTTTAAAAGTGCAATTTTGCATATAACAAAAACCTGTTACGCCAACATTCTTAAACTTTTTGAAATGACCTATCATCGACAATTGCAATCGACAGAATGGAAACAAAAGTTTGCCTAAACCCCAATCTGTTAAAATACCGTTACCGACCCAACATTCCCTTCCCTTCCCAAAAACAAACAAAAACAAAATCATTAAATATTATTTATTAGAGATTTACATAAACACATTTTCAACACATTTGAATAAACAATATTCAAGGATTGTATTCAATAGGAAGATTCTTGCGACGAACCATACCATCACCTTGGAACCATTCACGACGAAATTGTTTTGCAGCACCATCAGGGGTATTGGTCCATTCAATTGTGATGCGATCATTGTTGGTATCTTCTTGGCCAAATTGGAAGGAATCACATGAGACAGCCATCAAAACAGCTTCTTTAGGATCAAGAACACCACATGGAGGATCAACACCAAGACGCTTCATATTTGTTGTTTTGATTGCCCATCCAATACGACGTCCACCAGCATTGATAATCTAAAAAATAGAAATATATTAATGATAAGGACAGTGAATATACATATCATATCAGTGATACGTCATCAATATTGATATAACGATGATATCAACATATCATTGATCAATCACATCAGTAGAGATAGTACAGAAATCACGTGACCAAAAAATCGTGATTTTCAGACCCCCCGTGACCAAAGATCAAAGTTATTTACCGACATCAAAAGCGGGTGACCGTTTGGGTTAACCTTTCCATCCCCTTCATGGGCACTTGATTTCAGGACGTCTCATATGATTATGAAAAGATAATAAAAATAGACTTACTTTGATATGATAAGTATGCTTATCATCGTATGGAGCATTGAAGACAATCTTGGTGCCAGGTTGGGTGGTAATATCTCCAGGTGGAACAGATTGAGCCATTTTGAGAGAGAGAGAAGAGAAAGAGACGACGAGTTGAGACGAAGCAAATGCGTTGAAACTAAACCTTTTTTGTTGAACATTCTAAGCTTTTATTCATTTTTGGAGGTTTTTGTTTTTTGGAAGGAATGCAAATTTTATGAATGTAAATTATTTGAATTTCTGGGAAGAAAGAAAGAAAGGAAAAAAGTTGAAATTGTTTAACAAAAGAAAATGTGATTTTTTTGTGAGTGATGATTTTGATGTTCGACAAGAAAAAAATTTCAGAGCATCAACAAATCTATTAACAATAGCTGATATTATTGATTTAAATTAAACTTAAAAAATAAACGAAAGAAAAAGATTTTTGGTTTTGATCGATGCTTTTTGGTTGAGTTGAAGTCACTTTTTATTTATAATTTTGCAAATCGATTGCCCGAAAGAATCGTCGTTAGCATTAGAATCAGAGTTATATTTAAGATTCTGAACTAAAACAACACGATTTTGGTATTGCTGCGTTTTAATTTTTTTGTTGTCAAGTAAAATGAAATAGAATAAAATCAAAAATTTTTAAAAGTTTTCCTGCTTTCTGTCATCATGCTTCGGTTTTTTGATTTAACAGCTCTCAATGAAAAAGAAAATTTAACTGCTAAATTTTTATTTTGTAGAAATTGGCTTATGATCATAAAATTTCATTGATTGTTAAAAAACAAAAAATAATTTTTTTGATTAATGGATTTAGAAGTTGATTCAATTTTTATCATCAACCACTCTTTTAAGAGTGCATTGAAAGCATCTAAAGTTATGTTTTTAAACTGAAAAAAATACTACGAAAGTTTAAATTTTAATTAAATATTCAAATCTTTTACTAAAAAAATCCAAGATCAATAATATTAGTTTTGTTCCAAAACAAATAATGTTATTTCTTCTGTTTTTTCTCTATTTCGAAATGCCACAATCGTTGTGTCTAACGCATCAAAGTTGAAAGAAAAAATTTTTTGCAGCGCATAAGTTTTTGCTGTTTTTCTTTCGTATTACGAAATTCGTAAAAAATGATGAAATATTTGTACAAAAAAATCAATTTGTTAATTTCATAAAAAAATTTATTGCAAATACAGTCTTAGCTGGGTAAATTGAAGTGTTGGGAGAAAAAACAATTCAACGAAAAAGAAATTTTTCAAAGAACACAAAAATTATAGTTATTATTACTTTTTTTGTTATGTTTTTTTCAAAAACTACAGATTTATACCCGTTGAAGCTAAAAATAGGTTTTATGCAAATTTTATTAATTCCATTGATGATGTAATTGTTTAAAGTAATTTTCACTTGTTGATTTTACCATTTGATTTTTTTCACACTGGTTTACCGTAATCTTAATCGGATTATTTGTAAACGTATTATTTTGCTTAAATAAAATTTGTTGAAGAATTATAAGAAAAAATGATAAATTATAAATCTAAAAAATATATATATTTGTGTTTTACTCATAATCGTAGTTTTAAAAAATGACTTACAAAATGGAACACACAAAATGGCATTGTATACCCAAAAAATAATGTCGCTGCAATAGACAAAATTGACGTTAATGGAGCAATTAAAGTAAAAATTAGAATTGGAACAAAAATAAGTGAAAGAACTTTAACGTTTTCAAATATCTAAAAAATTAGCATATTGGGTACGGGTTTGTTGTCGACGAACCTGATGCCTGCAATGCAATGGAATTTTGTAGACATAAACTTTGTACATTTTTTTATTGATAAAAAATAAAATTCCACAAATAATTAAAGTTAAAAAATGTGTTGAAAACATAATCCATGGCAGAAAAAGGGAAATCAATTTTAGAAGAGGAGTATAATTTTCTGAACAAATTTGCATAAGTTATAGAACTTGTAAAAAAGTTTAAACTTACCTAAAATTTTTACACATATATAAACTATTGTTGAAATATACGAAATAAAAATTAAAAACCATGAAAAGGTTACGGTATTCGAAGACAAAGAATATCTCTCAAAAAATACTGTAGCAATAATTCTTTCAATCACAAGAATAAAAAATGAAATTCGAATTTGCTGGGAGCAAGTTGCAACCGTAATTCGTAAAATTTGAAATAAAAAAGTGGATTCTGAATTTGTGGTAAAAAATATTACTGTTGAAGAAAATGAAATTACATAAATAACAATTACAAATGGAAGGCAACAAGTGAATAAATATAGCCTAAAATTAACAAACCTAAAATTATGCAAATTTTTTAATATCTTTTAACTTACCTCAAGGCTTTAGGTAATAAATTTATTCTAATTTTTAGCTTTTTCAATGAAAATCCAAAAATCAATAATGTGATTATTACCAACTTTGAACTTAGAATATAACAAATATATATAAAAATTTCCATGAATAAAAATTTTAAGATGTATCTCTAATTTCTGATTATTAAATGATTAACAAAAGTACTCAAATTTTGTTAATGTCTTCATTTAATTATTAAAAAAATATTTTTTTATAACTCCGCTTTCCGCTTCATTTTCCTTTTTTTAATTGACTTTTTTGTATTTTGTTATTATTATTTTTGTGACGTAAATGTGCATCCCCCTTGTAAAAATTGTAAAAAGGTAGAAATGTCTCACACAATTGGGTTTAAAGTTGTTGATTTATGGGTTTATTACAGGTTGTAAATCAATTTTATAACAAAATTACTTAAACAACTTCTTTCGAAAAATGACATCATGTATCTACAATTACGAGCACAAGAATTGCCTTATATTTTTATCACTCACATACATTATTTTAAATACTATAATAGGTTTTTGTTATCTATAAAAATGCCATCAATGTAAATGTAAATGTCGCAAGCAAATGAGTCAAGATTAGCCATAATCGTTGCTGCTTCAACACTTTGTAATGTTTAAGCATGGCAAAAAAATTTTTTGCAATCAACATTGTTCATATTTTCCAACATTTTACATCTTAGTTGCAGGTTTTTGTGTGTTTACTAGGGTTGTCAAAGGAACTTTCGGGAAACATTTCCCGGGAAATTTCCCGATTTTTGCGGGAAATTTGTCTGATTTCCCGTAAACTTTTACACTTTTAACACAGAAATACGCAACTAATTTTTATTAAAAAGTTGTTCTTTTTGCTTTGAAAGATATGAAAAGGTGTAGCAAAGCCTCAAATTAGAGTTTGTTCGTCAAAATGTAACATTTAAGTTTTTTTGGGTATTCAAATAGCAGTTTTTGAAAAATCGACGAATCGGGAAATTAGAGGGAATTTCCCGGAAATTTCCCGCTTTTTCTGATTTCCCGGGAAATTTGACAACCCTAGTGTTTACACATAACAAAAAGTTGTCATTACCGCAAGTGAAAAGCAATTGAATTTACTTTGTTTGGTTTTTTTCTGTTTGTTTTAGTAAGAATAAATTTGATAATCGATCTTTACCAGGCTTATGCAATCAATGTTCATTAGTCAACTTTCGTTATTACTTTTGAAGAATCTGTGACAAATTTTGATCATTTTGATATTGGCTTTTTAAAGGCTTTATCAAAACAAGTCTGTGTTTGTTAGTTTTTAACAAAAATAATTTTAAATTTTTCACTAAGTACGGTAATGCACCCAATTATTTTAGTTTCTCAATACTTCCATCTTCAAGGACTATTTTTTATAGTATCTTTTCCTTTTAAGTTGTAATGTCTTAGACTAGAACTTCTCGCCCCCAAATCCCACATTATACAAAACGTTACTGTGCCAAAATACAACTTCTTCGTCTGATGTTTTAATGTTGCTGTTTGATACACAAAGCATGATTTGTATTTCAAGAAACTTTCCATTTTATTTTTGTTTCCCTGCTCTTTGTAAAACATGTGTTACAAAATTAATTATTTTTTTGTACATCATTTAAAATAGAATTCTCCCATACATGGGAATATCAAAGTTGAAGAAATTGTTGGAAATTGTAACTTTTTAGTTGTAATATTTTATACCGTTTATTAAAAAATGTCTAACAACGCTACTACCGTAACCAAAAATGTTACAAAACTGCAAATATCTGATATCCTTGACGATCCCATTTCAGAAATTTATTCTGTAATTATCGATATTATTGTTGTAATAACATTAATTTTAACACCATTTTATTACTATTTAATTATCAAAAAATCATCTTCAAAAATGACCAGCTACCGTAATTTTTTGTTAATTTATACAACATTTTCAATCTTGATGCCCCTTTCGTTTGCAATTGTAAAATTTTGCATAATTATTCATTTACAAATTTATTTTTCTTTATCTCTGATTCCCCGATTACCAGAAATTATAATAAAAGCAGCCTTTATTTTGACATTTATTTTTGGACAAGTTACAACTGATTTATTGTTGCTAGCTTTAACCCAGCGATATTTTAGTATTTCAAGAATTATTAAACATTACAGTAATCTTTTTAAGAATAGTTGCTATATTTTTGTAATTGCAAGTAATTTTGTGATAAATTTTTTGAATCAAAGTAATCAACTTAGCTGTATGTTGCCTCAGGCAGATCTCAAACCATATTTTGATTCAAAGTTCAAAGATGCCGATAATTTTCTTCAATCCCAGCCATTTACGATCGTAACAACCTGTACTTTGCCAATTTGGATAAATTTATTAAATGTTTGTTTATGGGCCTCCAGATTTCTTGCCTTTGGGGTTGTCCTTTACAAAAATTTAACATTTGTCAAAAAATTCAATGCCCAAATTGGATCAAATACAGCAAAAATGCATAAAATGTTGGTGAAAGCAGTAATTATTCAAATTATTGGATGTCTATTTTGTACAAGATTAGCAATTTTTGTTGTTTGGCTTTCAACTTTCACAAAAAATCTTTTTTGTATGACCCTTGCATTTTATGCATATTTTATTGCACTTTGTGCTTTCCCTCTTATTTACATGATAATTACGGTATTTATGGTTTTACCGTATCGAAGATTTATTTGTTCTTTGATTTTTCGAAAAAAGAAACCCCAAAATACTTTTATCATTTTTCCAGAGAGTACCACGCAAAGAATTACTGTTATTACTTAAAATAATAAACTACTGTAATTATTTATTACAAAAATGTGTAAAACTTTTAATAAATTCTGTTTTTTTAAATGTGTTTTTGCAAGTAAATGTTCAACCGATTTGAAACAATTAAAAACCTCAAATACAAGAATAAAACTTTGTTTAATAATATCGATGATACAAATAATTTAACCAAGCAAAATTTTCAAAACCAAAAAAACTCAAAGAAACTTTTTATTTTAAGCAATCATTGATAAAGCGGTTGAAAATGTTCAGGAATTTGAAAGAGCAAAATAAATTCAAACATCTTGCAAAATATTTTGTTCTTTTGGTGCTTTGTTTATTGCAAAAAGTGATCGAATTTGTGTAAGAAATATTCACTTTATCATAAACTTTGCGACAATTTTCTTTTTTATGAATTGTTTATGAATATGTAATTTTTATTTTTTTGTGTGGACGATATAATAATAAAATTTGTTTTTTCATATCAAAAGGAATTAAATTAATTTGAACGAAAAAGAATGTATAAAATTGCTAATTTGACTAATGGTCTCAAGAAAAGGAGAATTTTTTTCAATTTTCTCAAAGTGTTTTTAGTTGAAATTGTTCATTTATATTATTATTGGAATCTTATGAAATATTTTGTGGATTTTTCTTTCTTTTTTAATATTAACCTTAAATTTCAAAATTTTAAATTTAACACCTTATAAGTTTGAAGAATGCAAACTTGTACAAAATATTCAAATAAAATAGTAATATCTTGATAGTGAAAACAAAAATGAAACATTTACATTGGTTGTATCTTTGTATCTTAGGTCTAAAATAAAAAATAAATAAAAAATCGTCGGTGTTTCGAAACGCAAAAAAAAGAAAAACAAACGAACCTTGTTGCATTTTTTCATCTTTTGCAAAAAACACAATTTTTAGTTTTTTCTTTTTTTAGTGAATTTGCAATGCTTTTTTAATTTTTTATTCATTTGAACTTCAAAATTAATTAAAGAAATTTTAATGTTTCAGCAAATGTTTTATAAATGATCAAATTTACGTGCAAAACGTAATGAATATTACACAATGTTATTAAACAGTTTTAAATAAAAAGGTATAATATTGTGTATTGACGTGAAAAGTATTTAAAAAACAACTAAAAAATGCACCCAATCCATAATTCCTTTTTTTTATTTTACCAAATAATTTAAACTGGGCAGTTTTGGCAAAATCACAAGAATGATTTTTTGAACATTGATTTTGTAAATCAAATTTTTGTTTTTCTTTGAATTTTTGTTTCCCTCAATATTTTTTTTTTAATCAAAAATTTTGATGATAAATATTTCTAAAATAAGTGTAACGAAACGTTTAAGGTCACGATAATTGTGTATGTTTTCGTATGTTGGAAAAATGTTAAAAAAGTTTACGAATTTGGAAAAAAGGTTTTAATACTTTAAAAAACGAAGTACCTTTTTTGATTTTACAAATACTGCGTCCCATTGAAACTTCTTCTTGACATAATAAATGACATGTTCTTTTGTTTTTTATCCAAATTTAAAATTCGTCTTAAGTTACAAAAGTTTTAATTTTAAAGCTTTTTAAATTTAAAGAAAATTTTATGCTTTTACGAAATATTCAAAGACAACAGAAATATTTTGGATGTGAAAGCAAAAATGGCAAATTTTTTGTTTTTGTCAAAATTAAAATCAAAAAAATCGTCGATATTTCGAAACAGAGAAAAAGATACAAATTTTAGCATCGTCGCTGGTTTCAGTTTTTCATCTATTGCAAAAGACAGTTTTTTCGTTTTTTGCAAGGTTTTTTAAATTTTTCGTTTATTTTATCTATCTTCAAGAACTATTATATAGTTTATGAACAACAAAATATAAATACATCACAAACTTTTTATGAATGACAAAATTTTAACACCAAAAAATGATAAAAGTTCAGATCAAAACTAATTTACCCATTTTTAATTTAGAAGTTGTGACACTGGGTAACGAAAATTGTTTTTATTTTAAATTCTGAATTTCCTATGAATTGCAAAAGAAGTTATTTTACAACTTTTGAAATTTTTTTAACGTGTTAAAGTTGTACAAAATATTCAAATAAAATAAAAATATCTTGAATGTAAAATCACAAATATCGCCTTTTCATTTGTTGTGTCGTGTGTCAAAATTTTATATTAAAAAAAACAATCGATATTTCAAAACAGGAAAAAAGCCAAACAAATGTAACCATCCATCCTGTTTTGTTTTTTCATCTGTTGCAAAGGAAGCAACTTTTAGTTGTTTTATTTATTAGTAAATTTGTAATGCTTTTTTAAAATTTTTTATTTATTTGAACTTCAAAATTGATTTAAGAAATATGAATGCCATGAAAATTATTTTATTAATACAAACAGTTTGAAGTATTGATTCAAGCATTTTTAATTAAAAAAATATTTGTTTCTTTCAATGCTTTTTTTATTGAATAAAAATGACCGAATTCTTGCAAGAAATGTGTTTTTTGTTTCATTTTATCAAAAAAAAAACTGTGACACTTTTTAATTTTATGAATCATTTATGAATTTGTTATTTTTTTGTTGTGAACGACATAATCTTAATATTTGGTTTTTGTTAAAAAACATTTTTAATCAATTTCAAATTAAAAAGAATATGAAAAAAGGCAAATCGGGGTAATAATTTAAAAAACGAGGTACTTTTTTCGATTTTATGATACAAATAATACATTTTATTTATTGTGGAAATAAATGAAATTGTTTTTATGTTTATTTTGTTTTAAACTTAAAATTCACCATGATTTATTTTAAAGTATTAATTTTAGAGATTTTTAAAGGGGCAGTCGCACATGATACTACTTGTTTTTTCTTATGAAAGTTATTGAAAATCAGGGAAATGTATTGGTCTTTTTTAATCCGCTGTTTACTGAAGAATATAGAATGCGAAAATTGTTTTTCCATCAACGCGGAAAAAAGAACAATATCTTTCCCTGATTATCATTAACTTTCAAATGAAAAAAATTGTATCAGGTGTGACTGCTCCTTTATGTTAAAAAACATTTCAAGCTTGTATAAAATATTCAAAAACAAAAGAATACCTTGAATGTAAAAGCAAAAATGACGCTATTTGGTTTGTTGTGTCGTGTGTAGTGTTCCTTTACCCCCCCCCCCCCCGTTCCCCTGCGGGGATCCCCGCTTTTCCCCGGCGGGGATGTCCCCGTTTCCCCTCCCCGCTGACATTTCATCCGCGTTTTTTCCCCGTTCCCCGTCCCCGCAAATTTTCATCCCCGCTTTTTTTTCAAAGTTTTGAATTTTAATGTTATTTAATGTTAAACAGGTCAAAATAACGTTTTTTAGTGATAATAATGACACCATATACCATCGAAAACTGATTTCAAGACTTTTACAGCTTTCCCCGCAAAATCCCCGTTTCCCCGTTCCCCGCCGTCATTTCATCCCCGTTTTTTCCCCGTTCCCCGCTTTTTTCGAAAAACGGGGGGGGGGGGGGGAAGGAACACTACTCGTGTGTCAGAAATAAAATCAAAAAATCGGCGATATTTCGAAACTCTAAAAAGACAAACAAATGTAAGCATCCATCCTGTTTTATTTTTTCATCTTTTGCAAAGGACGCAATTTTTAGCTTTTTTTTCGTAAATTTTCAATGCTTTTTTAAATTTTTTATTTATTTGAACTTCGAAATTAATTTAAAAAATTAAAATGTCAAAAAACATGTTTTATTAATGATGATACTTAAAAAACAACAATTATTTAAAAATGTTTGAAAAAAATCAAACATTTTTAAATAAAATGTTGTAATACTGGGAAACATTGATTGACGTGAAAAGCATTTAAAAAACAACTAAACTATGAATCACATTCCTAATTAGTTTTTTGGTAAATTATTTTAACTATGCAGTTTTTACTAAAAAACATAAATAATTACTGACAACACTGATTTTTTAAATCAAACTATTATTTTTCTATGAATTTCTCGTTTATCACAACATTGCCTTTCAATGATAAAAAATTGTGAAACAAGTGTAACAAAACGTTCAAGGTCGCATTTATTGTGTCTGTTTTAGTATGTTGGAAAAAATGTTGAAAACATTTTGTGAACATAAAAAATCGATTAATAGACCTATTTGGCTGTTTGATTCATCATTTGCAGAGTCAATCCTTTTTTAAAAACTGAAAAACATTATTTATAAAATGTAAATTTTTTCCTTGCTGCAGTTTTTTAAATATTTTATTGTTTGATGATTTTGAGAAATGTAAAACTAATGTAATTTATTATGTAAATTTTTTGCCATAATAAAACTACATGAGAATTTCAAGAGCATTAATAATGAAATTAATAATAGTATTTTATTGCAAAAAATTTGTTTAATATTTAATTTTAAAACTACCGAAACATCCATCAACGCACACAAAAAATTATACATTTTTCAAATATTATCCATGCATTCCACAAAAAATTATAAATTGAGATTTTATATATCCAGCTTTTTTATTTTTTTAAAAATTATTTGTTTTGCGGAAGCATTCTTTTTATGTGTTTCAAAAAAACACTTTAGCTTTTTGGACCATCCTCTTCTCTCCGGGATCCCGCTTTTTTGTATTCCTCTCTTTAAAAAAAAGCAAACAAATAATTGTTGTCTGATTTTTTTAAAACACTGCAAATTTTTCAGTCTAGCTATTTTCAAATTTGCTTTTTGTTTTGCTGAAATTAAATAAATCAATAAAAAAGAAAGATGTCATTTGAGGATGAAGTCAGATTTGCTGTAAAAATGTTGGAATTGGCCGGAAATGTAAATGTTTTATTTTCGCCGGTTTCAATTTTGAATGGTCTTTCATTGATTTATTTTGATTCAAAAAACGAAAACAAAACCGAAATGAATCATATTTTTGGGAATGGTATTTTTAAAGATTTTCAATTTTGAGATTATGTTAAAAATCATAATCATACTATATATATAAAGGAATTTGTTTGTCCGTTTAATGTCTCCTAGCGAAAATGTGGAATTTTCTGGAAATTCGTGTTCGTCAATTTTTTCTTTTAAAATGAAAGAGTGATTTTACTTTCTTATATCAAAAACATGGAACATTCCAGAAAAATCTACAAACTTCTGTGTTTTTCTAGAAACTTCTACAGTATTCCAGAAATATCCACGAAGTTCGATACTCTTCTAGAAATTTTTACAATTTTCTAGATGCAATAAAAAGAGCAGTGCTGTGACTTCCCGGCCATTTCCCTCCCCGGGGTTTCGGAGAAAAGGAAGGGCAAAAATTCGAAAAGCTCAAGGGAAAGAAGAGAGGAAAGGGGCAGATTTTGAAATTTTGGAGGAAAGGGGAGGGAAAGATTTCAAAACATCAAAGTGACCGACATCTCCTTTTATCCCCTTATAGTCAAAATAGAATGTTCTAAAACTTTCCATAGCTTTCTGGAAAGTTCTACATGCTTCTCCAATATTCGAGAATTATTCCAGAAAATTCCAAAACTCTTTTTGATATTCTCGAATCTTCCACAAATTTCTACATGGTTCTAGAAATTTTCTGGAATTTTTTTTTACTTTCCGGAACATTCCAGAATATTCAAGAATCGTTTGGTTAGGAGGAAGGGGAAGAATTGCAAGAACTCGGAAAAAGGGGGAACACAAAAGAGATGAACGTCTTCTTTTCTCCTTTCCATGTTGGAGGAGAAGGGAAAATGCGGGAAGATAGGGGTAAACAAATCAAGTCACAACACTGTATCTGTATAAACTTTTTTACTGATCCGATCAGGAAATGGGTCTGCTCCGGATTTTAGTGAGAAGCAATCTTTAATCTTTGAATTCACTTGAAATTTTAGAAAAATGTTTGAGCTATTTTAAAAAGTTATCATTTCAGTCCAAAACAGTTTGTAAAAAGGACACATCTAATCATGAGTTTAAAGCGTGAAAAAAAGCGGAGCCATGCCGAAGGCATGGCCTTCAGCTTGTTTTAGATAAAACAAAAGAAGAAATAAATGATTATTTTTCTAAGATTGTTAAAGAACTTGAAGGAAAAGATGGAATAAATATTAAATTTATTAATGACATTTTTGTTTCTGCCACATTTCAATTACCACCAGATTTCACCAAAACTATTAATGAAAAATTTAATGGTGAAATTCATCAAATTGATTTTGGGGATAAACGTGATCTTGGAAATGTATGTTTTTTGAAATCTCTAAGATCTTCAATGACATCACCAAAATTTTATTTGGGAGAGGGCTCCTTTGATCTTTTGCCGATGGCGATAAAAGATCAAAGGGCCACGTGTTCGTGGTGTCCAACTCTGCTTCCCGTCCCTGATGACCCAGCTTTTTATTTTTAGGACAAAACCGAAGCAAATAATATTTCCGAGGTCGAAAATGGATCAGATTTAAGCACAAATGTAATTTTATTTACCGCTATAAATTTTGCTGGAACATGGGAATCAAGCTTTGATAAATCGCATATGCAAATTTTTTATTCTTCTGATTCACCTCGAGAAATTAAATTCATGTCAAAAACAATTACCCCTTCTGATAATTGGAATTTAGTACAAAATGAAAAATGGATTTCGATTGGAATTCCATATGCAAATTATGAGGGTTGGATGTTTATTGTTTTACCAAACCAAAATTTCAATTTATCAGAAATGATAAAAAATATGAACATTGAAAACTTTAAAGAATGGACAAAAAGGTAATTAAAATTTGAATAATTCATAATACATACTTAACAAATTTTTGCAGAAATTCAATTCCTAAAACTTCTGTTACCGTAACGATTCCACTGTTTACAGTATCTTCAAACTTAAAATTAAAAGAAATTTTACAAAAAATGGGAATGAACAATGTTTTTACAGAAAATCATGAGTTCGATGATGGAACAGAAGCTTCTGGAAAATTTGATAATTTAATTCATGCTTCTTATTTGACAGTATGTTTTTTCCTTCAGGGGTTTTGAGATGAGAAATTAAACATGTTTTTTCTCTTTGGTTAATTTAAACAACTTCTTCGTCTTTAAAAATTGATTAAGCCTGATTACAAGTAAATTAATTTTTACATAAAAAATGATTTTCAGATAAATGAAAGGGGAACTCGAACAAAGAAAGTCACAAAACTTCGTCGAAATTCTATTTCTTTATCAGATTATCAATTAACAGTTGATCGACCATTTTTGTATTTTGTAACGAATGGAAATGATTTTATTACTCCATCTAATTTGTTGTATGTTGGAACATTTTATTAAATTGTACAATATTGACATCCAGTTTATCTCTTTACTTTCTTTGCCAACGATTATGACAATAATATTCCATGATTTTATGCTTTCAAATTCAATATTAATATAAAGTTCTCGAAATTATTGAAAAAAATTAACGTTTCAAGGTTATTTGGGTAAAATTGTACAGGAAAATATTTATTCAAAGTAAATACGAACAAAAAAAATTAGCATAATGACCTTTTTTTTGAATCAACAAAAGCTTCGAGACAAACGTCAATTTATTTTGAGATTTTCAAGCCCTTTTTTGCTATTTCTAATTTCACGATCGAAAGCATCTGATAAAATATTTTTTGGAAGATCAGCAATTTTTGAGGCATCAATTTCAGTACGGTTTTCAAACAAAATCTTTAAACATTTTTGTTTCAATTCTTCAAAATTATTTTCATATGCAATTTTAACAAATTCACAGACATTTGATGGATTAACAGATTCTTCAAAATATAAACGACATGTTTCCTAAAACCATATGCAATAAAAATAATGAAGTTGTTGTTTACGCCAAAAATAAACTTACAATAAGAGATCGAAAACCGCAATATACAGCAAATTTGAATACTTCAATTTCAACATGGTCAGTTCCCTGAGAAGACAGAGATTTTCAAAAAGTTTTGAAAAATGTTTAAAAAACTTACAACTGTAAAAGTTGGGTTCACATTTTTGCAATATTCATGATTTTCGAAACTTTTGCCCAACAAAGCAAGCGAAAATCCTTTTTTAACTGAAATGAAAAGTACTAATTAAAAAAAGGAGATAACAAAAATCCAGGCTCGTATTTAAGGGTGTGATAGGAGGGTTGAAACCCCCATTAAAATGGACAAAAGCCTTTGATCTTTGGCCGCCAGCTACCTTCGGCGGCAAAAGATCAAAGGCCAGCCCCCGCCAAATAGATTGTCTGGATACAGCCTTGCAGAAATCCCTACCGACAAAGTTAAACAAAAAAACAGAATCCATTTTATAAAATTTAACAATCGGAAGAACTCCAATCAATCTCATTTTAATTGAAACAAAAAGATTAAAATGTGGATCCGGAGAAGTTTCTTGCCTCCATAAAACTTGTTTTTCTGCCAATCGATAAACCTTAAAATTAGAAAATAACAAAAAAAACAAACAAAATTTAAACTCACTGCTTCAAAAGCATCACTTTCGTTCATTTTGTTACATGAATTGTTCGTTAAAAACTCATACAAATCAAAAAATGAAAAATAAATATCTTTTTCAACTAAAATATGTGTACTTGTAATTTTATGCAGTAAAGAAACAAATACTAACTGATAAAATCCATTAAAAATTTGATAGACATTTTATGAAAGTCAATATTTGGAAGAGCATCAATCAATTCATCTTTAATGGCATCGTTGAGTTTAATGTTGTCGTCAGGCAAGATTTCTTGTTTTTTAATCACTTCAGTTTTTGCCATTTCATATAACTGAAACAAAGCATAAAAAATGATAGAAAACAAAAAACAAACAATTTTAAAGCATTCATCTTCTTCTCCATTGATTTTTTTGCACGATGAAATAATTTCATATAATTCAGAAAGTGAAAAAAGTGAAAAAAGAGCACGATTTTTAACTAAAAAGAACAAATTTAACAAAAAACTTGAAAAGAAAAAATAAGCCCGTATCCAGGAATTTTATTAGGGGGGCTGACCTTTTATCTTTTGCTGCCGAAAGTATCTGGCAGCAAAAGATCAAAGAATTTTTTCTATTTTGGTGGGGGCTTCATCCCATTCCTAAGTACGGACATGAAAAAAAGAAAACACACGAATAAATTCTTTGACATATGTAAAACTGATTTTAGAGAATTCAACATTGGAAATAACATTCTTCAATTCTGCTTTAAGTAATTCAGCAAAATCCAAACGTTGGCCTTTGCATTCTTTTCTTTTAATTGAAACTTGATGTTCTGCCCATTTATATATCTAAAAGGTAATTCTAAACTAAACAATCTTAAAAATTTACATACAGCGAAAAAGAAAGCGTCTTCAACAGTATCATTTGGTTTAAAAGTAGAAATAAAATCAATAACAGATTTTTTACACTTCAAAAACTTGTCAGATCTGATAATTTTAAGAAATTTGTCACGCATGTAGTTTTTAAGATGCCGATCGTATTCCATTAAAGAATATTTTTGAGCAAATTGAAGCAAATCTTCAATTTCAGCAACAACAACATCCATTTTAAGCAAATATTGAACACAACGATTTTTTAGGGTTTGAATCCCATAAAATTCAGCCATATCAGTCAAAGCAAAAACATTTTCATCTGTTAAATTACAGGTTCGAGAATAAATAAAGCACAGAAATTCGTAAAATCTATCGAAAGAATGATAGGGGTTTATAATTTCGATTGTTGTTGCATCTTTGTTCCAACGTTCCGAGAGCATGGAATTTAAGGTTTCAGAAGCAGCCGATACAACAGATTTATGAAAATAAAGTTTCTAAAACAAATCAATGGATAAATAAAACAAAAAAAAGGAAAACAAACTTTTCCTTCAATTTCAAAAGCAAAATCAAAGTTTCCACTTTCAGGTTTTTGAGCTTTAAAAATTTCAAATTCATCCATAACGAAGGAACTATTAAGTTGAATTGATATTTAATTGTTCAAAATATGGAAAAACGGCCTCCTGAAATTTTTTAAAGGACCAACTTGCAAAAGAAAAATGACCAAAAACCTGCACTGTGACATCCAAAAATGGCAAGTTGCCATTTCTCTTTTTTGGCATGCCTTTTGTTTGTACCTGTTCAACGAACATTATGTCTTTTTTTAACTGACCTCTTTTATTGATCATGCATCTTCTAACATGCCACGGCATAAATTTTTCCCGCACTTTTTTAGTTTTGCCATTGCACACACAACCATCACATTGTTTCTTTGGTTTCTTCCATGCCCATTTAATTAAAGAGGCTTTAACATTTTCATAATATCCTGAACTAAATTCATTTTTTAGAACTATGCCTCCATCATCTGATTCATCTTCATCACAAGATGATGTTCCAACAGTGAAATATCAATTTTCTTACAATGCCTTCATTTTTTATGCCCTTCTTACAAGTTTTTGCCTGTTTTTTGTATTCCTTTTTATTCTTTTTTTAATGCATTCTCAATTTTCTTCAAATCATTTATTCAACAGCGAATTTTATGATTCTTCTGGAATTAATACACAAACAATGATTTGGTTGTTAAAGTATCGATCAAATATTTATGATGATCAATTGGTAAGATTTCTTATAGCTTAAATAATTCATAGTTATGTGGTTTCTGATTTTTAAAAGTACAGTAACTAATAATTATTTAAATACTCGACCGCATGTTGAAAAAGATCGCATTATGCAAATTTTCATCCTTCATTTTTACAAAAAAATAAGTTACAGTAACCAATGTTGAATTTTTCAAATTTTCATCCTTCATTTTTAAGCTTTTCGATTAATGACAGTGTCGAAATGGTTTATGCCCTTCTCAAAGAATAAATTTGCATAATTTTAGGTTATCAAAGAATTGGAACATGTTGATCTTGATAAAGTGTCTGAAACTGCGAAAGCTGCCATTCAAAAAGAAATCATGGACAAAACCAATACAATGAATGCAACAATCAAAGACTGTAATTTTAATGAACTTTTTTGGACAACACATTTAACAAAAAATATTAAAAGCGTTTTGGGAACCCAAAAACAAAGCATCAATCTTGTTTTCAAAATTTATGTTCCACTTTCACTTTTTTTACTGCTTGCAATTTTGGTGGCATTTGTTGAAGCAAGAAAAAGCAGTTTAACAATGGATCAACGAAAATGCTTTAAACTTTTTGCAATATTTTTTGCTTGTCATGCTTTTGTTCATATTTTGATCGTCTACAGTGTCATTTATGATAATTCAAAAAATTTCAAGGCAAATGAAATTCCATCCATCTGCACCAACGAAGACCCAACTTTAACTGATGACTGCTATATAAATGACAAAAATTGTTTGGAAATATTTTCTTTACCTGAAATGGCATACGGTAGAGGGGCATTAACTTTGATAAATTATATATTTTGGCAAATTTTACTTTTTGTAATTTTGGGTATTTTAATGGTATTTGGTGAAGGCCGTTCTACCACCAGAGATGGCTATGAAGAAGTCTAAATTTTTTTGTGAAAGTTTTGGATGATGTTGTTCATTTTTGTACTACATTTCTTTCTTGGATATTTAACAGTTTTCTTTGATTTTATAAATAAAAGCGATCTGTACTATTTCAATAAAACCTTTTCTCTATTTTATTAAACATGACTCTGACAAATATTTGTTATTTGTTAAACAAACTCTGGCTGGAATCACTTTTGATGTAAAAAGTGAATCTATTGGTGTTTTGCATTTCATGTGGAAGATGAAGTCGATAACATCTTATAATCTAAAACCTTAAGGCTTCAAAAGCTAGAGATGGGGGCATTTGTCCCCCAACCCAGATTTCAGAAAATTATTTGATCTTTCGCAGCTTGCGGCAAAAGATAAAAAGTGTGCCAATTCCAAATCCAAATGCTCACCCCAAAGTTTTTTCTGCCTAGGGATTGTCCAGAAATCACGTGACCATGAGGGGGGATCGAGGGGGGGGGGGGGGGTAAGCCAAATGTCCACCCGGCTATGATGTTGTCGGCAAAAGGCTTTGATCTTGGGTCACTGGGGGAGGGAGGAGGTCTGAAAATCACTATTTTTTTCTGGACAAGCCCCTACCTCCTTGAAGGCTTCTAAATGAAAGGTTCATGAACGTTTCCACAGACAAAAAGTTTTGGGTAAAAATTCTTTCTGATTTAGTTTTATTTGCGAGCTTTAAAGATCAATAATGATGCTAATTCTGTTCTATATTTTTCCCACTGCTATCTTTTTTCCCACCTTTTGTAATATGATGACCTTCTTTTTTTAAGGCACAAAATATATTTGATAAATTAAATTCTATAATTGCCATTTTATCATTTGTGATTATCAAATTTTCTTGACCAATTCTTTCCACTGCTCACCAAAAAATGTTTTGTACTGCCGATTTTCATCAAGTTTTTCAACCTTCTGGAGTAAATGAAACTCTTGTCAAATTTGCTGAAAATATCGAATTTACTGTTCCAAAAATTTTAAATGATCATGACTTAATTGCCGTTAAAAATATCAAAGGTGATTTTGAAGTTACAAAAATTGTACAATTTTGTAAGTTATTTAAGACACAACATTTTTGAATAAAGCAAACTATTTTTAGATGAGGCAAATTTTTATACACACATCGTAAATGGTGTTAACAGCAAAAGCTTCCGTTTCACTACCAATTCATGTTATACTTTTTATATTACTGCAAATATTGAAATGAAAGAAATGTCAAAAGATTTATGTATTGTTGAATATCATCTTCAAATTTCAACCCGTATCCGAATCTTAAAGCCATAGCATTATTTCAAATCGATGTTTGTTTTACCTGGTTATGATTATTTGAAATTTACATATTATGTTAAAAAAATTCTTGAAAATGCTAAATGGGATATTGAAATTCATATTATAAATCCATACGAAGATGTTGAAATTGAAGGTAAATTTCTTTTGAAGATACAAGTTACATATATATTGTTACAACTTTAGGTGAAAAAGGGGATTACTTATGTGAATGGTCTAGCACTGCCAGTGGCAGTTTAAATTTATTGTTTGAATTCAAAGCAAATAATTTTGCCGTTCAAAATCAAACTTTCGAATTACCTCAAACCCCTATTATTGATGAAAGTCGTCCAGAATCTGTTATTCTTTCTCAACCTTCTTCACAAACTCATAAACTTTATCGAATTGGTTCAAAAATTCGTTATTGTGATGTTTTCTTTATTGCTTCTGACGGAACAAAAGTTCCTTCACATCGAAATATTCTTGCTGAAGTTTCAACTATTTGTGCCAAAATTTTTGAAGATGCAAAAGAATTTCCAGTCAAAATTGACGTTCCTGATTTTGATGCTGAAACAATTCAATCTGCATTAGAATTTTGTTATGACAAGCATGATGCAATCAACGGAAAAGAAATTAAAGTATTCAAATTTGCAGTAAAATATGGCTTCCAATGTCTTATTGTAAGTATTTTTTTTGCATAAACATTATATTTAATATTACATTTTTAGGATGCATGCCGTTCATACTTTGAAGAATCTGTTAATCCAACAAACGTCTGTGAATTTGTTAAAATTGCATATGAAAATAATTTTGAAGAATTGAAACAAAAATGTTTAAAGATTTTGTTTGAAAACCGTACCGAAATTGATGCCTCAGAAATTGCTGACCTTTCTCAAAATATTTAAATGGATGCCTTTCGCTTCAAATTTTAAAATTGTTACTTGTTTTTTTTCTTTTCTTTCTTTGTTGAACAATTGAGTATTTTTTAATAAAAATGTTTTTATATTTTCCTGTTTTTTTAATTAAACACCTAAATTTAAATGTGACAGTAAAATTACTATATTTCTTTTTTATTGTCTGCTTGATAGAATTTTTGAATAATCTGAAATTCTATCAAAAATTATTATTTTTATGTTGGTTTAATTGTGTATTAAAATATTCAAAAAAATTAAATTTTGTGGCAACTGCTTTTCCTTCCTAAAAAATTTTCACGAAAAAGCTCTTTAAATTTTTTTGAAAGGAGAATTTTATCGCAATATTCTAAATTCATAAGACAACTGAAAAAATACACTTTTTGCTATCCTTTGCATTTACAATTTCAATCATCGACTTTCGAACATTTGTTTGGGTCATCATCTCCTGGCGTTGTCCAGATGGCCATTTTTTAAAAGAAAAAAAATTTTTTGTTTCGAAACATTTTGTTTTTTGCTGCTCTTTTGAAATCGTGAGTCGATGACGGCTGACAAAGTACTGGAAATCCAACGACTGGAATTGTAAATGCAAAAACTTTTATATGCAATACATTTTCGTAAAAGTTTTGTTTTCTCTTTTTAGTTTAAAAATCTTTTTTGTCTTTTTTGTTTTTTAAATATTTTAAAATTTTTAATGTTGTTAGTTGTGATATTTTTGAAGTTAGTCACTAATTGTTAATGAGGGTAGTTGTTAAAGACATAATGAAATGTGCTAAAAAGAACATTAATATATTTAAGTCATTGTCGAATTCACAAATATAAACGTTATTGTTTGGTTTACCAGAAAGCTATATATTTAGCTACAATAAAATTATGAATATTTTTTGAATACACGTTTGAAGATTCTTTTAAAATTTATGGAAGATTTATCTGTCCATCATTTTTTGAACGTTGAAGTTTGAACTTTTTTTAAAGCCGGAACAAGATTGCTTTTATTTTCCTTTGTAATTTTTTCATTGTTATAATTACTTATCCATCCAAGTCGAATTTGAGCATACTATTGATTTGTTATTCTTCAAATGAATCACATAAGAAAACTACAAAAAAAAGTTTAAATTGGTCAATTGTAAGCTATGATTCACCATTTTACTACCAGCACCTGTTTTTTTTCTTATCATTGATTATTTTTGGTAGATATTTTTATTTGACCTCAAAGAAAGAGAAAAAGTGTATTGTGTTGGATGATAAAAATTGCGGGCGTCAAGGAACACATATTTTTTATTGATTGGCAGCTGCTGTGTTTTATCATTTTTTGTAGAAAAGAGTTTTGCTTACGTAAAATTAATTTTTTTATTGTTACTTTTATCACAAAAAAAGTAGTTCTGCTTCTGCAACTGTAGTAAAAACAATGATGCGTCATAAAAGCTTTTTAGAAGGATATTGAAAAAAGGGTATAAAAAGGAAATTTAACAATGGTTTTATTTTTTTCTGCATTCAAACAGTCAAATATTTTGTTTTAAAGGAGTTTTGGTAATTTGAATAATAAAACTGGTAAGTACCAAATTTTAGTGCAGCACAAACCTGATAATCAGTAATAAAAAAGCTTATCAATCGTCTAGACCACCTTGAACAAACTAACAAAAATTTGAATAAATGCTTAAACAACAATTTTTAGATCAAATATGGCATATTTAAATATCAACAATTACAACAACACAATCAATGAAGATCCTGAAAACTGCAAATATTTAATGACAATCCCAAAACAATGGAATTACAAAGGAACTTTTACAAGTTTTATGCAAAAACATTCATCACCCAAATCAAATGCAGTCTCTGAATTGCCAAAAGATATCCGATACAAATCATTTCCATTACTGTATCAATACCGACAAAATTTGGAGCATCTTTGGAATAATTTTGAAGCCTTTTCTTTAATTACCAATCGTGGATGCCTTAAACAACTTGCAACAATGAATATTTCAAACAATGTCAAAAATTGTACTTTTAAACTTTTTAAAGCTCGAGATGCAAAAACTGGGGCAATTTTGGATAATTATATTCTTGAGCTTGGAAATTTTGTTGATGAAAGAATTCTTGAAAATTATCAACAACAATATTTGGTTGGAGCATGTGTTGCTGGAATGTTAACAAAAAAAGGAAAATTTTCACCTCAATTTAATACATATAAACCTGCAAACTTTAAATTGAATTTTAACAATTTTGGTAGAACTTCTTCATGCCCAATCAACATTGGCACTTCCTCCGGAAACAACGGCATGCCAAACTTTACTCAATCGAAAGAATCCATCAAAGTTTATTACACTTCTGAAATTGATGCCTTCATGAAAGAAGGGTACGGTAACAAAGCCAAATATGTTCCTGTTGAAATTAAAGCTAAATATGATGTCAATAATAACATGGACATTTCGCCAAAAAAGGCATTTTTAACTGCCCTGCAATGCCAACTCGCAGGTGTCAATGATATTGTGTTCGGATTTCATGATGGAAAACGAATTCAAAGTGTTAAACATTTTTCGTTGCAAAACCTTAAAAATATTGCTCAAACAAATGGAAAATTCAAAGAATTATTCAATGTTGATAAAGCAATTCAAGAAGCAAAATTCCTTCTCAAAGAAATAATCAATAAATTTGATGAAAAGGTTTCCAATGGATCAATGGATATTCGGGATACTTTGGTTATTGTTAAACGGCTGGAAATGAAAGAGCATCGATTTGAACAAAAATATTGTTTGGATTATTATGTGAAAGAAATTTCCAAAAAAGATGGAAGAAGACGAACATGTGAATTCTAATGTTTAAACAGTTGTATATTTAAATTTTAATATGTTTAGTTTTTGTTGATTATTGACTTCATTATTAATGGGGAGGGATAAGCTCTAATTTAATCATTAACTGATGATTAAATTAGACCTTTTTAAAACAAGATTTACTATGTATTTTTATCATTTGTAAAATGTTTATCATGTAAAAAACGACAGAAAAGAACAAAAAAATAAAAAAAGCAAATTTACTCTAAAAAAAGATTTATGCAAAAAAACTGGCAATGAAAAGACAACATTTGTAACAACTTTATTTTTTTAAACAAAACTTTCAAGAATACCGGGAGGGGGATTGATTTAAATTTTTTATTGCGTTCTATTCACGGATCAGTTGTTTTCTTGTTATTAATTTCAAGAACAAAAAAAAATTTAAAGCCACAAAATTAAAAAAATTGAATGATCATGTATTGTGCAATTGCATATCGGAAATTGTTAAGTTTCATTTATTCTCTGAATATTTTGTAAATGTATTATATTTAATTGACTTTTTTTATAATGCTTAATATGAAGATGAAGACGCGTTAATGCCTAACTGAAAATTACAAATTTTTGAAAATTTATTTATCAATTGCGGAATTGATTCAAGCTTTTTATCGAAATCTACCAAAAAATTGTTTTTTTAATCTTGATTTTAATTTTTACCTTTCAGATGCGAGTATTTATGTATTTAAATATTCAAAAAATCAAATTTTATTGACACTTCTTTTGCGTTTTAAAAAAACTCTATGTTCGGGTTATGACTATCTAAAAACTTTTTTCGCCGTCATCGTCTCACCATATCCAAAGCAAAAAAAATTCTTCTTATTTAAAGGGGGAGTCGCATCGCCTACTAACTTTTTCTTATGACATTTCGTGGAAATCAGGCAAAAAGCATTGTTTTTCTTCATTCTTTTTTCGTTTCCCATTTTCAAAAAAATGCGAATGAAGAAAAACAATGCTTTTTGCCTGATTTTCACGAAATGTCATAAGAAAAAGTTAGTAGGCGATGCGACTCCCCCTTTAATTTTTTAAAATGTTACGAAGTATTTCATTTCTCACTACGCTTTAAACGTTGTTAGCCAACGACGGCTAATAAAAAAAAATTGAAACGCCCAGGCCTTGGATTGTAGACAAATATTTTTTTTATACATCTTCTGCAAATTTGTTTCTCTTTTTTGTAAAAAACCAATTTTTATCTTTTAAATATTTTAAAATTTTGTTATGGTTGATTATGATTTTTTTGAAATCAAAATAAGTAAAAATAAACTTTGGAAGACATGAAGATAAATATTTTCTCATCTCTCAATTGATCAACTTTCCATTTTTAATAAAAACTTAAGTGTTTGTTTAATGACGAATTTATTTCAAAACGTTTAAGTTCGACTGTACACAAAAAGTAACAGATCAATAAAAGCTTTGCCTATTTTAATACAATTTTGAAAATTTTTGTAGATTTAACTGAAAATTACAAATTTTTGAAAATTTATTTAATAATTCATCAAATTAGCTACAATTAAAATATTTAAAGGATAAAACTCGTTTTGTTTGTTTAAAAAGAACTGCAAAAATGTTCTTTTTTTTCGCAATGGATGGTTGTATGTTTTTTATGACCGCGTCGATTTATGAAATGGGCCATTTCAACGACCAAAATAGACAAATATTGATTTAACATTTTTTTTGTGATTTTTGTGTCTCAATATTTTATTTTTCAAAATTTGGCAAAGTTTTTAAAAGTCAGAAAAAGTGAAATGAAGAATGTTATCATTATTCCAACTATGTCTTCTTTTATCTTTCATTAAAAATTGAATAAGTTTAATTATTGCAATCTTATGTCGTAAATAAAAAAAGAACACTAATTTCAACAAGATGGTAAAATAACAAACATTTTTTATTTAGTTTTTATTTGTACACTGTTATCTCGGTGCATTATGAATAAGAAACTTATCTACGGTATACTTCCTTTCACAAACTATCAAAAATTGGAATAAATAAGTAAACAATCTTTTTCAGATCAAAATGAAATATCAACATTTGCAACAAAACAATTTACCATAAATTGTTTTTTAATCTTGATTTTAATGTTGACATTTTAGATGCGAATAATCATGTCTTTAAATATACGAAGAAACATAAAAAATCGCGATCTTAAACGTTCGTTACACATGTTTCACAATTGTTTTATAATCAAAAGAAAATGTTGTGATGTACAAAAAATTCAGAGAAAAATAAAAAAGTATGATTTACAAAATCAATGTTGTTGAAAATTAATCATGTTCTTTTGTCAAAACTGAACAGTTTAAATTATTTATCAAAAAAAGGAAATCAGAATTGGTTCATTTTTTAGTTGTTTTTTAAATACTTTTTACATCAAATTTTGTTACTCAATGTTACAACTTTTTATTTTAAAAAAGCTGTAATAATGATCCAGCATTTTCAAATGCAAATAAGGTCATTGATAAAACATTTATTGTAACATTAAAATTTTAAAAATTAATTTCGAAGTTCAAATAAATAAAAAATTAAAAAAGCATTGCAAATTTACACAGAAATATAAAACTAAAAATTATGCCTTTTGCAAAAGAACATGTGAAAATGTTTTGAATGAAAAACACATATTTTTTATAAACTTCCACTGAAACGTTCCACGCAGTGATTGATGGACATGACAATTAATAAAACATTAAAAAATAACTTTGTAATTCGTGAATGAACTCTTTATTTGGTCCAAAACACAATGTGTTTTGCCTATAAAAAAGATTTTGGTTAAACATAAAAGTGAAACCACTTAATAAATCCCACAAGTCAAAAAAGATTAATGGTGCATAAAAAGATTACTTGTTTTTAAAATTGAAATAATTTTATTTTGGAATTCCAATATCTGCAAAATAATCTTAAATAAACAAAATCGCATAAGTAACTTTTACTTTTCTAAGTGTCAAAAAAAAATGAATGAAAAATTTTGAAGGGGCGAAGAAAGCAAAGAAGTGCCTAACATTTTGCACATGGTATAAATTTTAAAAAACAATAAATAATTATTGTTTGTTTGATCTTTTGGCATAAGTAATATTTCATTTGTTCAGTGCCATTTTAATGTTGTGCTTTGTCATATTTTAATCTTGTATCCATTTGTTCCCAAAAAATTCAAATATCCTTTTTTTCAAAAGGCGAAAACGAATTGCTGACGACAAAACATTAATATGTGTATTTTTTAGTGTATTTAAAAAAGTATGTTTGCGGCAAAAAAATATCGATGATTCACGATCAACAAAAGACATTGCTTTTTTTCTTCAGTCTAGATGAAATTTGACTTTATTAACTGTTTTTTTTTGATTTTTGAATAATTAATTTTTTGAAAACAGATATCTGCAAAAAATAAATTTGAATTAACAAAATACTTGATTGATTAGAAAATGATTGTTTACTGCAATACAATCATTACAACATAATTTATTACAAAAATCATTAGCCCCGACATTGTTTTTTTGTAGTTTTGAGTTTTCATCAATCTAAATGATCAAGAGAAATAGGAGGTTCTTTAAAAAATGAACAAGGAACAATTCTTTAATTAATGTTCATTGTTTTTCTTAATGTCACCAACACTGATTAGTTAAAACGAACTAGTTTTATTACCCTAATCTTTTAATTGTTTTGGTTCAATAAAATCGATTTAAATGAAAATGTTTTGTCTTTAAAAATATATTGTTATAATCAGATATAACATTTTTTGTCGATAAAAAAAGAGATCGAAAAGAAGTGATTTTCCTTCTTTTTTCGACGACAGACATGTTGAACGTGGGAAAAAAAGAAAAAGAAAAGGTGTCATCGATTTTTATTTTTTTTTTAATAAATAGAAAGAAAGAAGAGAAAAATAACGATTTTTAGGAATCTTTTTTTTGTAAAAAACCAGGTTTTGTTTTTTAAATATTTTAAAATTTTGTTTTGGTTGACTATGATTTTTTTGAAATCAAAATAAGTAAAAATAAACTTTGGAAGACATGAAGTTAAATTTCTTTTTTTTGCTCTCTCAACCTATCATTATTCAAAATAAACTTACTTGATAGTTTAATGACGAATTTGTTTCAGAACATTTAAGTTCGATTCTACACAAAAAGCAACAGATCAAATAAAATTTTGTCAATTCTTATACAATTTTGAAAAATTTTTGTAAATTCTTTTTAATCAGTTTATTTATGCAACACATTTGTGTTCAAAATTTTTAGTTCATTATCACTTCTGCCAAAACGTATTAATTCGTTTACATATATTAAATGAAAAAATTGACATTTGTTAAAATTTTAACGAATTTTTTTGCGATTTAAGTTTCACGGGTCGTTAACGAAAGATTTTGGTTATACCTAAAAATAAAAGCATCTATTTTTTGAGTCTTTTTTTGCGACAAAATTGAAAGAAACATTTGTTGCAGTAATAAAAATGTCAAGAACAAGAATACAAAAAATAAGTTTTTTAAAACGCTGTTTTGGACCATGCTTCTGATTTTCTTTTAATAATGGGCCTTCGATAAAAGCACTATTATGGTTTATGTGTTTTTAATCATGTGTTGAATATCTTTATAATCAACTATTAATATCAGCAAAGAGATAAATAAAAAAAAATCAAAAACAACTTTTGCTCTTTCGTTACAAACAAAAAAGTGAAAAGAAAATTTGTTGCAAGCGACAACAAAAAAGAAGCATTTTTATTTTATGTAAAAAGCATCCTAATTTTTTAAAGAACAAAAAACAAATTAATTCGATACTCAAAAATCCCCAAAAACAACTGCTTGTAGTTGTACAGGGTGTTTATTTTATCTGTGTGTTGTTTTAATGGCACGAAAAACATATTAAATTTAAGTTTTAGAAGCTCATATTTTCACACAATGTTAATATGGGCCTAAAGTTTGTTCTCCCAAATTTTCAGCCAATTCGAAGACTTTTTTTTTTTTTTTTTTTTCGAGGATCTAGATCCTAGGTCATGACAAAAAATAAAAATTTATAGCTTTTTGGCTCCCTTAGTTTATGGGCTATCGATTTGCTTTAAAATTTTTATTCTTATTCTCTAAATTTTAAATTTTTTTTTAATTTTTAAATTTTTTGATAATCGAAAAATTTTCTAAGTTCGAGGTTTTGTTAATGCATTCACGGACATTAAAACCCCACACAGATAAAATAAACACCCTGTATTATAAGAAATAGCAATAAAGTATGTTATGTATGAAGGGAAAAAATAAAAACTGTACTTTTGTTACAGGCATACTCAATTGTTGATAAAATTCAAAGTATTCAATACCAAACACTGAATGAAACACAATTTTCTTGTACTTAGAAATAAACATATCATGTTAGCGAATGTGCTCTTTTTAAATTCTAGCTTATGCTAATTTCGACATCTCCATAAAAAATGGTCTATTCATACGTTGCACCTCCAGGACAAAATTTACATATGTTACTTTTGATGTGCTTAAAAAAAGAAATCTTTTAAGTTTTTGAAAAAAATAAGAAAATATTCAAAAAATGTGTTTTTCGTCAAAATTAAACCACATTACAAAAAAAACCACCCCTTTTTTTATGGAGCAAAATATTTTCAATCAATAAAAATGTGAAAGAGAAAAATTCAAAAATATTTTAGTTTGTGCATAAAAATATCTCTCCGTTGCAATATTATTTTAAAAGAAGAACTCTTTTTTCTATTGCTTTTTGAATATTTTATTAATTTATTTATTAATTTTGTGAAATCGTTGAAGTTGATTAAAGTTTTCAAGTGGATGTGATTTGGGTACTCCTCGATGAAATTCAAAGATCAGTATTAAAAAAAAAATGTTCCAATTCTTTTGTTACATTATTTTCATTGATGATCTCGATGTGCACACTCCTTTAACTTTCTATAATTTTTAAATTGCTGTTAAAACACAAACTAAAAATCAAAAAAAAATTAATTTACAGGAAAACACTTTAAACTTTTCAACTCATTTAAGCATAAACGTTACATTATTTTTGTTGCATTTTTATTTTTTTTAATAAACTCATTGTGTAAAATAAAAACATAAATTTATAAATTAATGCCATAAATAAATTAGAATAAAATCAAATTTCATTTTGAATTAACACTAAAATAAATAATAATATTTCAGTTTAAAATCACTGTTAAAATAAGTTAAAAACTAAAAAATTCAAAAATAGTTGTAACAACAACTTGGCCGGAAAATAGTTTTTTCGTCACTATTTTTTAGAGTCGATATAAAAAATTTAACACAATTGGAAAAAACATTTTTCGCCGATTGAAACAAGAAGCATAAGAGGATTTCACTTTAAAAAAATGGTATTTTTGTGATTTTGCGTTTCTTTTGCGATGCAAAATGTTACACACTGAAAAATGTTGAACCAAGTTCCGACGTTTACCAGCTGGCACCAAGTTTTTTAAAGGTGCTTTCTGAAAGTATGAATCATCGTCAAAATAAAAAGTGTTTTTGCTGCTTCTTTTTTTTCTTTCGATCACGACACTCAAAGAAAAACATTTCTTATTCGTGTAAAAAATAAGCACATCGTTCAAGCTCTTACTGAAAACAAAATGAAAAATGTTTTCGCGATCGTTAAAATATTTTTGATGTTCAACATTTTTTGTCCTTTTGAATTTTTTATGATTTAAGTATTTAAAGAACGTATGAAAATGTTTTGAAGGAAAAACACATATTTTTTTATAAACTTCCACTGAAACGTTCCACGCTGTGATTTATGGACATGACAATTAATAAAACATTAAAAAATAACTTTGTAATTCGTGAATGAAACTCTTTATTTGGTCCAAAACACAATGTGTTTTGCCCATAAAAAAGACTTTGGTTAAACATAAAAGTGAAACCACTTAATAAATCCCACAAGTTGTAAAATATTACGTTGCATTAAAAGATTACTTGTTTTAAAAATTGAAATAATTTTATAAAGAAAGTGAATAAACTAACCCACAAATTTTACCACCATTGTTGTGCAGAATATTTTAAATCAATAAAAAATATGGATGAGAAAAAGTCAAAAAAATCTTAGTTTGTGCATAAAAATATCTCTCATTGCAATAAATTATTCATTTTTTATTTCTATTTGAATATTTTATATATTTTATGCAATCAGAGAGCTCAAAATACTAATACTTTGGTATTTTGGATAAGAAAAAATTCGAACTTGGAATAATATGAAAAATTCGGAATTTTTAGAAAATAACACATATTTAATTGTAGTGTACCAAGAGAAACTATTTTTAGCTTTTTGAAATAGAAAGAAAACCTCAAAAATAATGCCATTTTTTGAATAAATTTGTTACAAGAAAAACGTTTCGTAGTTTCGCGTCTTTTTCTTGTTTTTATCATTGATGGTGGCATCATTTTTTGAATCCTTTTCATATAATTACAATTTGTAAAAGGATATTTTGCAAAAAAGCTAAACCGTTTAAAATAAAAACATTAAATAATTAATGAAGTTGCAAGCACTGAGTTTGATTGTTTTGTTTCATTTTGTTTTAACATTGAAATTTGTATCTCACTTTTTTCAATTAACAATCACTGTCTAGATAAATAAATAACTAAATATTTAAAAAACATTTTTAACAACAATTATGCTGAAAAAATCTATAGAAAAAGGCATTGAAATTTTTCAGTATTTTAGAGTCGATAAAAATTGATCAAACAATTTTTTCCAGTTGAAAAATGATGCAAGAATTGTTTTTTTCAAAAGAATAAAAACAAGAAAAAAGTTTTTGTAATGAAAGCATTTTTTTTTGCGTTGCGAATGTTTCACACTGAAATATATTTATTAAGCCAACTAACAATATTTTGAATAAGGCTTCTTTTTGACAGACATTTTTCAATAAATTATCATCAAAAGTAAAAGTGTCTTTAAATTGTTGAAACATTTTTGACGTTCTTCGTTTTTCGCTCTTTTGAATTTTTTAAATTAAAAAAGTTAAGTATAAAGTGTAAAATCTTATGAAAGAAAAAAATTATATCTATTTCTATATTGAAATGGCGCTTTCTCAAAAATTATTCGCCCATTAAAAATTACAAAATAATGTCCTCAAAATTGCGGCTGTTGAGATAAATGTTTTGTACAATGAAAAAAAGAACAGTAGGTCTTTTGTTTGAAAATGCTGATAAACAATATTTAAATATAAAAAATAATAAATGTTGGTACAGTAACAAAAAAGAAGGAATTTCTCTGGAAAAATATGAGGTCTGTGATCTTATAAATTCTATAATTAAAGAAAGCTACACCACATATGGAGGTTGGATTTTTCAACAAACTAAAGGCATCCCACAAGGAGGTAATGCTTCACCACAAATAGCAGATCTGACATTATCAATGAAAGAATTCACGTTCCTACAAAAAATTGATCAAAGAAATATTGGAATATTGCTAGCAGCAAGATACATGGATGATTTAAATATTATTCATAATAATAAATTTGATAAAAAAATTTTAAAAGAGATTTACGGTAATCATCTGAATATTGAACAAACTAATGCCAATCATCAATCTTCCAATTTTCTGGATTTAACATTAGAAGTCAAAAATAACAAAATAGAAACTAAACTATACAACAAAACAGATGATTATAATTTTCGAATATTACGTATTACACATTTTTCATCATTTGTACCAATTACAATTAAAAAATCTCTAATTTTCGGTGAGATACTCAGAATAAAAAGAGCATCGTCTGATGCCACAAATTTCAACAATAGAATTGAAACATTAAAAAATGAATTAATAAATGCTGGATACCCGATAAAAATTTGGGAAAAAACATTAGCTAAAGTAAATGATAAGTATCCTCACCGTTAACTTCTTAATTCCCCTTCGGGGAAATTGCTTAAAAACTTCTTTTCAAACACATAAGATTTAGTTTTCTTTCAATATCAAAATACAATTTTTTCAAAAATTTAAAAATTCTGCCTTTTGGCACTTTCACATCTTGCCACAAAAAAACTTTCACAACAATTTTTCTTCAACGAAAAAAGTCAAAATCATTCATTCTTTTTTCAACCAAAAAATTCAATTTTTTGTCGACTCTAAATTTACCCAAATTTACTCATTTATTTTTATCTTTTTTTCATCACAACTACTGATGAGCCTATAAAAGCTATATAAAAAATTTTATACTTTAAAAGCTGTCTAGTTGTATCCAAGGCGAAACAGCTAATCGTGCACGTGTAATTTTTGTTAAATTTAGTTTATAAAATTTATATATCTTTTTTCTTTATTTGAATAAACTTTGTTTTAAAAAAGAACTGATAAATGATTTTCTTTGAAAAAAAAACACAATTAAAAGCAAATAGTACTTTCATTTTTGAAAAAAAAGCTTTCTTTGTTTCTTCATTACTCATTTTTCTATACTTTTTTTTCAAGGTTTTATTTTTCTAACCAGAAAAAATATATAGAGTGATTCAAAAAAATTTGAATAATGACATATCTCTTCCAAAAAAAGTTATAGAAGTCCAATTGTCGTCTTTTAATTATACAAGTGCTTCTATCGTTAAAAGACCACGATTGGATTCATCTTTATTTTAATGGAGATGATCACCACCAATATGGATATTTTTCTGAAATGGTACTTAAAAAATCTATAAAAATTGTCAAACATTTGTCTGAATTTGATGGAAGACATTTTGAGAAACATGTTGAAAATGGTACACCTCAAGGTGGGAAGCTTAACTGTGTAAAATAAAAACATTGAATAAATAGTTAACGTGGACAGCATTTAAAAAAAGATTGTTATTTTTCATTTTGAGTTTACGATGAAATTTTTATCTCACTCTTTTCAATTAACAATCACTGTTTAGATATATAAATAACTAAATATTAAAAAAACATTTTTAACAACAACTTTTGTTCCAAAAAAAGCATTAAAATTTTGTCGCTATTTTTAAGAGTCGATATAGAAATTGAACGAAATATAGAAAAAATCATTTTTCTGCGGTTGCAATTTATTTTAAAAAGAGCAAAAGAAGATTTCGCTTTTTTCAAAAGGAAAAAGAAGATATTATAAAAGTTTTTGTAATAATTTCTTTTGCGAATGTTTCACACTAAAAAATTTAAGCCAACCATTTGGCACAAAATTTTAAAGAGTGTTTTATCTTTTGAATATTTTAAAATTAAACAATTTACGTAAAAAAAGTAAAATGTTTTGATAAAATAAATACATATCTATTTCTATATTGAATTGGCGCTCTCACATATAATTATCCTCCCATTAAAAATTTAAAACCCTTGAATTTTATGAATTAATTAAACTAATAATTTTTTTGCAAAAAAGACAAAATTCCATTTTTCAAAGAGTGTTTTGCTGCTCGGAAAGGTTCTTTGCATATTTGTTTCATTCATGTTTGTGGTAATTTCAAAAATGTGGCTCTCGTGAAGATACATTCGTTATCAAAAACCATTACAGAAGCAACAAAAAATAAAAATATGCCTAAATTTGCACTCAAACTGCAAGATCCTTTTGTTGAAAGTTTTTTTCAATTGTAACTGTAATGTATATTAATATTTTATGATATTTTAACAATTTGCACAAGGTAAGAATTAAAATTAATAATAAATAATTATTGTTTGATACGCTTTTTTAACGTTGTGCATGGTCATGTTTTATAATCTTGTATCCATTGGTTAACTTAAAATTTAAACAAAAATAAAAAACTAAAAATTCAAATGCAATTTTTTTGCAGGAACGTTTTTTTCAAATGAAAAAATGAAATGCTTGCGACTGAAATGTACATTTTTTAATGTATTTTAAAAATTGTTGTTGTCGAAAAAGATATTCAATGATTCATCATCAAAAAAAGGCTGGTTTTTTTTGCAAAATATCATTTTAGTGACTGCTTTCTTTTGATTTTTAAATATTTTATTCTCAAAAATTGGAGATCTGCAAAATAATCTTAAATAAACAAAATACAAAATGAGATTGAAACACTACAAGAAATGGAATTCGTCGGTAACAATCCAAATAAAATATGTTTGAACATCCAAAAAATAATAATTTAAATTTTCCATGAAAAAATCTTTGATTTTCAAGTAAGTTTTATTCAACATGCTTTTGTGTTTTAATCAGAACTTGTTATATTTTTAAACAATTTTGTTTAAAATTTTAAACACACTTATAAAACGTTTGCAAGAAGATGCTTGAATATGTTTAGAGACCGGCAGCTCACAGAAAAAAGTTCGTGAAAAAATATTTTTTTGAGTGATTTAGGTACTATTTAACCTGATTAAGCTGAAAATAAAATCAAAAAAATTATTAAAAATCATTAAAATGCCGAAAATAGCAATTAAAAATAGTACAAAACAAAAATTTTTCGTCAAAAAAAATAAAAAATTTTTTAAAAGGAACACTTTTTTGTCGTGAAAACTTTCGTGGTGCGTTCATTTTTGTCGAGAGAAAAATGTTTTTGCCACCGCAAGTTTTTTCAGAAAAAACGGCATTTTGAAAAAAGCAAAGAAAATCGTTTTCCACACGGGACCAAAAGCAGTATTTTTTTGCTGATGTCTATTTTTGTTGCTGTTAAAAAGCTTAATTACAGAGGTTTGAGACAGTTTTACGATTAATTTACTATCTTAAATCGATCTCAGCATATTTTTCTACCCCTTGTAGATGTTTTGTATAATGAGATGTGTTCAGTGAGATTTCGCAGGGAGTACAGATCATGGAGTGTATATGTATATATTCTTCAACCATTCTTTAATATAAACATTAAATAACATCATTTCTATTATGTAATCCATTTAAATGAAGTATAATGATGGTGTTGAATGCCTAAAAACAAAGATATATATAATATATATAAAAATAGAACCAAAACTAACCTGACATACTGAAACTTACCTGTATATCCATCTTTCGTATTCAGCTTTTATATCCCATTATCTTGATTCCAGAGGCAATATATATGACCAGTGATAATATATAAATGTATTACAAGCCTCAGAAGAGGCAAAAATAATAAATATAAGGTTTTACATTTCACGATATTTTAAAGCAATTATTGGTTTTTGATGATAAATCGGTTGAATTTCATCTTATGATACAAAACATCTACAAGGGGTAGAAAAATATGCTGAGATCGATTTAAGATAGTAAATTAATCGTAAAACTATCTCAAACCTCTGTAATTAAGCTTTTTAGCTCGTTCGATAGAAGAAATAAATTTTGCAAAAAATGTATACATTTCGCCAAAAATTTATGGCATTCACTTTTATTGAAAATGCCGTTTTTTTGAAAAAAAACTTGCGGTGTTGCACTTTTTTTGCAATTTTTTTTGCAATTTTTTAACAAATTCTAGCTCTGCGATCGCTGTAACTTTGTATCCCCTGCTTTCCCCTGCTTTATATTTTCCCCTAAGATGCAATTTTTGAAGGGCTATCGAATGGTATAGGTCGCTAAGCTTAACATTGCTTAATTCATGGCGAAATAATTAAAAAACAACTAAAAATGCAAATTTTGGGTATTTGCCCGAGAGAAAACTTTTTCAAAAGTAGCATATTTGGAATCAGCGTAAAAAAATACGTCTGGTAGGTTAGATTATTAATCTTTAAAAAAGAGTATGCGCAATTTTGATTTTTTGATAATGTAACGAAGAAAAAAATGGAAAAAGAGAGAAGAAAAGAGTTCCCTGCCGGTCTCTAAATATGTTATTAAATATTTTTTTTCTTATAAAAGACACGAAAGAGACTACAATACCTGACAAGCTAACTGACCAAAAATGAGCGGTTTTGAGCGGTAGCCAGCGGTTGTCAGCGGTACGCATTTTGCCAAAAGCGGTCCGCGAAATTCAAATATTTAATATATTAAATTTATTAAATCAAACATAAAAACCGTTAATTTGATTAATTTTTGGCATATTTTGACATTATTTTTTATGCAAATTAATAAAGTAATGTAAAAGTGCTACAAAAATATGTTTTCGCAGAATTTTTGAGCATGTATATCAAATTTTTAATTTTTTGCCTCAAAACAACGTATAATCTTTTTTCTTTAATATTGAGGATGATAGATATGACTCTTATGAGAGTTAATATATATACTAAAGCCATTATATATGATTACTGAATATACCAAATTGATTTGGAAGCACTTTTTTAGCTTTGCTGTTGATGGAAGACGATGGAAGAGGTAAGTTGAACGTTACATGTATGTTTTTTGTATGAGTTGTTATGTAAACCTTATTTATGTTATCCTTTTTAGATATCAATCGTCATACCCAACCAAATTTTGATCCTACTTTATTATTTCGACGGCGACATTAAGCACGTCTCGAAAAAATGACTAAATAAAGCCAGCAAAAGAAGAAGCCGCAACTGTTTAGACTAAAGTTAGCTCCTGGATGCACGTAAGTTTTTATTCACTTTTGGTTCACCCTGCATTTATGCTTCTTTTTTGCAGATTGAAGAAAGACATGTTTAATTGGATGACAAGGAAACGATGATGGTATAATTCGAGTATTTTATCAATAAGTTACCTGAAAAGAAAGATATTGATAACGAAGCAGGTAATCAACGGATGGTATGTGTTTTATGATGTCATTTGTATATACGTATAGTTTAGCATTTGCTATTTTTAGATTGATTGTTCGATTAATAATGAATTAGTGCTTCATGAATGTGAAAATATATTTGGTTTTGATAAAATTGAAGAATTATTCAATGATTATCCACCCCTTGCAAGTGATTATGTAACAAGCTACCTTACAATTGAAACTTGAATCATGAAAATGAAGAAGAATATGATAATATGATTATGGATCGCCGTTCAATATCTTTTATTTTTGAAATTATTCGAGCTCTTCCAACCAATGTTATCAAAGTTTCTTCAGAAAGATTCGTGTTTTTGAACGGGTTTAAGATAAAACTGAAGCTGCTGTGTCTGAAATGGAAGCTGAAGAAAAGATAAAAAGATGTGAAGAATCTCCTGGAAGACTAGATGCTCAAGAAGTTTTTGATACATTATCATAGTTATGTGCTTTTTGATATTTTATCTCTGTTTTCTTTTGTATTATTAATGATTCTTATTATATTTTTTGGTCGATTAATTAAGATATTATTTCATTTTTCTTTGCGTGAGCATACTGTAAGAGAATTATAGGATTGTTAAGATTAGTTACAGTATTTCAGTTTTATAGTTAATGGGGAAAATCGAAATGAGAAAGCTTTGTTGACTTTGATAGACCAATGATATTATCCGTCAGTTAAAAACATGTTCCCTTTTTCTTCAAGATATCCGTTTCCTTTTAAAAAATGTTGCATTTTGCTATTTGAATGAGAAAAAGATGTCCTACTCCGGTTTAGGTGTGTTGCAATTGCTTATTTAACTGTAACGTTGATAAATCAAATATCAATGACAAAGGTATTCAACGAAACTTAATTTAATAAATCAAGATGAATTTAATAATATTCTGGGCAATGAATTGAATTCAATATATATCCTTTTAACCTCAAACGAATATATATCCTTTTAACCTCTAAGAAAATCTACTTTTAAATCATGATACTTCTTCATCTGAATTTTATTTAGAATATACGCTGCTTTCCTGTTTCATGTATTATACATGATGTATTTGACGACATTGATACCTGAAATGAATAAAATATACACAGATTCACAACTCATACAAAAAACATACATGTAACGTTCAACTTACCTCTTCCATCGTCTTCCATCAACAGCAAAGCTAAAAAAGTGCTTCCAAATCAATTTGGTATATTCAGTAATCATATATAATGGCTTTAGTATATATATTAACTCTCATAAGAGTCATATCTATCATCCTCAATATTAAAGAAAAAAGATTATACGTTGTTTTGAGGCAAAAAATTAAAAATTTGATATACATGCTCAAAAATTCTGCGAAAACATATTTTTGTAGCACTTTTACATTACTTTATTAATTTGCATAAAAAATAATGTCAAAATATGCCAAAAATTAATCAAATTAACGGTTTTTATGTTTGATTTAATAAATTTAATATATTAAATATTTGAATTTCGCGGACCGCTTTTGGCAAAATGCGTACCGCTGACAACCGCTGGCTACCGCTCAAAACCGCTCATTTTTGGTCAGTTAGCTTGTCAGGTATTGTATTTTCTTTTGTGTAAAAATAAACACATTTTGCACTTTCCGCAAACAATGAAATTTTTTTCGACTCATGTAACATTTTCGAGGTTCAATATTTTTTTACTCTTTTGAATTTTTAAAGATTTATGATGCTGACAAACAGTTAAAGATTTGTAAAATGTTTTTAGAAGAAAAAATACGTTTTTGTTTCTAAACATCAACAATTTCATGAAAAGCTACTAAATTCATTAAGAATGTAACAAAAATTTTAGAATTCTATGAATTAACAGTTTAAAAAAAGTTTTAAATCTGAAAAATGTGACTCTCTTGAGGATTTATTTATTATTGAAGACAATAGAAGATGGAACAAATAAACTAAAAATATGCCTATAGTTGCATTTAATTCTGCAAGGTACTTTTGTTGATAATTATTTTTAATTAAAACTGATATGTATTTTTATTTTTCAGTATAAAATTTTGCACAAGGTAACAATTTAAATTAACAATAAATAATTATTGTTTTTTTCTCTTCAGACAAAAATGATACTTCATTTTTTTCTGTGCCATGTTAATGTTGAGCTTTATCATGTTTTACAATTTAATCCATTTGGTTACTGAAAATTCAAACAAAAAACAAAAAATTCAAATATCCTTTTTTTTAAAAGACGAAAAACGAAATGCTGGCGATAAAAAAGTGAAATTGTGTTTTTTTGGTGTATTTTGAAAACAGTAGTTGCTGACAAAAAAATTTCAATGATTCATCATCAAAAAAAGACATTGCTTTTTTTCTTCGCTTTGGATGAAATTTGATTTTAGTGAGCGATCTTTTTTGATTTTTGAATATTTTTTTAAACAGATACCTGAAAAATAAATTTTGAAATAACAAAATTACATAATTTGATTGGAACATTGTTTTTTACAACTGGATTATTCAGATGAAAACATAACAGTACAGAACTAAAAAATTATTAACACCGACATTGTTTTTCTGTAGTTTTGGGTTTTCATCAATCAAAATGATCAAAAGAAACAAGAGGTTCTTTAAAAAAATGGACAATGATCAATATGAAAATGAACAAGGAACAATTCTTTAATTGATGCTCATTGTTTTTTTAATGTCGCCAACATTGATTAGTAACATAAAACTTGTTTTATTACACTAATCCTTTAATTGGTTTGGTTCAACAAAATCGATTTGTATGAAAATGTTTTGTCTGTAAAAATATATTGTTATAATCTGATATAACATTTTTCTATCGATAAAAAAAGTGATCGGAAAGAAGTGATTTTCCTTCTTCTTTTTTTGTTTTCGACGACAGACATGTTGAACGTGGGAAAAAAAGAAGAAGAAGAAAAGGTGTCATCGATTTTGATCTTTATGTTAAAAAGGAGAAGAAAAAATGATTTTTTAGGAATGACCTTTGTTAGTATCGTTTTTTGCCATTTGTAGTGGCTGATAAAAACTGTTTACCCTTATGTCTGCATAAATATTCTTTCTGTTTTTTAAAGATTTTTTGTTGCCTTTTTTGTATCTTATTTTTAAGTTTTGGTGATTCCGACATCGATGTTGGAATTAGCAGCATTGCAATAAATTCATTGAAAATCTAACGTTTTGGGTAAGCCTAAAATTAACACGTAAACCTCATTTTGATTGTTAACCCTAATTGTTCGATATCATTTTTGTGTCGCTTGCGGCAAAAGATCAAAGGACCGCTCCATAACAAAAATCCCACTCTAAAAAGTTTTTTCCCACCGGTGTTGTTTTTGTTTATTAATTTTTTTATAAACTCCAACATTTCAGATCTCCAATGTCTTTTACTACCCCAGAATCCCCAAAATCAGATTTCCCACGACCTCAGATTTCACCTTCACCCTCTTCAAAAACCACAGAATTCAATAATCGATTTCTTCGTGGAAGTGGAAAATTTAATTCCCGGGTAAAAGATAAATCCCAAAATGATATTGAATCAAAATGCGAAACTTCATCCATAAAAGATCAAAGGTTCCTTGAAAAGTTTTCAAATTTATCTCCCCGAGAATTTGCGATGATTGGATTATTGGCCTTAGGGAATTTATGTTCAACGACGGCATTCTCATGTATTGCTCCATTTTATCCGGATGAAGCAAAGCTGAAAGGATTAGATATCACTGAAGTTGGAATTATCTTCGGCGCCTTTGATCTTGTTATGATTGTTACTTCACCCCTTTTTGGTAAATATGTATGTATCAGTTTTATGCAAATTTTGCAGTATTTTGCATTTATTCAAATTTTAGATGCATCTTGTTGGAGCAAAAAGAATGTTTTCATTTGGTCAATTTTTTGCCGGGATTACTTCGATCGCATTTGGATTCCTGGATTTACTTCCAAATGGTTCAATATTTTTTTGGGCATCTTTGATAGTTCGATGTGCCCAAGCAATCGGGGATACTGCAATTGTGACATCAGCTTTAGTCATTTGTGCCAAATCCTTCCCCGGGCAAATGTCTTTCATTGTGGTTTGTTTTTATCTTTTTTTGTAATTTTCGCCTCAAGTGCTGCAAAAGATCAAAGGTGTATAAACATTCTTTTGTTTTTTCTTAATTTTTAGGGAATAATGGAAACATTTGTTGGCCTTGGATATACAATTGGACCATTTTTTGGTGGAGTTTTTTATGAGCTTGGAGGATTTAAATTGCCATTTATTGTTCTCGGGCTAATTCTTGTTTTTGCAACAATTGCTGGTGTATTTTTGATAAACGATTTTAATGGTAATTAAATTTATACTTACTGTAATTTTTGTTAAAATTGTTTTTAAATTACGATAATCAATTTTGCAGAAAAGGAAAGTAATGATGAAAATGATGGTCGATTACGTGATATTTTACAAATCCCGGTAATTTGGATAATGATTTTTGCTGTAATTCTTTGTGCAACATCTTTTACTTTTGTTGATCCAACTTTATCTGATCATTTGTCAGAAGTTTGTCCTATCTTTTCTTTGCTGTTCATAATTTGAACCCAGATCAAAATTCGATTTGCCATAACATTTGGATTTTGGGTTTGGGCAAAAACTTATTTAAATTTTTGTTAAAAAAATAATTACTACAATCTTAAAAATTTTGATTTCCGCTTGAATTTAATCATATATGTTTAGTTCCATCTTTCAACCGCCGTAATCGGTTTGCTCTTTCTTGTATGTGGTGGATTATATTCTGTTACGGCACCAATTTGGGGAATATTAATTGATCGATGGAGATGTTGTAATGCTTTGCTGATTTTTGGTGCAATTTTAACAATGATTTCAATGTTATTGATTGGTCCAACTCCATTTATAAATTTCGAAAAGAATTTAATCATTGTCTCAATTGCATTAGCAATTTTGGGCATCGGTTCTGGAGCACTTTATATTCCAACATTTCAAAACTGCCTTGATGCAGTTCAGTTAGTTTCATTCATTTATGCAAATTTTTTGGGTATAAAAGCATTTTCAGAAAAAAAGGTTTCGATGATTCTTCTCGAACTTATGGCGCTGTTTCAGGAATCTTTCAATCTGCCTTTGCTTTAGGGTAACATTATGTTTAAGAAATTTGCATATTTAATAAACTTGTTTCAGGTCTTTCATTGGTCCTGCAGCCGGAGGCTATGGCGTTAAATATATTGGATTTGAATGGTCAGCAACAATTATAGCTTTTGCAAATTTTTTGTTTGTGCTGGTTTTGTTGGGAATTGGCTTGATTGCAAGAAAAATTTAACCCAAGTATATGATTGCTGCAGTTGCAATATGATAAAGTTTCTTGTTAAGCATGTTTTTAAAAGTACCGTTCAAGGTTCTAAAGTTGTTTATGCCGATCTCAATTTTTTACCAAAGTTTTTCGATTTGTTAACTATTGCAACTATGTTTAAGTTATAAAAAGATAAAACGATTACACTTGTTTAATTTTTTAACCATATTCTTTTCATTCTGGATGAAAATATCATTTATCAGCTACAACCTTGATTTTGAAAAACTTTTTTCAATATTTTCAAGTCGAAGGATACGTACAAGTTTTTTTGAAGCCCATAATATTTTTCACAGAAAACTTTATGTCACTTAAAAAATTACATTAAAAAGAAGAATGATAATTATTTTCTTTTCTTCGAAATAAATCAATAAAAATATTCAAAGCATTTATTTTTTTAAACTGTGTTCAACCTTACGAACTTGTACAAACCAAAAAAAAACGGAACAATTCTAGAATAGTGGAACGATTTTTTTTTTGCGTTTGTCTGAACGGCTATTGGTAAAACGCGAACCGCCACGAACCACGAACCACCGCGAACCACGAACCGGTTCGTGGTGGTTTTAACACGAACCGCGAATCGGGTTGTTTTTTTTCTCAATAAAATTTTTATTTTAAAAAGAAAAACAAAATTTTTATAACATCAAATTTGTAAGTATGTTTTTAACTTTTATTAATTTAGTCTCTAAAATACTTTTTTATTTTTGTTTTTAAATTAATGAGAGATATTGTCAATTAAGCAAATATTGCAACTAACAAATATTGCACATTTTGGTCGTCTGTATTTTTTTATTCATTGGTAGTTGATGGTAATAAAAGGTTCACTGTAAAAACAAAAGATCAATTAAAGAAAATTTGTACTTCAGTATATATCTTACAGTCTAAAAGGGTAAAATTGCCGTCGCTAAAGGTATTTGGTATGAGGTAACCCTCACTTCGCTCGGGGGTTTTAGACTAAATGCATTGCTTGTGTAATGCTAAAAAGCTGTAACACTTGAGCATTAAAATTTCTTACCCCTGGGGGGTCCCAATTGGTAAAAAAGTAGGGGGCCCAAAATTTTTGTTCTTCCTTGGACAATACCTTTAAAATGATAAATATTATACAATTAATAAAAATACATAGTAAATCTTGTTTTAAAAAGGTCTAATTTAATCATCAGTTAATGCTTAAATTAGACCTTATCCCTCCCCTTTAATAATAAAGACAACATTACTGAACAAAAACTAAACATATTAAAAATTAAATATACAGTTGTTTAAACATTAAAATTCACATGTTCGTCTTCTTCCATCTTTTTTACACATTTCTTTCACAAAATAATCCAAACAATACTTTTGTTCAATTCGATGTTCTTTCATTTCCAGTCGTTTAACAATAACCAAAGTATCCCGAATATCCATTGATCCATTGGAAACTTTTTCATCAAATTTATTGATTATTTCTTTGAGAAGGAATTTTGCTTCTTGAATTGCTTTATCAACATTCAATAATTCTTTGAATTTTTCATTTCCCTGAGCAATATCTTTAAGGTTTTGTAACGAATAATGTTTAACACTTTGAATTCTTTTTCCATCATGAAATCCAATTACAATATCAGTGACACCTGCGAGTTGGCATTGCAGGGCAGTTAAAAATGCTTTTTTTGGCGAAATGTCCATGTTATTATTGACATCATATTTAGCTTTAATTTCAACAGGAACATATTTGGCTTTGTTACCGTACCCTTCTTTCATGAAGGCATCAATTTCAGAAGTGTAATAAACTTTGATGGATTCTTTTGATTGAGTAAAGTTTGGCATGCCGTTTTCAGAAGTGCCAATGTTAATAGGGCATGAAGAAGTTCTACCATAATTGTTGAAATTTAATTTAAAATTTGCAGGTTTATATGTATTAAATTGAGGTGAAAATTTTCCATTTTTTGTTAACATTCCAGCAACACATGCTCCAACCAAATATTGTTGTTGATAATTTTCAAGAATTCTTTCATCAACAAAATTTCCAAGTTCAAGAATATAATTATCCAAAATTGCCCCAGTTTTTGAATCTCGAGCTTTAAAAAGCTTAAAAGTACAATTTTTGACATTGTTTGAAATATTCATTGTTGCAAGTTGTTTCAGGCATCCACGATTGGTGATTAATGAGAAGGCTTCAAAATTATTCCAAAGATGCTCCAAATTTTGACGGTGTTGATACAGTAATGGAAAGGATTTGTATCGGATATCTTTTGGCAATTCAGAGACTGCATTTGATTTGGGTGATGAATGTTTTTGCATAAAACTTGTGAAAGTTCCGTTGTAATTCCATTGTTTTGGGATTGTCATTAAATATTTGCAGTTTTCAGGATCTTCATTGATTGTGTTGTTGTAATTGTTGATATTCAAATATGCCATATTTGATCTGAAAAATAAATGTATAAACATTTATTCAAATTTTTGTTAGATTGTTAAAGGTGGTCTAGACGATTGATAAGCTTTTTTATTACTGATTATCAGGTTCGTGCTGCACTAAAATTTGGTACTTACCAGTTTTTTATTCAAATTACCAAAACTCCTTTAAAACAAAATATTTGACTGTTTTGAACGCAAAAAAAGTAAAATCATTGTTAAATTTCCTTTTTATACCCTTTTTTCAATATCCACCTACAAAAAGTTTTTTATGACGCATCATTGTTTTTACTTCAGAAGCAGTGCTACTACTTTTGTGATAAAAGCAACAATAAAACAATTGATTTTACGTAAGCAAAACTCTTTCTACAAAAAATGATAAAAACACAGCAGCTGCCAAAGCACTAATCAATATAAAAAAATATGTGTTCCTTGACGCCCGCAATTTTTATCATCTAAAACAATACACTTTTTCTCTTTCTTTGAGGTCAAGAAAATATCTACAAAAAATAATCAATGATAAGAAAAAAAACAGGTGCTGGTAATAAAATGGTGAATCATAGCTTACAATTGACCAATTTAAACTCTTGTTTGTAGTTTATTTTTGTGATTCATTTGAAGAATAATAAATCAATAGTTTGCTCAAATTCGACTTGGATGGATAAGTAATTATAACAATGAAAAAATTAAAAAGGAAAATAAAAGCAATCTTGTTCCGGCTTTAAAAAAAGTTCAAACTTCAACGTTCAAAAAATGATGGACAGATAAATCTTCCATAAATTTTAAAAGAATCTACAAACGTGTATTCAAAAAATATTCATAATTTTATTGTAGCTTAAAACCAGTTCTCTGAATTTTTCAAAAAACGTTGGCATCGACAAAAATTCATTTTTCTAAAAAGTATACCTATGTTTTCGAACATGCTTAACAAGCCTGGAACCAAAATATTAGAGCTCAATTCCTACCGTAACCCGTACTTTTATGGTCTTGAAGCGAAAACTGGCACTTTTTTCGATCAGATGGCATATTTAAAGTGTATGAGATAATGTTACTATTTTTAAACATATATAGGTTTTCGAGGTCGGGGAATCCGAATCTGACGTCCCTGAATCGAAATTTTCGCTGCGGGACCCGATTTTGGCACTTTTCTTTTTTCGGCACGGCAAAAGGGCCATTCAACGATGCCGTCGGGATCAGATATTGTCACCATTGGATTTCCCGTAGTTTCTTACCCCTGGGGGGTCCCAATTGGTAAAAAAGTAGGGGGCCCAAAAACGATTATGGAATTAATTGTAAACACGATTCCACAAAAACACAAATTCGGTGAGTTATGAAAAATCGAATTATTTGGATGCTGGAATTAATTTTTCACAAGACCTAATATAACCCTTGATGTTGGGGTATATGTATAAAATACGAAATTGCTTCAACGTGCTTGTACGATCTAGATTTGCAAAACTTTGCTTACAGAACAACAAAAATATGATTTTTGGATATTATTTATGCTATTAGTGTGTCTTTAAATGCAAGTTAATAGTAAAATTCTGTACCATTTGATGTTAGTGAATTTTAGATACTGTAGATGGAAGGAAAACAATGATTAAATAGTATCATACGTTTTAAATGGTAAAAACAAGATCAGGGAACAAATTTAGACAACTTTTAATGTCCATTGTTCATTATTTGCAATGTTAGAGCATTCACATATTTCATACATATACCCCAACATCAAGGGTTATATTAGGTCTTGTGAAAAATTAATTCCAGCATCCAAATAATCAAATAAAAGTTTGATATTGATAAAAACATTGTTTGTGAACAATAATCAACACTTTTTAACCCCTGAAACATAAAAATAAAGTCAGGGGGAATTTTTTATTTGAGCAGATATATTATATCATGCCCTGAGGGGATTTAGCATGTAAAAAGTGATTTTATGGCAATACAAAGTTTACCATTGAATTCCCCATGGTCGAAAACCTATAGGGGTGGGAAATTAGCATAAATGAATGAAAATTCGATTTTTCATAACTCACCGAATTTGTGTTTTTGTGGAATCGTGTTTACAATTAATTCCATAATCGTTTTTGGGCCCCCTACTTTTTTACCAATTGGGACCCCCCAGGGGTAAGAAACTACGGGAAATCCAATGGTGACAATATCTGATCCCGACGGCATCGTTGAATGGCCCTTTTGCCGTGCCGAAAAAAGAAAAGTGCCAAAATCGGGTCCCGCAGCGAAAATTTCGATTCAGGGACGTCAGATTCGGATTCCCCGACCTCGAAAACCTATATATGTTTAAAAATAGTAACATTATCTCATACACTTTAAATATGCCATCTGATCGAAAAAAGTGCCAGTTTTCGCTTCAAGACCATAAAAGTACGGGTTACGGTAGGAATTGAGCTCTAATATTTTGGTTCCAGGCTTGTTAAGCATGTTCGAAAACATAGGTATACTTTTTAGAAAAATGAATTTTTGTCGATGCCAACGTTTTTTGAAAAATTCAGAGAACTGGTTTTAAGCTACAATAAAATTATGAATATTTTTTGAATACACGTTTGTAGATTCTTTTAAAATTTATGGAAGATTTATCTGTCCATCATTTTTTGAACGTTGAAGTTTGAACTTTTTTTAAAGCCGGAACAAGATTGCTTTTATTTTCCTTTTTAATTTTTTCATTGTTATAATTACTTATCCATCCAAGTCGAATTTGAGCAAACTATTGATTTATTATTCTTCAAATGAATCACAAAAATAAACTACAAACAAGAGTTTAAATTGGTCAATTGTAAGCTATGATTCACCATTTTATTACCAGCACCTGTTTTTTTTCTTATCATTGATTATTTTTTGTAGATATTTTCTTGACCTCAAAGAAAGAGAAAAAGTGTATTGTTTTAGATGATAAAAATTGCGGGCGTCAAGGAACACATATTTTTTTATATTGATTAGTGCTTTGGCAGCTGCTGTGTTTTTATCATTTTTTGTAGAAAGAGTTTTGCTTACGTAAAATCAATTGTTTTATTGTTGCTTTTATCACAAAAGTAGTAGCACTGCTTCTGAAGTAAAAACAATGATGCGTCATAAAAAACTTTTTGTAGGTGGATATTGAAAAAAGGGTATAAAAAGGAAATTTAACAATGATTTTACTTTTTTTGCGTTCAAAACAGTCAAATATTTTGTTTTAAAGGAGTTTTGGTAATTTGAATAAAAAACTGGTAAGTACCAAATTTTAGTGCAGCACGAACCTGATAATCAGTAATAAAAAAGCTTATCAATCGTCTAGACCACCTTTAACAATCTAACAAAAATTTGAATAAATGTTTATACATTTATTTTTCAGATCAAATATGGCATATTTGAATATCAACAATTACAACAACACAATCAATGAAGATCCTGAAAACTGCAAATATTTAATGACAATCCCAAAACAATGGAATTACAACGGAACTTTCACAAGTTTTATGCAAAAACATTCATCACCCAAATCAAATGCAGTCTCTGAATTGCCAAAAGATATCCGATACAAATCCTTTCCATTACTGTATCAACACCGTCAAAATTTGGAGCATCTTTGGAATAATTTTGAAGCCTTCTCATTAATCACCAATCGTGGATGCCTGAAACAACTTGCAACAATGAATATTTCAAACAATGTCAAAAATTGTACTTTTAAGCTTTTTAAAGCTCGAGATTCAAAAACTGGGGCAATTTTGGATAATTATATTCTTGAACTTGGAAATTTTGTTGATGAAAGAATTCTTGAAAATTATCAACAACAATATTTGGTTGGAGCATGTGTTGCTGGAATGTTAACAAAAAATGGAAAATTTTCACCTCAATTTAATACATATAAACCTGCAAATTTTAAATTAAATTTCAACAATTATGGTAGAACTTCTTCATGCCCTATTAACATTGGCACTTCTGAAAACGGCATGCCAAACTTTACTCAATCAAAAGAATCCATCAAAGTTTATTACACTTCTGAAATTGATGCCTTCATGAAAGAAGGGTACGGTAACAAAGCCAAATATGTTCCTGTTGAAATTAAAGCTAAATATGATGTCAATAATAACATGGACATTTCGCCAAAAAAAGCATTTTTAACTGCCCTGCAATGCCAACTCGCAGGTGTCACTGATATTGTAATTGGATTTCATGATGGAAAAAGAATTCAAAGTGTTAAACATTATTCGTTACAAAACCTTAAAGATATTGCTCAGGGAAATGAAAAATTCAAAGAATTATTGAATGTTGATAAAGCAATTCAAGAAGCAAAATTCCTTCTCAAAGAAATAATCAATAAATTTGATGAAAAAGTTTCCAATGGATCAATGGATATTCGGGATACTTTGGTTATTGTTAAACGACTGGAAATGAAAGAACATCGAATTGAACAAAAGTATTGTTTGGATTATTTTGTGAAAGAAATGTGTAAAAAAGATGGAAGAAGACGAACATGTGAATTTTAATGTTTAAACAACTGTATATTTAATTTTTAATATGTTTAGTTTTTGTTCAGTAATGTTGTCTTTATTATTAAAGGGGAGGGATAAGGTCTAATTTAAGCATTAACTGATGATTAAATTAGACCTTTTTAAAACAAGATTTACTATGTATTTTTATTAATTGTATAATATTTATCATTTTAAAGGTATTGTCCAAGGAAGAACAAATTTTTTTTATTCTTTTAGATGACGTATCTTAACTCGAAAGCAATTTGGTCAGGAAAAACAATGAACACGCGAGTGAGACATGTGTTTTTTTTGTGCTCTCTCTTTTCTTTTTCTTTGTTGCTGCCTGTGATATTGCTTTCGTGTTAAGATACGTCATCTAAAAGAATAAAAAAAATTTGTTCTACCTTGGACAATACCTTTAAAAACGACAGAAAAAAGACAAAAAAATAAAAAAGCAAATTTACTTTGATAAAAGATTTATGCAAAAAAATTGGCAACGACGAAAAAACAAAATTTGTTTACATACAACAACTTTTTATTTTTAAAAAACTTTCGGGGATACTGGGAGGAGGATTGATTTAAATTTTTTATTACGTTTTTTTCACGGATTAACTATTTTGTTGTTATTAGTTTCAAGAAAAAAAAAACATTTAAAGCCCCGAAATTACAAACATTTTGACTATCATGTATTACATATCGGAAATTGTTAAGTTTCATTTATTCTCTAATTATTTTGTAAAAGTATTGTATTTAATTAACTTTGTTTTTTATAATGTGTAAAATGAAGACGCATTAATGCTTAACTGAAAGTTACAAATTTTTGAAAATTTATTTAATAATTGATCAATTTAGCTACAATTAAAATATTCAAAGGATAAAACTCGTTTTGTTTGTTCAAAAAGAACTGCAAAATGTTCTTTTTTTTCGCAATGGATGGTTTTATGTTTTTTACAACCGCGTTGATGAAATAATTTGCTGACCAAAATAGATACATAATGATTTTATATTTTTTTTGTGATTTCAAAATTTTGCAGAGTTCGTAAAACTTAAAAAAAAACAGATTAAAAATGTCTTTATTTATTTATTTATTTATTTAAAATCATTCTTGACACATACATAGTTATAAAATACAACAATATATGGTAAGAAGTACAACACAAAGGGCAATATAGCTCTTACATCGTGAGGCATAAAAAATTAAAACAATCATTAAGAGAAAAGACTATACAAAGTAAGTTTACAAAGTATAGTTCACAAGTTGAGACAAAAAGATCAAACAACAAGTAAGATACAAATTAAATAAAAATCTGGAAATCGTAAATTAAGGTAAGTAATCAAGATCACAAAATTTAGAACTAGAATTAATTTGCAAAAATCAGATGTTTGTGGTCGGTTGCTTAGAAATCCATGGAGCAAGGGGATCAGAATTTAGGACCATCTTCAAATTTTTAACAGTCCATGCAAATGACTTACATGCATTATTTCTTTTAATAATAATATTATACCAACTATTTCATCTTTCATTAAAAATTAAATGCTGTCAATAAAAGAATACTGATTTCAATGTGACAGTGAAATAACAAACATTTTTCATTATTGATATGTTCACCGTTCCATATTATGGACAACGTTTTATCGAAATCTACCAAGAAAATGTTTTTTTAATTTTGGTTTTAATTTTTACCTTTCAGTTGCGATTAATGATCAATTTAAATATTCAAATAATCAAATTTTTTAACACTTCTTTTGCGCTTTTAAAAAACTCTAAGTTCAGGTCTATGATTTTCAAAAAACAATTTTTAGCCGTCATCGTCTCGCGTTATCCAAAGCAAAAAAAATTATTCTTTTTTCATTTTTTTAAATGTTACGAAATATTTCATTTCTCGCAACGCTTTGAACGTTGTTAGTCGCCATCCATTGCGACGACGTCGCGACGGATAACTGTTGAAACGCCTATGCTTTATATTGTTGACAAATATTTTTCTTTGCGATACATCTACATCAAATTTATTTTTTGCCTTACTCTCTTTTTTGTAAAAAACAAATTTTTATCTTTTATTCATTTTAAATATTTTAAAATTTCATTGTGGTTAACTATGTTTTTTTTGAAATTAAAATAAGTCAAAATAAACTTTGGAAGACATGAAGATAAATATTTTCACATCTCTCAACTTTCCATTTTTAAAAAACTCTAAGTTCAGGTCTATGATTTTCAAAAAACATTTTTTTTTCAATGATAAAAATTCAATGATAACTTTATAGTTATCTTAAGTTCAATTCTACACAAAAAGCAACAGATCAAATAACATTTAGTCTATTTTTATACAATCAATAATGAAAAATTTTTGTAGATTCTTTTTATTCAATTTATTTACGCAACACATTTGTTTTCAAAATTTTTAGTTCATTATCATGTGTACCAAAACGTATTAATTCATTTACATATACTAAATGAAAAAATTGATATTTGTTATAACGAATTTTTTTGCGATTTAAGTTTCATGGGTTGTTAACGAAAGATTTTGGTTATACCTAAAAATAAAAGCATCTATTTTTTGAGTCTTTTTTTGCGACAAAATTGAAAGAAAAATATTTGTTGCTGTAATAAAAATGTCAACAACAAAAATACAAAAAATAAGTTTTTTCAAACGCTGTTTTGGACCATGCTTCTGGTTTTCTTTTAATAATGGGCCTTTTATCGATGTTTCAGCGATAAAAGCACCATTATGGTTTATGTGTTTAATCATGTGTTGAATATCATTATAATGAACTATTAATATCAGGAAAGAAATAAATAACAAAAAATTCAAAAACAACTTTTGCTCTTTCGTTACAAACAAAAAAGTGAAGAGAAAATTTGTTGCAAGCGACACCAAAAAAAAGCATTTTTATTTTGTGTAAAAAGCATCCTGTTTGTTAGCAAGCAAGCAAATTTAAAAAATCGTAAAATATTTTGTCTTTGAATATTTATTGCTTTTTTAACTTGTCTGTTGTTGACTGAATTCTGACAAAACACAAAATCAAAGAATTTCTTTTTGTAACTTCAAACCTATCCTCATTTCACCAGTACTGTGTAAAAAAACCTTTTTTACTCTATATAAAATTATGATATATCTCTGTTTATTTTTACAAATTTTCAATAACTTCAGTTGAGAGTAATTTTTTAGTATAATTAATATGGTTGAAAATATTTAAATGTCAAGTTTTAACATTTTGCACATGTTAAGAATTAAAATAAATCAAAAGTCAGAAATATTTTAGTGTTGGTGCATAAAAATATCTCTCAATTGCAATATTATTTTTAAAAAAAACGGCAAAAAGCTTTAAAACTTTCATTTATAATCATTCTTATTACGATTTTTAACCGTTTAAACTATGTACAAGTGATAAATAGGATTTTGAAGTTATTCAAACATAAAGTATCGCGTTAATGTGAGAATACCAAAAGGGGCCATGGGCATCTAATAATTACGGCAAATAAGTTTGAATATGTGAGGATTTTTGTAAATTGTACAAATATTTTTGGTGCATTAACAATTTATTTCCATTTACAAGAGCTGGTCGGCCGACAGTGAGTGAGGAAAAATGATCGAATGAAGAAAATGTAAAAGAGAAAAGGAAAAGAGAGTGATTGCTCCTCCTTTCCATGACTCATCCAGACAGTTGGATGTTGAAAGGGTGTTTTAAGAAAGATCGTGGTTTTTGATCACAAAAACCGCGACAAGGATTAACATGAAATATGTTTTGGAACAAAACCGAAAAGACAAGCTGATATGGTTCCTTGTAAATAACAGAAAAACATTTTAAACTTTTTAACTTATTTTAACACATATATGTGGCATAATTTTAATTTGAATTTTTTCTATTTTTTCTGTTATTGGACTTTTGTTGTCAGCTTTTATTTTTAAAATTAAAAAAATAAAAACCTCTATTAATCAGTGTTGGTGGGCACCTGAAATTTTTCGGTCCGGTTGACCGGACCGCGGACCTTTTTAATCTTTAATAAATTAATGCGATGAATTCACTTAAGATTAAATCAAATTTCATTTTGAATTAACACTTAAATAAAAAACACTATTTCACTTTAAAATTGCTGTTTAAATAAGTTAAAAACTAAAAAATTCAAAAACATTTTCAACAACAACATGGCTGAAAAATAGTTTTTTTCGTCACTATTTTTTAGAGTCGATATAAAAAATTTAACACAATTGAAAAAAACATTTTTTCGCCGATTGCAAAAGAAGATTTCGCATTTTTAAAAAGAGAAAATGTGATAAGGGAAATTTTTGTGATTTTGCGTTTCTTTTACAATGCAAAATGTTACACACTGAAAAATGTTGAAATAAGTTTCGGCGATTACCAGCTGACACAAAGTTTTTAAAGTTGCTTCTGACAGAATGAATCATCGTCAAAATAATGTTTTTTGCTTCTTTAATTTCGATTACGACACTCAAAGAACACATTTTTTATCTGTGTAAAAAATAATCACATCGTTCAAGCTCATTCCAAAAATAAAATAAAAATTTTTTTTTGCGATTTGGACAAATTTTCACCCTAAAGGGGGACCACGAGAAAAAGTCGAAAAAAATCAAAATTTTAATTTTTGATTTTTTTTGTTGATTAGAATGGATGCCGGGGAGTGTGTTTAAGTGCCTTGTGAAAGGTTTTTGCATAATTATGCAAATTTGGCGGTTTGGAAGCATGTGAAGTGAGTATGCATACCGTAACCTTTTTATGAAGATTAAAAAATGTGTAAAAACCTTTTTTGGTATTCTGGGTGATACTATTCAATAACTATTGTGTTCAATAATCATTGAATAATGTTTTTTCATCGCTTCTAATGATACTGAAGTGTCAAAGAAAAAAATTTCCTTAAAAATCCCGAGTTACAGTACCTTCAGCATTGAAAATTCCACGAAAATTCCAAAAAATTCCCGAAAATTCCAAAATCATAAAATTTTAATTCAACAGTGTCTGGGCTATCCGTACAGGTCATATTTATGCTTTAAACTGGCAAATTGGATGTTTTTCAGTCGAAAATTCCAAAAATTCCGTTATCGCCGCGAAAATCCCTGGAAATTCCATGAAAATTCCAATTCCACAAAAAACCCTTTTAACCCCGAACGTAGAATTATCTTGGCTACCCATAAGCATCCATTTTTCTAAATAATTACAAATCATAAAAGAATATTTTGCAAAAAAGCTAAAATGTTTAAAACGAATTATATTAGCAAAATTATATTATTAATTATTTCTCTGTTTTTATCCATCAAAACTTTCTAATGTAATGTTTTTAAAAAAGCGGACAATGATCAATGTAAAAATGAACAAAGAACAATTTGTTTTATTCTGTTTTCATTATTTTTCTTATCACTAACATTGATTAATAAAAACAAAATAGTTTACTGCAGTATCATTTTAATTTTACATAAACCATTAACATTTGATTGCTTCCTTTTTTGCAGAAAAAACAAACTGTGTAAAAAATACATGAAATAAATGGTTAATGAGATCGGGTTGTAATTGCTTCATTGTTAAGTTTCATTTTTCTTTTTCATTTTGAGTTAACATTTTAATTTTTCAGAGACTCTTTTCAATTGACAATTACAATTTAGACAAATTAAAAACTAAAAAATTTAATAATACATTTTTAACAACAATTTTTCTTCCAAAAACAGCAAACAAGAAAGCATTGAAATTGTGTCACTTTTTTAAATCGTTAAAAATTGAACGCAATTGACTTATAAAAAAATTTCTCGGGTTGAAATTTATTTTGAAAAGAGAAAAGAAATATTTTGCTTCTTTCAAAAGGAAGAAGAAGATAAAAGTTTTTGTAATAAAAGAATTTCTTTTTCGAATATTTCACAATAATAAAAAAAAATATCAAGCCAATCAATTGGCACATAATTTCAAAGGGTGCTTTTTGACAGCCGTCTTTTAATGAATGATTTTTAAAATAAAATCAATCTTGGATTTGGTGAACAGTTTTTGACGTTCATTTTCAATTTTTTAAAATAAAAAAAATTGACGTAAAAAACATGTAAAATGTTTCGAAAGAATAAATACATATCTATTTCTATATTGAATTGGCAAAAGTCAAAACTTATTTCCCACTAAAAATTTAAAACCCTCGCATTTAATGAATTAACTAAACTGGTTGATTTTTTTGTAAAAAAGACAAAACTACTTTTTTCAAAGAATTTTTTGCTGTTCAGAAAGATTCTTTGCATATTTGTTTCATTCTTGTTTTCACCGGTTTTAAAACTGAAAAATGTGACTCTCTTGAAGATGCATTCATTATCTGAAACTTAAAAGTGTTATATACCGATATTTTTTTATTTTTAATGAACAAGATTTCTTTTTCCTCAACAGTTAAAACCAGGATTCAAAGATTTCAAGTACGCTTTAAAATAAAATTAATCATTTTGTTCTTTTTCGAATTTGTTAAAATTTTAAAAAATTCAAAAAAGTAGGCAAAATAATTGCTACTAAAAATAAATCAAAGGTGGAAAAAAGGATGTCAAAAATACATCGTTTTATTATCTAAAAAAACATTGCAAATTTTTGTTTTTATTCATTTGCCAGACATCTTTTAAAATTTGTTACAACTGCAAAAAAATTGTTTTAGCGAAAAAGAAACTGCGTCGTCGTCTTTTTTTTCTTTTTGTTCTGGCTTGCACGGTTGCATTATTTATCTCATTTTTGCAACATCAACGAGCTGTTCGAAAAAATAGAAGCTTTGAATACTTTTATTTATTTTTTTGTAGAAAAAAGAAATTATTCTTCTTTTAAGTTTTTTTGAAAAAAAAGTACAGATTTGTCTATGAAAAATACTACGTGCCCTAAAAGATCTGGGGGAAAGAACCGATATTAAAATAATGAAACTTCTTTGAAATCAATGTTGTAATTAAAAACTGTTGTTTCCTTGAATTACACGATTGCAAAATAATAATTTGTTCTGTTTTATTCAATTTAAATATGGCTGCAAAAATGAACAAAAATAACAAAACACTTTGATTTAAAGGAGGAGATCCATCGTGAACAAACTTTTTTTTACAAAAATCAGGGACTCATTGGACACGGGCTCATTGGATGTCCTGTAGAGATGGATTTTGAATTTAAGGGGTCGAATATGGTCAAAATCACTTCCAAATAACTTAAGAATGACGCAAAAAAAATTTGGGAAATGTGCAACCCGAAAATCGAAATTTCGAAAATTTCGATTTTTTCAACAGGGGGGACCACATGGATTTTGACAAAAAAATTTTTTTTCGATTTTTATTTTTATCGTTTAATAACATCCCACTATGCTTGGAATGTCCTAAAAATTATATTAAAACCGTTTACTGCTTTAAATTTGACCAAATAATTGAGTTATAGCGCAAAAATGATGTTGGGGGTATTGGTGAAATTCGAACCGACAGAAAAAATTTTTTTTAACAGATGTATTTGACTTTTGTTGAGATTTATTTTTGTTAAACTAGCTATAGGGAATTTTTTAATCACAATTTCAATACCAGAAAACTATTTTGATGTTGTGTTTTTAGGTCTTTGGCGCGTTTTTAGGCTTATTTTGCTTATGTCGACAACATCGTCATCTTTTCGGGTAGCTATTAGCATGAATTTGGTCTTAAAATAATCACACTATTAATTATTAAATTTTGTCAAAGGGGTTTGATCATTGGAACGATATCACGTGTTTTTCATCTGACTGAAAAAAATGCCAAATTACTACCCCAACATGGTAAAGCCATAAGAACATAATGAAAAATGTTAGCTAGAAACTTCCACTTGGTTTTTTTTTGATCACACCATATATTTGAAAATTTTGTCAGAGGGATTTGTGATTATCTCATCTATAACAGAAAATTTTTCAGACATACCTATATCTATAGGTAAAAATGTGTCAATATATCCTAGGATGTTTTTTTTTCAATTTTGAGTTTGAATAATATCTTTTGATACCGGCTTGTTGCCCATAAAAATCCCGAAAAATACAAGCTCTAACTTTGAAAAATATGACGTGGTTCTCATTTGGCATTAAAAAAACATGTTTTTGGAGGTGAAAAATGACGATTTTGGGGCAAATGGGCTAGGATGTTTTTTTTTCATTTTTGAGTTTATCCCATATATTTTGGTACCAGCTTGTAGCCCACAAATAGGCCGACAAATACAAGCTCTAACTTTTTGATTGATGCCCTGGTTCCCGTTTGGTAGGCCAAAAAGTGCCAAAAAACGGTATTTTTTGCTATTTTCGTTTTTTCAACGGCACAACCCCAAAATACATTATGAAAACCTCTAAAATGGTTTTTTGATGATTTTTAGACGTGGTTAACCTAAGTTTTAAGGGCCGCCTCTACAGTACAATTTTGGCCCCAAAATGAGCCCGTGTGGAGCTTTTTTTGGATTTCGAAACATCCACTAATTTTCTAATTTCAGCTTTGACACACGATAAGATCAACGAAAATAAGCCACTTTCACATTAAAAAAAAGATATTTTTATTTCATTTGAATATTTTGTACAAGCTTGCATTCTTCAAACTGTAAAAAGTGTTATATTTTGAGTTTTAAAATTTATGGTAAATTTTAAGTTAAAAATAAAATTCACAGATTATTTCAAAGCCCAACAGAAACTATTCCAATAATAATATAAATTAAAATTTTCAACTAAACACACTATTTGAAAAAATTGAGAAAAAATTTCCTCTTCTTGAGACCATTAGTCAAATTAGCAATTTTATACATTCACTTTTATTCAAATGAATAAATTATGCTTTTAAAAATTTCAAATTCATAAAAAAAAATTGTCGCAGATTTTTCGATAAAGTGAAACAAAAAACATATTTCTTGAACAAAAAAATCAAAAAAATAAAATTTGTTCTTTTTACTATAAATTTTTATACAATTTTGAAAAATTATTGTAAATTCTTTTTAATCAATTTATTTAAGCACCACATTTGTTTTCAAAATTTTTAGTTCATTATCATGTCTACCAAAACGTATTAATTCATTTACATATACTAAATGAAAAAATTGACATTTGTTAAAATTTTAACGAATTTTTTTGCGAAAGATTTTGGTTATACCTGAAGATTAAAGCATCCATTTTTTGAGTCTTTTTTTGCGACAAAATTGAAAGAAATATTTGTTGGTGAAACAAACATATCTCCTTTTCGTACACGACAAAACATACAAAAAATAAGTTTTTTAAAACGCTGTTTTCGGCCATGCTTCTGGTTTTCTTTTAATAATGGGCCTTTTATCGATGTTCCATCGATAAAAGCACCATTATGGTTTATGTGTTTAATCATGTGTTGAATATCTTAATAATCAACTATTAATATCAGAAGAGAAATAAATAACAAAAAATTCAAAAACAACTTTTGCTTTTTCGTTACAAACAAAAAAGTGAAGAGAAAATTTGTTGCAACTTGCAAGCGACAACAAAAATGAAGCATTTTTATTTTGTGTAAAAAGCATCCTTTTTTTATAAAGAAAATAATGCTAATTTCGAAATCTCCATAAAAAATGGTCTGTTCATTCGTTGCACCTCCAGGACAAAATTTACATATGTTACTTTTGATGTGCTTAAAAAAAGAGCTCATTTAAGTTTTTGAAAAAAAACAAGAAAATATTCAAAAAATTTGTCTGCAAAAGTTGTGCTCGAATAAAAAAAGATATAAAAAAGGAATAACTGAAAGGAAAGAAAAATGGTTATTTGAAAAAAACTGTCTTTGTTTATTGATGTAAGTTTTTCGTCAAAATTAACCCACATTGCAAAAAAAACCAACCCCTTTTATATGGAGCAAAAAATAGTCAATCAATAAAAATATGAAAGAGAAAAAGTTAAAATTATTTAAGTTTGTGCATAAAAATATCTCTCCGTTGCAATATTATTTTAAAAGAAGAACTCTTTTTCTATTGCTTTTTGAATATTTTATTGATTTATTTATTAATTTTGTGAAATCGTTGAAATTGGTTAAAGTTTTCAAGTGGATGTGATTTGGGTACTCCTCGATGAAATTCAAAAATCAGTATTAAAAAAAAATGTTCCAATTCTTTTGTTACATTATTTTAATTGATGATCTCGATGTGCACACTCTTTTAACAATTTTAAATTTCTGGTAAAATATATACAAAAAATGAAAAATAATTAACTTACAGGAAAATAATTTAAACTTTTCAACTCATTTAAGCATAAACGTTACATTATTTTTGTAGCATTTTTATTTTTTTTAATAAACTCATTGTGTAAAATAAAAACATAAATTTATAAATTAATGCCATAAATAAATTAGAATAAAATCAAATTTCATTTTGAATTAACACTAAAATAAATAATAATATTTCAGTTTAAAATCACTGTTAAAATAAGTTAAAAACTAAAAAATTCAAAAATAGTTGTAACAACAACTTGGCCGGAAAATAGTTTTTTTGTCACTATTTTTTAGAGTCGATATAAAAAATTTAACACAATTGGAAAAAACATTTTTCGCCGATTGAAACAAGAAGCATAAGAGGATTTCACTTTTAAAAAAATGGTATTTTTGTGATTTTGCGTTTCTTTTGCGAGACAAAATGTTACACACTGAAAAATGTTGAACCAAGTTCCGACGTTTACCAGCTGGCACCAAGTTTTTTAAAGGTGCTTTCTGAAAGTATGAATCATCGTCAAAATAAAAAGTGTTTTTGCTGCTTCTTTTTTTTCTTTCGATCACGACACTCAAAGAAACACATTTCTTATTCTTGTAAAAAATAAGCACATCGTTCAAGTTCTTGCTGATAACAAAATGAAAAATTTTTTCGCGATCGTTAAAATATTTTTGATGTTCAACATTTTTTGTCCTTTTGAATTTTTTATGATTTAAGAATTTAAAGAACGTATGAAAATGTTTTGAAGGAAAAACACATATTTTTTTATAAACTTCCACTGAAACGTTCCACGCAGTGATTGATGGACATGACAATTAATAAAACATTAAAAAATAACTTTGTAATTCATGAATGAAACTCTTTATTTGGTCCAAAACATATTATGTTTTGCCCATAAAAAGGATTTTGGTTTAACATAAATGTGAAACCACTTAATAAATCCCACAAGTCAAAAAAGATTAATGGTGCATAAAAAGATTACTTGTTTTAAAAATTGAAATAATTTTATTTTGGAATTCCAATATCTGCAAAATAATCTTAAATAAATAAAATCGCATAAGTTACTTTTACATGATTGTTGAACCTTTAAATTTTTTTTCAAATGAAAGAAAAAACATATTGGAACAAGTCCAAACGCAAAAAATTAAAATATTTATTTAATAATTAATGAATGCACAGATAATATGTGCTAATAAAACAATAGTTTTTAATTCATATTTACCATCACAATTTTTTGCAGATGTCAACATTAAAAAAAGAACCAAATGTTCAAAAAATGACTTCGCGAAATGTGCTCAAATAAAAAATATATATAAAAAATGAGCTGCTGACGGAAAAGGAAAAAAAGTTTGGTTGAAAAAAACTTGCAAAAGCTGTGCTTAAATAAAAAAACATTAAAAAAGAGCAAAAGAGTTTGTATGAATGAAACTATTCTTATTTATTGATGTATTCTTTAGGCGGAAAACTAAAAATGACCTGGCATTTATGTGGAGAGTGTGATTTCTTAAATGGAGTAAAGAAATGATATGAGAGCTAGTTTGTCTGAATTTGATGAAAAACATTTTGAGGAACTTGTTGAAAATGGTACAGCTGAAGGTGGGGGACTTAACTGTGTAAAATAAAAACATTGAATAAATAGTTAACGTGTGCAGCATTTCAATAAAAGATTGTTATTTTTCATTTTGAGTTTACGTTGAAATTTTTTATCTCTTTCTTTTCAATTAACAATCACTGTTTAGATATATAAATAACTAAATATTAAAAAAACATTTTTAACAACAACTTTTGTTCCAAGAGAGCATTAAAATTTTGTCACTATTTTTAAGAGTCGATACAGAACGAAATTTTGAAAAAAAAAACATTTTTCTGCGGTTGCAATTTATTTTAAAAAGAGCAAAAGAAGATTTCGCTTTTTTCAAAAGGAAAAAAAGATATTATAAAAGTTTTTGTAATAATTTCTTTTGCAAATGTTTCAAACTAAAAAAATTTAAGCCAACCATTTTGCACAAAACTTTAAAGAGTGTTTTTTGACAGACATTTTTCGATGAATCATTTTTAAAACAAAATCTATTTTGAATTAGTGAAACATTTTTGACGTTCATCGGTTAATTCTCTTTTGAATTTTTTTAAAATTAAAAAATTTACGTAAAAAAAGTAAAATGTTTTGATAAAATAAATATAATACATATCTATTTCTATATTGAATTGGCGCTCTCATAAAAATTTATCCTCCCATTAAAAATTTAAAACCCTTGAATTTTATGAATTAATTAAAATAATAATTTTTTTGCAAAAAAGACAAAATTCCATTTTTCAAAGAATGTTTTGCTGCTTGGAAAGGTTCTTTGGATATTTTTTCATCCATGTTTGTGGTAATTTCAGAAATGTGGCTCTCTTGAAGATACATTCGTTATCAAAAACCATTACAAAAGCAACAAATAATAAAAATATGCCTAAATTTGCACTCAAACTGCAAGATCCTTTTGTTGAAAGTTTTTTTCAATTATAACTGTAACGTATATTAATATTTTATGATATTTTAACAATTTGCACAAGGTAAGAATTAAACTGAATAATAAATAATTATTGTTTGGTACGCTGAATTTCTTTAATGTTAATGTTGTGCATGGTCATGTTTTATAATCTTGTATCCATTTGTTAACTAAAAATTAAAACAAAAATAAGGTACCAAAAATTCAAATACAATTTTTTGGAGGAGTTTTTTTCTAAAACAAAAAAAACGGAATGTACATTTTTTAGTGTATTTTAAAAAGTTTTTGTTGTCGAAAAAGATATTCAGTGATTCACCATCAAAAGAAGGCGGGGTTTTTATGCTTTTTTTCTTCAGTTTAATTAAAATATCATTTTGGTGACTGTTTTCTTTTGACTTTTAAATATTTTATTCTCAAAAAATAAGAGATCTGTAAAATAATCTTGAATAAACAAAATACAAAATGAGATTGAAACACTGCTAGAAATGAAACTCGTCGACAATAATCCAAACAAAATATGTTTTTTGAATATCCAAAAAATGATAATTAAAATTTAATAATTTTCGATGAAAAAATCTTCGATTTTCAAGTAAGTTTTATCTAACATGCTTTTGTGTTTTAATCTATACTTGTCATATTTTTAAACAATTTTGTTTAAAATTATAAAAACACTTATAGAACTTTTGCAAGAAGAATGCTCGAATATGTTTTTAAATATTTTGATTTTTATGAAAGACAGGACAGCGAAAGAGGCAATTTTCTTTTGTGTAAAAATGAACACATTTCCCCAAACAAAAAATGAAAAAGGAATTTTTTCGAGTGTTGCAACATTTTTGATGTTTAATATTTTTTTACTCTTTTGAATTTTTTAAAAATTTGAAAATCAGGCTTACAAGTGAAAAATTGTTAAATGTTTTTAAAAGAAAAATACATTTCTATTTCTAAGCATCTACTGAAACAATTTTTCTTGAATTCTTGTTAACTCATTAAAAATTAAACAAAAATTTTAGAATTTTTTAAAATAACAATTAAAAAAGTTATAAAACTAAAAATTGTGACTTGTTTGAAGATTTATTTATTATCTAGAACAATTAAAGACGGAACAAATAAAAAATTATGACTTTATTTTATTTGTATTCAAGCTTCAAGGTACTTTTGTTGAAAGTTATTTTTAATTATAATTATAATTTATTTTAATTTTTTATTTTAACTTTTTGCACAAGATAAGTATCATAATAAATAATAAATAACTATTGATACCATAGGCCCTGTGCAATATTTCACTGATTCAGTGCCAAGTTAATGTTGTGTATTGTCATGTTTTTTTAATCTTTTATCCATTTGTTCCCAAAAAATTCAAACAAAAACTAAAAATTCAAATACCCTTTTTTTCAAAAGAAGAAAACGAAATGCTGACGAAAAAACACTGAAATGTGCATTTTTGTGTGGTGTTGAATTGAAAAAGTGTGGTTGCTGACAAAAAAAAGATTTTCAATGATTCATCATCAAAAAAGACATTGCTTTTTTTCTTCAGTCTGATACAAATATAACACTATAATTTATTACAAAACTGATAAATCATTATCGTTTTTCAGTAGTATCAATCAAAATGGTCAAGAAAAACAAGGGGTTCCCAATAACCTGGACAATGATCAATATGAAAATGAACAATTCTTTAATTGATGTTAATTGTTTTTCTTAATGTCATTGATTAGTAAAAACAAATTAGTTTTATTACACTAATATTTTAATTGTTTTGATTCAATAAAATCGATTTGGAAACAAATGTTTTGTCTTTAAAAATAAATGGTTATAATCAGATATAACATTTTTTGTCGATAAAAAAAGAGATCGAAAAGAAGTGATTTTCCTTCTTCTTCTTTTTTTGTCTTCGTCGACAGACATGTTGAACGTGGGAAAAAAAGAAGAAGAAGAAAAGGTGTCATCGATTTTGATCTTTATGTTGAACAGGAGAAGGAAAAACGATTTTTTAGGAATGACCTATGTTAGTATCAATATTTTTTGCCATTTTTTGTAAAAACTGATTAAAACTATCACATTTACACATTTTTTTGCAAAATGTCGTTCGCACTTTCTAAAGATTTTTAATGCTTTTTTGTAATTTTCGATATTGCGACCAATATTAGGATCATTTTAAAAGTTGAAATTGGTGTTACCTAAAATTGAAAGATGAAAGATAGTTTATGTGAATCAAGATTTTTAGATATCCTTTTTTGCTTGCAGCAATATATCAAAGTGTACCCTCTCCTAAACGAAAACAACCCCCTATTTTTCATTGTGGCGTTGTTTTTGTTGTTAATTTTTTCCAAATTTAACAACACCGTTTCAGATCTCCAATGTCTTTTTCTACCCCAGAATCCCCAAAACCAGATTTCCCACGGCCTCAGATTTCACCTTCACCCTCTTCAAAAACCTCAGAATTCAATAATCGATTTCTTCGTGGAAGTGGAAAATTTACTTCCCGTGTAAAAGATAAATCCCAAAATGATCTCGAATCAAAATGTGAAACTTCATCAACAAAAGATCAAAGGTTCCTTGAAAAGTTTTCAAATTTATCTCCCCGAGAATTTGCAATGATTGGATTATTAGCCTTAGGGAATTTATGTTCAACGACGGCATTTTCTTGTATTGCTCCATTTTATCCAGATGAAGCAAAACTGAAAGGATTAGATATAACTGAAGTTGGAATTATCTTCGGCGCCTTTGATCTTGTTATGATTGTTACTTCACCACTTTTTGGTAAATATGTATGTATCAGTTTTATGCAAATTTTGCAGCATTTTGCATTTGTTCAAATTTTAGATGCATCTTGTTGGAGCAAAAAGAATGTTTTCATTTGGTCAATTTTTTGCCGGAATAACTTCAATAGCTTTTGGATTCTTGGATTTACTTCCAAATGGTTCAATATTTTTTTGGACATCTTTAATAGTTCGATGTGCCCAAGCAATTGGGGATACTGCAATTGTGACATCGGCTTTAGTTATTTGTGCCAAATCTTTCCCCGGGCAAATGTCTTTCATTGTGGTTTGTTTTTTTTATAATAATTTTGGCCTCATTTGCGGCAAAAGATCAAAGGTGTATAAACATTCTTTTGTTTTCTCTTAAATTTTAGGGAATAATGGAAACATTTGTTGGCCTTGGATACACAATTGGGCCATTTTTTGGTGGAGTTTTTTATGAGCTTGGTGGATTTAAATTGCCATTTATTGTTCTCGGGTTAATTCTGGTTTTTGCAACAATTGCGGGTCTATTTTTGATAAATGATTTTAATGGTAATTACATTTATATTTATTGTAACTTAACTATTGTTAGAATTACTGTAACGAATATATTGTTAACATTTGCTACAGTAATCAATTTTGTAGAAAAAGAAGGCGATGATGAAAATGATGGTCGATTACGTGACATTTTACAAATCCCAGTAATTTGGATAATGATTTTTGCTGTAATTCTTTGTGCCACATCTTTTACTTTTGTTGATCCAACTTTATCCGATCATTTATCTGAAGTTTGTCTTATTTTTGATAATTTTCTCCTAATCTGAACCAAGATCAAAGTTTGTTTTCGCTAAAAGTTTTGATTTTGTTTCGGGCGAAAACTTATTTAAATTTTAGTTAGGAAACAGATATCTAAATCATCTAAATTGTGATTACTAATTGCATTTGTTTAGTTCCATCTTTCAACCACCGTAATCGGATTGTTATTTCTTGTTTGTGGTGGATTATATTCTGTTACGGCACCAATTTGGGGAATATTAATTGATCGATGGAGATGTTGTAATGCTTTATTAATTTTTGGTGCAATTTTAACAATGATTTCAATGTTAGTGATTGGTCCCACTCCGTTCATAAATTTCGAAAAGAATTTAATCATTGTCTCAGTTGCATTAGCTATTTTGGGCATCGGTTCTGGAGCACTGTATATTCCAACATTCCAAAATTGTCTTGATGCTGTTCAGTTAGTTTCATTAATTTATGCAAATTTTTTGGGTATAAAAGCATTTTCAGAAAAAAAGGTTTCGATGATTCTTGTCGAACTTATGGTGCCGTTTCTGGAATCTTTCAATCTGCCTTTGCTTTAGGGTAACATCATGTTTAAGAAATTTGCATATTTAATAAACTTGTTTTAGTTCTTTCATTGGTCCAGCTGCCGGAGGCTATGGCGTAAAATATATTGGATTTGAATGGTCCGCAACAATTATTGCCTTTGCAAATTTTTTATTTGTGCTGGTTTTGCTTGGAATTGGCTTAATTGCAAGAAAATTTTAACTCAGATTACAAAAGATGCAAGGGCCTCACTAAACGGTGGATGGACGGGTCCAGTGGAGTGGACGTCTAAACGGTGGACGGATTGCTAAACGGTGGATGGATTTTTTTGATTTTTGGGTTTAAAAAAATTCAAGTTTTTTTGTTTCTACCGTACTCTCATCGGAATCCTTCCGGATTCTTCCTCCCAAAAATTGCAGATTAAAAAAATGAGAGTACGGTAGAAACAAAAAAACTTGAATTTTTTTAAACCCAAAAATCAAAAAAATCCATCCACCGTTTAGCAATCCGTCCACCGTTTAGCAATCCATCCACCGTTTAGACGTCCACTCCACTGGACCCGTCCATCCACCGTTTAGTGAGGCCCAAGATGCAACATCTTTAAATTGTTTGTTGCTGATCTCAATTTTAAACCAAAGTTTTTTGATTTGTTAATTTTTGGTATTTACATTAAAATTATAAAAACGTAAAACGATTATACTTGTTCAATTTCTCAACCATATTCACTTCAATATGGACGAAAATATCATTTATCAGCTTCAACCTCAATTTTGAAAACCTTTTTTCGATATTTTAAAATCAAAGAAAAAGTATAAACCATGTTTTTTGGAAGCCCATAGTATTTATCAGGGAACTTTATCTCACTTAAAAAATTAAAAGAAGAATGTTAATTATTTTCTTTGCTTCCAATTAAATAAAAAAAAATATTCAAAGCTTTTATTTTTTTAAACTGTGTTCAACCTTGCGAACAAACCAAAAAAAGACGCACTGTTTTTTCTCGCTAAAACGATTTTTCGTTGTTGTTAGAAATTTTAAAAGACATATTTTCATCCCTTAAAAAATGAAACAAACATTTGCAATGTTTATTTAACTGAAAAATGATTTTAGTTGTAACATTTTTTATATTTTTAGTAGCAATAAATTTGCCTTTTTTTGATTTTTTAACTTTTTTACAAATAAGAAAAATAACAATATAATATATCTTATTATTATGATTTACTTGAAACTGTAAATTTTGATGTTGATTCTCATTAAAAATTTAAAAATGTTAGCATATAATTCTTACAAAGGTGTTAAATGTTTGTATCGATCGCAAATTAAATAAATATTCACCATTATTTTTGAAAACATAGTTAATGAGAGTTTCAATAAATTTAAATAAGTGATTTATAAATTTAAATGTTCATTCTGACAGTTATTGTTCACAGAATACACTAAATTTTTAATGCCAAAAAACAAACAATTTTTACGGAAAATTACTACATTGTATTATTTCTGTATTTATATTTTGGGTTCAAAGTTTTAAATATTTTTAGAAGGATGAAAATTTTTTTATTTGTGCTGGTATTGTTTTTAGGGTGCAAGGAAAGTTTAACCTAGAAACGCAAATACGACAATCACAACATTATTTAATTTGTTGTGATTGTAATAATGCATGTTTTTGTAGGTGCTGTTTGGTTCTAAGTTGTTTTTGTTGATCTCATTTTTAAACCAAAGTTTTTGTTAATTCGTAAATTTTTACAACTGTAATATTAAAATTGAATAAAGCAGAACAAATCTTAAGATGCTCAATATATTTTTCATAGAATAAACTGCTCTTTTTCTGATTCAACAAATTAAATTGAAAAAAAAACATTATTTTTCATACAAATATATAACTAGAAATATTCAAAGCAATTATTTTTTTGAAAATGCTCTTTATTTATTTAACCAAGAAAGCTCAAGCAAAAAAGATGACGACGGCGCTGTTTCTTTTTTACTAAAACAATTTTTTTAAGTCGTAACAATTTTGGAAGATGTCGGGCCAACTTTTTACAGACAAAACAAAGATTTGCGATGATTTTTTAGGCCAGAAACATTTTGTTGTATCATCTTGTTTTTCACTTTCCATTTATTTTTGCAGCAAATTTTTTGAATTTTTAAATAAGTTTTCGATAAAACAAATTTGAAAAAGAACAAAATAATACATTTTGATTAAGGCCTTCATTAAATTACGAATTTTGTTTCAACAAACAAAGAGGACATTAAAAATTCAACGATTTCGGTATAAAAAACATTTGAATGTGTTAAAATATTTATAACTTTTTATGCAAATTTTATAATTATCGCCTATTATTTTTAAAAACGTAATTATGAAAGGTCTCAACAAATTTAAAAAATATGTGTTATTATTGTTGGGAATTGATTTGATCACACAAAATCTTAAACTCAGAAATATGATCACGATATTTGCAATATCATTACGTTGTTTATCAAGTAAATCTTTCAAGGCATTGTTGAAGGTTCTTAAGCTTTATATGTTGATCGGTATTTTTGCATAAACGAAAATTATGTTCGTTTATGGAATGTTTCAACTGCATTTGATAAAAAATTTGATATATTTGTGACCATTTTCTCTATTTTAAGCATTAACAAAAACGTTTTTCACTAATTATCATCATATCAGGATCAACAAAACAGTATCAAAAAGTTGGTCTACTTTTTTGAATTTTTTAACATTTTTATTATTATAACAAATTTGTAAAAGAACGAAGTAATACAATTTATTAAAGTTTACAGTAAATATAATAGCAATATTAATTGGTACTGTTAAAAGGTTAAAGAACCCCATAATCAGACCAGAGGTCGTGGGGGGCCGATGCTGGCGCGACTTTCCAGCATCTGCACTTAGCATTTAGGTGTCCGGATCTAAGATCCTTGCCGGCGCAACCCGGTGGTGGACCACCCCCTTTCGGGAACCTTCCACTCGAGCGGAGAGCTCATATGAGTGTACCCATTGCCTTCCAATTGGTAGCGCCTGGGTTGGGCACGCACGGGGATTCGAACCTTCCACTCACGACCTCTGGTCTGATTATGGGGTTCTTTGAATTGGTACTGACCAATTAAAAATTAAAAAATATTAGTATAGGAAACTTCCTGTTGAGATAAGTTTTTTATCCAAAAAGGAATTAAAAATATTCAAAGCTATCATTTTTATGAAACTTCTTAGTATTTCAATTTGGTGAGCACGATCAAATAAGAGCAAAAAGGCAGTTGAAATACATTGTGTTCTTACTAATACAAATTTTCGCAAATGTCACAAATTTTAAAAGATGTCTGTTCACTCAAAAAAAACTAAGCAAAAATTTGCAATGCTTTTTACGCCAAAAACATTTTTATTAATTACAACGTTGTTTTGAAAGTCTTACTTTGTTTTTTTCAAAATTTTGAAGAATTGTTTCAAATGTATCAAAATTTAGAAAGACCAAAGTGCACTTTATCTGATTTAAAAAATTAAATAAAAAGGAAAGTAAAACAATTTGTTTTTCATCCAAAAACATATAAATCAAAACATTCATCAAGTAACTATTTGTAAAACCTTGCAAGTCCGAAAAAAATTGGTGAAGATGCAGTGTCATTTTCGCTAAAACAATTTTTTAGCAGTTGTAACAAATTTTAAAAGATGTCTGCAAACTTGGAAAAAAACAAAACAAACATTTGCAAAGCTTCTTTGAAGAAAAAAATATTTTTGTTGTTAAATCCTTTTTTTCATCTTCCATTTATTTTTAGAAGCATAAATTTTATCTACTGTTTTAATTTTTAAATATTTTTTCAGGTTTTGTAAATTAGAAAAAGAAATAATAAATCCTATTCAAATTTACTTGTAATGATAAATTTCGTTTTAATAAATACCTAACTTTGTCGGCAATGAACACTTTCTTAAGCGTTAAACGTTTTTATTGATCACAAACTAAATATTGATAAAAATGAAGAAAAATATTCAAAGCTAACATTTTTATGAAACTTCTTAGTTTTTCATTCCAGGTTGTCAAACAGGGAAAAAAGACAGCTGAAATGCATTGTCTTTTCACTAACACAATTTTTTGAAGTTGTCCAAAACTTAAAAGATGTCTGCCAACCCTTTAACAAACAAAAAAAACATTCGCGATGTTTCTGTTAGTTGTAACATCTTATTTTTAATCTTCCATATATTTTTTGCAGCAAACATTTTGTCTAATTTTATGAATTTTTAATAAAAAGTTATCGTTTTAACAAATTGTGAAAAGAGAGGAACAATTTATTAAAGTGTTCATTAAATTATTTAATAATGAAAATGTAACATATTCAGGCATTAAAAATCTAAAAATTACGATATAAAAAACAGTTAAAATGTTTATTATTATTTTTTCAAATTTTGTTCACCTAAAATTTTTTTGTTCACATTATTAAGAAAAGTTTCATAAAACTTTAAAAATTTTTTGGGAATTGGTTTGATTTCCATCAATAAAAACTCAAATTTAAATTCGAAAATGTCATTACATTGTTTATAAAATTAATTATTTTAAGATATTGTTTGCGGTTCTACAGTTTTTTATGTTGATCAGATTTTTTGCATGTTTTCAAATGCATTTGATAAAAATTTTCGACATATTTGCAATAAATTTAGTATATTTAAAAATTGTAATGTTGGAAAATGATAAATTGGTAGATTTTTATTGTTTCTAAACTTTTTTAAAATTTATCATAAAATATTTTTTACGGCAAAGATCCATTTATTTTTGCTGTTGACAGAAATTCTATCTTTTTTAAACTATACTTTTGTGCATTGAAATCATTGTGTTATAAAAATAATTATTGAACAATATCAGGAATCGGAACATTACTGATTAATTCTTTATTAGAGTCATTAAAGATGTTACGAAACTGACCGAATTTAGTTCAATATTTTTAGACAAAATATTCAAAAATATAGAAAATTGTAATTCAGCCGTTTAAAACAAGTTTTGAAAGATTTGCAGCACATCAAAAAAACTTTTTCTTTTTGGTTTTTTTACAAGGGCCGGTTTTAAATGATGCACATTTGAAACGTGGGAAAAGCTTTTTTTCTGACTATGCTTAAGCTAAAGAAAAATCATTGGTCCACGAAAAAAAATAAAAATGAAACATCTGCAACAATTTTAAAATACGAAAAAACACATTTTTGATTTTAACATTTTTAAAAAAAAGTGCCAAAAATAAGGAACAATTTATGTTTTTTGATTTTTTAGTTTATTAAAGTTTGAGTTGTTATTATCCAGGGCCGTATAGTAAAAGTATAACAGAAACCGCAAAAGACATTTTTAATACAACCTTAAAAATATAATTTATACTTGTGTTTGAATTGTTAAACGTATCAATTTTTCGACTGTTGTGAGTCGGCCCCTTTCAGTTTGATTTCTTCTTCATGAAAATCGCTTTGTCAAAAATCTATTATACGGTTTACACTGAAAAAAACCGGTGACAAAAAAACTCTCACCGGTGACTTATCAGTTACGAATTCGTCACTGATGGTGACGCAACAGTGTCGAATTCAACACTAGTGAGGGAATTTTTCTCACCGCGGTGATGGTATCAGTGTCGAATTCGCCACCGATTTTTTTCAGTGTACAAGAATGCAACCATGCAGGTAAAAATTCCCAATCTCGAATACATTTTGATAATTTTTTTGAGAGATTAAATTTAACTGTATTTAAAAATACAAAAGGTAAAAAAACACTTTGTTGAAGAATAAAAAACAAGAAACAACAAAAAAATTTTAAAAAATGGAAGAAGAAAAGGGGCGATTTAAATCATTTTGTTTTTCTCTCCTATCAAACAATTTGTTTAATCTCTACCCCGGAACAGTTGTTTTTAAACTTTAAAACTTGCAAGCTTTCTAATGGATATTCTTTTTTATTGTTGGCTGTTTTTAAGGCAAGTAAAACATTTTCTTCAACTTGACTTCAACTCAAAAAAATCAATATTTTTTAATTAATTATCTTGTTATTTATGGCAAAATTGAATTAAAATTCTTTAAATAAAAGCTTGAAAAAGATATTTAAAGAATTAGGAATTAATAAAGTTTTCGTATTTTGTTGAGAAAAAATGAGCGACAGTGAAAGTGACAATGAAACTGAATCTAAATTTGTAAGTTTTTTTAAAATTTAATGTAATAATTCTTAGGCTTTAATATTTTTTGCAGACAAATGGTTGTGCAATTGGAATGAAATGGAGAATCAAAGAAAATGATTTGAAAGATGCGTTGGAGCGAAAGGTTTCTCTTTATAGCGAAAAATTTCATGCTTCCACAATCCCTGGTTTTCTGTATTATCTTTCTGTAAAATTGGACAAAACAGACAAAACAAATGTTGAAAAGCTGTACGTTTATATGTTTCTTGAGACAGAAATGACAAAACGAATCAAAGCAGAATGGACAATTTCTATTAAATCTGCTTCATACAAAGTAGAGTTTAATAAAGAATATACATATTATGACTTTGACTGGTTCAGAGAACCACTTTGTAAACGTGATGAAATCTTTATTCCCAAAAAGAAATTCGTTGTTGATGGAATTATGGAAATTCAGCTTGAAGGAACTTTGAAAGCTTTAGGAATTAAGCGTAAAGCTTCAACCCCATTAACATTTGCACAATTACTTTTTAAGAATGAAGATGATAAAGATATTACAATCGTTGTAAAAGATAAACAAATTAAAGTATGTATGAAAAACATATTTTTACTTTTTTTCGTGTATTAATCTAATTTTTTAAGGTTCATAAAATGATTTTATGCGCCAAATCACCTGTTTTTGAAGCTGAATTAAAATCGGGATTAATGGAAACGAAAGAAAATAAAATCAATATTACAGATTTTGATTTTTGGATTGTCAAACTCTGCGTCGAACATATGTATGAAGAAGATATTGCTTTTTATATTGATGAAGATAAAGAAGCAGTTGATTTTCTTCGATTTGCTGACAAATATGATATTAAATCATTGCATGTAAGGGTCTCCTAAAATTTTTTCCATTGTTGGATTATATAAACGATGATATTTTAGTTTATGATTCAAGAATTAATGAGAAAAGAATTATCGAAAGAAAATGTTGTTGAATTTGTGAATGCTTCCATTACATTTAATGCTTCGGAATTGAAGGAGCATTGTATCTGTTTTTTGATGACCTTAATAGGAAATAAAACTATCGTCAAAAATGCAAATAAATTGAAAGATGAAATTCTTCTAGAAATTGGTCGACGGTCACTTTTTTCTTCTTCTGAATAATAATCATGATTACTGTATTTTAGTCTAATCAAAATGTTCTCTGCTTTATTTTTTTGTTGATAAAAATTGTGACATTTTTTTATTATAAGTAATTTGAAATAGAAAAAAATAATGTATTTTTTATTCCTATGTACGAAAATTACAAATTCAAATATTCAAAAAAGTTCAGCAACCATTAGAAATTTAAAAATGTTGGTATAGAACAAACAAAATAATTTGTTTAATTTTGCCACAAATGATTTTTAAATGCATATTCATTTTATGCATTTAAAAATCATTTATCAATTACAAAGTTAATTATTACATTGTTAATTTTGAAAGGCTTAATTCATTATTTTAAAATTGTTTTTAGGTTAAATAATTGCAGTTCTCATAATATTTTGGCATTGTGGATGACAATATAATTTATTAATTTCAAAGTTCATTTCGAAAAGCTTTTTTCGTTACTTTAATATAGTAAGATGTTGATTGAACCCAGTATTTTAAGAGGTCAAACTGCACTATTTCTTACTCAACGAAATAAATTTTAAAAAAAAGATTACACTATTTTTTCATACAAATAAATAAAAATATTCAAAACTCTTTCATTCATCATGTACGTTTTCGCTCAACCCTGCCACCTTGAGCAAAAACAAAAAAGGACGATAAAGATGCAATTTCTTTTTTGCTAAGATGATTTTTCGTGTTTGCAGTTCAAAATACTGTATTTTGAAAGAAGCATCAGGGAAAAAATTTACATAAGTAATCTATTTTATTCGGGTAGATAACATGGCATGTAAATATGCATAGGCAATCTAAAAATATATGTCACAAACGTTTAAACTCAAAATTGACGAATCGGCCATTTCGAAACTACCAAAAAAACGTCAAAATAATGTAAAAAACATTTAAATAAATAATTAAAACTTTTTATTCAAATTTTATAATTATCATCTATTATTTTTAAAAACTTAATTATGAAAGGTCTCGACAAATTTAAAAAATATGTGTTATAATTGTTAGGAATTGATTTGATCACACAAAATCTTCAACTCAGAAATATGATCTCGATATTTGCATTATCTTACGTTGTTTATCAAGCAAATTTTTTACGGCATTGTTGACGGTTCTTAAGTTTTATATGCTGATCGGTTTTTTTGCATAAACGAAAATTATGTTCGCTTGTGAAATGTTTCAACTGCATTTAATAAAAAATTTGACATATTTTTAACCATTTTCTTTATTTTAAGCGTCAGATTTTAATAAATATTTGTTTGTGAAGCATGTTTTTGAAGGTAACGTTTGCGGTTTTAAAATTTTTGTGTTGATCTCATTTTTAAACCAAAGTGTTTTGTTAATTTGTTCATTTTTGCAACTAAATTAAAATTATAAAAACATTAAACCCTTTTACTTATTTAATTTTACAACCTTTTTCTTTATTTTATGCATGAAAATATCGTTTATCAATTACAACTTTGATTTTGTAAAACGTAATTCATTCTTTGAAATCGAAGAATTGATTGAGTTATTTGGATGCCCATAGTATCTTTCACTGACCAAACTGTACTTTTTCTTTCATCAAATAATTAAATTAAAAAGAAGAATTTTCTTTTCTTCAGGAGAAACAAATAAAAATTCAAAGATTTTTTATTCATCAAGTAACTCTGCCAGCCTGACTAAACAAAAAAAGACGATGAAAGGTGAAGTTTTTTTTAAAACGATTTTTCGCAGTTGTAACAAATTTTAAAAAATGACTGTCCCCCTTTTTAAAAACCAAAAAAAATTGCAATGCTTTTTCGATGAAAAAAATAGTTGTTACATCCTTTTTCCATCTTTCATTTATTTTTACATCAAAAAATTTGTCTGCTTTTTTGAATTTTTATTCCATTTTTCTATTGTTCTAGAAAGTCATTAGAAAAAGATCAGAATAATATATTTTCTTTTAAAAAGTCTATATTAAATTATAAATTCTGTTTCAAATACAATGCATAAATCTTAGAAATTAAAATTTGAAATTGTTGGTATTGATCACTTTCAAATATGTTGTCTGCGTTCGTTAATTTTTTAACTACATTAAAACTATCAAAACATAAAATGATTTTACTTGTGCAATTGAGTGGTCTCTATTTTATGCATGAAAACAACATTTATCACATTCAACATTGATTTTGAAAAACTTATTTCATTATTTTTATATTGGCTGTTAACTGTTAACATCATGCTTTTATGAGCCCATAGTATCGTTCCCAAAAAAATCTGCTTTTTTCTCAAAGAATTCAGTTTTAAAGAAAAAAGGTAAAAAAAATGTCATTTTCCTACAATTAAATAAATGAAATACTCAAAATGCTTTTATTCAACATGTATGTTTTTGTTCAACTTTGGAAGCTTGAGAAAAAACGAAATAAGACAATTGAAATGCAGTGTAATTTTTGCAAAAACGACTTTTCTCATAGTTGTGACAAATGTGAAAGATGTCTGTCCATCCAGACAGAAAAAATTAAGCAAAAATTTGCAATGCTTTTTAAGCCAAAAACATTTTAGTTTGTCAATTCTTTTCCTTTCCACTTATTTTTAATAGCAAAAATTTGTCTATTTTTTTAATTTTTTAACAATTTTTTAGCATTTTAACAAATTTGGAAAAAGAATAAATTAATATATTTTCACGATGTTGTTAAAAATAAAAATTCTTTTTTAACAATCTGATAAAGATAAGTATTCACTCAAAATTTAAAAATCCTGGTACAAAACAAACAAAACGATTTATTCAGTTTTGGGGTCTTCTTCAGTTTACCGGCAAATATTTTTTCATTGTTATTTTTTCTTTTCTCTGTTCGCAAAATTAAAATGATTTCTAAAAATTATTTTACGAAAAAATACTTTTAAAAACTAACAAATTGTAAGTTATTATCATTCCTACTCTACCGAGGTAATATCATTATATAAGTGAAATATTAAAAATAAATGAAAGTTTAAATTTTTTTAATATTCATATTGATTGAAGTTAACTTTTTTATTAATACATTACATTGATCACAGGGAACCACAACGTGCAAAACGGCAATCAAATTAATAGTGATGATTATTGTAAGGCAATCCGATCCGAAACTCAAAATATCGGATCACGGATCAATCCGACGTATTACGGATCGGATCGACGGATTGAAAACGGATTAGGAAATCATACGGATCGGATCACGGATCGGATTGACGGATCGGATTAACGGACTGATCCGTCGGATTAATAAGAATAAAGAAGTAAAATTTAATAGAAAACGTTTTTACCGAAGTTAGGCAATAGTATTTAATGTTTTTAAGAATTATCAATTAATTTAATCCAATTTTCAGTGATTGACAATTAAACTAAAAAAAGAAACAAAAATCTTTCAAAGGTACTTTTGCATAAACGGATCCGGAATTTTTACGGATCGGATTGACGGATTGAAACGGATTGTAAAATCCCACGGATCGGATCACGGATCGGATTCGCGGATCGGATTAACGGATCAATCCGTCGGATTGGATCGGATTGCCTTACAATAGTGATGATGTAAAAATTGGACGTATATCCGGGCATTCCCATTTTGTTGCAATTCTTTCATTGATTTTTTTAAAAAAGTTTCTTTGAAATTCTCCCGAAACAGGATGGATAAAACAAATTTTTAATTTTGAATTTGTTGCAGCATTTTTCTATAAATTTTTCTGTTATGCGAATTAAATTAATATTGTTAAACATACCAGAGTAAATTGAGCAAAGGTTTCTGGATCGAGTTCAACATTAACATCGGAAAGAGTGAAACGTAAAATTTTATTTTTAAATGGCAATTCTGATAGCACTTCCGCAGTTTGACAAGTATATAAATTTGTGTTTGAAACTCTAAAAAAATATAAAGCAAGAATATAAGACGTGATAATTAAAAATATTTCAATCTGAACAAAAAATAAACAAAAAAATACAAATTTTACTCAAGATTTTGACGATTTAATTTTTTTTCGTATTTCTTTAACATTCCTCAAACTTTTTTGAAATGAGGAAATTTCTTTAAAATAAATCTATTTTTTAAAATTAATAAAAACTACAGTAATATCCGACCGATCGATCGGCTACCGTAACCCGGGTGTCAATTTTGAGGAAAATTTTTTTTCCTCAAACTTTTTTGAGGAGATTTTTTTTTCCTCAAACTTTTTGTCTTTCTTTGACAATCCAAAAAACTCGAACCCGCGCATCCCGGGCTTGAACTCCGTCGTTCTAACCACTCGGCCATGCGCCCTTTTCTAAAGTGACGATGAAAGTTGACTTTGAGTTTCAAAAGAAAATGACACTTTCTTTTTTTTTCTTTTTAATTTTTTGTGTAAAAAAGGTTATTTTTTTTGTAATTTTATTAATTTGATGATGGAAAAGTAGATACTCAGCTAATGTAAACTAATTTTGAACTTCAAAAAGGAAGAGGATTCGTCAATCTTTCATTGTCAGCTGGTGAACTTCAATTTTACGTTTGTAAAGATCATTGTGGTGGTGATGTAACGTAAGTTTTTTACATTTTCTTGCATGACATGTATTTATTCTTGAATTTTTTAGATCAAAAATTTGTCATGAATATCAACGCGGTGGTGCCAATGCTAAAGCAATTGTTTCCAGTTTCCATTCATGTGAATTTTATGTTACTGGAGAAAATGATGCCGTAAGATTTATTACGACATCAATTACAAAACGCGATATTACCACATTATGTCAACGATTCCAATATTATCTCAGTGGCTCAGTGGACAATAGTTTTTTTATCCTCCTGTGAAAGCTGTAAACTTAAAATTGATCTTGATGATGACAATATGGTTCAACTTTGATATTAATCCTTTATGTCCTATCACAGTTGTAAATATTATACTTTTCTCTTCTGTATTCACATATATCTTTCTTCTTTAGCTTAATGCCAAGATCCATGTTCCGCAAACTAATTCAACTCCTCTTCCATCATCATCAACAATCTTACCTCCATCAAAGGAATCCACAGAATCTAATGAGGATCCATGGTGGCAAATCTTCATCATTGTTTTTGTTGGTCTTATTGCTTTTATCGCTGTTGGTGTTATTGCGTAAGTTTCTTTAAATATACATTTTGCATTTAATTGTAGAAATGTTTTAGGTTTCTTGTTTACCAAGATCACCAAAAAGCTAAGCAAAAGCTTGTTCGTCCTCCACCAGAAGATCCGATTCCAGAAGTGGTTGTACCAACTGCAAATGTTCAAACACCTGTTGGAAAGTCTGAACCTGCTGCAAAAACAAGTATTGCAAAACCTGAACCAACACAAGCTGCTAACCGTAGACATATGCAACTTCTGATGCAGTTGGAGCTCCATGTTTTGCCCATAAACTCGTATACTAGAAGGTATAATTGTGGCAAAAAATTAGCTGCCGAATCCTTAAACTGTGGGTTTAACAGGAGCCCAAAGTTACTGTAATACAGTAATCCACAACATGAACGCAAACTCAGAATTTGCATATTCTGCAATTTTTAGAAACCAGAACGTTACAAATGTTTCAGATTCGGATTCAGCATGTCCGAAAACCTATAAATCCAGGAAACAAGGCCAATAAATCAGATGTTTTTGGGAATATGCACAAAAGTTAGAAAAATCACTGCACAAAATTACTGCAGATCCTTCGAAAAATTTGAATATGATATATTTTGGAGAAAGTAGTGTTTTGGGGTTTTTGAATACATCCAATTCAGCAATGGAGACTTGAAAATTATAGTAAGATGACAAAATGGTTACTTTGGATCCCCTAAAACCATTTGCCATCGTTGCACAGTCTTAATAAAATGTTGATTTAGACATAAAATCGTAATTTCCGCTTAAAAAATGTTCATAGCAGATCCGTGCTATTGAATATCTTTGCCGGTTTTCTTCAAAAAATGATTAATTGGATATATTTAACGACCTCAAAACACTGCATTCTTCAAAATATATCAAATTCAAATTTTTTTAAATTGAATAAAGTTTTTTTTTATTTTGTGGTAGTTATTTTTCTAAATTTTGTGCAGATTCCTAAAAGTATCTGACTTATTGGCCTTGTTTCCTGGATTTATAGGTTTTCGGACATGCTGAATCCGAATCTGAAACATTTGTAACGTTCCGGTTTCTAAAAATTGCGGAATATGCAAATTATGAGTTCGCGTTCATGTTGTGGATTACTGTATTACAGTAACTTTGAGCTCCTGTTAAACCCACAGTTTAAGGATTCGGCAGCTAATTTTTTGCCACAATTATACCTTATAGTATACGAGTTTATGGGCAAAACATGGAGCTCCAACTGCATCAGAAGTTGCATATGTCTACGGTAAGCCAAAAAAATCGGCAAAGAAGGAGCCTGAAGATGATCAAGCTAAATCTGGTGGTGCAGCAAAAACAAAAAAATCTTCAAAGAAGTGTAATTGAATTAGAATTGTAATATACTTAGTTAATTGTTTGATAGTAATTAAATATGTTTGTTTAACAAATTTTTGTATACTGTGATCTCGGAGAGGGTATGACATTTAGTTACGGATTAATAGTTACGGTCAGTTAGTAACATTGACACTAAGTTAGCAGCAACAATTAAATCCTCAAAGAATGCATCAAAGGTTTTTTTTTTGATCAAAGGAAGCTGAAGAAGATTTAAATGCAGAGGATTCTACCATGAATGCCGATGAATAATACAAAAAAGGAAACAACTTTTTAAAATTCTTATCAAAAAAATTTTTGTTACAATTATTCAGAGATTTTTTTATATTTTTTTAATATTTACCTATAATATGGCAAAAACTATTTATTTTTACTTTCTTAATAATTATCTTTAATAAAATTACAAAAAAAATAACATTTTTAACACAAAAAATTAAAAAGAAAAAAAAAAGAAAGTGTTATTTTCTTTTGAAACTCAAAGTCAACTCTCATCGTCAATTCAGAAAAGGGCGCATGGCCGAGTGGTTAGAACGACGGAGTTCAAGCCCGGGGTGCGCGGGTTCGAGTTTTTTGGATTGTCAAAGAAAGACAAAAAAGTTTGAGGAAAAAAAAATCTCCTCAAAAAAGGAAATTTGAGGAAAAAAAAATCTCCTCAAAAAAGTTTGAGGAAAAAAAATTTTCCTCAAAATTGACACCCGGGTTACGGTAGCCGATCGATTGGTCGGATATTACTGTAGATCTTACAAGAAAACGTGTAAATTAAAAAAAATGACTTTTCAAACAAATTTCCTCTGAGTTCAAAAAAGTGAGGGAATTTCTAGATTTTTGTCATTTTTAAGTACAGGGTGGCCAAAAAAAAAGTGCAATTCAATTTTTATACAAAGGCAAGGAGACTTGAATAACTTGTGTTGGGTGGACCTAATACTTTATGGGGAAGCGCATTTGACCCTACAGTATGACCTCTCCAACCTTTTCGTGTCGGGAGTTTCGCCGCCGCCAAGTTTTGAAAAGTACGTTTTTCGACCTTTTCGTAGAATGAGATAGTTGGGAGAACCAGAAGGGCTGGAGAAAAGGTGATGGTATATTCGGATAGCCCATATGTTAGACTCGTAGACGCAGCAAAGTTTGGGTCTATATATCTTTTGCCCCGGGTTTAATCGCTCCGAGAAAAAATCGATTTCCGATTTTTTGATTTTTTGGTCAACTTTGACCGATTGCCCTACTTTTCCCAGAAGGAGTTGGAGGCTCATACTTGTTGCCAACAAACTTCAGCCTCTTTGTGGTTGATTCCATATCAAAACATTGAAATGTGGAAAAGTGACCATTTTTCGATACTCGGAAATGCCAAAAAACGGCTGCTTGTAGTTGTATACTAATAAATAGCAAGTAACTATGCTTACACGAAATTTTTTAAACGTTGTTTTTTGTTATATATCAATAAACGTAGACCAGAACAATACTCTTAAATACATTTTAAGCGTTTGTAACCAATTTGGATACTTTAACATTGAATAGAATTACGGTATATACTACATATACTTACTTACATACGAAAATTACGGCTGCTTAAAAAGTCATTTTTCCAGATTTCAATATTTTGGTATGGAATCAACCACAAACAAGCTGAAGTTTGTTGGCAACAAATATGAGCCTTCAACTCCTTCTGGGAAAAGTAGGGCAATCGGTCAAAGTTGACCAAAAAATGAAAAAATCGGAAATCGCTTTTTTCTCGAAGCGATTAAACCCGGGGCAAAAGATATATAGACCCAAACTTTGCTGCGTCTACGAGTCTAACATATGGGCTATCCGAATATACCATCCCTTTTCTCCAGCCCTTCTGGTTCTCCCAACTATCTCATTCTACGAAAAGGTCGAAAAACGTACTTTTCAAAACTTGGCGGCGGCGAAACTCCCGACAAGAAAAGGTTGGAGAGGTCATACTGTAGGGTCAAATGCGCTTCCCCATAAAGTATTAGGTCCACCCAACACAAGTTATTCAAGTCTCCTTGCCTTTGTATAAAAATTGAATTGCACTTTTTTTTTGGCCACCCTGTAAACCCCGAGGAATTATTTCAATTATTTTTTTATTTTTTGATCGGATTCAAATATTTTTAATTATCACGTCTTATATGTAAACAGTTTTTAAACATAAGTGGGAAATTTTAGATATCAGAATTAAAATTATGCAAATATACTTTTTCCGGGGGTAAAATCACTGTTCTTTCATATATATTTTTTTTCACTTGCAACCAGTGTTGTGCTTTTTTATTTTAGTCGCCTCCGCGACCGACTCCGCCTCCGGTGGCGATAAATCCAATACGGAGGCGCCTCAGGAGGCGCAAAGCGGCATTCTCTTCTGTGATCTTTTGCAAAACTCGCCTCCGACACCGGAGGCGATTTAGGAAGCGCCTCTCAAGTCGCCTCCGGTGGCGGAGGCGCAAAAACACTGCTTGCAACTTACTCAACAATTCGAACGGATAAAACTACATTCATAATTTCCTCAAAAGGTAGCTGCTGCATTTCATCATCTTTATCAATTACAGATGATTTAGTCAATATTAACTCTTCAATTGTTCCATTCTTGGTTAAAAATTCAAATTCTTGAACTGTTAATTTTTGACCATGAATTTCAAGGAATTTTGCATCGCATCGATGAATCTTTGGAATAAAGCTGGACAACATTTTCGGGAAATGGAACGATGAAGCACAAAGTCGATTTGAGATAACTAATTTTCCGCTGTCATAAACTGCTGCTGTCGGATTGCTGTCATCAATGATTACAGATTCTTCCAAGCGAGAAATATGTTTTTCAGGGTGACTGGTAATTTGTAATATTAAATTGTAACAAACAGGCGTTGGCTGTCTTGAAAATAATTCTTTGCAAGATGTTTGCAATTTTTGAAGGAGATTTGCATTGGCATTTTTAAGAATATAGTTGATAATAGTCGAATGAAATGGATATCTTTGATAAATCATTCCATTTTTGGAAAAAAAAATTGTTAAAGCAGTTTTTGAAACATTTTTCTGCAAAATATTCAAATTTTTATCTTTTCCATTGGTGCACATTTGAGAATATTCATGAATTATATCAACAACGTCTCCATGAATTTCAAAAGAGGGTTGTGGGGGTTTTGGTGGTGCGGGTTTTCCAGTGATAAAAGTTTTTATGCTTTGGAAATAATCTATTCCTTCCATGGGAGTAAATAAATTCGTCCATGGTACTTGAATAGGGCCATGAATTTTCACTTGTTTCTCATATTCTTTTCTCATTTGAATATCATCAAGAAAAACTCTGCAATATTTTGAATAGGTGTGGAGCATTATCTAAAATATTACAATAATTGTCAAAATGTTAGATAAGCATGGCACTGGGCCCGGTCTTGCCCGGAAAAGCCCGATGCCCGGCCCGCGGGCTTCGGGCTTTGATTTTTTAAAAATTCCAAAGAAGGGACCACGTGAAAATTTACAAAAAAAGAAAACAGGCCGGGCCTGGCTTTTTTTCACCGGGCCCGGGCCGGGACCGGGCTTCCGAAAAGTCGGCCCGTTGACATGCTTAATGTTAGATTAATAAACTACAGTAACCAATAAACATGAAATTACATTTATGAGAAAATTTCTTACTTTTAGATTCTTCTCTTTAAGATAAGAAATATAAAGCTTCCACAATTTTTTATTTAGAATATCATTTCCAAGCCGGAATTCAACATTTTGCTGCACAAATGCATCATCGTCAGCTTCTTTCAAAGCTGCAATCCATTTCTCCTCATTTTCTTCCACCGACATAATTTTGTCATACAATTCTTTCAACTTTTTGTATCTATCAAGGATATCCTTCGGTAGCGGTGAAACTAAAATATTGAAACATTAACGTATGCAAAATTATTACCCGCTTACAAGCTGCTTTTTGATGTTTCCGAAATATATGTTCAACATCGACATGGGGTATGGAAATATCCTGATCATCATAACTTTTTCGGTGTAAAAGTTTGTTCGGAATATTGCATTCAGATAAAATATTTTGAGTTAAATAATATTGATAATATGCCAGGCAATTGATTTTTTTTTCGAGTACAGAAGATTTTCTCCACCTTTGAAATTTTAAGTTAATTAGTTTTATTTTTGTGTTTTTACCTGATAATTTTATCCCATCGATTTTTGGGGATCATGTATTCTGTTGGATAAGGTTTCGGAGAATCATATATCTTGTCGACATTTATTATACATGCACTACAATATTCATGTACATTTGCAACTGAAAACACCTAAGTTATGCAAATTTTATTCCAAAAAAGAAACTATTGCTATTTAAATTTTTTCAGTAATAAACAAAGTTGCTAAAAATGTTATTTCAAACAAATAATCGCTTTAATGTAAAAAAAGATACGTTGATTTAGTCTCGGACGATGCACTATTTCGACATTTGTATTTTGAATTGAAACATATTCGTCTACGCGTGTAGGTATTTGGCGAAGTCGAGGATGTTCTGACATAACTGAAAATACCTAATTTTTGCAAAAATTTGTTTTAAAAAAAATCATTGTTTTACAAAATTTTAGTGAATAAATAGCTTAAAATTATTACTTCATGTAAATCGTCACTAAAAAGCTTAAAATAAACGTTTATCGCAATATGTCAAGTGGGAAACAACATATGCAAATTTAAGATGATTGGAGATACATTTATGTCATCAATCAATTCATGCAAAAATATAGCAAAAGCTAAAATGGACAAAAAAGGATGCAAAAAAATAAAGCTACAAAAAATTTTTAGTATCAGTTGCTTTTTTCCCCATGGCTTACAATTTTTTTAGCATAAATAGCAAAAAATATCTTTGATTTTCATATATTACCTTATTACACAAGAAAAAGTACCAATTTTGATTTTGGCACCAATGTTTTCAATATAGACTTGAAAAAACCAAAAATTTTGGAACTCCAAAGCTTTTGCAAAAAAAAATGCATGCTTTTCATTGATTTTTAAAACACTAAAAATGGACGACTGAACTTTTGAAAGCTAAAAAAAAGGAGGCAGCCTTTTTGCGGCTGTTTCCCTTGAGGGGACACAAAAGAGCAGTGGTTGCAAAAAAAAGTGTCCACAATGAGTCCGGCAGAAAAAGCCAAAAAAAGAGAACATGAAAGAAAGATACACATTTTTAAAGTGGTCAAATAGAAAATGAAATGTGTTTGTTGCAATAAATAAATAACTGGACATAACAACAAAAAAGGAACATATGTCGGTTTCTTACAATAATGTTCTTAAAGTGAAAACAAATTGAATTATATTTTTAAAAAAGCAACAAACGATGCGGTGTGCATTTGAAATGTTAAAAAACAAAGTTTTCAGTTATTTTAATCCAGTTGAACACGAATGTGGACAATATTTTAGAAGTATTTTTGTATATCGAAAAAGTTTTTGCTTTGGTTGAACATTTGATACTCATTGTTTTTAAGAATATGTATTGAAACATAATTAAATATGTACATTGTTTTTGATTATTGTAAAGAACTGTCCAATTTTTTGACGTTTTGTCTTTTGTATTTAAAAAATTGTTTATTTTTTACTGCATGTCATTTACTTTTCTTAAGATTTTTAAGATGAAAAACTAAAAATTCATTAAAAAATCAGAAACAATCAATACATATAAACGGTTAACTGATAAGCAAATTTTCATTTCCAAAAAGCAGTCAATTGCTTTTTCTTTGCTTTTTCAATAATAATTTTATCTAAAAATGAGACCCTTGTTCATCCTGATACTTCTGTTGAAGCCTCTATGATGAAAGAAGTCCCACATATTATATAGTCCTTATCTATTCATAAGAATTAAACCATTGTACATATAAAAAACGTGTTTTTAATAGAAAGCATTTCCGTAGCTAATTAAAATGTTCCCAAAATAAACAGTTTATGATTATTAAGCTGCACCCTTTTTTGCTGATAACAAAAAAGCAATTGTCTTTAATTTGATGGACAAGAACAGTTTTTTTTTGCTTACGAAGAAAATATAAATGCTTTTTTGTTTTGTGAAAAAACTATCATTTTTGAGAAATATGATGGTAACTATGATGAAGGTTTAAATATTCTTCTCTCTTTTTTTGTCATGCACCGCTGATGGGTACTACGCAGTTTGCGCCGACGACATTTGCGCCGCGACATTTGCGCCGCGACAATTACGCCGATGACAATTGCGCCGACGACAAATGCGCCGACGACATTTGCGCCGAAAAAACGACAATTGCGCCGATAAATAAAACAAAAAAGTTTTAATAGTTAAACTTGGGAAAATATTAATGAATACCTCTTTTTCGTGTAATTTTAACTTTGAATTTGTATAATCATGATTACTTAAGTCACATGTTCCACAATTCCAGACGATTTTCACCAGCTTATAAACGGAATAATGAAAAAATGAATCGGTTTATTTGAACTTGATGGTAAAAGCAAATATAAGTGAAGAGAAGAATTTGCATAACGAAGTAGAACTTCATCATTCTACGAAAGGTTGAGTTAATCATGGTAGTAGATTTAGGGCACAAGCGATTCTTATCTGCTTTTTGTGTTAATAATTAGTTAGAGGTTTGAGTATAAAGGAAGAACTATGCATCCGAGATAAAAAACTACAAAGTGGAATGAATGATAATATGTTTTGTAAGATAAATTAAGGATACATTTAGTATTAGGTCATGCAAACCTTAAAATGGGTTTCTCTCATTGTTACGGTATTTTGTGCCATTTTGACTATATGTCCACAACTTTAATAAAGTGTTAAAGAATGAAAGATTATTAAAAGTTATCCAAAATTCGATATTAACTGCCGAAATGCCATCGGCGCAATTGTCGTTTTTTGGCGCAAATGTCGTCGGCGCATTTGTCGTCGGCGCAAATGTCGCGGCGCAAATGTCTTCGGCGCAAATGTCGCGGCGCAAATGTCTTCGGCGCTAATGTCGGGGAGCCCGCTGATGATTCTTCATGGGAACCTTTTTTGCGAAATTATTATATGCCGCTTGCGGCTGCCGCATACAGTGATAGTCCAAACGATTGTCTTGCAAATATTCAAAAATGGGATGATGCCGTTGAAAACAATCCGAATGAAACAATTTCAGTAAGTGTTTTTATTCAACTTCAACCTCCAATCGGTACCGCAGTTTTAATAAAGTTGTAAAGAGTGATTAAAAGTTTTAACCGTAGACATCCCTAACTTATGATCCAGTTGAGAGATCGGCGGTATCTCATTTTAGTACCAAAATCAATCATTTTAGTACCACATTGCCAAAAAGTGATTTTAAATGGTAAAGTTACTTATTACTGGTAAAAAAAATTTTATTAGATTAGTTGAGTACCCTCATCACAAAATTACTCACATCCGCTTAAAAAATAAGCTTTTTGGCGAAATGCAACCAAAATGAGTTGGTACTAAAATGAATGAGTTTGATACTAAAATAAAACGATACTAAAATGAATGGTACTGAAATGAGCAGTACTAAAACGAGATACCGCCGAGAGATCATATTTGTTCTGAATAGTGCTTGAGACTATGGGTTACAAGCTGCAGGGTTTTAGCAGCTGAATCCAAAAACTGCATTTATCATGGGGTTTTTTACCGTGTGTTACATAGAGGGTTATACTAATTTAATCTGTTAATTTTTAAGGTTTACCGTCAATATAAAATCAAATGTCCTTCATTAAATGATATCTGTTCTGGGTATACTGCTGTTCTCAATACAAATGAAGAAAACTCTTGGGGTCCACTCATTATTGCATTTAAAGGAACTGTAAATTTTGAATATTTTTATGCCAATGTTTGGGATCATAATAATATGGTGCCATTTGTTGGTGCCGGAAAAGTTAGCAAACAGTTTCTTGATGCATTTAATGCAATTTGGATAAATGCCGGAATGAGAGATGACGTTTTAACATTAAAAAATAAGTATCCATTCAGCGGCTTCCTTGTTGTGGGTCATTCAACTGGTAAATTAGTGTCTTTTAAAAACTCTTAACCTTTTAAAATATTTATAGGAGGTGCAATGGCTGCCTTAGCTGCCGTCACAATGTCTGTTAATGGAATATCAGGTGATATCGGCCTTTTCACGTTTGGACAACCTCGAACTGGTGATCTACTATTTGCAAATGACATGTTTTCACAAGTTTATTTTCTGGCTATTTTTAATCACTTTTATTTATTCTCCCTTTTTTAGAATTTTGGGGATTCTGATCGGGTTGTTCATAATGCTGATATTGTTCCACATCTTCCATCCTCAAATGAATCATCGTATTATCATCATATATCTGAATGGTGGTGGCCCAATGATATGGTAGATGGCTCTGATTATGTCCAATGCAGTTTAAAAGATGGCGAAGATCCAACATGCAGTAATTCACTCGAAGATTCAACACTAAACTTTGATGATCACAAATTATATTTCGGTCGAAAATTTGACGATTACGGTATCAGCGGATGTCCTGATTTGGCATCTTCCAAAAATGTTGGAACTTATAATTTAAAGCCAATACCGAATTCATCACTTTTTATTTCGCCATTAGCTATTGTTTATACGAAAAATGCAAAAAACAAGACTTAATTTCGTTCGTAAATGGTACCTTTTAAGTATTCAAATTATACTTTTATAAAACATTGTAATTTCTTAAATATGAGGTAATAAATAATGAAATAATTTAACCTGCACTGGATACAATTGATCCTTTACGTTGGAATCTGATAACGTACTATTTTTTATTTCTAACGTGTTTCTTTTGTTGAACTAACCTGATGATCAAGGTTTAAAAAAAGTACGTAACCAAACACCCCATTAAAATAGTTTTTGAAAAATAAAATCAAAACACCTAAATATTAAAAAGAGTGATTCCGTGTACAGTATTTTGACACCCAAAACAAAAATAGGTCCCCAATGGGGAATTTGTGTAGGAAAACACGGTCGAACAAAGGTCATGAATTTGGAGGATGGTTTTTAGTTTTCTATAAAAAGCAAATCCCCGCTAAGGAAGCAAAATTGTCTCTCGAGAATTAAAATTGTATCTTTTTTTCTTTCTCGAAAACGGAGAAAAAAAAGAAGATACTTTTTTAATGAGGAATAAAAATTTCAAAAATAACAATTTCTACCATCCAAAAGTTGCCATTCTTTGACGACATTTGGGACCTTTAAAGATCCAAGGGGGGCTAATTTCTAAGTAAAAGGAAATCAGAAAAAAAGGGCGGAAAAACAAAAGTCAATTTTTGATATATAATTTATTTAAAAGACTCGGATTATTTTCAATTAATTTCAAACTTAAATAAATTTAGTTAGTTATTTGCTGCTTTTTACTGCCAAATTTGAATAAATCCAAAAAAGATTAATTTTCACCATGGGTTTACAAGCATACGATATAATTCGATGGGTTATAATCTTTTCGTTAATGTTCTTTCATTTTACTGTAACTGTATTTATTTTTTATATGAAAAAGATTCAAAAAAATCAAATGTATTCTTCTTCCTTTTATCTCCTGTATATAATGGCATCCATGGCAGATATAACAAATATATGGGTGAATATTTTGACACTAAAGATTATAAAAATTGATGCATGGAAGCCATGGTTCTTTGCAAATCCCGACTATGTTCGATATATTTGGTTAATCTCAGGTTTTTGTCTTTATTATCAATCATTCCTTCATCTTTCGATTGCCATAAATCGAGCATGGACTTCTTTTTCGTTTGTGGCAAAAAGTGATACATTACCAATTTGGGGAGCACGATTTATTTGGATTTTACCGATTATTTCAATTGCAATTTTATCTCCACGTTTTGCCGGACATGCATATTATGTTTATACAGCTGAGGGAGAACTCGCTTCTGGATATAAAGAAACCTATGTTGCACTTGTAAGTCTTTTTGTACCCAACTTGGTATTCAATAAATTAAATTCATTATTATTTTACATATTATTTTAGTATCATTCAATTGCTGGCCCAGTTGTTGTTCTTTCAACTTGTGCTCTCTCTTTCATTCTCTCCATCTTTACAATGTTACGGTACCGAAATATTTCAAAACAATACACAACCGTTTCATCCACAATTAAACAAGATATGGCACTTTTTGGACAAGCTTTTGTCGTTCTCCTTTTTCAACTTGCTCTTGCTGCATATTTCGCTTTAAGAATTATTGCAACAATTCAATCCATCCCTGAATTGCAAGCATTTGCTTTAATGTGTTATGAATGGATTTCGGATGCATCATGTTTATGCAATCCAATTCTGTTATTAGGGCTTTGCAAATTCATCAAAAATGATTACATAAATTTTATTTTACGCCGAAATACTAATACTGTGGTCAAAATTCAGCCAAGCACAATTACACAAACGAGAGTACAACAAAGCCGTATTCAAATTCTCTAAAAACTAACTTTTTTTTAAAAATATTTATAAAATTTCAACACCCGCTTTCTTTTTAATTTGTTTGTAGTTTCTTTTTGCTTAATTTTTTAAAATAAAATCGTAAAACTTACCTTTCAAAAAGAGCGTATCAGTGCTATTAAAAATACTAAAAACTAAAAGCAGAAGTTAAATTTTACACGACATCAAAGGTCTTAAAAATTTACTGTAAATTTTTTCCAACAGTTTTTTAATCTAATATTCGGTGGTGGTGGTGTTTTCCTTCAAGAGTAAAGTTAGATTTTTGAAAAAAGTGTTACACCATTTTTTTTATTTGTTACACTAACTTGAAAAAAAGAAATATTAAACGTAAAAACATTTCTTTTGATAGAAGTGATTGACCATTAATCAATTATTTGCTGTCATTTATTACATAAAAAATCTATCCGAATATTAAAAAAAGTTGCGTTTTTTGATTAAGGTGGTTAAAAAACTAAAGAAGAAGTACTTGATAACTTTCTTCTTTTTTTGTTAAATATTTATTCTAAAGGAGTTGGAGCTCCATTTGAAAAAGAATTTTCTTTGAAAGTTATAATGTTTTGGATAATTTTATTTTTGCTCTTTGGGTTATGGATGTTTCAAAATTTTTATTGGAAAAGAAGAGGACTTCCACCAGGTTTGTGAATTTAATTAATTTGACAATATTTAATAGAATGCTAATAAAGACATTGCTAAGGATAACAAATGCTCTAACAGCTTTGCTGAAACTCACTCGGTTAATAATAATGAAAATGTTTCATTCCAAAGTGCTGTTTCGTGTGATACAACTTAACAAAAAAAGCATCGAGTCAACAATTTTACGTTTTCATTGTCATTCGTTTCAGGACCAACACCTCTTCCGCTTATGGGAAATATTTTAATGATTGACAAACTTGGAATGGAAAAGTTTTTTTCTGTAATTCAAAATAGATACGGGGATATTCATACATTTTGGTTAGGCGGGCAACCAGTTGTTTCAATCAATGATGTTCCAACTATTTTGGAAACCTTTGTCAAAGATGGAGAAACGTATGCCGGACGTCCAAAGAATTTGACAGTTGTTAAAATGGTTCGTCGGGGACAACATGGCATAATTTTTACTGATGGACCACTTTGGAGAGAGCAGCGACGATTTGCTTTACATATTTTGAAAGATTTTGGAATGGGAAAAAATTTAATGCAGGAAAGAATTTTGGATGAAGTTTCTTTTCTTGTTGATGGAATCAAGCAAAAATTGAAAGATGGGGAAAAAGAGATAAATGTTCAAGATACAATTGATCTTGCAATTGGATCTGTGATTAATGCTTTACTTTTTGGATATGGTTTTAGTAAAGTTAGTTTAAAACTCGCTGCAGCATCTTTAATATATTTATTTATTTACATTTTAGAATAAAAATGATGAATTTAATGAACTAAAAACATATTTAAAAGATTTTATGAGAGCTGGAGGAAGACCATTAGTCAGATTTTGTGATCGAAATCCATTCATGTTTAAAATTATGCCATTCCTATATCGTGATATAACATTAGCAACTGATCATCTATGCAAATTTTTTATGAGACAAATTAATGAGCATATGAAAGAAATTAATTTTGATGATGCAAATAATGTTTCAACGGATTACGTCGAAGCATTTCTGAAAAAGCGGAAAGAATTTGAAGATGAAGGAACTCAAGATCATACTTTTACGTAAGTTTTTAGAATTGGATCCGAAAATTTAATATCAATCGATAAGACCAGCGACCAGTGTTTCCAAAATTATTAATTCCAATTAATTTAATTCCTTCTGAAATCAATTTCCAATAAATTCCAGTTCTGCTTACCAATCGTTTCTGATTAATTATATTTTTGGAACTGATTACATTTTCAATCAATTCTTTTTCAAGAATGCTATCCGATAAGCCTTTGGCAATCCCAGTATCTTATAGGGTTTGCAATACTGTTTACAAAATTTTAATCGAAATAATTTTAATATTGCTCTGTTTTTGGAGTAAAAAATCGTAGCAACTTTTCTAACAAAAAAGCAAAAATCACTATAATTCACTTGATTTAATTCCAATTCTTTTTCAAAAAATTCCATTTAATTCTAATTCCATTAGAAAATAATTAAGAGTTTAAATGGGAATTAATTAATTCCGGAATTTGAGAAACACTCCCTTTAAAAAACGCCAATTTATTTTTAAAATAAATTTTTAGTAACGCTCAACTTTATGGAGTTTGCTTAGATCTATGGGTTGCTGGACAAGAAACAACATCCAATACTCTTTCATGGATAGTTATATATCTTATGACAAATATAGAAGCACAAAAGAAGTTGCATGCTGAATTAGATCGTGAAATTTCTTCTGATCGCTTTATAACCATGGAAGACAAAACTCAACTTCATTATCTCAATGCCGTTGTAGCAGAAGGTCAACGACTTTGCAATCTTATTCCATTAAATCTTGCTCATCGATTACAAAAGGATGTTGAAATTAAAGGATATCATATCCCTGCCAATACAACAATTGTTCATCAAATTTCTACGGTACTTTTTGATGAAAGATATTTTCCGGAGCCTCAAAAATTTAAACCAGAAAGATTTTTGGATTCTGATGGAAAATTCTTTCAACCTCCTTCTTTGATGCCATTTGGAGTGGGAAAGCGTTCATGCCTCGGGGAAGGTCTTGCAAGACTTGAATTGTACCTTTTTACCGCAAATTTATTTAATCATTTTGAAGTAAGCTTTTTATTTATATAAAAAGCGAATTGCATGACTTATTAGATTTCTTTTTATAGATTACTGTAGCTCCTTTACATCCTCCAAATACCTCAAGGATTGCGGGCATCACTGTTCAACCTGAACCATTTGTCACACATATTAAACCAAGACTTTAAACATTCTTTTATTTTTTCAATGTTTTTTCTAATAATTTTTCCTCGAATTAGCATAATAACTTGTAATAAAATCGGAGCAACGTTGCATTTACAATTTCTAACTATTTTAACATTAAAACGAAGATATACGATACTAAAAATAGATTTTATCATTAACATAAAATTGTTTAATATTAATTCGAATATGGAGAATCCGAATATAAAATATCCAAGTATATTTTATGTGTTACTTTTTAAGATATTAAAATTAGTTAGTGAACACAGTTCATAAAATATGTATTTATAAAAGGATGATAATATAAAACGTGCGGCTTTACTCGAATTCGTTGTAGCTAAAATTATTTCCTTTGTTTATTCTTATTTGGAGAACAAATGTTACTTTTTTTGTTTCTTTTTTTTTAAGACAAACAATATTAATCTATCAAAACTCACGTGCATTTTTTTCTTATCAAAGATACACGTTTTCATTCGTTTTTACCTAAACTTTGACCAATTTTGTTTCAATTTTTCTTTTTCAACACAGACAAAATTAATCAATTGTCAAAAAAAATGTTTAAAATTCCTCAAAATACCGCAAATGTTAAAAACGATGTTTCTGACGCCTGTAACAGTTAAAATTTAAAGTTTTCCTTGTGAAAATGCCATGAGAATTACATTGTAATTACAATCTTACAAACTTTCATGAGAATTCCTCAACATTGCATATAAACTCCATAAAAGTTATTCTAACTCCATTCACAAGGAAACGTTTAGACATTCCCCAAGTATTTTGCTATTAAACATACTGTAGCGTATACACTATATATTCAATAGGATTCCTGCAAGTTTGTTACAGGCTCTCGACCTCAAATGCCATTTTCAGCTAAAAATATGTTATTCTAAGTTCAACAATTCCTGATGGCTAATTATAGCTTTCTAGCAGCTAATAACTCATATACTAACATTTACATCTATCAAGGTAGTAACAGCATAATGTTTAATACTGTTTTTTTTATTCACTTACAGTACCATGACTTTGATAATTTTGAAAAAACAATTCGTCTGAGAATCGATAATTTATTACAATTGAAATTAAAATTAATTTACATTTTTTACAGAAATTGTTTTAAATCTTTAAATTAAAATTTACAAATTAGCTCTTAGTTGATGATGTTGTTGCTGTTGATGGAGCTGTTGTTGAAGAGGAGGTGATACAGTTTTTCCGCCATTTAAAATATTCCCGAGAGTTTTCAGTATTTCCCAGCATAACCCGGACTCCACTTGCTCCATCACACAAATCATTAAAAACAGGCTTTCCATCAACTTTGAATTCTGAATATGGAAAACAAAAAACTTCTTTCATTCCAATCCTTTTTGCAATTTTGAATGAATTTTCTGCCAAAGCATAACCAATAAAATAATTGCAATTATATTTTTCAAAATCAATCAAGGTTTGATTTAACAAATATGACAGAATTGAACAGCTAAAAAAGTGTTGAATAAAATAATTAGCATAAACAACTCTTTTTCAAAATGAAAAAAAATACTTACCCATTATAGTCTGGTAAAATTCCAGAAGCTTTCAAATATCCAAGATTTTTTAAATCGGATGGAAGAAATTTTCCTGTTTCTTTTAAGCATTCATTTAAAAGTACAGTAATTTTATTTGCAATCGGATTATAGGGACCATTTGCAACTTCTAAAAAATTAAAACACATAAGTTTTTTAAATTTTTACTATAAAAATGCACAGAAAAAACCCAATAAAAAGCAAAAAAAGATCGAAAACGTACAGTCGAACCTCGATTTTACGTTTTTCTGAGGTCCGTAAAAAACGAACGTAAAATCGAGATTCGACTGAAATTTAAAAGAAATATTTTAATTTCATCCTTCGTTTTTCATATTTCTTCCTTACCTTCAGAGTAATCACTTTTATATTCAAATTTTGGATTTTTTTCAAAAAGTTTTCCATCGAACATTTGTGAAAATTCATCCGGAGTATGAATTCTGTTAATTTGGAATCCAATCAATTGATTGTTTTCATTATTGAAAACGGCATAAGTTGCCGGCTTTTTTATTGCAATTGATAAAGCATCATATGACATTTTTTCAGTATCTTCGTATTTTGTATCTGAAAAAATAAATAGTGTAAAATATTGGTACTACAGTAATAATTTTGATAAAAAAAAACTAACTAATTGATTTCCACATTGAACCAGTTTTAACAAAAAGATGGTTATAAAAAGATCCAAAAAGCTCAAAATCTTTTGAATCAATTTTTTCAATCCTGAAAGAAGTTGTGCCACCATTTTTTGGAATCCATGATGGATTAATTGATTCTCGTTCTCCAGGGCTTCGATTATCCAAAAATATTTCATTTTCATAAGCTGCTTCTTGGGCGCTTTTTAAAACCGCATGTTGAAACCGTTTTCCAAGAACATTTTTGATGCCAAAACATTTATTTTGTTTAGCAATAAACATTTTCTTTTTTTTTCAAATATCAGTAATGATGATTAAATGTTATTAGGTAGAAAAGAAAAAAGCGGAACTTAAAATCGCAACATTTCACCCCTCTTTAAATACCCCCCTAAAAACCCCCTTTTTTATTGGTGAACAAAAATCGTGCGTTTTTTGTTTCTTTTTTTCCCCTCCTTCTTTTTTACGTAAACTTTAGTCTTTCTTTTTGATTGCTGTGATTTTTTTAATTGACCCCCCAAACGTATGTGTGTACCAAAGCACTGAAAAAAAAAACAAAGGAAACTTTTCAGAAAAGTAATTTATCAGTTGTCAAACAAAAAGGCAACAATAAGGAAGGAAAATGTGATGAGAGCGGCAACAAATTTTTAGACACAACATTTGTCATTTGACCAAGGCTTTCACTATAATTTTCGTAATGTTAAATTAGTTTACACTAATTTACAACTTTTTATTTTACAGTAATACCTTTCCTGTCTATTTGACATGTATTTTATCAAATGCATGTGAAAATCATGTGCCTATAAAAAAAAGAATTCTTCAAAGGCATCAAAATTCTTTCCGACAATAAATAAAGTTTTCTGTCAGAGCAAACAAAAGCGCTTTTGTTCATTTTCTTTGTGATCGAAGGTCATTTTTGCCATTTATATTAAAAAAAACCTTTTCTTTAAAAATTCACATCCTCCAGGGATACAAGATCTTTATGATTTTAAGAAGAATCAAAATTCAAAACATAAAGTATAATGGAAATTGTTTTTCGTTGAATTTTGAAAGTAAGCCCAAATTTTAGGTCAAAAGAAGCAATTTATTTTTATCCAAAGTCACAACATAGAAATTTCGATATGAATTATAATCTTTTTGAAATTAAAATTTCACAGATGAAAAGAAAAACGTGGAATTGACGAATTGCAAAAAAACTGTATTTTAAAAGACCAACTATGTATCTACAAAAAATGCATTGCTTTTCTTTACAGCAAATAGAAGAATTTTATGTTTTTTTCGTACTCAAAAGAAATATGTTCTAAAGTTTACTGTATGTTTCCAAGTTACGTGTACGTAAACCAAACTGTATGTAAACCCCAAAAAGTAAAAACTTTTAATCAACATCCGATAATCATAGGTTGAAAAAGGTATGAAAACTGTTGTTTATCGAAATTCACGTGCATTTTTTTCTTATCAAAGACTTCCATTCTTTTTTACCTAAACTTTGACCAATTTAGTTTCTTTTTTTTCTAGACAAAAGACATTTATCACAAATCAGAAAAAAAGAGGCAACAATAAGGAAGCAAAAGGTGAAAAAAGGGGTGATGAAAATTGTAACAAAGTTTTACACATATCAATTTTTTGACCATGGTTTGTTTTTGTCACTATAATTTTCGTAAAGTTTTCAAAAGTTTACACAAATTTACAACTTTTTATTTTACAGTATTGCCTTTGTTGTTTATTAGACACGTGAGAATAGTGTGACCATAAAAAAAGAGAACTATCAAAATTCGTGTGCTTTTTTTTCTTTTCTAAGATACACGTTTCCATTCTTTTTTACCTAAACTTTGTTCAACATTGTTTCTTTTTTTCTTATTTATCAAGACAAACGATTAATCAATTGTCAAACACAGAGATAAAAGTCTCTCAGTACGTTTTCAGTTCAAAACGTTCAAAATAACAACATTTGATTTTTGTCAGACATTAAATTATGATCGAAACGTTAAAAAAGGGGTTATCTTTTAATTAAATGATCATATGTTGATTGATAAGATTTAATCGAAACATAACAAATATTTTTGGTACAGCTAATATAAAACACAAAAATGCAAAGCAATAACTTTTTTTTCTGTTTTTGAAGTTTTTTGTACTTTTACAAAATTAGCAGCAGCAGCTTGCAAAACATTACATTTTTTTGTTAACTGCACGTTTCTTACTTTTTTTACGCATACCGTGTCCATTCAAAAAAAAATAAATAGTTAGTTATTTTGAAAGCAACTTTTTTCTGCTATCTTTGTTGATTTAACAAACACACTTTTTTCATTCTAAAAAATTTCGTTGCAAAGTTGATTTTTTTTTTGAGATTACATTTAAGTTTTTCTGTTGAAAATGCACTCTTGGGATTACCTTTTTTCTTTTAAAACTAACTACGTAAAAATGAATAACAAAGTTTTTTCAACCGGAATTTAAAAATTAAACAAACAAGTTGCTATTATAATGGGGCATTATTTTGGCAAAAGTCATGAATGTATGCTTTTTTAAAAACAAGGAAAACAGTGTGACATTTATTTATTGAAAGAAAACAGGCAAAGGTTAATAAACAATTTTTTCAAAGCACAAAATTTTAAAAACAAAGTACAAAACACCTCAAAAACAAAGAAATTTTTATGCATTTTCGGGTTTTACATCTGCCGAAGCAAACTCATATATATTTAAAATACCGTACTACAATGACTACTTTAATACTACCACAAAGGATTTCTTTTTAAGAGACATGCTAAAATTTAAATAAATTACTTTTTTATCTGTATCTATTTTAACAATGTTTTATAAGCGGGTTTACAAAAACCTTTGTTGTGCTTCGATTAATTCTGATCCATTTAGTCATAATCATTAAATTAAATTAAAAATAAAATTGATGTCTAACAAAAATCAAATCATAAAAATTTGAACGATGTGAACTTAAAAAGTACCAAAAATTTTATCATTTTTTTTGACAACTGATTAAAATCGTCTGTCTTGAAAAAGAAAAATGAAACAATGTTGGTCAAAGTTTAGGTAAAAACGAATGGAAATGTCTATCTTAGATAAGAAAAAAAACCGTGAATTTTGATAGTTTTTTATGAGCACATGATTCTCACATGCACTTGATAAAATACATGTCAAATAGACAGGGAAAGTATTACTGTAAAAAAAGAAGTTGTAAATTAGTGTAAACTAATTACATTACGAAAATAATTATAGTGAGTGCACTGGTCAAATGACAAATGATATGTCTAAAAATTTGTTGCCGCTCTCATCACTTTTTGTTTCACCTTTTGTTTCCTTGTTGTTGCCTCTTTTTTTGATATGTGATAAATGTCGTTTGTCTAGAAAAAAAAGAAACAACATTGGTCAAAGTTTAGGTAAAAAAGAATGGAAACGTGTATCTTTGATAAGAAAAAAAGAACGTAAATTTCGATAAACAACAGTTTTCATACCTTTTTCAACCTATGATTATCGGATGTTGATTAAAAGTTTTTACTTTTTGAGGTTTACATACAGTTTGGTTTACGGACACGTAACTTGGAAACATACAGTAAACTTTAGAACACATTTCTTTTGAGTACGAAAAAAACATAACGCTCTTTTATTTGCTGTAAAGAAAAGCAATGCATTTTTTTGTAGATACATAGTTGGTCTTTTCAAATACAGTTTTTTTAGCAATTCGTCAATTGGATGTTTTTCTTTTCATCAGCAAAATTTTAATTTCTTTTTTCTACCGGGTCCGGGCCGGGCTTCCAAAAAGTCGGTCCGTTGCCATACTTAGTGAAAACGTACTGAAAGTTTTATCTTTTTTTTGACAATTGATTAATCGTCTGCCTTGATAAATAAGAAAAAAAGAAACAATGTTGAACAAAGTTTAGGTAAAAAAGAATGGAAACGTGTATCTTTGAAAAGAAAAAAAAAGCACACGAGTTTTGATAGTTCTTCTTTTTTTTATGGTCACACTATTCTCACGTGTCAAAAATAAACAACAATGGCAATACTGTAAAATAAAAAGTTGTAAATTTGTGTAAACTATGTTGAAGTTTGTTTGTTGACCCGAGTTGTGATTAGACAGTAATAAAATTAAATATTTACGAAAATTATAGTGACAGAGAAACAAAAATAATTATTACTTCTTCTTAAAAAAACTTTACAGAAACTTTTTACCACATTTGATTTTTGATTTGAAATTCTCCTTTTAATTTCAAGCATTTGTATTGGAACTTATATTAATTATACAAACTTATTTTAACAAAAGTAAAGAGAAATTACTACATGAAAAAAACGAATAATGTATAATACGCATATTTTTTTCAATTTTTTTATAGTGTGGAGGGATAAATTTACCGAAAAATTATAAATTTTGTCACTTTGAAAAGTTAAGCTTTTCCAGTAGCTTTTAAACTTTTTATTTCTCACAAAAGTTTCAAAAAACTAAATTTGTCCAAAAATGCGTAAAAATGAATAAAATATCGGTAAAATCTTCTTTTTAAGTATTTAATGCACCTCGGTGATTCATGGTAATTTTTTATATACCATGAAAGTAATAAAGCATTTTTTCAAAGTAATATGAGTGATGCCGCTGATGTGCACCTTTTTGAACAATTAATTAAACAAATTTATTTAAAAAAATTAAGCAAAAAATAACTACAGATAAATTAAAAAGAAAACGGGTGTTGAAATTTTATAAATATTTTTTTAAAAAATTTAGTTTTCAGAGAATTTGAATACGGTTTTGTTGTACTCTAGTTTGTGTTATAGTGCTTGGTTGAATTTTGACCACATTATTATTATTTCGGCGTAAAATAAAATTTATGTAATCGTTTCTGATGAATTTGCAAAGCCCTAATAGCAGAATTGGATTGCATAAACATGATGCATCCGAAATCCATTCATAACACATTAAAGCAAATGCTTGCAATTCAGGGATGGATTGAATTGTTGCAATAATTCTTAAAGCGAAATATGCAGCAAGAGCAAGTTGAAAAAGGAGAACGACAAAAGCTTGTCCAAAAAGTGCCATATCTTGTTTAATTGTGGATGAAACGGTTGTGTATTGTTTTGAAATATTTCGGTACCGTAACATTGTAAAGATGGAGAGAATGAAAGAGAGAGCACAAGTTGAAAGAACAACAACTGGACCAGCAATTGAATGATACTAAAATAATATGTAAAATAATAATGAATTTAATTAATTGAATTTCAAGTTAGGTACTACAAAAAGATAGATTATGTACTTACAAGTGCAACATATGTTTCTTTATATCCAGAAGCGAGCTCTCCCTCAGCTGTATAAACATAATATGCATGTCCGCCAAAACGTGGAGATAAAATTGCAATTGAAAAAATCGGTAAAATCCAAATGAATCGTGCTCCCCAAATTGGTAATATATCACTTTTTGCCACAAACGAAAAAGAAGTCCATGCTCGATTTATTGCAATCGAAAGATGAAGGAATGATTGATAATAAAGACAAAAACCTGAGATTAACCAAATATATCGAACATAGTCGGGATTTGCAAAGAACCATGGCTTCCATGCATCAATTTTTATAATCTTTAATGTCAAAATATTCACCCATATATTTGTTATATCTGCCATGGATGCCATTATATACAGGAGATAAAAGGAAGAAGCATACATTTGATTTTTTTGAATCTTTTTCATATAAAAAATTAATACAGTTACAGTAAAATGAAAGAACATTAACGAAAATATTATAACCCATCGAATTATATCGTATGCTTGTAAACCCATGGTTAAAATTAGTCTTTTATGGGTTTATTCAAATTTGGCAGTGAAAAGCAGCGAATAAATATATTTATTTAAGTTTGAAAATTATCCGAGTCTTTTAAATTATTAAATATCAAAAATTGACTTTTGTTTTTCCGCCCTTTTTTCTGATTTCCTTTTACATAGAAATAAGCCCCCATTGGATCTTCAAAGGTCCCAAATGTCGTCAAAGAATGGCAACTTTCGAAAGGTAAAAAATGTTATTTTTGAAATTTTTATTCCTCATTAAAAAAGTATCTTCTTTTTTTCCATTTTCGACAAAATGAAAAAAAGATACTATTTAAATTATCAAGAGACAGTTTTGTCTCCTTAGCGGGGATTTGCTTTTTATAGAAAACTAGAAACCATCCTCCAAATTCATGACTTTTGTTCGACCGTGTTTTCCTACAAATATTCCCCATTGGGGACCTATTTTTGTTTTTTGGGTGTCACCAAAAAATACTGTACACGGAATTAGTTTTCTTATATTTAGATTTTTCATTTTTGACTTTTAAAAATGTTTTTAAGGCTACACAAAAAATTCAGTAGCACAATAGTTATTTATTAGCAATGTTTTGATCAAAATTTTTGGACGAATTGAACAATCTCATGATTTATTTTTAGCTCTATAAAATCCCGATCACAAAAAATGCATTGTCATGCCTCATTTGGCAGCAGAAGGCAGCTATTATCCGTAGCTTCTCTTTCTTGTGTAATGAATCACTACTAGTGATGGGAACCGAATGTGAACGGCTTAAGCCGCGGCTTTGATCCCGCGTTTGTTTTTGCCAAATATTAAAAAACAATATTGAACAATTTATTAAATTTCAACAATGCATTATTTTGTATAAAAAAGCAAAACTTGAAGCAAAAATCCTCTTTTAAAAATTTAAATTATTAATATTTTCTTAAAATCGTTTTTATAAAACTGTTTAATTTTTTTTATAGAATATTTGGAAGTTTTATAACTTTTTTGTATGAAACAGAAACATTAGAGATATGTTTTTTTCTTTCCATTTATGACACAAAAACCAATATTTTCATAGACAAAATATTCTTAAAAATATTATTGAGCGCATACGTTGATTTCGAAAAATGGTGTTGTAAAAAATGTGTATTTCTAACATCATAAAAAAGATGGAACAAATATCTTATTCTTTCTATTTTAAAAACGCAGCAGTCTTTTTTTCTTTTAAATTTTTTTTGTTTCAAAACAATTTTCATCAAACACAGGTTTTTTCTAAAAGCTTTGGTTCTAATTTTTTTTATTTTTTTTTATTTATTTATTCACTTCAAAGCGATTGCTCACTTCGCTTTTTATAATTAAGGATCAAAAATTTTTGTCTTTGAATATTTTACATTTGAAATTGAGATTTCAAAATCGTTAAAAAGTTTTTTATTTTAAATCAATGAACAATGTTTTTGAAAATCAAAATATGCGTTCCGAAATATTTAAATTTTAATCAATAAAAAATTTGATGAGACGATTAATTGTCTTATTTACAAAAATATCAGTCTCCTAAAAACATGCCCAACTTTCGAACTTAAAATTTATAATTTATAAGTAAAATGAAATTGTAATTTTCTTTACAATTTGGCTTATCTCTTTGATGTAAATGAATGTGATCTGTATAAAGGTCAAAAACCATAGTTCATATTTATTTAATTTGTGATCGGTATAAACTTTCATAAAACTTTAGGAAGTGTTTTACACTAATATTTTTTAAATTGTAATTGATCAGTAACAGTTAAATCTCGATTTATAATTTAATGTAAACTTTAATAAAATGCGTTTATTTGTTTTTTTTTACAAATTTGGCCCATTTACAAGAAAAAATAAGTGCTTATAAATTCAAAAATAGTTTATAAAATGTTTGCTGCTAAAAATAAATGGAAGATGAAAAAAGATGTAACACCTTAATCGTTTTTAGTCTACAGAAACATCGCGAATGTTTTTTTTGTTTGTTCAAGGGTTGGCAGACATCTTTTAAAATTTGTGACATTTGCGAAATTTTGTATTAATAAGAACACAATGCATTTCAACTGCCTTTTTGCTCTTTTTTGATCATGCTCACCAAATTGAAAAACTAAGAAGTTTTATAAAAATGATAGCTTTGAATATTTTTAATTCCTTTTTGGATAAAAAATTTGTCATTTTTCTGATTATATAAATTCTTTGAATAAAGAATTTATTTGATACAAAAAATATTGCAAATTATTCAATAAGCAGTCGATTTTAAAATATTTAATAAAAATGTACAGTATATAATACCAAAAATACAAATATTTCTGAAGCATATCAATTTTAAAACATTGAAAAAAGTTATTATTAATGTTATAATTCAAAAATTGTTGTTAGCATATATTGTTTTTCAACATGGCTAAAAATTAACAATTTGTTTTGCTTCTCCTATTGTTTCAAAATAGTTTTAACATTGCAACTTTCGTAATCATATTTCTGTGTTAAAACTGTCTTACAATCAAGCCATTTCATTTCTCAACAAAACCATCACAAATTTTCCACAAAAAGTGTTCATTTTTCTGAGATAAAGAAATGAGATTCTATTTGTATTCAACAACCGTCAAAATGTGCATTTAAATTTCAAAACCCATGTATTTGAATTTATCGAAACTTTCCTTAATTTTGTTTTCAAAAACAATATCAGTATTAAATTTGCGATCAATAAAAACACATAACCCTTTTGAAAGTATTCAATGCCGACAAAATATTTTTTTATTTTTAATGGTCATAGTTAAATTGTATTTTTATTATTTAAAACAAAGAATGTAATGTGAAATACATTCATATATGATTTATTATTTCGCTCTTTTTCTAATTTATTAAAATATTTAAAAATTAAAAAAGCAAACAAACTTTTTGCTACTAAAAATAAATGGAAGATGGAAAAAAGAATACAACAATGAAAACATTTTTTCGTCAAAAAAAGCGTTTCAAATGTTTGTTTTGTTTTTATTCGTTTGCCAGACATCTTTTAATATTTGTTGCAACTGCAAAAAAATTGTTTTAGCGAAAATGAGACTGCGTCGTCGTCTTTTTGTTCTGGCTTGCAATATTTATCTTTTTTTATGCAACATCAACGAGCAGTTTCAAAAAATAGAAGCTTTGAATATTTTTTTTATTTATTTGTACAAAAAAGAAATTATTCTTCTTTTTATCTTAATGATTTGAAGAAAGAAAAAGTACAGTTTGGTCTATAAAAAATATTTTTAAGTTGTGATCGATATAAACATTTAACACCTTTGTAAGAATTATATGCTAACATTTTTAAATTTTTAATGGCATCGAATATTTTTATATCAAAAATGAAATTTATAGTTTCAAGGGAATTATAATAATAAGATATATTATATTGTTATTTATTTCTTATTTGTAAAACTGTTAAAAAACTAAAAAAGAAGACAAACTTATTGCTACTAAAAATATAAGAAATGTTACAACTAAAATCATTTTTCAGTTAAATAAACATTGCAAATGTTTGTTTCATTTTTTAAGGGATGAACTTTTTTAAAAATTTCTTAAGACTACGGAAAATCGTTTTAGCGAAAAAAACATTGCATCTTCATCGTCTTTTTTTGGTTTGTTTAGATTTATAAATCACTTATTTAAAGTTGTCGAAACTTTCATTAAAACTATGTTTTCAAAAATAATTTCGGATAGTTATTTAATTTGTGATCGATATAAACATTTAACACCTTTGAAAGAATTCTGTGCTAACATTTTTAAATTTTTAATGGGTGATCATATTTGAATCTTCCATTAATTAAATCGAAATTTATAGTTTGAAGTACATCATAATAATAAATGTTTTATTTCGTTCTTTTTGTAAAAAAGTTAAAAAATTGTTAAAAAATTAAAAAACGAAGACAAACTCTTTGCTACTAAAAATAAAAGAAAAAGATATGTTAGAACTAAAATCATTTTTCATTTAAATAAACATTGCAAATGTTTGTTTCATTTTTTAGGGGATGGAAATATATCTTTTGAAATTTTTTACGACTGCAAAAAATCGTTTTAGCGAAAAAACATTGCATCTTTATCGTCTTTTTTTGTCCAAGTTTGCAGAGTTGAACACAGTTTAAAAAAAAGCTTTGAATATTTTTATTTATTTATTTGAAAGAAAAGAAAATAATTATCATTCTTCGTTGAAAAGTTAAACAAATATAATGGTTTCATAATTTTAATGTAGTTGCCAAAAATAAACAAATCAAAAAACTTTGGTTTAAAATTGAGATCAGCATGACCAACTTAAGAACCGCAAAGGGTCCTTTCAAAAACATGCTTAACAAACAATTTAACGATGTTGCAACTTTTGTAATATGAGTTAAAATTTTCTTGAAATTAAGCCAATTCCAAGCAAAACCAGTACAAATAAAAAATTTGCAAAGGCAATAAAAATGTAAACATCAATTATTTAATGATGTTTTCATTCTAATAAATAGAATCGAACATTTACTTCAATTGAATTATAATGGTTCTTTTTGGTGTCATTCTTCGGTCCTGTGTGGGGCTAAATGCTGGCCCGAAAAGTCTCACAAAACGGGACTTTCGACCTTTTTGTCCCTCAAAAAGGACCATGGGTGAGTCTTTTAAACTCGGGTCGAAAACGGACGTGGGCCGATAGCTTTTTTTCAGTGTATTTTAATTTTTTTGGCCTAGTGCAAAGCATTTGGCCGTACACAATAATAATATTAAAAAAATAAATTAAGTTTTATCAAAACCAAGGATGATGCAAAATAAAGAATATCAATGTTTGTGCAATAATATTTAACAAAAACACATTAAACGACTTCATTCTATGCATGCTCATTGTTTCAAACTTATGATGAAAATGTCAGCGAACAAAAGATTAACTAATTTATAATGTGAAGATACGATATTTGAAAAAGTGGAGGGGTTTTATCTCTTTAACGTCTTAAAAATTTTAATTTACAGAGGAACTTTCAGACATGTTACAAGCATTTTGCTCCAAAACATATTTTATCGTGTTCCCCATATATTCAATAGGATTCATTCAAGTTTTTACGTGTCAGATGCCATTTTGAGCTTAACAAAATGTCAGGCGATATTGTCTGCCCTTTTTATCTAAAAATTAAGTTTTCTGGCAAAAAAAGGTTGTGAACCGCCCGCCACCTTTTAACAAGGTGATAAACTTGTAACCAGGAAACTCCAAATGGTCATTTATGACCACTGAAAAATAACCTCCATTTTTTAGTGGTTAGTTTAACCGCGGTTAAAATAACCAGCTACTTTTGCTGGTTAACTAAACCATTTTGTTTTAACCAGCAACGGTTTTTTTACCCAAAAGCGACGCCAAGAAAAAAAGAGAGAAAAAGAACGCGAAGTCAGAAAGAAAACAGAGACGCAAAGAAACGTGCTTTTTTCAACAAAAGAAAGTTCTTCTTTCTTTTCTTTTTTTGCAGGCAGCTGGTTAACTTAACCAGCGTTTTCTTTGACAGAAAAAAAATTGCTGGTTCAAATAACCAGCAGTTTTGCGAACAAAACGCCAAAAAGAGAAATATTAACCACCATGACCATTTGGAGTTTCCTGCTTGTAACGGTATTTTACTTAGTTTTATTGAATTTTTATTTCAATTGTCAACATCCCCAAAAAAATCATACTGACAATTAAGCCTCTTATAACACCATTTATTTTTATCGAAAAAATTCACGGTGAAGCAATCAGTTATTCGCAAAATAGCTTAAAGTATTTAAGTCTTTTTTTCTTCAGCATAAACGTTTTAGATATTCAATAAAAAACTCAAATTTGTTTTTAGTATTTGAAAAAAGAAATTTGTTACTGTGACAACAAACTTTGATTTTAATCATTGTCGAAAACGGGGGTAAAATTTCAGAAAGATTCATTTTTTGCAGTGTCAAGGCTTATACGGATCACTCTTTTTTCAGCCAGTTTTGATTTTCTACAAGATGCTATTATTTTTTTTCTTGCTTAATTTTTTAACCACATGCGATGGATATGAAAAATATATTTGTACTTCGGACCATTCGGTTGAAATGGAATCAGAAACTATAATATTTTTTGAATCACCTGATTTTCCACGACATATGACGGATACCGAAAAATATCAGTGTTATATCAATTTTACGAAAAATTTATTTGTTCAAGAAGAGGCAACTAAATTATCTTTGTATTTTTTCTATAAAATATAATTAAAACATTTTTAAGGACAAAAGATTGGTTATTGTTACATCAAAAGTACTTTGTAGTGATAAATTTTTTGATGGGGATAACTGTCCAAATCTCTATGAAACTTTTTCAAATATTACTTCGTATAATTTTCATTATGATAATTTTTATATTAAGGGATTTGAAGCATTGGATTTGCATATTTTGATGATTGGGGTGATGATTGTCCATTGGAATCACTTTCCAGAATAAATCCTTTCAACTTTACTGATTTAAATCAAGTTTTGGTATTACATTCAACATATGATCCAACAATATCTAGGAATCAATCATGCCTTTGGCAATTTAAAACCTCAAAAAGTTATGGCTTTAAAATTGTTATAAAAGATTTAAATATTCTAGATGATACAATTTTTAAAGTCGAAAACTCTTTGGATACAATTGTTTCGTAAGCTTTTTTTTAATATTCTAATTATGACATAATGTTTCTTATGAAATTTTTTTTGGCTGACGACAGGTATAAATAAATAATATAATTATTCTTAACGAATATCTCATTTCCAATACATTAAAATGAAAACATTTTTAAAGCAATGCTTTTCAGTCCTTCAAATGTTAGAATATCTCAACCTCATTACAGCATTGACAACTATCTTAAAGTTTATTTATCAACCAACAGTGAATCATTTTTGCCAAAAGATGGTCACGGTGTCCCCCAATATGAATTTGCAGCATATATTACAATAATTCGAACCTTTGCCAACGATATTCCATTTAACTGTTCTGAAATACTTCAAACAAATGAGACACTCAAAACCTATTGGTGGTATTTAAGTGACAAAGAATATCCGAGCAATTCACGATGTACATATACGTTGAAGATTCCATCGAAAACCGAAATCATTGCACGTCTTGAATATTTTGAAATGGAAGAGAATGTTGATATGATAAATTATTATTACGTTAACAATAGTTCACCTAATATTTGTAAGTTTAATTCAATCAAAATACAAAGAATTTAATGTTTTCCATCCATTAATGGTACATACGAACTTTCAGTATGGAAAAATTATTCAGTACAGTTGCAAAAATGTTGCAACAAAAAACTATTAAGTTATAAATAATAGATATGTTTTTTGGATATATCTGGAGTAAATTTATCGATATACACAAAATATCTGCAATTGTTAAACCAAAATAGTTTTCTTCTGCAATATTACTGCAACTAAACTGTACAATGTTTTCATATTGAAAACTTCCGTATTCCTTTAAAGGGAGCGTCCGGGATAGACAAAATCTTTTTCTTCGCACATGTCTTCCGTCATTCAATAATGGGGAATGCGTTTGTTTGTAATGCGCTGTTAATAATTGATAATTGACTGAAAAAGCAGAAAAATGCATTCTTCAACGTTGCAAATTTCGTGTTGAGACAACGTGTGCGAAGAAAAAGAATTTGTTTTTCCCGGAAACTCTCTTTTATAATTTTTCTGTTGAAATTATCCGGAAATCACGTGACCAAAACGAGGGGGGAAGGGGATTGACTATTGACCAAATTGTCACGAGCTTTGATGTTTTCGGTAAAAGCTTTTTATCTTTGGTCACGGAGAGGAGTCCAAAAATGATGATTTTTTGGTCATGTGACAGTGCGCCATTTTTGTCATGTTCCCAAAATATCATTAATTATTTTAGATGGACCTTTAAACAAAGAATTCGGTCATCAATCCCTTGTTTTTTCAAACGATGACGACAAAGAAGAAAAAGAAATTTTGTGGGAATTTGTCAGTGATGGAAGTGTACAATTTGGTGGCTTTAATGTTTCATTTGAGAAAATATGTTAGAAGTTTAATTCTTGCAGACAAAAAAAGCTATTCAGATCTAGGTACAACCAGTGTTGGCGATTTTCGGACTAGGGCCAGGTCTGGTGAGGTCAGGTTTTTCAGTTGACCGAAACCGTAGACCAAAAGTTTTCATTCCGGTCTTTTTTTCAGATAATTGCCCAAAAATTCACTTTTGTAAATTTTCAGAGATCCCAGACATGATAGAAAGTGATTCATATTGCCCAAAAGCTATTTTAAAGTAATATTTTTTACTCAAACTTATTTTTTACTTTAACGTTTTCGGTCAAACCGGACCGAAAGACCGCCAAATTTCGGTGCCAACACTGAGTACAACCAAACAATAATTTAAAGTTGTGTTTTAAACTATAAGTTTTACATATTCTGATACCTTAGAATTTTTTAAGATATTTGGTAAAAAAATTTCGACTTTATATTCAGAAGCTGAAATATAATTTGGAAATTAGATTGATAGACTTTTATTGTCTGTTTGCATTTAGTTGTATTTAATTCAAAACTAATATCATTTATGAATAAATTATGATGATTTGTTTAAGATTGCAAGTGCTCAAATCCAATAATTCTTGTTGATTGCTTCAATGAAGTACAGAAGTTTCTCATGGATGATGCGGATGATTTTTTTTGTGGAAATTTGAATTGCAATTTTACAGTAAATAATACAAATATACTAAATGTGTCAAACATTTTAAACAATTTTAGATAAAATTGGACCCGTCATGTACAAGCGACTTTATTTCTTTGTGGTTTTCCACGCAGATCGATTTGGATTGGAATAATCATGGGGAACTACCGTATGATGTGTTTCGAATAATTTCAAACAATGAAACATTGTACGAAATTATTCATGCTGATCAAACTATCAGAACATTTCAAATATATTCTGCAAACGATAACGTTTTTCAAGTTATTACGGATACATTTCCAAATGTTCGACATTTTCAACTTTCTTTATCTGCGCTTAACAGTAAGTGTCTATTTGCTTTTACTCACGTTTGTGGTTTAACAGAACTATTTTCGCTAAAGTTTCCACAACTTTACCCACTATTATTATAAATGAAACAAAACCATACTATTTTCATCAACTTTGTATGTATAATTATAAAATGCCATATGTTTTAACAATTGAATTATCTTCGGAACTTGTAAGTCTTTGTTTACTTTCTTTTTCGAAAAATTTCGTCGGCACTGTTACTTTTGTTTTTCCAAAATTGTCTCGTGTTTATTAGCAAAGTTTCAGAAAAAAAGAAATGCAACAATTGAACTAGTTATCTTTAATCAAGAATATCTTGTAAATTATGTGTTTTACCACGCAAAAAATTTTTCTTACGAGTTGAACTTTAAAAAATGGTTGCTTTTTTATAGATTTTAAAAATTAAGTATAAATCAATTTTTTTAGTTTCGTAAATGTCGAAACTTCAGTCTATAAATGTAAGACAAATATCAATTCTCTGTCATTATTCAATGCCATGCAAGGATCCTGTAATTACTACCTTCTTTTTCAAGCTGTAGATGGTATCGTTTTAAAATAATACTTTATTTATAAGGGAGGAGGTAATAAAATGTGTGAAGGACGAAAACCGTGTTTTTGTAATTTTACCACTCCCTGTAACACAGCAAAGCAGAAAAAAATTTTTTTCCATTTTTGTGTTAAAAAAATTAAGTTATAGGAGAAAATCTTATCGGTTCTGAAGGCTGTGTTTTTAAACGTAATAACGCTTTTAATTTTGTTGATACCAATATTCTTGTTAATGAAACAGTTTTTTCTGCAATGTCAAACGGGAAACAGAAATGTAGAATCTTCTGTTACCTGGATGAAATTGAACTTATCACACCCAAAATATGGATAACTCCGAATTCAAGTGGCTCAATTCAAATTTTCTCTGGTGTAGAAGAAAAATTGTTGGCAACTATTGAGTAATTTATTTAATGAAGATGTGTTTGAGTCGCAGAAAACGGGGTTCCAGTAAAACGTGGGTAGGGAAGCGACTTGAGTGAAATTTTTACGATTTCTTCAATCCGATTTTTCGCTCAAGTCCGGGTCTTTTGGGCGTGGTTTATCGGTCAAAAGTGTCACGTCAAGTAATCTAGTGGTTAGCGCTGTAGGTTTTCGATCAGGTACTCCCTGATTCGAGCCGATCGGTAGTCTAATCATAAAAACTGTACCACAGATGCTCGGGGGACACGAGGTTAAAATTGATCCAGTTACATAACCAAAAAAAACAAAAACAAAAAAGCATTTGAGGTAAAAACATATGCCTCAATTAATTTTTCAGGTTAAAAAAATATAAAAAACACACCAAAAATGGGACTCGTCGCGAAAATTGAGTTTGGCAAATGTCATATTCGGATTCAGCGACCTCGAAAACTTATATAGGTGCAAGAATAATAGAAACTTTGAAAAAAATAAGTATACACCGTTCAATTGAAAGATATGCATATTTCACCCTTGAGACCCAAAAATGAAGGGTTACGGTAGGAATTATGCTCTAATATTTTTCGACTAGGCTTGTTCAGCATAGTTGAAAACCATAGAAATACTTTCCAGAAAAAACTTTTTTTTGAGCTGTACCGAGTTTGGAGGAATTCTTTAAAAAATTGAGAGTATGCGTTTTAACATTCAATAATAAACAAATTTTAGAATAACTTCAAAGGGTCAATCTTTTGTATTTGGACCGCCAAATATCACATTTTTGTGCTATTGCTCTTCCAGTGTGCATTGTAACTTTCGAATTTTGGTTGAAACAGTCACTTTAAATGAACCAACTGTGACACACTTGATCCCCACAACAACTTTAAGCACAACAAAACAATTGCAAATAACGACCGAAAAATCACTTTCTTCTCGAATAACAATAAATTATTTGTTAATGTTTGTTATTGGATTATTTAAGTGTTATCTATAAATTTGCATAAATGTCTTTTGTATTATTTGTCTATAAATATAAGCGTCGTATGTGTTGTGGAGAGGAAACAACAATTTTTAATTACAACATTGATTTTGAAAAGCTTTTTTCAATCGATTTAGATTGCTTGAGAAATATTCACAGTATTCTCAGTATTATTCACGTTATTCAAATAATTTATATGATCACAAAAATGGCAAGTTTCTCTTCTAAAAAATCCATTTATTTACAGCAGAAAACATTTGTCTATGTTTTTGAATTTTTAAGCCAAAGTCATCTTTACAACCAATTAAAAAAAATTAATACATTTTATCAAATGTATTAAATTTAAATTCTGTTTAAACAAAAAGTGATACAGTTAATAAAACACTAAAAATTTAAAAATGATGGTATAAAAGACATTTAAATGAGTTGAAATGTTATTAATTTTTTTGTAATCTTTCCAATTATCAACTATTATTTTCGAAAACATAATTATGAAATGTTTCAATATATTTAAAAAAAATTTGTGCTATCATTGTTGGGAATTTGCTTGATTACAAGAAATTTTCAACTTACAAATATGATCACAATATTTGCAATATCATTACATTGTTTGACAAACCAATCTTTTAAATTTTCGTTTGAGATTCTAAAGTTTCATGTGTCGATCGCATTTTTACATTTTTAAACCAAAATTTTAATCTGTTTTTAACTTTTGCAAATTCATTCATTTAAAAAACCAAAAACTTATTAACCGTGTTTTCATTCTTTTTAAATCGGTAGTTATTATTACCAAATCTTTGGAAACAAATAATGTTTTTCACAGCCTAAACTACAATTTTTCTTTCTTCAAATAATTCAATTTTTCTAAGAGCTTTTACGGATAAAGTTAAAATTCATTTAGAGATAAGAGAAATATTTTTAAGGTTAGGAGAAATCTTCGGGATACTTTTTCGATACTTTATCATAGATTTGAACTCCTTAGGAAGCGCTTCTTTGGTTTTCAAATAAAATATTCAAAAATTTAAAAATTAATTATGTTGACATATTTTTTTTTTAATTTTCGCAGCACTTTGAAAAAATTTGTTTTTGGTATTAAAAAAGAGCAGCTCCAAGTGCTGCACTGTTGAACGGGGCAGAGCTTTTTTCTGACTTTGCTAAAACTAAAGAAAAATCATTTGCCGCTAAAAGAAAAGAAAAACGAAGCATCAGCAACAACTTTTTTATAAACCAAAAATGGGCTTTTATTTTAGACAATTTTTCAAAGACAATTTTGAAGAGGGGATTTTTTGAATTTTTTGTTTTTTATAGTTTAAATTTTACATTATTTAAAAATGCATTTTAAAATTTTATAATACTGTTAATTAATTTACTTTTCCATCCAGCGCTAGCGAGTGTTCATTAATTATTTAAAAAACCGTAAAAATTTAATTAATACAACCGTAAAAAGCAGTTTAAAAGCCTTTCTTCACACTTGTTATTTCTGTATCTTTTGCAATTCTTAAACATCTTTTTTTTAAATTTTAAAAATGTTTTGTCAATGATCACGACTCTTTTTAGGGTTGTCCATTCGCCGGGGAGTCGAAATTTTGACCGGGGAATGAGGCCCTTTTCGTCGAGATGGAGCTTAGAAAAAAATACGCTTTCCCTAAATTTATTTCAAAACATAGAAATCAATTATGTGGATTCAACAGATGGTTTTTCTTAATTAAATCCATTAGGGCAAGTTCTGAAAGACTGTTTGTGCTCTAAAATGAATGTTGACATATTTTTTTAAAATAATAGAAGGGCATCGAAACAGTTTTTTCTATTTTGTTTTTGAAATAAGGCAACTTATGGACTTGTGAAATTTCTTTTTTCTGACTTTGTTTGCACAAAGCGGCAAAGGGAAAAAGTGAACGTTTTTTTTGACAATTTTCAAAAATACCCATTAAAATATGGAAAAATGTTGTTGTTTGAATTTTTAAGTTTTTATGGTTATGTTAAACTAATACAGCAAAAACTTAAAAAAAATTCATAAATCTTTGGCAGGAAACTGTTCTTTCCGTTTTAATAACGCTAATGAAATTGATCGCATTAAAAATTAAAAATGTTTAAAGTGTTTGTAATAATCGAAAATTAAATTATTATTATTTTTGAAGCATGATTCGAATTTTTTTTGATAGATTTAAAACCTTCAAAACGATTTTATTACATTTAATGTTTGCAAAATTTCTATCTTTTTTAAATTCATAATTTTGTACACTGATATCATTCAGTTGTGAATATAATTATTGCCATAATCCGAAAAAAAGGGTTTGTCACATATTAAATTTTTTGGAATGTTTTCATAAAATTAATTATTTATAATTGTAATTTAAGATGTTTGGCAACAGCCCAAGTTTTTTCTAATTACAAATAAAATATTCAAAAACATAAAAATCACTTATGTCATCATCACACCCGACAATTTTCTTTTAATCGATATGAAAAAAATATGAAAAATTTCTATTTTTGTTAAAGGTATTGTCCAAGCTAGAACAAAACTTTTTTATTCTTTTAGATGACGTATCTTAACACGAAAGCAATATTCTCAGGAAAAACAATGGACATGCGAGTGAAACATGTGTTTTTTTTGTGCTCTCTCTTTTCTTTTTCTTTGTTGCTGCCTGAGCATATTGCTTTCGTGTTAAGATACGTCATCTAAAAGAATAAAAAAGTTTTGTTCTAGCTTGGACAATACCTTTAAAATGAATATAGACATATTTTGTTTTTGCAGCAGCCTTTCTTTTTTGGTTTTAAAAATGGCAGCTTAAAGGTCGTCCTTTTGGAATGTGGGAAAGTTTCTGACTTCGCTTACGCTAAGAAAAATGCAATAGCCCCTAAATGAAAAAAAGAAACACCTGCAACAATTTTAAGATCAAAAATGTTATTCTTTTTCAAAATTTTTAAAAAATTGAAAAAAATATGTTTTTTTGAATTTTTTGTTTTTCCTTTGTGATTAATTTATCATAGCTTTTTATATGTCATTAACGACATTTTTTAATTTTGTTCAAATATAAATTAATTAATTAATATTTAAGAACCAGAAATTATGCATTATTTATTTATTATTGAAATTTATACAACCGTTAAAAAACATTTTCAAAAACATCTTTTTTTTCATACTTGTGTTTGAATTGTTAAACGTATCAATTTTTTGACTGTTGTGAGTCGGCCCGTTTCAGTTTGATTGTTTCTTCGTGAAAATGTTTTTGTCAAAAATCTATTATACGGTTTACAAGAATGAAGCCATTCAGGTAAAAATTCCCAATCTCGAATACATTTTGGTAATTTTTTTGAGAGATTAAATTTAACTGTATTTAAAAATATAAAAGGTAATAAAACACAGGATTTAACTCATTTTGATTTTTTCTTTTATCAAACAATTGTTTAATCTCTACCCGGAACAGTTGTTGTTAAACTTTTAAACTTGCTAGTTTTCTAAAGGATCTTTATTGTTCAGTGTTTTGCACGCGAAATATTTTCTTTCTTCAATTTGTTTCAATTTTTTAATTAAAAGAAATTAAGCTTTTTGATATATAAAAATTTGTAAGTCTTGTATAAAACTATAAATTAGAGCTTTTTAAAAAAACTGTTTATTATAGAAGAAAGTTAAATACGAAAAAAAATATTCGCTCGATAATACTTTTAGAATATATTGTTTAAAAAATATTGACAGTTGCTTGAACAATGTCAAGATGTTTTTGTTGTTACAAAAAAGGATTTTAAAACTATCAGTTGAAGTAATCCTCGAAGCTCGTATAAAATTAAATAGTTTTCTTAGATTGATCTTATTAAATTATTAATAATTACTCCTGAGTAATTATTAATAATTTAATAATAATTAGTGCCTGAGTAAAATAAATAAATAAATAAAACTCAGGCAGCATTCAACAATTAAAACTATATTTTGTCATTCGATCATCATTATTTCATTAATGAAACAGCAAATTTGTAAACATCAAAATTAGATATTTTAAAAATTACAAATACACTGCTTTGATATTCTAAATCAATTACCATTTATTTTTAAGTTTCAAAAAAAAAACAATCAAAATGAATCTTTTTTGTGGTTTCAAAATTTCAATTCTTTTTTCCAATAATTATTTTGTACATTACCGTCATTGAGTTATAAATATAATTATTGCATGGTGGGCATTTTCATTTCAGGGGGACACGCCTTTGATCTTTTGCCGCCTTAACACGGCGGCGGCAAAAGATCAAAGGGCTTTCCTCAGTTTCGAGGGGGGCACGTGCCCCAAATGCCCCCCCCCTATCTACGGCCTTGAATGAAATATTTAAAAATTTAAAGATTATGTTGTCACACCTTTTCATTAAATCGTCTAGAGCAAGTTGTAAAAGAGATATTTTTTTTGCTCTAAAATGTATAGACATATTTTTTTAAAATTTTCGCAACACATTGAAAAAATTTGTTTTTGGTTTAAAAAAAAGCAGCTGCAACTGCTGCACTTTTGAACGGGGCAGAGCTTTTTTCTGACTTTGCTAAAAGAAAAGAAAAAGGAAGCATCTGCAACAACTTTTTTATATAACAAAAATAGGCTTTCTTTTTAGACAATTTTTCAAAGACAATTTTGAAGAGGGGATTTTTGAATTTTTTGTTTTTTATTTATTTATGACTGCATTTTAAAATTTTATAATACCTTTAATAATTTTACTTTTTTATTCAAAAAATAAAATGAAAAAGTAAATTATGCATTGTCGGTACATGTGCAATGCAACATTAATTATTTAAAAACCGTTAAAAATTTAATTAATACAACCGTAAAAAGCAGTTTAAAAGCCTTTTTTCACACTTGTTATTTCTGTATCTTTTGCAATTCTTCAACATTTTTTTTTAAATTTTAAAAACATAGTCTCAATGATCAGGATTCTTTTACATTTCCTGATTGGTAAATTTTTATCTTTTTTAAACTCATGATTTTAACAAAAAGGTGCTTAATTATTGTTTTTAATTATATTGTCTCAACAGATGGTTTTCGTTAAATCGATTACGCCAAGTTGTTAAAGATTTTTTGTAATAAAAAAATGTAGATTTGTCATTTAAAAATGATCACAGGACGTCGAACAGTTTTATTTTTTTTCCTTTTTTTAAAAAAGAGGCTGCTTCACGAACGGGGAAGTTTTTTTTTCTGACTTTGCTTACACAAAATCATTGGCGGCAAAAAAAACCTTTTTTAGACAATATTCAAAAATACCCTAAAAATGCAAAATATAGTGTTGTTTGAATTTTTTTTTGAGTTATGATTATAATTATTGCATCATGAGTGTTATACTTGTTCTTCAAAATCTTAAAACATTAGTTATACATTTAGGTAAGATGATACGAACCCGCATTTAATTATTTTTTATCTACAAACAAAATATTCAAAATATAGAAAATAATTATGCCATCAAAAACGATTTTAAATTAAAAAAGCTAGCAACGATTTCTTTTTTAGCTAAAATGAATGTAGACAAACTTCTTTTAAAAACATTCGCAGCTGATCAAAATAATATTTTGTTTTTGGTTTTTTAAGAAAATGCAGCATTTGAAAAGTGGGAAAGTTGTTTTCTTTTTTTATGACTTTGCTTACACAAAAAATATTATTCGTCGGAAAAAGAAAAAAATGAAACATTTGCAACAACAACTTTAAAATCAAAAATGTGATTCTTTTTTAAATTTCAATAAGTTTAAATTTTTAAATTTTTTGTTTTTCCTGTCTGATTTATTTAGGATATCTTTTGTATGAGGGCATTTTTTAATTCGGTAAGAAAAGAAATTTATTAATTAATAATTTCTTACCAGAAATCATGCATTATTTATTTTAAAAAACCGTAAAGATTGTCATTAAATGACGACATCCAGAAGTAAAATATTTTTGATCTGACAAAAAAAGCAGATAAGAAATCATAGATTTACTTCAAAATTATTTTATAAAATTTAAGATGTTAAATATTCAATTTTACTCGATTGTGACTCATAATTTGTGAGCAAAATTAGTGTTTCCACATTTTAAAAAAGTGTCGCCGGAGGCTATTAGCCTTTTTGTGACTTAGTCAATCAAATAAGCTTTTGTGAAGTCAAAAAAATTGCGTCCGATGTTTTTTTTGTTATGATTTATTTGTTTCATAAAATTTTTATCCATAAAAAATGCATTTTTAAGAAAGTACCTTGTGAATTTTGCAAATCTTCGAATGAAACATGCTCTCTTTTTAATCCATGAATATAACAATTTTTTTTATCAATTAAAACGATGATTATGAAAAACTTATTTCGATATATTAAAAACTGTCCATTATGTAATAATTGTTGAATTTTTGAAAGATCGAACTGCATTTTTTACTCAAAATGTTAAAATAAAAAATAAATGATAATACAAATAATAAAAAATATTCAAAGAATTTTCAATAAACATCTTATTTTGTTAACCCTGAGCAAAAATGGAAAAGAAGACGATGAAAGTGCAGTGTCTTTTTCTCTAAAACAATTTTTTTATAATTTTTAAAAATTTTAAAAGATGTCCCTTTTACAGACAAAACAAAAATTTGCGATGTTATTTTGGATTTTTTTCATTTTGATGAAACATCTTTTTTCCATCTTCCAGCAGCAAAAATTTTGTCCACTTTTTTGAATTTTTTTGTAATTTTTAAATTAAAAAAATAAATTATCAACCTCTGATAATAAGTTATTTCTTCAAATAAACATTGACAGGTCCTTATATAAAAATATTTAGATTTCAACGGGTCCGTAAATCTTCATCCACACACTTTTAAATAAAGCTGTTGAGGGATTATTTGTTCCACAAATCAGAAACAATATTTTAATGATTGTTTTGGGAAAACAACGGGTCCAAAAAACACTTCGACGGGTTCTTAGATAAAGTTACTTTATCTAAAACAGTTTTCAACGGGTTCACAAATACAAAACAATAATGAGTAAAATTAATGATAATTTTGCAGAAACAACGGATCTAAAACACTTCGACGGGTCCTTGGATAAAATTAATTTTCTACAGGTCCCCATAGCTAAGATAGTAAGTAGAACGGGTCCTAAAAAATTCTTCGACGGGTCCTTAGATAAAGATATTTAAATTTTTCAAGTCTTTAACGGGTTCCCCAGATTCAGATAGTAAGCTTTTTTCAGTCCCCCTCCCGAAGGGCTAGGACCAGGGGTGAATCGCGAAGTGGTTGTCCGAAGGACAAGCGCGAAGTCGATTAACTGATCATTCAAACTACAAAAATCATTGACCTCCTTTCTATTTTCCCTTCTCTTTTTATTGCCTCTCGCGCGCGCGTATGAGCATAACTCAGTCAATTTTCAACCGATTTTGATGATTTACAAACTTGACGTAATAATTTTTTACCAGAGTGACTTTACCACAGTAATATGAGGGGTACGGGTCCCCTAGTTGTTATTTGTATAATAAATTTGAAAAAGAACAAAAAGATTTTTGGTGTGCTTAGAATGCTAAATTTTGTATTAAATTTTAAAAAAACAAAATGAATTTAAAACATTAGAAATTAAAAAAGGTTGAAACTTTCAAAGGCATCAAAATGTTTAAAATGATCGAAAATTTTGTGTCTTAATAACTTTTGTTTTCGAAACATGATTAGAAAAAATTACATAAGATTTATTTTAACCGTAGACATGTCCAACTTCTGATCGAGTAGGGGTCCTATATTTTGCTCATAAACCCGTCTAGTATAATGTATAATTGTGACAAAAAAAATTAGATGCTGTGTCCTCATACTGTAGATTTAACGCGGACTTAAAGTTAGTGTAATATTACGGTAAATGCACACAATGAACTTATTTTGCATATAAAAACATAACGGTATTGCATTTTTTGACTTTACCAAACTTCAAAACTTGTATAATTCATATTTTCAAGTATTTTAAATGCCATAAAACAATTATAACTTTGCTGAAAATTTTCGTGGTTGGATCAAAATATGTACGTTCATGGTGAGCATTTACCGTAATATTACAGTAACTTTAAGCCCGCGTTAAATCTACAGTATGAGAATACGGCAACTGTTTTTTTGTCACAATTATACCTTATACTAGACGAGTTTACGGGCAAAATATGGAGCTCCAACTGCATCAGAAGTTGGATATGTCTACGGTTAGAATGATTTTTAATAAAATCATTAATAATTGTTATAATTAGTCTTAACTGCACGACCAGCATTTTGTTTTCATTTATAAAAATTTGATGTTTCATTGGCCAAGAGAAGCTAATAAAACGATAAGAATAATTATATATTTAAAGAAATTGAAATAAACTTGTAGTTAAAACTTTTCAAAATTTAAACTGCGTTTTAAAAATTTTGTGACAATGATCTTGGTACTTTTGCCTTCGCTATTTGGAAAATTTCTATCTTTTTTAAAATTAATAATTTTGTACATACAACATTGAGTTATAAATATTATTATTGTGGAATGATGTGAATCTTTTTCATAATATTAATATATTTGTTATGAATTTATTTAAGATGTTACGAAATAGCACATATTTGTTCTTTTTACAGATAAAACATTCAAAAACAGAAATTAATTGTGTCGTCTCAAAAGACGCTTTTCTTTAGATCATCTAGAGCAAGTTGTGAACGATTGCTCTTCTTCTCTGAAATGAATATACAGTAGCGTTCAAAAGTTTTGACACAAAATGTTTTTTCACCAGAACTATTTTTCTAGTAAGGTGACATCTATGAACCCTATCTATATTTTGAAGGCCTATCTAGGAGCTATCCAAAAAACACAACTTTATACCCTGAGGGTCTTTACACGAAAAGTTTCGAATTTTAAAAAAAAATTTGGTGTTCAAAAGTTTTGACACAAACTTTTTTTGCTTAGAAAAAATTTTTATTTTGCATTTTTTTAATGTTCAAATGATTAAATTATAGTTTTAACATCTATATTTATCATATTTGGGGCATTTGAGCCCATTACAATACCTAAAACAGCAATTGAAATGAGCTCGAAATACTGTATTTTGGTCTATTTTGGTGTTTTTGCGGGACCCATTAATCGGTGCACCGGCGGTGCAGGGTGACACCAAATACATTTTTGGATAGTCCTATATATCATTAATAAGTATGGGAAGTTTCATAAACCCAACTTCACCACCCGCTTCAGGCCGATTTTTTGAAAGTGTCTCGTTTGTGACCGTTTTTCATTGTTTTTGTCATTTTTCAACAATTTTCTGCATTTTTCGACGTTTGTGGTCTATCTTTAATTTAATGACCTGAAGCGGGTATAGAAGTTGGGTTTATGAAACTTCCCATACTTATTAATGATATATAGGACTATCCAAAAATGTATTTGGTGTCACCCTGCACCGCCGGTGCACCGATTAATGGGTCCCGCAAAAACACCAAAATAGACCAAAATACAGTATTTCGAGCTCATTTCAATTGCTGTTTTAGGTATTGTAATGGGCTCAAATGCCCCAAATATGATAAATATAGATGTTAAAACTATAATTTAATCATTTGAACATTAAAAAAATGCAAAATAAAAATTTTTTCTAAGCAAAAAAAGTTTGTGTCAAAACTTTTGAACACCAAATTTTTTTTTTAAATTCGAAACTTTTCGTGTAAAGACCCTCAGGGTATAAAGTTGTGTTTTTTGGATAGCTCCTAGATAGGCCTTCAAAATATAGATAGGGTTCATAGATGTCACCTTACTAGAAAAATAGTTCTGGTGAAAAAACATTTTGTGTCAAAACTTTTGAACGCTACTGTAAACATATTTTGCTTTCGCTGCAGATGAAAAAAGCATTTTTTTGGTTTTAAAAAATGACAGCTTTAATGTTGCCCTTTTGCAATGTGGGAAAATTTGATTTCTTTTTTCTGACTTGTTTGTGCGAAGAAAAAAGCAATTGCTACAAAAAGAAAAGAAAAAACGAAACAGCTGCTACAATTTTAAAATCAAAAATATGTTTCTTCTTTGGTATTTTTTCAAAAACAGCCTAAAAATGGAAAAAAGCGGTTTTTTGAATCTTTTGCATTTTTTACTTCAATTCTTACGTTTATTTATATTATTAATGACCACATTTTTTTTATTTTGTAAACACAGAAATTAATAAAAACTTTTAAGCATAAATAAATCCACTATTTATTAAATAACTATAAAAAATTTAATTTATACAACCGTAAAAAAACACTTTCAAAAACATCTCTTTTTTCATACTTGTGTTTGAATTGTTAAACGTATCAATTTTTCGACTGTTGTAAGTCGGCCCGTTTCAGTTTGATTGTTTCTTCTTGAAAATCGTTTTGTCAAAAATCTATCACACGGTTTACAAGAATGTAACCATTCAGGTAAAAATTCCCAATCTCGAATACATTTTGGTAGCTGTTTACGGTAATGTGCTTGAAAATAATTAATACCAAAAATTGTTGACCAAAATATTAGGGTTAAAATTATAGCAACAGTCATGGCTGGTCTTGGAAGGAATGAAATTGCAAGAAGGTAAAGTGGAATTAAAAAGAAGACAACCAAAATATAAATTAATGCTAACCAACGGTACTAAAAATGGGGTTAATTAAAGTTATGAGAAAAATTCATGTGAAAAACAGTTGTTTGTCTAATTATAGGCCCAATAATAGATAGGATTTGTTTAATCCTTTCACAGTAATAATAATTGAACTGTGAAAAACATCATCAAAAACAACAGATTTCGTGTAAAAACCAAAAAGCAACAACAAGAACAAAAACATACTTTTGCAGTTTTTTGTCCAATAATCATTGCACCTCGAATTGGAATTTGTCGAATAAATGGAAGTGGAAAAAAAATTAGCATACCAAAAAGATTGTAAATTGTTTGGCAAAATGCCATTTGAAGTGTACTTAAAATGTGGCAAAACATTAATATATTAGACAAAAGGTTTTAGAAATTGTTACTCTTTAAGTTGACCAGGATCAGCTGAAAAGGCAGTAAGAATTCCGGTAAAAGATGCGCCAATTCCACTTCCAAGAATTAATGGAAATAATCTTTCAAGTGGAACAACTCCCATTCCGACCAAAGGGGTTAAAGCGGATTGGATTACATTACTTGATTGAATCTGAAAATAGATTGGGAATTTAGAGATAAGAGGTATATGTGATTACGACCCCCGAAGGCGTTGTTTAGGTCGTCAAAAATGTGATTACAGTAATCATATCATTGATAACCCAAATGTTTGAAATTAATCCACAAGATCAAAAAGATACTGTACTTGTAGCTCCCAATAATTTTATTTATGCAAATTCGAAACTTACAATCATAACCAAAAAACAACTCAAAACCATAATCAAATAATTTGTGACCCATCGAAAAGGACTTGGTAACTTTTTGTCCAGCCATTCTTTCAACACAATCGCTAACTTCCCCTCAAGCAACATTTGAATCAACTTTACGATAATTAAAGTCGTCAAAATTAAACTGATTATTGAAGCTACTAATAAAATTATTGCAATTGAAGTATCATCCAATGTTGAATATGCAAATAAATGAGTATGTGAACAAAATTCTGCTTCTTCCATTGTCGTTAAATTTATGCAACGTTCAATAAAACTTTCTTGCATCACAGAACCTGGTTCCATTAATTCATCTTCTAATGCATCATCCAAAGCATCAAAGTCAACCTTAAACCTTTGTCACTGAAGAAATTTTTATTGATATGCAAATTTGCACATCACCATCTTTTAAAGGAGATCTATCGTTTGTTGCTTTTTTGATTGCGCTAGAAAATTCAAAAAAAAAATTCTAAAAAAAGAAGCTGAAAGTTTTTGAAAATCAGGGACTTTCGTTTTTCTAATGTTGAAAAAGTTGAAAAAAGCAAAATTTAGTGATTTTCAATAACTTTCATCTTCGAGAACTTTCTTGCAAAATGAAAAAAGGAGTATATGATAGATTTCTTTTACGTGTTGTGATATGCAAATTTGTATTTTTATGACATCCTCTTGAATGACCCTACCTGAATAATTCTATCTAATAATGGATCAGTTAAAACTGTTAAACTTGGAATTTCTTGGTTACTTTTATGTGAAACCCGAATTGGTGATACCATCAATTTACTTAATTTCTGAATTGGAGCTGAAAATTAACCAAACATTAATTTTCTTCTTATGAGTAAACTCCAATTTTCGGATTTAAATTTTTCGTATCCCTCAAAAAATTGTAACTTACCAAAGAATATTTCTAATGGCAGTAAAATAAAAAAGCATAAAAAATTATAAATATCCCCTAAGGCAACTGCAGCATAAGCTCGACGGAATTGTGCTCGATCACCGGATTGACTTAAGCCGATGAAAGCATTCATAAAAGATGCACCAAGCTCAGAGCCCATTAGAATTGGAATTGCTTCTCGAACTTTCAACACTAAAATTTTATTTTTGAAATCACTCAATTTTACTTAAATGGCTTATAATCTTACAATGCCCTGCAACCATTGCAACCAACACACTGCTAAGCGTTGAACTACTTTGTAACACAACCGTAACCAACATTCCAACACAGGCGGCACAAATTGGATTCTTAATTATTGGAGAATTTTTAATTAGTGACCCTAAATTTTAAATTATTTTTTAATTTTTAATTTAAAGAGTATTACCAATTCCACGACCACCAACAAGTTGAAAAGCTGTTGAAAGAAGTGCCAAAGTTAGAAGAAAAATAATAAGGGTAAGAATTAATAAAGCAACTTTAATAAAAACTGATATGACATGGGTTGCCTTTTCAAGCTGTGTTCGGTCTGGAAAATGCATGTTATCTATTAGATTATGGTATTTTTATGCAAATTTTAAAAAAGATATTTTAATTTCGTTCGAGTTTTATCATAAACTTTTATGAAGAAAAAATCGATAAAAATCAAAAATTGAAATTTTGGTACGTCAAATCTTTTAAATATGCAAATTTTTAAAATCCTTACCATTCCAATGAATTCTTTCAAAATCCTCCAAGGATTCCACAGAAACATGCCAAATTCCATCAGGAATTTTGGCAGGTTTTGGGGTTACTCTTCCACCCATTTTTTATTATCCTATTTCTTTTCAATAAACAACAAAATAATCCAGAATAATATTTCCAACTTCAAAAACAAGATATCAAATAATCATTAGACTTCAAATAACAAAAGTGTGATATAAAAATAATAAAAACAATAAAAAATAAAATGAGAAGTAAAGACTTTTTTGTCAATGTTTATAGAAGAGAATAAAAAAGGAATGAAAAGGGATTTAAGGGTTGAAACAATGATGATGATCATCATCATCAAAATTGACGATGATTTTTACATTCATTGATCCCATTTTAGTATTATATTCCCTCTTTTTTTGGTGGGTGTTTTTGTTGAAGTTCAGTTCGCTGTTGTTACTTGGGTCGTTACTTCACAAAAAGAAATGAGGGATAAGCTTTGTTGATTGATTGTTTTTTGTAGTTGGTTACCCTAAAATAAATACCTGCGTTAAATTTTAATGAGAAAACAGATAAAAAATATTTTGATGAATAAAAATTAATTTTTAGAAGTTCAAATCGGGTTTTAAAAAAATGTGTAGACAAAGTCTAATGAAACAATGATTCAATTTATGGCCGGTAAAAATATTAAATATTTAAATAAAATGGAACGAATTTGTGTTGGATTAATTTTTATGATTGGCACACAAAACTTTTATTTTGAGTCAAAAGAAAAAAAATGTGCAGACATAAAAAAACGGTAAAAAACAATTAATATTTTTGTCGCTTGTATTTTGCAAAAAATACATGGTTAAAAAACAGGAATACTTTTTAGCAGCAGAAAACACAAAAAATTTTGTAATTGCAGTAAAAAGATTTTGTAAATCTCACGCAGCGCATTGAAGGTCGAAGAGAACAAATATCAATTTTTATTAATTTTTATAAAATAAAGTTTGTCACATTTCAGTGAAGTTTTATTTTACAGTGTAACAAGAATATTACGTTTTAAAGACCAAAAATCCCGTTCAAAAACGTATTTAAAAATTTTTTACAGAAAAATACATTAAAACTGTAATAACCTATCTCATCCTAAATTATTCAATTTTTTCAGGCATTACATAACACACTAAAGTTTGCGCATCCTCTTTTTTTCATCCTTTTTCATGCAACAATTATATGTCCTCTGGCGGGGACATGTAACCTTTGACAAGTCTCTTTTGTTTTCAATCAATATTCACCATTTCACCGGTTAACAAAAAGTGTGAGCTCGGATGAGGATTTATAAATGGGACTCGAGTCTGGGCTTCACTCATCACAAAAAAAAGAGAAAAAAAGACAAAATCCTTGTTTTTCCCAGAAAAGAAGTTTACTTCCGGAACATCCGTTCTTGTCTCATTTTTTTGAATTTTAATTATGCAATAATACTTTTTTAGTTCTTTCGAATCAAATCAATGAACCATTAAGTAATACGTTTTTCAATACATAAAACAAAACAACATAATAAAAAATGAAGAAAGAAGTTACATAATTTACAATAGAAATATTTAAACAATTGTTGGTTAAGATTTTTAATGATAGAAACAATGATGTTTAAAATTTCCTCTCTATGGTTTCCGTTTACACATCACTTGAAATTTTGCTGCGCAATCATAATCAATAAAACCATGATCAACAACAACACAAGCTGATTTATTCAAATTTGGATGTGATGGTTCCCAGGCAGTATAATCCACATCAGTTTTATCTGACCATCTCCAAGTTCTTTCACCATCTATCGAGTACATTCCAATCCAAAACCATTTCCAATCAACATCGACCATTGCTAAAACATAAAGAATGTCATGCATTTTTAAAATCGAAAAGCATATTTACACACAAGCAATAAAATTTAATTCATCTTTTGTATGAACGGAAGCTAAATTACTTCCAACTTTTTCGCAAGCTTTTAGTGCTTCTTCCCAAGTATAATTATAATGTCCAGAAATTCCACCATAACAAAAGCCGGTTGTTTCTAAATAAAACCACATATGCCCACAATCAACAAATGGCGGATTTGTTGGTTTTGGTGGAATTGCAGAAACGGCACAAACAAAAGGTTTTTGCTTAAAACAATCTTCCGCATTCCATCTTCCATCAACAATTGCCTGGGCAATACAATCTTCGCCTGTGGCATTTTTGATATGATTCCAGTTGGTGTAAGTAAAATTACTTCCATCCGTCCAGGACCAATTTCCTGGAGAGATCATATCAGAACCACCAATCCAAAAATCTGTTACTGTACTTTCTTGAAAATACAAAGCAGCATTTTCTAAAACTTTTATCATTAGTATTTACCACCCTAATTAAGAAACAAACGAGCAATAAAATTATTTGTAAATCCATCATGAATTGAAGTTAAATGTCCACCAAGGCTGATGCAAGTGTCTTCGGCGACAACAAAAGCAGACTGATTATTTTGAAAATAATAACAATTGCTTTGCCATTCAATACTTCCTTTAGGGCATGATGCTTTTGCGTTAATAAAAAATGTTAGAAAAAGTAAAATCAATAACATTTTTGTACCAAAGGACAAAAAACAAAATTAAAGTTTTTCCACGTATAATCTCAATTCTTATCTTTTATGGTTGTTTGTGCTTCAATTAAAACATTTTAAAATAGAGCTACTTTGTCTTCACTGATAAGAAACTTATTCGAATAGAAAAATACAAAGATCAAAACTGTTTTAAATATTGGAAAAAAAGAAGATCAATTTCTAAAAATTGTTAAACAATAGTTCTTAATTTTAAATCATCATGTAGATGAATGCAGCATACTTTTTTAAGCAAGTTTATGAATGAGATGTTTTGCTCTGTGCCAAAAAACCATAATTTTTATATCATTAATTTCTAATTTATGTAATTGTTCAACAAACTTTTTTTTTAAAACTCGTCTTATTTAATCCCTTTTCAATTCCTCTACTTGAATCAAATAAATATAGTTTTATTAATTCTTCGAAATTATCAGAAATACATGAACAACAACAAAATTTGTACAAAAACAAACAAGAAAATATTATTCTTTAAACTTGAGTTTGTTGCGAAAGCTTTATCAGCTTTTCAGCGGGATGTATATCAATTTCATTTAAATTATTATTATTTTCAATATCGTTCGTTGGGGTTCCAGAAGATGATGGAGGAGTAGTTTTTCCGAATCGATTTTTACAAAATGGAAGTTTTGAAAGATGTCGAACCATAAACTTATCATAGGGTTGAAGGGATCGTGCCCAGATGGGAAGGAAATCCCAATTCCGGATAAATGATGGAAGAATTCTTGGACATTTAACTTGTAAAACATTAATTGTAATTATAAATGCAAAGAATAAAATAATTATTCCAAGTGAAATTATCATTGCAATTTGTGGAAGGAATGAAATTCCAAGAAGAATTGCTGGAACAATAAAAAATACAACTGCAATATAAACAAGAGCAAACCAGCGATACTGAAAAAAATGGTAAAAGGATTACGGTAACTGATAGTAATTTTGTTGATGCTTAACAGTAATATTGTTTGGACTACAGATATGACAAAAAAACACAAGCATCAAATTTGCATATTCTCAAAGATGAACCAGATTTCATAAATACATTTTTATGAAATCTGGATTATCTTTGAGAATATGCAAATTTACAATTAGCAAGTTTTAAAGGAAATGTTTCATTGCTGCTTTTTTTGATTTCGGAAGAAAGTTCGCGAAGTTGAATGTTATTGAAAATCAGGGATTTTTGCTTTTTTTAAACTTTTCGACAAAGAAAAAAAGCAAAAGTCCCTGATTTTCAATAACTTTCTGTTTTGCGAATTTTCTTGCGAAATCAAAAAAGCAGTAAATGATAGATCTCCTTTAAATCATTAATTCTTACCTTTGCAGTTTTATCTCCCAACTTCATTGCCAGCTGAATTGGTAAATGTCGCATAAATGGAATTGGATAAAATGCAACAATCCCAAATAGATTGTATATTGTTTGAGCAAGTGCAATTTGAAGTGTCCTAAATTTGCATAATGCACTTTTAAGTTATTCATAATGATAGTCTTACTCTTGAAGTTGACTTGCATCCGCGGATAATGCCGCCAAAGTACCCGTAAAAGTTGTGCCAACATTTCCACCCAGAATTAAGGGATAGAATTTTTCAAGTGTGACAACTCCCATTCCAACCAGGGGAGTTAAAGCTGATCGAAAGACACTACTTGATTGAACCTGAAAAAACATTTGTTAGGGCAAAATTATGCAAATTTTTGAGGGAGATTTGTATGGAGATAGTTTAGCATCTCTTCCAAAATTTAGCATTGTCCTGTGATGGCATCAGCATGACAACATCGAAAACTTCAATTAATAGGACACCTATGTGTTTTCGTTTTATCACTTTTTCTTTGATCTTTACCGCTAGGTTCAAAAAACTCACAATAACAACAATAGTTGCCCCAACAATCATAACCAAATAATTTGTTAACCATCCAAATGGATACGGTAACTTTTTATCCATCAGTTTTCGAAGAAGAACAGCAATTTTCCCAGCTAACAAATCTTGCATAATTTTAACAATTACAATTAAACAAATTATAAGCATTCCAAGGGATACCGCCAACAGGGTCAATCCAATCCAGGTATCGCTCCAAGTTGAATGTGCAAAAATATGTTCATATGGACAAAATGTTAGTTCTTCTTTTGTTTGAATATTTATGCATCTTCGAACAAATGTTTCACTTGAATTCGAAGAAGATGTTGAATTTTGAAGAGCTGCTGCCCGGATTGCGTCACTGTCAATCTGGATAATAAAGGATGTTATGGGTTTTGTAAGATTGAAGATAACAAACTTGGATAATTCGATCCAGCAAGGGGTCAGTTAAAGCATTCAAAGTTTGTAGCTTGCTTGTTTTGATATGGGATAATGGACTCACAACCAAGGCACTTAAGCGTTCAACTGGGGCTAAAAATATGTTTTATTGGATTACTGTATTCGGATATGACAAATTCATTCGGCTATGGATATATCAAATCCCTCGATTAATTGACATATAAAATTTGCTCAATTATGGATATCTCAAATCCGTTTAAAGACCTAATATACCAAATCCACCCATCTGTGGATATGTGGATTTGATATATCCTCCTGATCATGAATATCTCAAATCCGCCCCCCAAGATTTGCCCCAAACACCTACCAAATAAAATTTCAATAGGTAAAAAAACTAAATAACACAAAAAATTATAAATGTCATTCATTGTTGCAGCAGCAAAGGCTCGACGAAATTGTGATCGATCGCCAGATTGTGTTAAACTAATTAATGCATTCATAATTGATGCACCCATTTCTGCACCAAACATTATTGGAATTGCTTGATGCACTGTTAATACTAAAAAAATAAATTATTAAGGATATAAATTACAAAAATCAAAAGCATACATTCCCCAGCAATCATTCCAACCAAAATACTTATCAAAGTTGAACTACTTTGTAAAATTAATGTTATTATCATTCCAATTATTGATGCACTGACAGGATTTTTTATAACTGCTGAACTTTTTATTGTATTTCCTGAAATTAAAATATTGTAATAGGAATTACGGTATCTACAGTAATTGTGATTGGGTGTAAAACTACTGTAACATGGCATAACAGTTTTTTAACAAGAAAAGATAACGATAGTTAGTAATTTAATTTCAAATATAAAAAGCAAAAACTAACCTAGCCCTCTTCCACCAATAAGTTGAAAGGCATCTGATAATAAAGCTAATGTACAAATGAATGCAAAAATAATTACCAGTAATGTCAATAATCGTATTATTCCAAATAAAACTTTATTCACTTTTTCTAATGTCGTCAAATCTAAAAGAAGAATGATGGGTATCAAATCTAATTTAAACAGTGGGATCCATTATTAAAACAAAATTCAAAAAACACAAAAAAATAAGTTATATCGGAAAAGTGAAGCTAATGGGAAGCAAAAAAACAAAAATTAACCTTTCCATTTTTTCTGATTCGGCACTGATAAACTTTCATGTGAAACATTCCATCGATCATCATTTCTACCCTTCGACGCCGGGGGCTTTTCTGATTTTTGTGGATGAACTTTCGATGCCATTTTTTAAACAATATTAGTTTTAGTATGGAATACCGTATAACTTTAATAAATTGAATAAACATAAACACAAAAAATAGACAATAGATAAATATTTTGTAAACTGTTTTTGAAAAAATTGATTGTTGTTAAATTACAGAAGCACACGTATTTTTTTTTAACCTTTTTTTCAAATGTTTGATGGTTTACATTTGACGCATTTGATCGAAGTATGATGAAAATAAAATGGAAATGGAAAACAACAAAAAAGGGCAAATATCAGGAAATCGTTACGGATTATAATTGTGACTTTCGTTGTATCTGAAAAAAAAATTGTTTTTATTGACTAAAAATTTATGGACAAATAAAACAGAATCCAGAATAAAATTATTATGGGAAAAAGTTGAAAAGGACAGTTAATTTTGTTTGGAACACGTAAAATGAAAAGAGAAGGCATAAATTGTAAGAAGAAAAAAATCATGTCCAACAAAAAATGGACATTTAAAATGACAAAGAAAAAGATAAAACACTTTGAAAGCTTTGAGAAAAAATGATTGAGGGTGGATATAATAAAAAAAACATTATTGAAATAATGTTATTTTTCCTATGTGTATAAACGAACATAGAAATAAAAATAAAACACCTGTCACAAATTTATCAACAAAAAAGCTTTTGTTGTTTTTTCTTTGCAAGTCAAAGTTCCAGATGCTTCAAATTTTTTAAACAAACAATCGGTTTTTTGCCGTTCTAATAAAAGATTTTTTATAAGGGTGATCCATAAGTTCGTTCCGCTGTTTGACCAGCTGGCATTTTATAATTAACTGAACAACCTGGGGTGAAATTTTGCATATGGATAGCCTCAGGGGTTGTGTGAATGGGGTTAAAAGGATTTTTTGTGGAAATGGAAATTTTCATGGAATTTTCAGGGATTTTCGTGGCAAGGTCCGGAATTTTCAAAATTCTCGGGGAACGAGCTCTGAAAAAATTCAAATTTAGCAGTTCAGAACATCCAATTGGCCTTTTTGGGTAGCCAGGACACTGTTCTATTTGATTTTAAGGGTTTTGGAGTTTTTAGGAGTTTTCTGGAATTTTCGTGGAATTTTTAATGCTGAGGATACTGTACCCAAGATTTTCAAAAGAATTTTTTTCTGGAGCACTTGAATGACCACAAAAACGGTGGAAAAATATTATTTAATCGTTTCTTTAACCAATAATATAAAAAAAAGTTCTTAAAACCGTTTTAACATAATTTTCGGGTTCATGAAAAGATTACAGTAGGTTCATTAACTTCAGATGCTTCAAAATGACCATTTTTGCATTTTTATGCAAAAATCTTTTGTAGGACACTTCAGCACATTCCCTAACATCGATTCTAATCAAAAAAATCAAAAAATAAAATTTCGACTTTTTTTGACTTTTTCACGTGGTCCCCCCTTAGGGCCAAAAATTCTTCATGTGGGGGAGTACGTGAAAAAGTCGAAAAAAGTCAAAATTTTTATTTTTGATTGAAATGGATGCTGGGAAGTGTGTTTAAGTGTTTTGTGAAAGATTTTTGCATAATAATGCAAATTTGGCTATTTGCAAGCATCTGAAGTATGTAAACCTACCGTAACCTTTTCAAGAAGATTAAAAAATCTGTAAAAACGTTTTTGTGCATTCTGATTAATACTATTGTGTTCAGTAATCGTTGAATAATATTTTTGTATCATTTTCAATGATTTTGGAGTGTTACAGAAAAATTTTTTCTTGAAAATTCCGAGTTACAGTACCCTTAGCATTAAAAATTCCACGAAAATTCCAGAACACTCCTAAAAATTCCAAAACCCTTAAATCCAATAAGAACAATGTCTTGCCTATCCGTACAGGCCATATTGATGCTTTAAACTTCCATACTCAATGTTTTCCCGTCGAAAATCTTAAAAATTCTGGTTTAGCCGCGAAAATCCCTGAAAATTCCATGAAAATTCCGATTCCACAAAAAACCCTTTTAACCCCCTTCGTAGAATTATCTTGGCTACCCGTATGCAAAATTTCACCCAGGTTGTTCAGTTAATTATAAAATGCCAGCTGGTCAAACAGCGGAACGAACTTATGGATCACCCTTATAAGTCGTTCAACCTATTATTCTAGAACGATACTATTAGGGGTTTCCGAAAATGGTCCTGGATAAGAAATATCTTTTTCAAAGTACAAATTTTTAACAAATTAAAACTTAAATAAAATAAAAAGGCCATTTTTTATTCCATATTTTTCGTAATTTGGATAAATCACAAAAAAATGAGCAACCAAAAATCACTTTTTTTAATAATCCAAAATTCATGGATAATTTTTTTATGTTTTTTGATCGGAAAAAACTTCGCCTACTTTCATTTTTCTAAACAAAAACTTTGAATAAAAGCAGCTTTTGTTGTGGATGAAAAACATTTGTTTTCAATTTTGTTTATTTGTTAGTAAACACTTTATTGGTCTTATTTTAATTCTTTTTCAAATTCGATCCTAATTTTTATGTGTGTGATTGTAATAAATATTTTAAAAAATAATAATAATTCATTTGCATATGCGTCATCAACAACAAAAAAAGAGGGAGTGAGAGTCCATAAAAAGAATGTTTTAATCCTTTAACAATCAATCTATGATGATGCAAATGGGGAACGAAGTTCAAGGACAGATTAAAATATTGAAATAATAATCAGGATAGAATTTCGATATTAAATAATTATCGCAGTTTTATTAACAGTTCTAATGGCAGCTATTTATCCAGTTCTTATCAATTTAGATGATAAAAACTGGATAAATAGCAAATTTGACAGAAAAAAACAGGAAGAAAAAACGATCAAATTTCTATCATTAACGACGAATTAAACTAAATTAAAACAAATACATTTAGAACCGAATCAATGTTAAAATTAATGTATTAGCCCATATTTAAATCAACCTTGACCTAAACTTTTAACACCACCTTAACATCTGATTAAAGTTTTCTATTATACAAAAACAGATGAATTTAATTAACACATTAAATCACTTAATTTATTTAAGTTTGTTTTATCAGACAGAGAGCACAATAAAATTGATGGCTAAAATTGAAAGCCAAAAATATCGAAAAAAATTTACAGAAATAACAATCAAAAATTTATACAAAAAAGGTAAAAAAGGAAAGAAGGAAATAACCACAGGCGAAAAATAAATCCCTCTTTTTTCTTTCATGAACTTTTTATACAAAAACGGAAAAAGAAAGAAATATGTATATTTTTATATTTTGAGTACAATGAAAGAGGATACCATCGATGTCGAAGTTGAGGCATCATCATCGATGGTTCCGGTTCGCTCAATTCTCTCTCATTTTTTCCATTGTTCTCCGTTTATAAAAATTTTGGAAGACGTAAAAAGAGTGAAATAAAAAAGTGAGGGAAAGATGTAAAAAGGTCAGAAAGAATCTTTTTATATAATTTTTAAAAATGTAATGAAATAATTAAAAGCAATAATTAATTGCTAAATTTAATTGACAGAAAAAATAACTGATATTGAAACGGCATTTTAAAATCACGATGTTTAACTTAATCCTCACGAATAATAAAGCTGGTAAAAATTTGCATATGATCATCAAAATATTGGACCTAAGCTAAAAAATCAAAATTTGTGTTTCTAAATAAGAGATTTTTTTGTTAAAGATAAAGTAAACAATTGAAGATCGGTTTACGGTAATTAAAAGATGGATTAAAAGCGTTATTTAGAGAGAAATGAGTTTTTTAATAAACTAAACTACGGTAAGAAAATTTAAGAAAAAATATATTTTAAAAAATATGTGGAATCCAAAACATGATTAAAATTTGATTACAAAAATTAGACTTTATGCATAAAAAAATTTAGAGTAATAATTAAAAGAATCTGGCGTTTATCATGTTTAAAAATAGGAGTTTCAAATCACTGTTAAACTTCATGATTGCATTCGAAAAACGAAGATATCAAGCAATCACTCCAAAAAAGTTTTATTACTAAAAAACGTATTAGCGAAACAAATTACGCAATTTTAAAAACAACAAATAAAAAGTACAAATAAAAACTTCATCGAAGGAAAGGAAAGAGAGAAAGGAGGGAGATATTGACCATCGATGGATGATGGTCAATGAACGAACCACGAAAAAAATGCGCATTGAATCTTCCGCATCAGAAAAAAAGGGAGAGAGAAATTGAAATGACGCCGTGAACATTTTTTGTTAAGCTGCTGAAAGATTTTTACGTCTTTGCAGTTATTCGTCTCATAACTTGCATCTTTAAAGTTGTCTTGTAGAGCTGGAAATATGATCAAAAAATGAGAGAAATGTTGTCTTTTTGTTTTTCTCAAAGAAAAAAGTGATAAGCATTTTTTTCAAGGTACTGTAGCTACACATGGATCAATATAAAACAAATATCAAATACTCATAAAAAATAAACATAAATTTTTAAGATATTTGGAATCTTTAAGTTAAAGTAAAAAACTGTGAATTTTCAAAATTCATCAACAAAAATATTTATATGCTTCTAATTGATATTTCTACATCCAGTTTACGTTTTAGAAGCACTAACACTTATATTTCAAAATAAAAATTCACGAAACTTTGATTTTTTGCCAAGGGGTAATTGTTGCGAAATTTTGAAATTTCATGTTGATGCCATATTTCCAAATCGCGTCCAGCGGTGTTGAAACTTGCCAGGATTCATTCATTAGCATAATATTACATAACAAAAGCCACCGCATGTCAATATCTGTCATAATCATTGAGTTTTGCCCCCGACATGATGCTGCAGATGTCGTTTTTAGTTTCAAATTGGGAAAACACCCTCGCAAGCCAGGTTTTTTTCATTCATTTTGGTCCATTCATATGTAAAATCATCTGGGGAATTCAATGAGACCAAAAAAAGTTATGCACGTCAGTAACATTTTCTGTGATATTACCCAATTACCGTATACCACCAACTTTCAAGCCTAATAACAACTCGAAAAAATAAGTTTAAACGGTCAAATCTGTTATATTATGACTCACTGAGTTGAGAGGAGTCGATCCATATGCATTTTATGGCACTTTTTTAAAAATGTGATTTTTGGCACTATGTGGCACATGCCATGGCATATCTCCGTGCCTTGGCATTTTTGACCAAAACCGACTTCATTTTCGTGATCTACGACCTCGATTTACTATAGGGACGAAGAATTAGCCTTCAAACTTGAAATTTATTTTTTTCAAAATCCGAAAAAATGGCAAAAAAGTTCGAAAATTACAAAAAATCGCTTATAAATGATAAGATTACGGTAATCCAAATGAAATTGAAAACACATCTAATTTTGTGAGAAACAAACTCGACTTTTAATAATAATAAATAGTTGGAAGCTTTTGTGATGTTTATTTGCAATGTTAAAAATGACATAAACAAATCTTTAAAACACAAACTTATCAAAACCAAAGGAATCAAAAAGTACAAAAACATATTTACCATATTAGCAAAAATCAAAAGCTTAAAGTTGACAAATGACTTTTGTATTGAATATTGAAAAACACAAATATTTCGTATTAATCGCTCCTTTTTTGAACTTTTAAAAACATGCAGATCGTGTTTTTTATTTTTTGTTATTATGCATGATAATATTTACATAAACAGCAACAAGCAAAAAATCAAGGAAAAGAAAAGTTCAAACATGCTTTAACTTTGAAGCTTAAAAAAGCTGTGTTTGCTTTCGATCAACAATAAATGGGTTATTTTTGTGTGATAGTTTTTGCTCCTTGTGATCTTGTTTTTCATAAACAAATTTTTTGCAATGAGAATACTTTTGAAGCATTTTTTATTAACGGTTTTATTGGTTGTTTACGAGAAACACGTATTTGTTAAATGTGTTTTGTTAGCAACGTTTCTTTTTTTGTTATAATATTTTGGTACGGAAACTAAAGATCTGGCAAAATCTCCTCTATAAAAAGCAATTTTTTCCTGAACTTCACTTAGTCCACACAACCGTCTTTCAGATCAATATCAAGAAAGGCCAATCTCCATGAGGTCAGACAAATCGATTTCACCAAAGCCTATTTTTGTCAGTCTTATGAACAAGTAAAAGGGACACAGCCTATCCAATTTTCTTTTAAACCATTAATACTTGTCCCATAAAAACTCTGGCTGAATATTGAAAAAATATTAATGTTGATCAGTAATTGATTCCTTAAAAATATCTTCTGTTTTTTTGTTTAACATCTAAACGCAGAAAACTAATATTTCGTGTTTTTTTGACAAATTTTATTTTTTTAAATTTGTGTAATATTAATAATTTTTTTAGATAGATCAAAATGATATACCGAGAAAATATACTCATTAAATTAACAAAATTGGCTAAAATGACGGCCTCCCCATTTCTTCTGAACCCAATTGTTGAAATAACATATTACTCGTTTCGCAATGAAAAACCATTATTCACCAAAGAAGAAAAACCAAAAGCAGCTAAATTAATGATAAAAACTTTACCATTTTTTCATTATGGTTACATTTTTTACTGTCGTAGTTTGGAACTTGGTCTTCGACAGGAAGCCCAAATGTCTCGTTCCGGATTACAGTATTTGGTTGAAGAATTCAAAGATGACGAAGAAGTTTTTGATAAATTGAAACCTATTTTTAATGCTCCAAGTGTTAAATGCATTGAACAATTTATCGAATATACAACTGGACTTCCACCAGAACATTCACAAGACATTGAAATAGATCTCTCAAAAATTCCAAGCTCTCATTTTTGGTGGTTTTTTGTTGAAGATGATGAAGATGATGAATAAATAAATAAATTTTTTGTGAATTTTGCAAAAACTTTTTGTTTTTCAAATAGTTTTTTATTATTTTCGTGATTTGTAAAAATACTTGTGCTATCAAAGAGTAATTTTGCTGCTTTTGTTTTACAAAAACACTTCTCTTTATCAAAAAAATTCTGACAATTGTAAAGACTATCTAGCAGAAAATTTTAGTTAAACTGCAGCACTGAAATTGGTGACAACATGTCTGAGCAATCATATTTGAACTGGAATAAATTTTTTACATTTTTCAATTTGTTCAATTTAAACGTAAAAGTTTGATCTTAATCCGAAGCATTTAAAATCAAAAAGTAATAAATTATTACAGCTTCTTTCCAAATATATGTAGCAAAAAATGACAGAAAAATGAATGATAAACACAAAAGGTTTTTTTTTAATATTCCTCAGTGTTATGAGCTTGTGATTAAAACAAAAAATAATATTTAAAAACATACAACATTTTATAAAACTTTATTCTTTGAAGAAAAACCGTATTTCATTGTTTTTTGCGGGCACGAGTTGAAAAGGGCATGCGAAAAAATAGGTCAATTCACTCTCTTTTTGTTTTTTTGAAAAGGACAGAAAAGGAAAAAAGAGTTTTACAAGAAAAAGGTGAAAAAGCTTGAATAATGAAGAATGTAAAATGTATAATATCAAAAATTACCCTCAGAGATCCCCATGGAAAATTAAATTGTGTTAATCCAACTCAGTAAGTAATTTGTTTAAAAAAGTAGACTTTAAAAATAATTTTATTTCAGATTAAAATTCGATTTCAAACTACAAAAACCAGTGAAGATTCAGAAACAGCAAAAAATTGAAAAATGCCTTGGAGATAAATTGAATGATTATATGATAAATGATACAAAAATATTCAAAGATTTAACTGATCGTGAGAAGGGAAGAATAATGAAAGTGTTTGGTGGCACTTTAAAATATAACAAAGATATCATTAATATTGCACAAGAACTTGCAACTGATATGCAAATAAAATGTGCAAATCATTTTATGTCATTAACTGAAATAATTGCTGCAGAAACCCAAGGTTGTTATTGTTTCTTAATTTTTTTACTGTAATGATATGTGAATATTTTTCAGGACCTTCTGGCGTTACTTCAGCAACAAAACTTAGCTATACTCGAGGACCTGGAAAAATCGAATTCATTGAAAGATTGCTTCTTGATGTGAATAAAGCATCAGAGCTTGCAAAAACTTCTGAACTTATATTTGTTGATCCCTATACTTCTGTCTATCACTTTCGAAAGCATTATCCAAGATTTGCAACAAAATTTTCAAAGTTTTCCATTGAATCATACCGTGTTTTTTTACCAAAGTTGATATTTCAAGACCTTAATCTTATTGAGATTTGCATTTTAAATGTAAGTTTCCGATTGCTAAATAAGAAAAATTTCATTGATCAAAAATATTTTAGGATGGAGCTGTTAAAAAGACATATACATCTCAACAAAATTTTTTCGGGATAACGATTGGTGCTCCAAGAAAACAAATTATCAGTACCATGTTCGTAAAAGAAAATAGGTGGAATGAACATTTTGAAAAACTTCATCAAAAATCTCCATCAAAATTTTGCCTTTTTTTTCCAGAATCACTAGATAACTAGAGCCAATTATTTTAATTAGGGTTATGTATATAAAAACTAACATGCTGTTCACTAATTCTCTATGTAAATTATTTCTATTTTATTTTAAAAATTATTTAAAATTGTATTTATATTAACACTTTGTATATTCCTAAATAAATTATTCATTACTGTATTTAACACAAAAATAATTTCATAAGTGTTAAAGTTTGATGCACTAAAATACAAGGAAAAAGAACAAATTAATGAAGAGCCTATGAAACTAAATCCAAACAAGAGAAATTTCTACAGTACCAACAGTAGAATGCATACTTATTACCTGCTTTCTCTTATCCAAGTAATAAATAAAAGAAATACAGTGGAAGATTTGAAACGTAATGGCGGCGTTGTCAAGTGATGATAGAAACGAGGAAAAAAAACGGACACCGAAAAGTTTCACAGCTTTCTGTTCTTTTACAAAAATTTTCGTTTTTATGTTTTGTATTGTTCTTCTCTCAGCACTAACCAATGCCGGTACCGTTCAAAAACAGCTCAAAATCATAAATTTTCAGCGCCCAAAGTTTTAAAAAAAAACTATCAATGATCCAAAAAATAAGAAGAGAACAGACAGATAAAAGATAAAGAGTGAGAAAGAGATGATCTTATAACAACAAGAAAAATACGAGAAAATTTTGTCTTAAATAAAATACTCACGTTTAACACATCTCATATTCTGGCAATCACATCATAAAATTGCATTTTTGATAAAGTTTTTTAAAAATTTTTCATTCATTTTCTTTTTCACCACGTTGAAGCAAAGAATCTAAAAGTCCGTATTTAGTTTTAAACCAACAAGATTAAACTCAAAACATATACATAATTTCAACTAACCTGTAACTGTAATCCGCTTTAAGATTTATTAACAATTTATACAATTTGATTTGCAGCACAAATATTTGTTCGCAAAAAACGTGTTTTACACGTGAACGTGTTTCCGTGAAAAAAAAAGTATCAGTTTTATATTCGCGGTAAGAATTCCTTAAAGAAAGAGGATCTTCCAAAGAACCTACGACAGTAACGAAACAAATTGTATCAGTTTTATTACATTACAAAAATAATGTTTTTTCATCTTTTTAAAAGAATTCACAGCTTTATTGGTAATTAATGTTACTGTAGCAAAATTTTTATGAAAAATTTAATAATGTTGTTAGAAGATGTACTGTATTTCATTTGCTTAATTAAAATTTAATGTAATAATTATTTAAATATTTTTTGGAGTTGTATTTTTGCTTTTACACGTTTTTATTTATAGTCAAAAAAATAGTACTGCATTTTATTTCTTAAAACCGATACCGTAGTGTTTTTAAAAATACATTCCCTCTTTTTTCCCTCTGACCAAATGCAGTTGGTTTTGTTTTTTCCTTCTGCCTCTTTCCCTCTATCTTTTTAGAAAATATGGACATTTTTTTTGCTTTCCTCGATTTTCTCCTCCTTCTCTTTAAAAATTGTTTACTTGTTTTTTCAATCTTTAATCCCTTCTTTTTTTTAAAGGCAGCCTTCAGAAACATAAAAGAATGCATTCTGAAAAGAGTTTTTTTTTAGCTTTTCTTCCATTTTTTGTGCTAGAATGCTATCCAAAACGTGTTGACGGCGGTATTTTTAAGAGCTTGAATTGTCAAATTCTGTGATTGTTTCAGGAGTTATTTTTATGAGAATAAACTAATAAACTAAAGATGCTAAAAGCAAGCTATTAGTTACTAATAGCTTGCTTTTAGCATCTTTTTTTGTCTATGATATTGTTGTCTCATCTTTTATGTCAATTTTGTTCCCCTTGTTTCATGATTTATAATTCTAAATCGCGTCAAATTTAATCGTTCATAATTTTTAACTGTGTAATGAAATTAAATTATAAGCGCATTGTAGTTTCATGTTTAATTTTTGTGATGCTTTGAACATAATATCTTCAAAATTAGTAAAATATTATCGGTAGAGAAATGTTTTTGGGTTTTTTTATTGCAAAAATATAAATTAAATATTAAAAAAGTAAGCGCATGTTTCAAAAACAATGATTTTTATAAATTTTTTACATTTGATGCAAACAATTTTTGCAATGTGCGTGTTTTTCGATCGATGCAGCAGCAGCTTTTTTAAAAACAACAGCAACAAAAAATGATTCATCTCTTATTTCTCTTTTCGTCTTATTAAATTTAAAATGTTGCGTAATTTTCTTAAAACATTCACTGCTGAAAAATTGCTTTTTTATGTTTTTTTATCGTTGTAATCATCATTGATAAAGAATGATCAGTAAAAATTTACTGTATTCGTGCTCTGCAATATTAAGTTTCTGATAATTTTGTACATCTGTTTTGTCTTCATTTAGTTTTACTTCTTCTTCCTTTTTCTCCCTCACATAATTTTTTATTTACTTCCTTAAACACTTTTTTGATCTTGTTTGTTGTTCATTTTCTTTGATGTTTGATTAGTAAAGAGGGAGAACGAATTCCTCTGTGTTGTTTGCTTGGACGTTGAGCATCGGGTTTTGTACATATTTTTTATATAAAATGCACCCAAAATAATTCTTTAAGTTCTCGTGTCCGTGTTTCTTGTTGTGTTATTTTAATTTTGTTTCTTTAAAAGTTCTTTATAACTTTTCCTATTCTTTTTAGACTTATTTATTATTCCTATTCTATCAACTGCAAGAACAATGGATTCCAAAACTGCAATGACTGAAGCCTTGGATGAACATGATTCTGGAATTTTTCATAAAATGAAGGAAGGTGCCAAACATATGGCTGATAAAGTTGCAGATGCCGTTGTTCCAGATGATCAAAAAGAAAAAGCTCGAGCAAATCCATACAATTAAATGCCTCATCAACCTCAAAAAATCAATGAAATTCAAGTATTATCTATATTTTTTGGTGCTTTTTTATTATTGATCTTCCACATTGAATTGATCAAAATCTCTTTTAATTAATTCCTAAACTTTTATTGATCTTTTTTTTAAACGTATGTTTAATTTAAACTTCAAAATTGTATTTTTTTGTTAATAAATTTTATCTTGAATATTTCTATGTTCATTCAGGAAGCACACGTTTTTTAATCGTGAAATTTATCTTTTTCTCTGTTGATTTTTCTGGCTACAAAAAATTCATTGATCTATGAAAAAAAGTAGACGTTCAATTCCATTGATTGATATAATTGATAAGAAGAAAGAAAGAAAGCTAGACAAAAATTTTATATTAGAGTTCGCTCGAATCAAACAATTGTTTTTTTTTCTTCGTTGTTGTTAAAGTTTAGTTTGATTCAAACAAAAAACATCTTTTTTCCATTAATGTCTTAACATTTTTTTATAAAGTGTGTACTTCGACCTTATTGTTAAACTGTAAAATGACAAAACTGCAAAAAATTAGGTATTAAATGTGACGATTATTGATGACGTTTAATTTATATCAATAAAAGTTGGGTCGAAACAGTCATAAATAATTTTGTTAAATAAATTCATCGGCTGTTTCTTCTTCTTTTAATTGGAGTCATTTTGAGTTCACGCCAAATGTGAATGTATTGTGTTTGTTTTAATATAAAAAATTCATTGAACATTCAAATATCATGAATCAATCACTTTTGAAATCGGATAGTGCAGTTTCGTAATCTCCTCGAATCATTCAAGTTACAGTATGCAGTTCTTTGCTGTTTAATATAGTTATCGTTTTTTGGTCATTGATAGTTAATATCAAATATCTGTTATTGTTTTAATATTGACAACAAATATTCAGATATCAAAAATTAGATTTAATCTGTAACAACTGTGTAACATTAGTGTTAAAATTGTTTTATTAAAATGAAAAGTTACAGTATACTTTTTTGTTTAGTTGAACAAATTTGGCTTTTGATATTACTTGGTTTTTGTTAAAGAAAAATCAATAAAATAGTTTTCTTACAAAATTTTTGCTTTGAGGCTTTGAGTGTTTATAAAAGCATAGTTATAAAAAAATTTGCTGTCGTCAAGAGTCCATTTTAGCGCAAGACCATCTGGCTTTTGCTTTTTCTCATTTATTTTTGTTGCAATGCAAAACTTTTTTCTCATTGTGGTTGAATGCTAGCATTCCCTCTTTTTTCTCTCGATTGATTTGCGACATTTAATTGCAATGGACTTTTGCGTACTTTTTGAGTACGGGGAATATCTTCAATGGCCATTGCATTGGTAGTGTTTTTGGTTCAACAAAAATGAGTCTTTTCAAACCTTTTCTAGCCAACTGCACCCACAGAAAAATCTGTGCCGAGATTTTGCTGTTTGCCATATTTTTGGACTACAAATTTTTGAGTACATTTTTCTAAAAAATTGGCCTAAATACATACTTTTAATCTTTTGATCTTCTTCAAAAAAATAGGATTTCCCATTTTATTAATCACTCATTTTTCTATATTTATCATTTTTTTCATTTCCAAACTAAACCTTTTTTCTTTAACGGAAGTGTTTATGTCTTCTTTCTATCTATTTTCTAAAAAAGGGTTTCCTTGCACTCCACGTCATTGATTTATAATATTTATATTTTTGGGGAAAGAAAGAAAAATCACTGATTCCAAGTCGTCATTCATCGTTGATCTGATAATAATAATGCCTAAAATAAATTTGATAAAACTTTTTTGATTCACATTCATTGATGAAACTTGTTTTTGATCAATTTTATATATTTTTAGTTAAGTTAAGTTAAGCTTTTAATCAAAAGTTCATCTTTTTTTGAGAGCACAACAACTTGATTCTTTCAATGCTTTTTTCACGTGAAACAAAGAAAGAAAAAGATGGATTTGTTTGTTTCGGCGAAGGCTGGGCTTTTTTGTTTGTCTTTTCAGAGAACACAGGCACTCCCAAAGTACGACGGCTTTCCCCCTTGCATTTGCTTTTTTGCTGCTTGCTTTCCCTGCATGTATGCCTTGTGTTTCTCATGTTTGAAAAAAAGGGGATATCACAAACTGACTGCATTAAAGAAGAAAGCGAAAAATAGAAAAGAGAGAGAGATAAAGAAAAAGAAGGACGTCCTTAAAGACAGAAAAAAAGAGTACTTTAGACTTCCGTCACGGGGTGGTGTTTTCTCTTCTCTGTCAATTCTTTTTGGGTCGGTCACTATAGAAAAATATATATATAAAAAGGCACTTTTTGGCAAATAAAAACTTGTACTTCTTCTTCATCTTTAACACTAATTTTAAGGGGTAAAGTACTTTTGATTAAAAAGCAAAAAAAATATCAACAAAATAGCTTTTTTTCTTCTTTTTAATCAAATTTTTTTAAGAAACATTTTTTTGTTGTTTTTCTTCTTCCGATTACTTTTTTTTTACTTTTGCGAAAGACTTGTTTTGATTTTTTTGTTCGATGGCGTTTTAAAAGTTTTAAAATTGCAACAAAAAAATTGTATAAAAACTGATTCATTTCTTTTAGATTTTTTAATTGCCTTTCAACCAGAAATATAAAATATGAATTCAATTGGTGGTGTAATTTTGGAACAAATTTATTGTCCTCCTGAACGCCCATCTGCTGGTACTTCCCCAACATCTGAAACCGGTGGATTCTTTCAACATTTGAGAGATCGAGTTTCACATTTTACCGATGTCTTTTCTTTTGGGCATCAAGAAATTACGTTAGCTGATATTTCTTCAAAGAATTCAGAATTATTAGATAATATGGCCACTGCAGGGTTCGTTTAATCTCCTTAGGGAAAGTTGATTTTAATGTTCATTATTTATTTTAGACCATAAACAAATACATTCCATTCCGTCCATGACAAAAAAAAACAACAACTTTAAAATTATTTTTGATGTTTAACATTTCATTGATCATAATTCAAAAATATTTTACGTGAACCTGATAACTTGATCTTACCCTGTTTTTTCTTAATTTATAATTTTATCAGTTACCGTAATCTTCTTATTTTATGCATCGACGAAAAATAATTTTATTTGTAAATTTGTAAATACTTTTAATTTTAATAAATCTTTTTGAAATGCCTTGGAAACGGTAGTTTTAATGAACAATTTACAATGACTTGGATACTGTAGTTTGTATGAAATTTTTGCATACTGCAGTATATACTTATACTGTAGCTTTGATGTAAACTATGGATACTGTAGCTTTTATGTAAATTTCAGATATAGTAGCTCTTCTATTAACTTTGGATACTGTAGCTATGGCTAAAATATTTTTTGCAAAAATAAAAATATCTTCTTTGAACAAAAGAATGTTCTTTGATAAATCACTTTTATTTTTACGAAAAACAACTTCCAAAACCCATTGAACAAAAATTTAGGTACTCAAACAAAACAGATGGTCTTTGAAAAAAACTTTTACTTTTCACTTTTTTTGCTGAAACTGCAGTCTTTGATACTGCTTTAAAGAAAAAACAAAAGAAAGCAATTATATTTTTCCCTTTTCACTTTTTATTCAAAGTCAAGAAAATAAAAGAAAGATAACAACAAAGCTGCTGTTGCTGCTGCTGCTTTTAAAAATACTATCAACAAAAATATTTGTCTTCCTCAAATAAAAGATTTTTTAGGACAATTGTGTTTTGTTTTTTTTCTCGAAAATAACAAAAGACATCTGTTTTACACGTGGAAAGTATCAAGGACTTAGGGTTGATAAATGTCAAATTCGATTATGTTCATTAAAAAAAGGGTAAAAACTGTTTTTTGTGTGATAATTTTGTGAAATGATATTTTTAAAAGAACTTTAAAGAAGGAATTGACTCTTTTTTTGACAACATCAAAGTTGACCGGTCCAATTGTTCATCAACACATGTGATTTTCTTGATTAAAAATATACATTGAACTTTGTTACTTATTTTGTTTAATAAATTTTGCAAAAACACATTTTTTTAAATTTGCACGGAATAAAAATATGTGCTTTGATGCTTACAGTTTTTTGTTCATTGAAGAAATAAAAAAAAGTCAAATATTTTAAATTTTAGGTATTCAATTTAATAAATAGAATATAACGAATGGAATCAGATCCATTAATATTTTAAAATTAATTTTATTTAATTTAATGAATCTACAGTTTGTTCCAAACCCACATTAATTCACCATTAAAAATTGTTTGATTAATTTTTTGAAATGCTTCTATTTTTTCAAAGCAAACCTGAAATTTGTCCATGATCATGTTTTCGAGGAGAAAAAAACAACTGCCGTAATAAATATTGCTTTTTGTGGATTATCTCATTTTTGTGAAATTTTTTTTAGATAATTGGGGAGCCTTGCAACAGATTTTGATAACATTTTAATTTGGATTCAACTTCAACACGTCTTCTTCCTCTTGAGATACAATATAAGCACAAAAACTATTACTGTAGTATGGAAAAAACTGATGACAAAAAAAAAAGATGTTACTCAAGAAATTAAAATTTATTCCAAAAAGAATAAATGGTTCTAGACAAAAACAGATTTATGTTGCTTTCAAATTTGCATACATAGTTTGCATAACATTGTGTTTCTTTGACAATGAAATGCAACAAATCACTTCTTCAAGTTTCATTTCATTTCAATCATCACTTTCACAAACGACGACGTTGTTGCTTGCTTAATTTCTTGATGTTGGATGATTAAAATGAAACAACTTCTTCTATTTTTATTGTTATTGGTTGTTATCAAATTTGTTGGAGCTGCAAAAGATTATCATGGAAATCGACGATATTGGACTTTGGAAAATTCTGCTGGAGAAACGTAAGTTTAACATTTAAATGTGTATATATATTTTAAAAATTGTATATTTTTTAGGAGTGTTGCTCTTCATCTTTTGAATGAACCTATCAAAATTATATTCTCTCGAAGAACAAAAACTTTACGTCAAATTACTTCTGATATACGATTACGTTCTCATCCAACAAAACAATGTAAAGAAGCAACAACAAGTACCCTCGGATTTAAGCTTGAATTTAATGATATAAATTATATCCGTGGTGAAATAAAGATTATGGGAAATCTAAAAAAAAGAGTTTATGCGCTTCTTTTTTATGTATGTGCAGGTAGGGTTTTCTAAAGACAACATTGAGGATATAATTTGCTTTAAATTTTAGAAGAAGAAAGTATCGGCTTGCCATATAAAACTGCTGCAATTGATGATGATACACGCAGTCCTCTTACTTTAGAAGGAGGTCAATGCTTTGAAGATGATATTCTTTTTAAACCGTATGCAAAAGATGATACAAAAAGTGAAATGGTCTTAACAGTCACTGGCACCATTAAATGTCCAACGTTTATAATTTTGGTAAACTTGTTTCATTCGAATAAAATTATTTTTTCATTGACTCCATTTTAGCCAAAGTATATGTTTGTAGAAGATGCACCACCTTTACCAGAAGATATTCGACTTCCATTGAATGATTCATTTGCTGGACATGAAGATGGATTTTGGTGGAAATCTGGAAATGATCCATTTCTTCCAGATGGAATTTCATTTGTTGGAATAAATGCTCAAATCGATATTCTACAGTCAACAAAATCAAAGCCATATTTTCTTCGAATTGGGAAAGACCAACCAATTCCAACTTTTCAACTCAAATTTGGCGAAACTTGTACCGATCTCACTTTTGATCTCTATCTGAATCTTCGGGAAACTGCTGACTGCAAAATTAGTGTTCGTTTGGAAGAAGATAAATTTGAACTTGAAACAAAAAATGATGTCGTCTCTTTGAATAACTCAAAATCACCAATGCTTGTTTTTGCAACTGAAGCGGATAAAGTTTATCTAAAAGATGCTTCAATTTTATCGATAAATGCATTGGGTACTTGTAAAACGAAAAATACTGCAGATGTTCCTGAAGATCAGCTTGTTCTTCAATTAGTTCCATCTGAAAGCACATGTGATCTTGCACAAGTTACTCTTCTCGCAAATGATGTTGTCAGCAAAAAAATTGAAGTCTTAATCGATCGAGCTAAAGCTGCTGATATTATTAATTCAACAAATTCAAATGGAACAAATAATGAAAATTCAACAACTCTTGCTTCTCCTCTTTCAACAACTTCTTCAACGGCAACAGCTTCAATTGAATGGTGGTGGTTTGTTGCTGCTGGCGGAGGGTAAGTTTAAATTCGAATTTACAGCTGAAAATATACATATTTATAAATACAGTGTTTTGCTTTTTTTTGCGAAAGCGTGCTGAACGTGCACGCAACATGCTTTTTCGTCCCAAAAATACAACAACGAAAAAATATTTTTAAAGAATGTTCAACACGGAAAAAAACTATAACTAGGCATTTAATTTACTTATCAATATTGTAAGGCAATCCGGTCCGATCCGACGGATTGATCCGTTAATTCGATCCGCGAATCCGATCCGTGTTCCGATCCGTGGAATTTTTCCATCCGTTTCAATCCGTCAATCCGATCCGTAAAAATTTCGAATCCGTTTATGCAAAAGTAACTTTGAAAAACTTTTATTTTTTCTTCTCGTTTAATTTTCAAACATTCAAAATTGTATTATATTAATAAATTTTTCTTTAAAATACTAATTACTATAGCTTAACTTCTGTACAACCGTTTTCTGTTATATTTTACTTTTTTATTCCTATTGATCCGACGGATCAATCCGTTAATTCGATCCGTCAATCCGATCCGTGATCCGATCCGTTTTCAATCCGTTGATCCGATCCGTAATATGTCGGATTGATCTGTGATCCGATATTTTGGGTTTCGGATCGAATTGCCTTACAATACTTATCAAAAATAACTTATTTATACATCTCATTTTTAGGATATTGTTTCTCGTTGTTGTTGCAATTCTGATCTATGTTTTTTGTATTCGACCTCGACGAAGAAAGCAAAAGAATGAAAGACAAGCTCGAAGACGTCCAGTTACTATTGATGAAGATATTTTTTCTGCTCAAACTGCAATTCCGCTTCCAGAATCACCGAAACAGAAAAAGAAGGACAAGAAAATGAAGATGAAAAAAAGCAATGAAGTAAAAGTAAAGGAAAAGACAAAAGAAGAAAAGAAGGTGGAAAAAGTTGATGAAAGCAAGAAAAGTGAAAAAGAAGGTCGTTCAAAGCCGAGTGAAAAGCAAAGTCCATATGAAGATTTGCCATTGCCACCTTCATCAAATCCTCCAAAAACTCCACGAAAAACTCTTCAAGATCAATTCTCAGCTGTTCAGACAACACAAGATGATCCAACAATTAAAACTGGTTCAACACAAAATCCATCATTGCAAACTCAACCTGGAACAATTGAAAAAGCTGCTGCTGCTGCTGCTACAAAGCCATCTCGTCCGAAATTGAAGCATCGAACAATGTACGGCCCTGCTGGATTTGTCAATATGAATGACCCATATGATTATCATCAAAATGAAGCTGATACCTTTGAACCAACGATCAATTTTGCTGCAATCAAAGCTGGAACTTCTCCTCCGCTGTTGCAATTTGAAAATTTCTGGAATTGTATTGATAAAATTTCAATACCGAAACGATATTCTCCTGTTTATGTCAATTCAAAGATTCCTGGTTCAAGTGTTTTCTTTATGGTTCGAGATTGTGTTGCTGATGAAGCAATTTATGCTCCATTCCGATCCTTTTCCAATCGAATCCTTGAACCAATGAAGCATGAATTAAAACGTGAAAAATCTGAACATTCAACTGTTGATGGTGAAAAGAAATTCTTTGTTCTTCGTGTTTTTATCCTCTCTTATGAACCTTTGACATTGGAAATTCATTGCGTAAGTTTTCTTCTTTGGATTACTGTAATTGTATTATTGTTATTTTTTAGCGGGGTCAATGCCCTCAATTTCTTTTTAATCTCTTTGATTGTGATGAATGCCCCGAAATTGGAAATCGTCTTCAAAAGAATGCTTGGATGAATTGTGAGTTGTAATTTATTACTGATACTGTAGTATACCTAAATTTACGTTTTTTCTCATTTTAGCTCGTTCAACATGTCGTGATAACTGGGATGTTTTTCTTTGCCGTGTTAAGCGTACTCCAATCAATACTCATCAATTCTTTAGTTATAATGGTTCAACAAAGCCTAAAAATTCGTAAGTTTTTTACAGTAATCGGTATCTTACATTTTTTATCACTACATTTTTTAGTGATGAAGTCAATCATGTTATGGTAATCCGTGGTGATAAGAAACCGAATAAACTTCGAGAATGTATTCGTGGCTGCACTTATCCAGATGCCTCACATCCAAACAATGTTTCATTGGAAACTGAACTTCAAGGTGATCCAACTCTTCAAACTCAGAATACTCAACCTTCTTCATAATAAATCTCTTTTTCATTTGTATTTGCTTTTTATTTTTTATAAATGTCAATAAATTTTTTAAAATTTTTAAACGAAGTTTTTGCAGAAATTTGTTGTTTTCAAGTTTTAACACTTACATTTAATTTTTGCAAAAAAATGTTTTTAAATTTTTAAATTGAAAGAAAACCGGTCATTTTCTTTTTTGATTGCAAAATGCTTTTTTCTTATTATTGAACAATTGCAGCTTCCAGTATTTGTTTCCCATCGTTATTGTTTTACATATCCCGACAGAAGTACCAAAATAATAAACTTTTGTTACCTTTTAACAACTTTACTTTGGTTCAAACAAGATACAATAATTTTTTTATGCATGTGAATTTTTTCAAAGAATTTCCTCCCCTCACAGATCAGCAGCAGCAGCTTGAGAGAAAAAAATGAAGAAATCCTTTATCCTTTTTTGTAATTCAATCTATCCAACCATTCATTTTTCCCGACCCCTGTTTTCCATTTTTTCAATTAACCTGTATTTCTTTTTTCAACAACACTCAAATTCAAAAGCAAAACAATCATGCAAGAAACAATAATAATAAAAAGAGGGGATTCAAATTTCAACAATTTGAAGCCGCCTCCAGAAGTTTTTCTTTAAAGGCGGTAAAAAAATTAAAGTCATTTTTATTAAATGTTTTATTATTTCCAAAAATGGTTGTGCAATCGGTTACTGCAATTTTAATATTATTTATTTTTATTTTAGTTAAAAATGTTAAAAGTGATGAAAGTGTAAGTATTTATATAGTTACAGTAACCCAACTGCAAAATTGTTGCATAAGCTTTGTTTTTAGAATTCCACGGCTGTTGCCATTACAACATCAACAATTACGGTAGAAAATTCTACGCAACTTCGAGCTAAAAGACAATGGGGTGGTTGTGGATATGGAGGTTGCGGGAATGGATTTGGTAGTTGTGGACCAAATGGTTGTGGAGTAGGAAGTTGTGGGCCAAATGGCTGTGGTGTAGGAGGTTGTACTGGGGCTGGATGTGCGGGCAGGGGATATGGGTATGGTGGAGGATGTGGTTGTTGTGCTGGAGGATGCGGGCAAATGTGCTGTCGAAATATTGTAAGTTTTAAAAGTTTTATTATTGTTGATCCCATATACCGTAATCCAAATCCAAAAATTCATAAAATCTTTTACAGCAACCTCGTCCATGCGTAAATTGTGGTTCATCATATCGATGTTGTCCGTGTTGTGTAAGTTCATATTGCTACCGTAATCCAATTGTATATTATTATTTTAGATGCCAACTTGCTCGAGGGCATGTGTTCGTGGAGGTGGTTGCTTTTGTGACTATGATTACGGTGTCGGTTGGGGACGAAAGAAGCGACATGCGTTGGATTTTGATCGAAATAATTCAACAGAAAATTGGGATATTTAAATTTTTTTCTATTTTGCGAAAGTTATTGTTTGGTCAAACTGTAATGTTTCTCAACGATGTTTTTTCTTAAATTTAAATAAATAAAGATATTAAGTTCCTACAACTACCGTAACCCAACTGTAAAAATTTTAATTTTAATTCAAAAAGCTATCTACTATTCAGATTTAAAAATATTATTTGGTTACAGTACATAAATGAATTTAACATTTGTGTAAAAAAATTGTTTTGTTGTAAAATGAACAACAAAATACCGTAATCTTGATAAATAAGAAATATTAAATTTTACGAAATTTATGTTAAAAATCCCATGTTCGCCATCATGCATAATTAATTTTTTATGTTTGTTTATTTTTCATCCTTTCACCACCTTCACCATCGACAACAAGCAAACACTCTCCCCCCGATATCCATCGTTTCAAATTTTTCACACACCGGTCATCCCCCTTCTTTTTAAAAGTCTAGTCAAACAGCATGAAAACCAACAACTTCGTCATCATCATCAGCTGGACTTTCTCCATTTTCTTCTTCTACTTTTTAAAAATGGACACATTTTTCCAGTCGGGTGGTTCTTTTTTTGAAAAGCTAAAAAGAAGGAGAACGTCGTCGTTTTTGTTGTGTTTGTCCGTCTTTTATTAAATTTTTGAGAACTTTGAACACTCCAATTTTTTCCTGCTCTTTTTTTATATTTGTCCACTTTTTTCCTGCAAAAATATAAATAAAAACTTTTATTAAACATCTACAAATATTTCTTTTCAGCTATATTCAAACTATAGAAATACATCAACAAAGTTTTATTGTATTGAAGAAAGAAAATTGTGTATAGAAATTTTTGGTCATAATATTATTATTTTTACTTATCAGCTGATATCAAAGCAGAAAGAAAGAAATTAAAGAAAAGAAGAAATTTTTAATTGAAAAATGGCCGAAGAAAATTCAAATAAGAATTTAACGATCGCAGATACTTCACAAGATCCACAACAAAGAATTCCTACTGCTTCGGGATTTGTTGGTAAGCTTGTTTATGTATAACGAAATATGTGTAGTTTTGTTTACATACATGCTTAAACCCCTAAGGCTATAATGCTTCTCACGTGTTTAATCTGTTTATTTTTACTTTGCGGGATTTAACACGCAACTTTTAAGATTAGAACAATGCTTTATCTTTTGAATCTTCTTACTTGTTTAAACGTATATTTCCTAATTTTTCAGTTCCACCTCCATCTGCTCCAATAAATATTCCTGGTTCTTCATCATCCGAGTCACCAACGCATCATCATCATCATTCAAGTGGTCCATTACCACCATGGATTGCAGGTTGTTTTACTGTTTAACATTTTTAATATTCTTATCTGTATCTATTTCAGGAGCTTCACCAGCCAAATTCTTTACCATTGATGAACTGCTTAAAGTCAATTCAACCCTGGAAAAGATGATGCTCGCACATGAAATTGCAATAGATCCAAATTTTTCCTTGGAAAAACTACCAAAAGATCCTTTAGAAGAACAAGTAAAGAAATGTATGTATGATGCATTTTGGGAAAAGTTGCGTGAAGATTTTGCTAAAGAACCACCTGTGTATGAACATGCTTTTACTTTAATTGTTGATTTGAAAGAGGTAAACATTTTTAAAACATATTGATATTTGGATTAATATATAACAAATTTGTAGATGATACTTGGATTATTAACAGAATCACAAGTCAATGTTCGACAGCTTATTGAATCTGGACTTGATCCTGCCTTGATTAAACAACAAATTCTAAACAATGCTTTTGATTTGAAGACTTTATTAACATTTGTGATGGATGTTTTGAGTAAACTTTGTGCTCCAGCAAGGGACGAAGCAATGGAAAAGCTCAAACAAGAAACTGATATCATTTCAACTTTTCGGTAAGACTTTAATTACTGTAATGTATATGTAATACTGTAGATATTTTTTAGTGGGATCTTCGAATTTGTGGAATTAATGAAACTTGACATGGCGAATTTTACAGTATCCAAGAATCGATCAACAATAGAAAGATATGCAGCAGAATATGAAAGAGAACAATTCTTAAAAGTGTTGGAAGTTGATCCACGTATGTCAAATTTACATTACCGTAATCTTTCTTAACATAAATGTAATTTTTAGAAGGAAATACTGCATTGAAAATATGTCTCCATAAAATTCTTGCTGATTATCGTTCTTCACATCCAGAAATTCAATCCCAATCAGAACTATCAAATACTCAAGTCAAAGAATTGATCGCACAATTTTACATGTTTTTATTTGATTCTCCTCCACCGATGCAGCAATTCCCAGAAACTTTAAAAATGGATGAACTTCGAATTCGAGCTTTGTCAGAGAAATATCTTCAGCTGATTCTTGTAATTTCAACAATTTTTGTTTCTGGAAATATTGTTGGAAGAGATATTTGTGAAACAAAAGATTTTAAAAGCTTGCTGAAAAAGGATTTAATTATTTTGTTGAATGATGTAACAGAGAGGTAAGAGTTTATATATAACTATTATGAATGTTTAATAAATTATTTGTATGTTTACAGTAATCATGCTGAAAGACTGGATAGTGTTGGCCTTCAAGTGATAAAGCTGAGTAAAGAAATTTGTGGAGAAGATAAATGGACAAATGGCCATGAAGATGCTTTAAAGAATCAAATCAATGATTTAAAGAATCCAGAAAATTCAATTCGAAAACTTGCAAGTAAGTTTTTGTTTCACTTTTATTCTATTGAGTTACCGTACTTTGTGTAACATATTTTTGGAGATGATTTTGATGGAGTTGAATTTTTAACTAATTTTTGAAACTTTTTTAGGAGATCGAATTTATTCTTTTATTCATAGTGTCATCATCTCAGCTGGTGCCGGTTCAATCAAGCTTCCTCCAGGATTAAGCGTAATTTCTCAAGAAGTTTGTGCCCTAACAGCAAGATTCCTGCATTTAACCTCCCATAATTGGAGGGCTTTTGGTATTTATTACGGAGAATTATTAGAAGCTGATTTTGAAGAATATTTAAAATCATCTTCTTCCTTTTCTGGGTGACATGTATAAATCAGATATTGCTTATCTTTTATTATTTTTGTAAGTATTTCAATTTGTAAATAAACAAAATAAAAAGTCTTTCAAATTTATATTAAAAAACAAATTTGGCAAAAACATAAAACAAAAACTTTATAGAATATTAAAGTAATAATAATAGAAACTCATAATTTCGCTTACAATAAAAGAACCGAAACAAAGAGAGCCGGGGCTCACGATAATAAAAACGAATACAGAGAAACCGTTCAAATATAAGAGTAATAAGAGAAGAGTTAGACTCCATTTCCAGCATTGATGACATTGACAGCTGGAATTCCTTCACGATCAAATGTAACCTTATCCATAAGGAATCGAGCAAGAGATTTTGGATCAGCTTCAAGTGCTTCTAAAACGAGTAATATTAATTGAAATGATACTGTAGAATAATTATTGTCTCATTTGTAATTCAAAACTCGAGGAATAAATGGGTAACAAAGTTTTAACATTAATTCACAAAAACGGGTTAACATTTTTGACTACTTTATTTACAAATAAGAAAAACGACAAACAAACCTTCAGCAGAATAAGTTAAAGCTTGATCAGCACCAGCTTGCTGAACAACGAAGGTCAAAGGTTCACCACGATTTGTTCGACAGATTCCTTTGAAGATCAATTCCACTTTAGGCTTCTTATTCTTTTTCTAAAACAAATCAAACAGATTAATACGTCAAAAAAGTAAGTAAAAAACTTCAAACCTTATGCTTATCTTTCTTATGTTTCTTTGAACTTGAACCTTCATCAACTTCAACATCTTTAGCATCAGATTGATCTTCTTCTTCATCTTCATCATTATTATTGTTAGGTTTTTGATTTTTTGGAATTACGATTTTCAATGAATCTGATGCAGTTGCTTTTTCATCTTTTGGTGTTGTTGAAAGCTTTGAATTTGTGTCGGTTAATTTTTCATTTCCTTCATCTTCCGAAGAACTACTCATGAACCATGGAGTCTTCTGGACATGAAAAAACACATATTACATAAAACACATAAGACAAAGGACAATTATAAAAACCAAAACGATTAACAAAAAACTTAAAAATAAACAAACAAAACGCAAAAAAAACATAAGCAAAGGAAAATGATAAGTAGAACGAAGAAGTTTAAATTAGAGAAAAAGTTAAGCTTGTAAGTTTAAGCTATTAAATTTTTAAAAAGTTTAGTAAGTAAAAAAGCAATTTAGAGAAGCTTATCATTTTCCTCCTGATAATTATAAAATAGAACAACCAACATTGGAAAGGAAGCCATTTTTTGATTGAGTGATATGCGCGGTTGCAGTAGCAGCAGATGAAGCATTAGATGATGGCTTTGTTGGTGTTGCAGTTGTGGTTCGGCCGCTTGTTCGAGTTCGGGTTGGTGTTGGAGTTTTACCAGTATTAGCTGATTTGGTTCTGTAAAAATTTTTAGGTAAGCAAAAGCAAGGAAATCACAATAAACTTACTTCTTCTTCTTTGGAGTAAAGCCATCATCGTCGTCATCATCATCTTCAGATGTAGCAGCTGGAAGGGATTCATCATCTGCATCTTCGACAGTTGAACGACGAGATCGAGTTGTTTTTGATGCTGAAGCAGGTGTTGCAGATGGACGTTTACGAGACTAAAAAAGATACATAAATGTATAAACTTTGTTTACAGTTAAAATGATAAAAGGCCTAATCTTTTTTGCAATAACCATAACAGATTCCGGTCCAACTGAAAAAATTTAGACCCTTTCAATTCGTTAAAATTCTTACTTTTGAATTCTTTTTCCTTTCAGCTTCATATTTGATCATAAATTCTTTCATAGATTCTTCGGCGCCATCTTTAAGAACATCTTCTGGTTCCCATGTATCCCATTCAGGGCCATAATTTTTCCATCGGACTTTAAAAAGTCGTTTGCGGCCACTCATTTTAGTTTCCAGTATTTCTTCAACTTCAAACTCTTCCTCTTCAGCACCTTGATCAGCATCATTTTCTTCATCAGAGAGTGGAGTACGATCTTTTTCAACCGCGTCAGTCGCCATATTACTTCTAACAAATGGTTCACAGATTTCGCTTTTTACTTGAGATGACGGTGGAGTTGAAGAGTTCGTTGTTCTTGTATTAGTATTTGAGTTCTGCTAAAAATGGACACGTTTAATTATTTATATTCAATCAAAAGAAAAATTAATAGTTAGTAGTAAAACGGATGAAAAACAACGCGTTGGACATAATGTTGATTAAAATCTTTAAAAATGAGTCTGAGTCAAAAGTGAATGAAAAGGGTTTTTTACCTGTAACGTAACTTGCGCAGCAGTTAAAAATATATGTGGGGTTACTTCACTGATTAATTGTGCTGCCCGTACTCCAATGTCCATATAAAGTTTTTGACTTGTTGGTGCATGTAAAAAAGACCGACAAACTCTTTTCCCTCAATATGTCCTTCGTTTACTTCTTCGTCGGGGGTTTCTATGAAACAAAATATATTATGGCTACTTTTAAAGGGCTGCAAAATGCGAACAGGAAAGCAGGTATGGCAAAAGTGAAGATATAAATATCTGCTAAGGTGGAAGTGTGTTAAACCTTAAAAATTTATAACTTAATTTTATTCATTTAAACAACAAAAATGCCGAGCTGCAACAATGGCACGAAAAAAACGAGGGATATTAAAACGCGGGAAAAACAGATTATTCAACATCGCGACATTCAAAAAAACAGAAGATTGATTTGGCCCTTTTTGAAAAAAAACGAAAGAAAAACAACTCTGTTCTCCCCACAACCAAATGGTTTGTGTTTGCGCGGGGAAATTTTTTAAGAACATTACGCCAAACTACTTTTATTACAGAGCAAAAACAGGCAAAAAATAGGGTTGTGCATTCCCCGGGGAATCGAAAAAATGAGGGGATTCCCCGGAAGTGCCATTTTGTAATTTTAAAATTACAGTACCCAAAAAATGTTAAAACTTGAATTTTTAACATAAATTAAAACATTTATATATTTTTAAATGGTTTTTTAAGCAAAGATGACCTTCTTTTTACTAAAATATTTAATTTTTAACAATATTTTTTTTCTATAAGGAGAAAAAAAACGGGGAATGGAAAGCATTCCCCGCAAAAATCGGGGAATTCCCCGGAGATTCCCCAGGGGAATTCCCCGGGGAATCCCCGGGGAAGGGGAATTGACAACCCTAGCAAAAAATATCAAAGATAGAAAAATATAAGGGTTTTTCTGTGTTAAAAAGCATGTTACATTTTTTTTTAAGAGAAAAAAGGTTGCTTTCTTTGTTTGGGTTATTTTGTTGCTGTCACAAAATGAAAGATGGTAACGCGCGCAATACAAAATAGAGAGAAAGAAAAAGACCAAAAATTAAAAAGTTTCTGTTTTTAACTTTTTTTAACCTTTAAAAAAGTGTTTAACAATAGCAGTAAAAAAACTTTTAGTAAAAAAGAAATAAAAAGATGCCAAAACAAAAAGTAGTAGAATAACGAAAAAAAATACAAACAACAACAAAGTTTTTCGTTATTCTATCGTATTTCTTTTATTTCTCTCTCCATTTTTCGAGATCATCCGTTTAGAACTTTTTTGTTGAAACGAAAAAAATAACGCTGTTCAAAAAAAAAGTGAGTTTAAAACGGAAGTTGTTAAAAATAAGATTTTATATCAATCAAGTAATTACTAGTTTTGATGGTTAGTTTTTTAAAGTTTTTTGGTGGCAGAATTTTGAATTATTTTTATTTAAATAAATTCATGTTCCACTCCTGGTTTAAACTCCTTGGCTTCAATGTGCTATTTTTTCCGTTATAAAAGTATACGGTAAAAATTTATATTTCTCTTTTTACAAAAAAACAACAAAAAATTTAAATAACAATTTTTAATGGCACTTTAAAGAAAAAAAATAGTATGCAAGGCACATTTTTGTTTGTTTTTGATAAGCTTTTAATTATTTTTCACCAGCATCTTCTTCTATCTCGGTTGAAGGTTCTTTATCGATTGGTTCTTGATGGAATAAAACTTTAACTTTTGAATTTCTTCGATCTCGGGGTGTTTGTTGTGGGGGTTGTGGGGGTGATGGAGATTGTTGTGACAGTGGGGGTAGTGGGGGCAGTGGTGGTGGGGGTGGTGGTGGTTGTTGGGGTTGTGAACTTTGTTGCTGCTGCTGTTGTTGTTGAATAGCAAAATCATTAAAAATCGCGCCCAAAGATTTTCGTGATCTTGCAGTTGCCGGTGGTGAACATGGACTATCGGGGGTTTCATCAACTTCATCAATTACATCTCGATAAACATTATGATTTGAGACATTTGTATGAGATGTAAGACCCAAGGATGGCGTTGCCGCTGACACAATCCCCTTTGTTATCGAAACTTTTTTCTTTTGTCTTGCACCAAATATTCCTCGATGACTAAAATTTGATAAAATAAATTATAGGGATTTCATAAACCCGCTTACCTTTTAATATCAATTAAATTAAGATTTATAACTTTATTAACTTCATGTTTAATAAATGATGGCTTTGGAGTTGTTAAACTTTGTCTTCTTTCATGTAATTCTTCATCAACAAGATTTCGATCAGGATATAACTAAAACATGGATAAAAGAGGATATATGAAATCCTTGAGATGGAAAACTTACAGTATCATTACAAAGTGCACGAATTTGTTTTACATCATTTATGAGTTCATTTATCTCTTTTTCACTTTGTTCCTTTTCTCTGTCTTTGGCATTTCTGAGCATTAAAGCATCACATTCATCAATGGCATCAATTTGTCCACTGCAAAATGATTACGGTAAGGATATATTTAATCAACTTTCATGTTGTGGATATATCAAATCCTCGGATAAAAAACTTACTTTTCGGCCATATCATCAATTGTTTGTTGCCGTTGAAAGCTTGCTTGTGATGGCACAGATTTTAGGGTTTCTCTGTAAAAAAATTACTGTAACTTTTTAAACTGTTAAATATTAAAATTACTTTAGATTTTCCATATTTTCGATACTCATTAGTTTATCTTCAGTTTTTCGAATTGTATAATTTCGAATCAAATACGGTCGTAAATATGTACTTCCCAAATGCCGTACTTTTTGCTAAAAATTATCAAATCTATCAATAAATATGCCCTCCAGGCATGTCCAACAAAAAACAAACCATAAAAGTTTTATTTTTTGAATATCCAATTAAATCTTCAACCCCTTGGGTCATATGATTAATCATTCCTTTATTAAATTCACAAAAAAGTCGGAAATTATTTGTATGATCCAAAGTAATATTTAACATTTTTACCAAAGTTTTCATTGATGATCCCTTAAATTGTTAAGTTATTGATTGATTACTGTACAGGTAAATTTACTTGAAAGAACACTGTAAACATGATTACGAGATATGTTGCAGCTAAAAGAGTTGGTTTTGCATCAACTTTATTATCAATCATAAAACAAAGTGAAAAAGAAACAGCTCCTCGAAGGCCACCATATGACTGAAAAAAAGGATACTGTAGTAATTATTAACACAGCTTTTTAATGGGGATTTGATATATCCATTGTATGGATTGGGATTTGATATATCCTTCATATAGATTTATATATCCCCATAATCTTAAAGGGAGTGTCGCAGTCAGTTTTTTTTAATTTTTTTTGACGGACGACGACGACAAACGACGCATTCTTCATCATTGCTTTTTCGTGTTAAAACCACTTTTGGCTATATCAGGCAACATTTTTCTACACTGACTGCGACACTGCCTTTAAATTCAACTTACCATGATAATTTGTTCCCGAAAATTAATATACCGTACTCCACCAGTGAATCGATTAACAATCCATGTTAAGAAAAATACAACTAAAAATTAATGGAATTGTTTAAGCTTCTTTTATCTTCAAATCCCAAAACAATACCAATGAATCTAGCAATAAAACAAAAAAACAATGCCATAATTGCAAATAATGGATGCCAATCATCAAAGAAAAAACTATTTTCATTTAACAACATCACCCCAAGAATAATAAAGATTAGGGATTCACTGACAGAACTAAAATATGAGTTGTTAAATTGTGGATAATCGTGTTAAAAAATTGCACAAGATTACGGTAATTGTAAAAACGATAAGAAAAAAGATTACGGTAACAAAAAATTAATGGATTACTGTAACTTTGCAAATAAAGAATACCGTAATCAAATAAAAAATAGCAAACCTTAAAAATTTGATGATATAATTAATACTAATATATCCTTTTCCAGTTAAATTAAGCATTGTATAATGAGTTTGGAAAAGTCCACAAGCAATAATTCCAATGATGCCAGAGAAATGGAACAATTCAGACACAACATAAGCCAAATATGCCATGCCAAAACAAATAACGGGTTCAACAACTAAAATTGTGGCATTAAAAAGTTTGGGATTTCTAATTAATAAGCTACAGTAATAACAAGAAAAAAGTGGTAACTGTTCAACATTAGATTATTATAGTTTATTATTGTAGCAATAACTATTGTTAAAATATTTACCTCTAACATGTCTGGTAAATTTTGTAATAAATGACGAAAAAATACCCAAAATTAATCCAATAATTAATCCACCAAATGAAACACAAAGAAATGCAACCAATCCCAAAAAACACTAAAAATATGTTTTCGATTACTGTACATACAGTATCCAAAAAAGCTTACATCATACAATCTTATTGTTTCAAGATTCTTAAATTCCCCGATCAAATTATAACAAACTACCGTAACCGCATCTGTAAATATTCAAATTACTATTTCTGTAACAAAATGTGTCACATACCATTAAGTAAACTTTCACCAAAAACCATAAAATACAAAACTTTATTAACTCCAACTTCTTTAAAAATTGCAAGAACTGCAACAGGATCCACAGCCGCGATCAAAGATGCAAAAATTAGGGTGTCTAAAGCATGAATTCCAAAAGTTCCAAAGAATCCCAACCACCCGCAAAGAATTAATCCTCCGCCAATAATGAAGATATTCAAAACAGTTCCAACAACGGCATACAAAATAATTGTGCCAAGATTATTTACGAAGGCTTTATCATTCAAATCATAGGCAGCTTCCAAAATAATTGGAGGAAGAAGAAAAAAGAAGAAAATTTTTGAGTCAAATTCTAAGAATCGAACAGCTTGAGCGGATTCACTTCCAGCAACAAATCTGAAATATTAAAATAGGGGTTTAAAAATTTGTAAAAATGCCATTAAAGTTAGTAAGGACAGAAACACAATTTTCCAAAAAAACTTTGCCAATGTCAATTATGCAAATTTTCAGGTCGGAAAATTTCTTTTTTTTGAAAAAATCAGTGAAAAACGATTTACTGGATTGTTTATGACAAATTCTATGTGTTTTTTCAGGTTCTAAAAATATTCAAATTTTTACGCACACAAAATTTGCACAAATAAAGAAAAAAGAACAAAAATGAAAAATTTGCATAATAGCTTCGTAATAATTGAGCTGAATTTTAAACCATTTTTTAGAATTTGTTATCTCATTTTTCTTAATTATAGGCTATTTTACAGTACTCCCTTTCTACCGTTTTTCCATTTTTACTTACCGAATAAAACCTCCAATTGCACATCCAAGTGCAATCAAACAACAAGATTCTGGAAGCCATTCTTTAATAAATGGCATTTCATGATAAATTAATTTAAATAGACCAATCAAAATAATAAATGTACATAGAACAAGTTCAGCTTTAACATACTCAAATTTAAAAGAAACAACATGTACTCCATGTTGATGACCATCTTCCAAAATGTGTGAATTATCTTCAACAATTACCGTAAGATTATTTGGTAAATGTAATGCCGGAGGGCGATTCCCAGTTGGATCAGGTTCCCATTTAATATTTGTTAAATTATTTTTTGAGAATATTGCTTGATCTACGGCATCTTTAACATGCTCACTGATCAGTGTTGTCTCATTCAACGCTGATGATGATGAAGGTGATAATATCGGATTTGAAAGTGTTAAATTTAATGTTAATAATAATATAAATAATGTAAGAATTAAATGTAATTTTAAATTTTTACCCATATTTTACATTTATAAAATCTTGAATGTACTGAAAAAATTTTTTTGATTTAAAAAATGTTTAAAATTTGTTCTTTTTTGACCAAATGAAGATGGCTTTGGAGTTTAGGGCTGTTGTTAAATTATGCAAATTTTTGATACTCATAATATCAATAATAGTTTCGATAAGAAAATCTCAGAAAACTGTTTTTTCGTAGAAATATTTTAGCAAAAAATGCTGGCACAAAGTACATCTTTTTTGGCATCATTTTTAACCGACCAGACATGTTGAAAACGTTTTTTTCCTACATGAAAGTACTTGTGTCATAAACAGATAATAGAAACATAATAGCCATTCATTCAAAATATATTCTTTTAAAAAATGTTTCAAGTCTGGACACTGGGTCTATTTTTCAATGGACAAAAAAAGTGAAGGCATGCTTATCATCTGTCTTTGTTGGGTGAAGTTGCAAATATTTTTATTTTATGCCATGGCATTTCTTTAATTAATGACACTTAATAGATTGCTATTTTGAATGGCACTTTCAAGTCAATTGAATGTGCCATCAATTAGCATGTATCAGTGATTTATAAAAATGCCGTGGCATGAAATAAAGCTATTTGTAATAATGATATGCCAAAAGTGAAACAAAAGAAATTTTTGATCTTTATAATCACCCCTTACTTCAAAGCCATCTTCAATTGATCTCTTTCAAGTAAAAAAAACTTTGATAAAATCACGCCAAAAAACACCCTTTTACAATCAAATGATAAAAATTTATCGATAACAAAAAAGGGAGTACAACAAGGAGTGATAAAAAAACTGTCAAAATTCTCGGCTTTTGCTGTTGTTTGTTCTTCTTCATCTGATTTAACACAAAAGAGAAGAACAAAAGATGTCAATAAAATAAAATTACATATCAAATGGCTGCTGTTGGAAAGGTGCAAAACTTTGAACGAAAAACCCAATTTACATCCTCCCGAATAAAAGTCAAGTCTTTATAGGGCCAAAAATAACAAAAAAATGAGAGGCATTTTTTAAAAGGACAAAAACAGAAGGTTAACAAAAAATACTTGTCTAGAAAATAGAAGGAAGAACTTCAAGTGCCCTGAGGCAACCGCAGAAGCAGGAGGAACCGAACAGTGCCAAAACCGGAGGTCATATTTCTTGCTTTAACAACAATGGAGACCAAATAAAATAAAAATATAAAAAAAGAAGAAAATTTATGAAGCAAAAACATGAAAATGAATGAATACAAAAAATAAAAATAAAGAGACACAGATAAATGAAAAAAGAAAGGATAAAAAAGAAGGAAGAAAAATTGTTGTTTCTTTGGATGGCATTTTAGCAAATTACTCCCACAAAATTTGGTTAGTAATGGATAATCTTAAAAAAACTACATGTTTGTTTTAAAAAAACAAAACAAAAAATATTCAAAAATGAACATGTAATTATTCGCTTAAAAATGTAAAATTCTAATGATGCCTGATAAAAACAAAATGCCAGAAATACAAATTCTGTGTTAAATTTAGCAGGCGAATGTTTTGGTTTTATTCAAAATTCAAAATAAAAGAACAAAACATATTATCATGGTAGGATTATCTAGTCAAAGTTTTGAATTTTGTGAATCTTAGAGAAGTTAATCTTTTAAAAAGCCAAAACCGTCATTACATTTTTAAACTAAATAAAACAAAAAATTTGTCTGCTAAATTTAATCAGTAATTTTGTTTTAATAAAAAACAATTAAAATTTTTTGAGTCAAAGTTAAAAATATTGAAATATATTGTTAGAAAACTTCAAAAGATGAAACAAAAAAACGATAGAACTGTTAGAGCTTCAATAAAATCTTACAAAAATCGAATGTAAAAAACACTTTCATTTTTTAAAAAGTTGTGTAAAACTTATTTAAAATACTCAAAATAGTTTAATCACCCATTTTCAATAGAAGTAGTAATTAAAATTTCGGTTAATATAACTTTGATAAAGTTTGCAAATTTTAAAGAGACAAGTCAGACCAAAATTATTAAAAAAAAGAACGGAAGCTAAAAGATGTTCCTCTTCCATTTAAAAAAAAGCTATATTTAAAGAAAAAAAACATAGATATAGTTTTTTTTCAAAATAAAATTGCAGGAAAAAGAGTGTAATTATTGATATTCTTAAGAAGTAGTAAAAAAAGAGAAATTGGAGGAAAGGAATTCTCTCTCTTTCACGTAGCAACAACAACAACAAATAGAACAACAAAAAAGAGATAAACTCTTTTCAAATAAATTTTTTTTATGGAAAAAAGATAAATGTATTTTTAATAACTTACAGGTGTATTTTTATATTGAATTTAATTGCAGAAATTGAAAATTTAAATTTAAAAATTTGGAAAGAAAAAGTAAAAAATTAATAATTTTTAAAAAATTTGTTGTAAATAAACAGAAATAAACAAATCCCGAGGGATAAAAAAAGTGGTGGTAAAAAGTAAAAGATCTATTTTTTTCTTCTTTTTCTAGTAGTCTAATGAGTAATGAGAAAAATGCTTTTACAACAGAAAAAGTAAAAAAGTGACAAATTTTGTTTATTTAAAAATAACTTCCTAAAAGCTATATGGTACTTTTTTTTTAAATTGCATATTCCTGTTATTTGTTTGGTATTTTTGTAAGGGTTTTCTCGAATCCATCAAAGATAAGAAATTTGCTGTTGTAAGTTCTACGAAAAATGGTAGAAATGAATAATACCTATACTATTTTAGATTTTAATAACTATTGGCGTTGTCAAACAATTAACGAAAATGTTAATATCGAATTTTAAAGAGACACATAATGTATGACATAAAGCGCATATTTAAACTTTTTTCTCTCTGACAAGACCTGAAAATCAAGAAAGATTTCATTGAAACTATTTTATAAGAGTTTTGGAATTCTTTACAACGAGGCATAAATATTTCAGCAAATGCCTGATTTTCATGTGTGGTGAGAAGACAAAGTTATGATCCATTGAGAATCTCTAAGAGCAAAGATCCTAATTCTCAAAATACAATGTAGCAGTAATTTTGAAATCCATCCAATGAAATCAAAACTGTTAATTTCTCAATTAAACAATTTTTGATTCTGAAAAAGCTATCTTCTCCAAAAAAAGGTGTGAAATGTCAATCAAATCAAAAATCAACAACTTCAAAGTAATCAATTTTAAAGTTATTACGTTTATTTTTGTTTAAATATAAAATTTTAACTATAAATTTTTAATGACGAAATAATCAAGAAGAAAAAATTGAGAGATTTCTCAAGCAGCTGATGATATTTTTTTGATACTATTATTATTTTTAAAGAAATATATTTTACTACTTTTAGATAAAAATTTTTTAAAAAGCGGCAAATCAAAGCAAAAATTTTTTGATGGAAAATAAAGGTGTGAAAATGAAGACATCAACAACAACGAAAAAATATATATATCAAAAAAGAAGAGACACAATTATTTGACACAAAAAAGTATGAAGAGAGAAACATAATTTGGAGAAATGCCGTCACGTTTTTTCATGTTTCAAATAACAGGAATCTGTGAGATGTAAGAACTAAAACAACATTGAGTTCAAGTTAATGAAAGCGATTTCTATGGAGTTACAGAATGTTTCATAATTGATAGTTTTAGCCGATGTCAATATCTTTGATATTTCGGCACTATCTCGAACATTAAAGGAGATCTATCATTTGTTGCTTTTTTGATTTCGCATAAAAGTTCTCAAAGCTGAAAGTTAATGAAAGTCGGAAACTTTGGCTTTTTTTAATATTAAAAAATTTAGAAAAAAGCGAAAGTTCCTGAATTTCAATTTCTTTAAGCCCCGTAAACTTTATTGCGAAATCAAAAAAGCAGCGAATGATGGATCTCCTTTAAGTAATCAAGCTTATAACTTGTTAGGAAAAAAACATTGCTTTAATTTATTAAGAAATAATAATAAAGTTATTATTTTCGAGTTATTTAAAATCTTAATAATGGCACAAGGCGACCTAAATTAAAAAACAAAAGCTTCTAAGAATCTAGCAGACATCATCCCCAAATCAAAAAAACTTTTAACATTAAACACAAAATCATCCAATGTATCACCAACAGATGGAAAACTTTTCTTCCCATCTATGCGTTGGGTGTTTTCTTCAATCTGAAATAACCATATTGAAGCTCTTCCCCATCAACTTATGTACACTTATTATTATTATTGATTCGGTACGTGTAAGAACAAGAAAAAAAACAACTATAAAAAAGTATTTTTATTACTTTTTAATGTTTTTGCTCTTTCATTACCCTAGGTTTTTATTGTTTTTTAAAAGGATGATACAAAAATAAAGTGAGAACTTTCGAGGTGGTAATCATGATGATGGAAGTTAAAAATATTCACGTTTACAGTCAAAAAGTGATTAACATGATTTTGTTGATCAAAGCATTTTTATGATAATAAAAAAACAACTGAAGAAACTGAATTTTTCTGATTAGACCTTCGGAACAAATAAGAGAGTCTGCGCTGAAAAGATTTACTTCATATTTTTTCTGATCTATGGAAATTTTAACGGATTATATCTCTACCAAAATGTTTATTATTTTTTAGGCTCACAAGGGAAGGTATCAACATGTCCTGCCGCTTTTTGAACGAGACCTATCCCATTACATAGCCCTAGGACTCTTAGGCACAACCCCAAAATATTTCCGCTGAACCTGTGAAAATGAAGTTCGAAAAAAGTGCGTAAAGTAGGGGTTATTAAAAAAATCGTCGACTCGGGGGACGTGGATTTTTCGAATTCGTTTTTACAAATTTGCATAGAGGTTCAACGGAAATATTTTAGGTTATGCATAACTGCCCTGGGGCTATATAATGAGATATGTCTTGTCCAATAAGCGGCGGGACATGTTGATACCTTCCCTTGTCAGATAGGAATTGCAAAAAACATAAAAATTTTAGAAGAAACAAAAGTCTAGAGAGAAAAAATATTAATTAGTTAAAACAAAATTTTTCAACAAAAAACATGAAAAAAAAAATTGAATGTGTTAAATTTTAAAACAAACAAAAATGAAAAAAGCTAAAATGGAAAGTGTGAAAAATCATTCCTTCTCTTCAACAATTATTATTTTTGTTGTTGTTGGAAGCTTCAAACAAAAAAAACGAAGAAGAACAGCATCGAAAAAGCGAAAAAGAAAGGTGTGAATCGTGCAACTTTTCAAAAAAGGTGAAAAAAATTACAGCAGCAGCATCAAAAAATGTGAGGGAAAATCGGGAAATTTGATAACGAAAAAAATGTGAAAAAAGAAGTCGTTCAAATTTTTTTGCAGTTTATCTTTGCATGTTTTTTGATTCATTTTCTTCGATGCAAAACTTGGTGTATTTAAACTGTAAATTACGGTAATCGATTTTTTAATTTGAATTTAGTTAGAGGATACTGTAGTTTTTAAAATCAGCCTTTAAAAAAGCCTGAAAATGCTAAATTTTAATTAAATTTTTTTGGATTCGGCAATCTTGAAAGATGCTTCCGATTTTTCCTCAACATCAAGGATCACCGATTATTACTTCAACATCAAAGTTTACAGCCTGAAGTTATGATAAGAAAAATCAAATATTTTTTAGTCGTCTAGTTATGCGCTTGAAATGTCCCAAATGTGTCATTTTTCTATCTTCTTTGTTCTTTCGCTAACTAAAACATTTGTATGATTCAAGGACCCACTCATTTTTAAGAGGCAATAAAAAAGCACGAAAAAATTGCATCGAAGGATTCCTTCTTTAATCAAATTGACACTAAATTAAAATAGATGGAGACAACAAGGACAAGCTTTATCATTGATAAGTTGAAGCAGAAAAAGAGAGAAGAACTCAACGAATTAGAACAGCTCTTTTTTATTACTTTTTAAAAACGTGTAAAAATTTGTACCTGATCAATACGTCAAAAGACCTAAAAAGATCAAACTGCTACAATATTTTGGGTAAACATGTTAGGTGATTCCCGGATATGGCTACAGATTTTCATTAATGTTTAGAAACTTACCAACAAATTACTCAAATAAGCAATATTTGTTATTGAATCTAAAGTAAAATTAATTTGTAAATAAACTTTTTTGGAAGAAAGACATTTCATCAGAAAAGACAAAGCGATCATATAAAATTTTAAAAGTATTTTTTACACTTTATTTCTTTCTGTCAAATGCATCACAGATGTTAGAAAAAGTTTTCCAAGATTGTTACAGTAACCTATTCAATGTTTTCCAAGAGTGGACAATCTCTTACGCTTCAAAAACACAATAATCCCTATTATGTTTATGAACACGCCAAAAAAAGCGGATGCCACATTTTGTTAAAATCATTGACATTTCAAAAAATGCCATTTTTCATCTTTTGATTCAAAGGAATGAATAATTAAGTACCCGAATTTTATTTTGCCAAAATTTTATTCTTCCGCCTAAAATTAATCCTCATAGAAATTTGATGGAAGCCATTTCAATAAATTTTCTTCTCCTTTATTAATGTAGTCATTTCAAATTTCTCAAAATATAACGTTTTTCTTAAAACATTATAATATGGCCATTTTTCAAAAAACATCTTTTCACTTTTTATCATCGTCAAAATTGAAGCAAAAAATGATTCATAGCTTTTTTTGGGAGCTAAAATGAAGTTTACATGGTTGTAGATTTTTCATTAATAAAAATTGAAACTTTTATTATTTTCAACATTTTTACAGTAATTTATTACTGTACTTTTACTTTTTAAAAAATTGCAGCAACAAAAAAATTTCAAAAAAACAAAAAATTGTTTGCAGCTTTTCTTTGCAAAAAAGTCTTGACACGAATATCTGGCCTACGGATTTTTCTTCTTCTTCGATGTCGCAATATCGATGTCTGCTGTTGTTAAAATTTTAACACGTTTTAGATATTACTATTTAATTTTTTACAGATATTCTTTGTAAAACTTTTATCGATTAACCATCTATCAGGTTGTTAGCAGATTTCTAAAGCTCTTGAAGCTGTTTTTACTTCTTATAGAACACAATTTACTTGAAGTTTAAATATTTTATCCCCAATTCTCTTTTTTCTTATCGATTATTCAATTATGCTTTCTTAAACTTTGATTTTATATAGCATTTTGTTTAATTATTGTTTTATAACCATCCTTCACGTGCCTACTGCATTTTAGAAACTTTCCGACCTATTTTTATAACTTTGTAGACTGTCTTTTCTAACTATTTCGTGTTTTGTATATCCATTGTTAATTTCTTCTACCTTTTACTCATATTTTATACATTTTAGAGATCTACCAACATGCAGATCTTTGTTAAGACTCTCACTGGCAAGACCATCACCCTTGAAGTTGAAGGCTCTGATACAATTGAAAATGTTAAAGCCAAGATTCAAGATAAGGAAGGCATTCCTCCAGATCAACAACGCTTAATCTTTGCTGGTATGTTTATTTGATATTTTACACTGACATACTTTAACTATGGCAATTTTTACAGGTAAACAACTCGAAGATGGTCGTACACTCTCTGATTACAACATCCAAAAAGAATCTACCCTTCACTTGGTCCTTCGTCTTCGTGGTGGTATCATCGAACCTTCTCTTCGTCAACTTGCCCAAAAATACAACTGTGACAAGCAAATTTGCCGTAAATGTTATGCTCGTCTTCCTCCTCGTGCTACCAATTGCCGAAAAAAGAAATGTGGTCATTCCAATGATCTTCGCATCAAGAAGAAGCTCAAGTAAGCTGTGAATTATCTGTGGCAAATATTTCAATCTTTGTTTACGGTAAAATTATTTGTCTTTTTTGATGTTTTATCAATTGTTGGTTTATAAATGTTTGTTTTATACATTATTGAGTATCGCTTTTTGTTCATACATAGCTAACAGCATTTTAACTTGTTTTTTACATGTTCAATACCTTTATCCAAGTGAATTCATGGAGCTTATTGAAGCTGATAATTTGTTTCTCTTGGAGAATAGTGTGATGAACATTTCGCAGTAGCACATCACCATTGTCCCAGTGTAACTGAAATCGGATTATTCGTTTAAGAATAATATCCAGGGAAATTTTAATCATACAGTATGCTTTTGGTTCTATAAAAAAGAAAATACGGAAACCTAGCGAACTAATATATTTGAAAATTAGATATCTAAAGGGTCGTAGCATTTGGAATATTTGTTTCCCTGAACATTGCAATAATTCCGTACACGATATCGTGCACAATTGAAATAAATTTATTTCCCTATATTATTAAAAGTTGTCTGAGAAATTCAGATTGCAGTTCCCTTTGGAATAAAAATGTTACCATGATTTAATCTAAAAAATCAAACAAATCAAAGAATCACATTGTATTATTATGTATTGTAGATACCGTAATACAAATTAGTCAAAAGAATGTATTATATTATGAAATTCTTTATTAAACATGCAACAGTAATACGATACTGGAATCATATGGCTTAATGGTGTTTTCAACTGAAGATGAAAAACTTAGTGCATGAGATGTGTCCAAAAGTCTTTTCTGTTTATCAGAATCCTTGAGCATGCTTTGAACGGTCGTCTATAAACTTAAACAATCCACATTTTTCTTATCAAATGAAACTGATTTGAGAATTCCGTGGAACAAAAATTTGGGGGGAAACAAACAATAATCTTTTTCATTCTGAAGCTTTGAATTTACTAATACAAAGAAATTTTTATTTCTTTGAAAAAGAAGCAGAGAGCTATATCAGTAAATTCATTAGAAGAAAATGTGATACAGTATCAGCTGCAGTAGTATTATTTTGCTTAATCAAAAAAAAAGCAAATAGTTTACAGTATGTTTTAACCTAACCTGTGCACAAGATTACATGATCGAAAACTGTAAAACCAGTTAAAGTGCGGTTTTTATGAAAAAAAATATGCAAACTAAAAAAAACTGATAAAAATTTATTTTGAAAAACAACCCATGATATGACAAAATGCAATAATAACAATATAAAAATCTCAACAATTAAATTATTCAACAGAAACACCCGAAAAGAATAAAGTTTCTACCGTATATTGTGCTTTGATGATTGATTCTTGATAAGTTTTCCAGAGATTTTGAACATTGAATACCGGACTTAAAGATGTTGGTAATGAAACATTTTGAGATACAGTATGCCAAAACTTTGAACAATTTTTAAATTGAATGGATAATTTTTCAGAAGTTTCTGTTTCAAGATCATGACGTAAATGTGAAAATTTCTTAATGAATAACCAATGAAGATAAATGTAATGTAAAACTTCGATGGAGAAATTCAACAATTCAGCAAGATCATTGAATGAAAATTTTCCCATCTTTTGACTTTGAAGTAGTTTCTCCATAAGTTTGGTAATGAATGAAAAATGTTTTCGAGATTCAGAGATTTTAGAGAGATCAAGTTGAGATTTATCAGGACAAATTTGAATGGCAGCATCAGCAACTTTTTTGTATTCATCAGATTTATCCTAAAATTTAAAAGTTAGTAAAATAGAAAATACTACATAGGGATCAGGAATCAAATACCGTATACATTAATATCACTAACTACAACATCCCCTTCTCAACTGTTTTTCACCCAACAAAAATTACGATAAAAACTTACAGTATCAAACATTGTCTTAAATTCTTCAATCCGTTCTTTTCGTTCCCGGCAGCCATTATCAATTTTTAAAGACATTTCAATGTGCTGGATTGTTGAGATTTCAACTTGAAATTTGAATTTTAATCGTTGAAGAAAGTGTTCCATATCAGAAACTGCACGTTCAAGAGCTCCAACAATATGATCAATATCAGTTGTTGGCAATTTAATCCCAGAAATTCCATTTGTCATTTGCCCATTTTTATCCAAATTGTTGAAAGCAGCAGTAAAGCTATTCGTTGGCATTTCAGAATCATTAATATCATTTGAAATATTTGCTGTAACAAATTGAATCTTTTTTGAAGCATCATTAAGACGACAAAGAACTTGAGCGGCATGATTTGCTACAGTATGCCCAATAAGAGAATTTGGAGTTGAAGTTCTTAAATCAAATTTTTCACCAATAAAAGTTAGAATATGCATTGCTCGAGAAACACAAATTAAATATGGTGCAAAAAGAGACATTGATCGATTGATTGGAGTTCCAGCAGTAAATTCAATCGGCTGTGGAAATGTCTTTGGAGGAGGATTTATAAAATCCGTTTTACCAGTGATGACATGATAAATCTTTCCATCTTCAAGTTTCACAACCGTATCACTTCCAACTTCAACCACAGCTCCATTCCCATCAATCAACAAAAAATCTTGTGGAGCATCCATATATCCCATTATTAAAGCTTTATTATAATCTGCACATTTCATTTCAAAAGTATTTGTGCCAATAATTATACGACATTTTGGAATTTTTGCATTTGCTTCTTCATCACTGATAAGTTGATATCGTTTTCCTGCGGCCAAAGGTGGAAGGAATCTTCTGAGATCTGGAGTTACCCGTGATACCGTATAACTTGGTGAACGAAGTCGTAAAGCTGTAACTGGAATACCAAAGAATTTTGAAATCAAAAATGGATCAATTTGTGACAGCAAACATTCATACGATTTTACACCATCTGTTATTTCAAGCGTATCAAATGATGAAAATATTTTTAAAGCTTTTTCATCCATAATTTCATTGTTGCCATTGCCTTCAACATCACGAATGTATGATTCATTTGAGCCTGGAATTTCCTGAAATACAAAACATTTATTAGATTAACGGTTAATCATTAACGATAATGGCTTCTAATTAGCAACACAAAAAAGTGGATCATTAAATACTGCAAAATATTTTTGGTTAGCCGTCGACGGCGGCATTTTGTAAAACTTCAAAAGACTTTGCCGCACATCAAAGGATGCCGCTGATGACAGCGGTGTTTCGCAAAAAACAAATATACTGTTGCTTTGTAGATCTTTCCCTCTAAGAAGCACACACAAATGCCTCAAGTCAAAAAATGTGAACAAATTTTCAGCAAGACCATTTTTAGGATTTTGTTTTTAAAGATTATCATCTGATTTGATTACTTTTTTACAATACAAAAGCATAAAAAATCAGATGCTGAACAGTAAAAACTGAAGAAGGTGAATTTTGGGTATACAACTAATAAGAGAGAGGGTAAAATACAGTATGAATAAACTCTTAAACATAAAAGTTCCCAAAAAATATCGTGCCATGTTTACTTTTAAAAATTCAAACCACAAACCTCAGGACTTGAAGATGCTGCAGCTTTTTCTTCTAAAGCTTCAGTTTTAAAGCTAGCAAGTTGTGATTCAATAAAATTACTGATGTGTTCACTTGTAAATGAAACAGATGATGAGTTTGGATAGTATGGGCTTTGATATTGTTGAGTTCCAGGTGGCATCATCATAGATACTGGTGATTCACTATTATAAGTAAAATTTCCATCAGCTTCTTGAACAATTTGAAAGATTTCAGGTTGACAGTATCGAAGATGCTTCTTCATATTTGATGATTGAACACATCGAACAAATCGTTGACAATGTTTACATTTTGCACCTTCTGGCAAAATCACAAATTCATCACGAACCACAGAACGCTTGGGTCGAGGAGATTTATACATGATAACTATCCCTAAAAAAGAAGATAAATGATAAGAATATAAATAAGTATAGAAACAATGCAGATATTGAGAATTAACAACGATTATGTCACGGCACGGCACTGGAATTTTGGTCCAACTTTTTTATAAACAAAAAACAACAAAAAAAGGGACTGTCGAGATCTTACGTAAGCAAAATATCCAAATTTTTCAAACCAACCCATACCGTAAGTTTTTTTCCTTTGATCTTTGCCGCATTTTATATGGACCATAAGATTTGACTCTCCCCCACCCATAAAAGTGCTTACGTAAGATCTAGACAATCCCAAAGAACAGCACAAAGTATTCAAAGCAAAAATCGAGATAACGATAATCTCTGTTAATTTGCACAAATAATAACAAAAAGCTTGTAGCAATGAAGCTAAACAATTGTTCAAGCTACTATTCATAATCCAAGATACGATAATTAATTAGCTTCACCAAAAAATAGAAAAATTATAAAAATCAAGACAAAAAAGAATTTTCTCTGCTAATGTTTTAAAAAAAACGTTCCCAATTTTTTTTCAACGCCAACAAAAAAAAGGGAAAGGAAGTACTTTCTTTTCCCTGATTTTCGGGGTTTTTTCGTTTCAAGATTTTTTGTTTGGAGCAGGAATTATTTTTTTTGAAAAAAAGAAGCAAATTTTATTTCCATGGAGGGAAAAAGGGAAACATTCTTGAAATAATATTGTTTTCTACCATAAAATTTTTTATGGGTATCTATGGCATATTTTTACCCGTAAATGAATTACGGGTAAAAATATGCCCAAAAAAAGGTAAAATAATGTAAAAAATTTTGTTTTTCCAAAATTCTTTTTTGGTTTTTAGAATCGAGGGAACTTTGTGTTGAACAACATTTATAGGCTGCAAAAATTACAACAATTTTAACATTTCTAAAATTCCATCAATGGAAACTAAAAACAGCAAAAAAAATTAGATTAATAATAATTAACAAATTTTACAAATTTTTTGGTCAATTTTGTCTTCAACAAAAACTTGAAAAAATTTTTATAATGGAGGTTTTTCAGGAATTTTCGGTAACCAAAAATCAAAATATTTGGAGGGACTTGATTAAAATTTTGTTAACAAAAAATGAAGAAAAATTTGGAGGGAAAAAGAAGAAACAAGTTTAAAAAAAAGTTCGGGGGGAAGCGGTTAATGGCAACAATTCCACTTCCATCCATAAATATCAAAAAAAGGAAAATAGAGAAGTTAAACGAAAGAAGAAACCTTTCCCAATCGATCCCTTTTTTTCATTCATTCATTTATTTTCCTTGCTGTTGTTCTTGTTCATGTGTGTCAGTTTTTTGGAGAGAAAAAGAGAGTTGGTTGTGTTCAGCTGTTTGAAAGGAAGTGGAAGTGGAATTTTTTGTGAGACATATATTTTTTAGTGGTGGTTCTTGTTGCCTGCTGCTTCCCCCTCCCTGACTGACTACTGCGCCTGCCTGCCTGAGAAAGAAGGGGGGTTACGACTCACTTCTTTGAAAAAAAACTTTTTATGTCTGTGTTCTTCCTTTCTTCTTTGCATTTTTTTATTCATTTTATGTTGGTTCCTTTCCTTCGATGGACGTCACACACCGAGTTTTCTTTTTCTGTGTTTCAAAATATAATTCGCAGCAGTTTTACAATGAAATTATTGGCATGAAAAAAAGGATGAAAATTGAAGATCCTCTCATTGAAGAATTTTTATCCATATGGTGTTATAAATCATGTGTGTGTTGATTGTAACAGATTTTTCATAAAAGAAAATCAAAGTCAGGTTTCGAAATCATAATTCTCTTTTTGCAATGTTACAAAACAAATAAAATTTAAAAAAACTGATCAACTGGATACTGTAATAAAAACTGTAAACAGGGTTTCTGTCATCATAAAAACAGATTATTTTATAACAACAACAGAATAAATTATTTTCTTTTTTCATTATTAAAAAGCTGATGCATTTTCGATAACAAACGAATAGTTTTTTGCAACAAAAATGTAGTTACTGAATGTTGGAATTTTTAACACAAAAAATACATTGTGTGATAATTACTGAAAACCAAAAAACCCGTGCTTTCTTATTCTATAGAGTCCTTATAAAATTTCATTAATTTTAAAAACTATTACAGCAATGTTTTTAGAAGAAATTGTAAGATTTCAAGAAGCTGTGTCATGTGCAACTAACTTAATTTTAAAAAAGTAATAAAAAAGCTCTAAATTTGTCATTTTTGCAAAAATGAAGTAAAATTTGGTTTTTTTTCCTTGTTAAACAATAGAAACATTAAAAGAACTACATCAAAAATTTGAATCACAACATTTTTTGTGTTATTCCTTATTTATCATATAATTTTTACATTTTGGGTTTTGAAGTAATATTAAATTTTCTAAAGCTTTTAAAATCCAGAGCAGGTATTAGTATGGTTTAACTTCATCTTCAGATGTAAATATCTTTTTGATCTGTTAACGAAATTATTGCCATCGTTAGCAAAAGGGGGCTAAAATACTGTTTTTCTCAATTAAAATAAAAATAAAAGATATTTTAATTTTTTGAATAAAATTGTCAAAAAAAACGAAAAAACTTTTTTTATTGTGATTTTATATTTTTCAAGCGTTCTTATTTTATTTTCGTGGGATATTTATTTATTGGTGATACTTGGATTCTTTGATTGGAATTATTTGATATAAGAAATGGAAACAGATCAGGCAGAAATTGAAAGACTTGCCAAGCAATCTGCAATGGAATGGATTGTGGAATCAATTGATAAAGAATTTGGTCCACCACCTCATTGGAATGCAAAGAGCGCTGAAGCAATTGCAATTCGAAAGAAGAGAGAAGAAATGAAAAAACGTATGTTATTTCCAATTTAAACAGTTTTGAAAGGTTTTAGAAAGGGATTAATTGACATAGAAAAATTTTTGATTCATTTACAAAAAACATTTTTTGTTTGCCAAAGAAAAGTCTCATCAAGATCGAACATAGTATTTTTTAATTTTAGATACTTTATTAATCTTCTTTTATAATAATAATGGTAAAAAAAACTTTTTTGTTTCGTCTTTTATGAAAAAGCTTGCATAAACAGTTAATTAAATGTAAATCCAAAACGTTTGAATAATTTCATGAACAAATCCCGATTGGTTTAAACATGTTTCTGAAAACAAAAAACCCTTGTCGTCTTGTCAATGAAAATTAATGTCAATTAATTCCATAAAAAAACCTTTTAACTCTGTTTTTCAAATTTGAAATAATTTTTAGAATTTATATTTTTAGGCCTCAAAGCTCAAACATGTGTTGAAGATGCTGATTGGGGCAAAGGTGTTGAAACAAAGTTGCCGGGCTTGATTAAGGCTGGAAAGCATGTCAGTCGCCGTTATCCATTGAAAGGACCTGATGATACAATTACATCATTTGGAAGTGACATTAGCGGAGCAACATTGAGTAAGTTGTTTATTTCAAAATTCTTACTAAAATCATTTTCTTTACTGCCATTAAATTAAAGACAATACACCGTTTTCAGATATCCATTATTTTAATATATTTTAGATTGTTACAGCTATTCGTACAATGCGTGGTCGTTCAGTTCAAAGAGCAACTCAATACATGTTTTTGCATATTTTATTATTGGAATTGATTGAATCTGAAGCTAAAGAAGATTTGAAAGAAGTCAAAAAAATTTTTGTACGTATTATCAGAGATCTCAAAAATCTTGAAGGAAAAAAACCTGTTCGGGGTGAACGTTGCCAAACAAAAACAACAACAACTGAAGCTGCTTCAATGGAATAGGTAAGTAAGTGACAATTTTGAAAAGGTTTTTTTCTTGTACTCGGGAGAATATGTTACCGTTTAATCTGAAATTTAATAAATAATTTTAATTATTAATCTCATTAATTTTAGAACTATTTCTGCTTCCTTCATGTCATCCCTGTCTTTGATTTCTCTTTTCAACGATATTCATCCTCTATCATTCATATCAAATGTCTTCTTCCTTCATCAAAATGTTCATCTCTCATCTTCTTTTTTTCTGTTTTGTATAATTCATTCTATTGTTTTCAATTGCCAAATTTTAAAAATAAATGTCTTTTATTTGCTTCTTGTCTTTGTCTCGAGAGTTTTTGTATCTAATGTTTTCAGAAAACAAAAAAAATAATAAGGGGGCATTTTTGTGTTGATCGATGATACGTGGAATGAGAAAACAAAATGAAAAATAATAGTACATGCAAATTATCGATAAAATGGAAATGTGCTCTTGATAGCAATTCTACAGTAATTTTATCAAAAAGATTAGTGGGGATTTTTGTCCATTTTTCATGGGATGGGTTTTCGCAACTAAATCAATGCAATACAAATCTGTTGCATGTTTCAAAAAACACATTGAAACTGTGTCAAAATGTGTTACATTTTAATTATTACTGCAACATTAATTTTGTAACAACCTTTACCAGCTTTACCGAGAATCGTTATTTTGTTATTTTTAACTGGCATGTACGGTATTTTTACGCATTATAATTTAAAAAATTAAATTTTTTAAAAGAAAAGATCAAACTTTTACCAAAGTAAGCCAACTTTCGTTTATTTAAAATTTTTATCTAAATTTATTTTTGTTGAATCAATTTTAACTCACTTTAATTTGCATCGCATTCCTAAAACTTTTAATTTTTCTTTATTTGCTGAATTAATGGATGCAAGTTTTTAGTTTTTTTAAATTTACATTTAAAATTTTGTATTTAGCAAAATCCTTCAATTCATTTTAATCTTGATTTCGTTCATCCTCTTTCTGATGACTGTTTAAAGATTCTTCCAGCTTATGTTGATAAACTGATTAAAACTGATGAATATAAAAAACGTAAAATTATGATTAAATTTCTTCAACAAAATGAAGAACATCTTGAAATTTTGTCTGCACATTTTTATATGTGATTTTAATATATGCATTATTTTTTCTATTAGTTTTTTCAAAGTTAGCATGTGAAATAAATTTTCTTAAAGTTCCAAAAATGTTATCTTTCTTTAACATTATTTTCAAATAGTTTACAGAAAGTAGAATGGAAAAATTGGAACGACAAAATGTGTTTCGGCAAAACATATCCATATCAAAAACTGTCACGGGTTTTGTGATCAAAAACACGATCTTTCTAAAAACACCCTTTCAACATCCAACTGTCTGGATGAGCCATGAAAATAAGAAGCAATCACTCACTTTTTATTTTCTCTTTTTCATTTTATTATACTTATGTTTTTCCTCAATCGCTGTCAAGCAACCAGCTCTTGTAAATGGAAATAAACTGTTAATGTATTAGCAAACACGATTTTATTTTAAACGGCGAAATGTGTTTTGGCAAAACATATCCAAATGCTCATATCAAAAACTGTATCAGAATTTCTTCATACTTTGATACCAATGATTTTTCCATCTAGATGCTTGGCCTACATGTAAAAACCCTATTTTTCAATCCTCAAATTAATTCACATTTTTTGTAGATATGGTAGTTAAAATGTTTAACTATTTTAATTATTATTGTTCAATATCTTGTCATGATGGTCCAGATTATTAAATTTAAAAAGCTTTTGAATATCTCGGCAGCTATGATCTGATACAACATTTTTCAATTTTAGATAAATTTTTTTAAACATTCAAAAAACAAACTTGAATTTTTTTCAGTGACTCAGTTCTTGATAATGTTTTGTTTGCGAAGAAGACTGCGAAAAAATAATTTTTAAAAAACATTTGAACTTTGGCCGACATTATAAAAAGCTTGCTTTTTTTCACAGACATCAAAGAAAAATATTGCGCGTCTTCAACGAAGCTTGCAAAAAATTTTAATTAAAAAAAGAAATTTTATGATAATTGTCAAGCCATAGAACTTTTTTTTTCTAGAAGTGTTTTTTTGGTTTTTTAAGTGCTTATGAAAATATGTTTAATGATGAATTGTATTTCGAAATAAATGTTTTGTTATGCCTGCGATCTATCATATGACCGCCTTCTTTCTCAACATTTTTTCGTGCGAGAGAAACATTTCAATTTTATCATTTTCAACAAAATCTATACCATTTTTGTAGAAAACATTTTACACCCTTTTTTGAAAATTTTATTTTTTTTTAATTGATTTGAATTTTCTATCTCAATTGACATTACCTCCATATATGTTATGCTAGGCTTCACTTGAAGGAAAAAGATGAGTCATGGGCTTTATTAATAAAAAATTTAAATTTTAAAACAATAAATAAATTAAAATAAATCAATAATGCAAAAGTATCAGAGCAGCAGTGGATGAATGAAAGGGCTATGATTAGCAGCAACATCTGTGCTGCTAATCATAACATTTTTTGTCGGATACGAAAAATTCAATTGTAGCCACTTCAAATTAACCAAATAAATTACGTACCAAAATATGTCTTTCTAAATTCAACTTCAAATTTATTCATGATAATACGGTACATAATAGACAACTACAATTTTGCAAAATCCAATGTGTTAATTTTTACAAGAATACTGTACTTGTAGAATATACAGTATTTATCAAAACCTCTGAAAAACACATTAATTTTTAATGTTAATAATGCATAAAAACGTGAAACAGTTTTGTGAAATTTGCATCAACGTTTCGTGTTAGGGCATTCTATATACTTTTTTAAATGAAAACGCCTGTGTCTGTTAAAGTGTTGTCAAAAAATGGTACTTATTTTTCTTTATTTGTTCTTTGATTATTACAAAAAAGACTCGTGCATGAAAATTTTTTTATGCTGATCTGTTTTAAAAAAGTCGTCGATTTTGTGAGACAAACACCGCCTTCTTTCGCAACATTTTATTTCGTCGAAGAGAAACATTTCATTTAAAAAATTGATCAGTTTTTTAGCAAATGTTTTGCACCCAATTTTTGAAAATTTTATTTTTGCCATAGTTTCAGTCATTTGAAATTCAGTTTCAAGTGACATTAACGCAACATTTGTTATGTCAAGGTTTACTCTATACCGAGATGAATCAATAAATAAAAACAGAATAAATCAACAAAAAGTTAAAGTTCAAAAAAAACAACGAAATGTATTAAAACGTATTCCACCAATTTATTCTAAAATTTTGACAAAAATGGCACCGCCAAAAAATCGTATATTTTTTTATTTTACCTATGTTTTCGAACATGCTTAAGAAGCAGGAAAAAAATACTTTCAGGTCAAAATTCGGCAAAATGCCGTTTTTAGAGCATCGAGAATGCCAAAGTCGACATATTTTGTTTCCTACGGTATATATTCACCTCTAATCAGTTTTAGGTATAATTGCACCTATATAGGTTTTCGAGGTCGGGGAATCCGAATCTCGAGTCCGCGTTTTAAAATTTTCGCGGTAAGACCCATTTTTCGCATGTTGACCTCATATTTTGCCTAAAAAGTAGGTCAAAGAAATTTTTTTCAGATTAGTTCTTGTTACCATTGGATTCCCCGTGATTTTTTACCTTAGGGGGTGAAATAATCTGAAAAAACCAGGGGGAGCTCGATGTTTCACAGAACAAAGAATACAGTCGATTCTAAATTCCATGAATTTCGATGACTTATGAAAAATCGAATTTTGAACCAATTATGCTAATTTCCCATCTGTATAGGTTTTCGACCATGGGGAATTCAATGGTAAACTTTTTATTGCTGTAAAATCACGTTTTATATGCGAAATCCCCTCAGGGCATGATATAATATATCCGCTTAAATCAAAAATTCCCCCTGACATTTTCTTTGTGTTTCAGGTGTTAAAAAGTGTTGATTATTGTTCACAAACAATGTTTTTATCAAAATCAAACTATTATTTGATCATTTGGATGCAAAAACTATTTTTTCAGATGAACTAAAATAACCCATGATGTTGAGGTATATGTACAAAATGTGAAATTGCTCTAAAATTGCAAAAAATAAATAAAAGACATTGAAAATTGTCTTAAATTGTTCCCTGATCATGTTTTTACCTCTTCCAACGTATGACACTATCTATTCATTGATTTCTTTCAATCTACAGTATCTTAATTTCAGTTAAATCAAATGGTTTAGAATTTTACTATTAATTTGCATTTAAAGGCACAAATAATGCATTAATAATATCCAGACATCATATAAATGTTCTTATAAAAGCAAAATTATGTAAAAATGGATTGCAAAAGCATGTGAAAGCAATTTCACATTTTGTACATATACCTCAACATCATGGGTTATTTTAGTTCATCTGAAAAAATAGTTTTTGCATCCAAATGATCAAATAATAGTTTGATTTTGATAAAAACATTATTAGTGAACAATAATCAACACTTTTTAACACCTGAAACACAAAGAAAATGTCAGGGGGAATTTTTGATTTAAGCGGATATATTATATCATGCCCTGAGGGGATTTCGCATATAAAACGTGATTTTACAGCAATAAAAAGTTTACCATTGAATTCCCCATGGTCGAAAACCTATACAGATGGGAAATTAGCATAATTGGTTCAAAATTCGATTTTTCATAAGTCATCGAAATTCATGGAATTTAGAATCGACTGTATTCTTTGTTCTGTGAAACATCGAGCTCCCCCTGGTTTTTTCAGATTATTTCACCCCCTAAGGTAAAAAATCACGGGGAATCCAATGGTAACAAGAACTAATCTGAAAAAAATTTCTTTGACCTACTTTTTAGGCAAAATATGAGGTCAACATGCGAAAAATGGGTCTTACCGCGAAAATTTTAAAACGCGGACTCGAGATTCGGATTCCCCGACCTCGAAAACCTATATAGGTGCAATTATACCTAAAACTGATTAGAGGTGAATATATACCGTAGGAAACAAAATATGTCGACTTTGGCATTCTCGATGCTCTAAAAACGGCATTTTGCCGAATTTTGACCTGAAAGTATTTTTTTCCTGCTTCTTAAGCATGTTCGAAAACATAGGAAAAATAAAAATTTTTGGCGGTGAAGATCGCTTAAAAAGTTTTGGTGGAATACGTTTTAAGTCTGCTATCAATTACAATGTTGTTCAAATTTATATTGCACCACAAAAATATTGAAGCTTCATGAAATATGCTGGCTCCAAAATATTTTACCAAGTTCAAACTTTTAGTCTTTCTTACATTTTTTTTCTGTCAAGTTAGCAGCTTTCGCTAATTTTAATGTTATAGTTGGTCATCTTTTATCATATGTTTTGAGATCTGTATCGACAACATAAAAAAATTAGGCAAAACTGTAAATTAAAATTTAAATAGTTAAAGTGCCAAAATAACTTCCACATTCTTAAAATTCTAAAAAAATCAGGGCAATTAACATTATTGAGGGCTTTGAGAAAATGGCATTTTTAGAAAATACGAAAATTACCATAAAAAATAAAGAAAATGAGTTTACCAAAACAGTTGAATTAAATTTTGAAGAATTTATTGTCGTCATTGGTTGATCTGAAGTACATTTTCTGGTACCCCATTATTGCTGTTCTTGAACCATGGCATCACGAGGTTGGTTAATTTAGTTTATTGTGTTTTCTAACAGTTTTAAATAAAATTAAGCCAATCAAAACATTGCCATTTCGACTCAAAAGCAATTCCTTTATCAAGTTAAAGGTACAACTTCAAAAACTTTCAAAGCTGAATGGAAGAGACTTGAAGTTCCAGCAAAGCATCCTTGTGATGCATCTGGAGCTGAAGGAAAATTTGGTTGAAAAACATGCAGTTGAAAGGAAGAATCGGTAAGAAAAAATTATTTCAGATGAATCTCAAAATATCAATTATTATCAAAGTATTGAAATTCTGAATTTCATCAATATTGCTTAAAAAGCTCAGATTGAATAAAGTGTTGCAAAAGTGAAAGATTTTTTTGTGCCAAAAGTTTTAAAAAATAATTATAACTACAGTATCCCATCAAACTCTTTTAGATATACTTCCATCGAATGCAATGATGCCAATCGAATTTTAATTGGTGGCAAAGAATATTTCCATGGAAATTATGTTAAATCTTCTACTGGTGCAAAGCTCTTTTTGGCCACTCAAGGCCCCACCAATGCTTCAATGAAAGATTTTTGGAAAGTTGTTTTGCAAGAAGGCTCCACTGTTATTGTAATGTTATGTAACGTTTTTGAAGCTGATGAAAAAGATGGTAAAAAGATGAAAGAAAAGAGCGCCGCTTATTGGCCAACATCAAAGAATAATGTCTTTGATTTCCACGAATTCAAAGTACAATTTGTTGGAGCTGAACAGAAAAGTTTTGGCATTGTTACAAAACTTCAGATTGTTGATGGGTAAGTTTCGAATAATCTTAAAAAATTATAGTTTTCTAGATCTTTTTCTAATTTCTTATAATTTATAGTTCAACTGGAAAAGTGCTTCTCCATGTAGATCATGTCCATCATCAAACATGGCCTGATTTGAGTGTTCCAGATGCTAGCGCACCAATCATTGAAATTTACAATGATTATGTAACTCCATCATTGGCAAAGAAATCACCAGTGACTGTTCATTGTTTTGCTGGGTTTGTTTAATCTATTTTTTGCCTTTAATGGAATTTAATTTATTAATCTAACTTTCCCCATTTTAAGAATTGGAAGAACTGGCTGTTTTATTGCAGCCTATTATTCATTTTATGTTTTCAAAGCTAAAAAGCCATTAAAGGTTGAAGAAGTAAGTTTTCCCTTTTTTGTTCCCTATTTCAGATTTTGTTCTTTAATCGACAAAGGCTTAATGATCCAACAGTAATAATAAATAAAAAAATAAGTCTTGAAGTTTTTGTAAAAGACAATTAAAGAAACGGCAACAAAAAGTTACTGTAGTTCTCTTACGGAAGCTAAATGTGGTAACTTGAAAAGATAAAAGAAGATGCCGCTTTTCGGAAATAGAGCCGCTAAAAAGTGTCTGAAAAGAATTTCAGAGGAATAATAAACCGTTTTGAAGCGGTACACCTTTGATCTTTTGCCGCTCAAAGAAGGTGGCGGCAAAAGATCAAAGATATTAACTCTTTTAGATCGTAACAACTATTCGTGCCATGCGAGGACGATCTGTTCAACGTGCAACTCAGTATATGTTTTTGCATATTTTATTATTGGAATTGATTGAATCTGATGCTAAAGAAGATTTGAAACACTTCAAAGAAATTTTTGTTAAAATTATCCGAGATATCAAAAATGGTGAAGCTCTTGGTCAAACTCAAATTTTTCAACTCTCATTCTTCTTCATCGTCTTCGAACAACTTCTTTTTTTAACAACTATAATTCTATATTTGTATCGTTTTCAATTACCGAATTTTCAAAATAAATGTCTTTTTTTATTTTTTGGTTGTTTTTGTACCGGTTGTTTCTGTGAACTGAATAAGGAAATTTAATTGGAAATAAAAAGCAAATTTTGAATAATATGATTCTTCTTTTTTCCTCAACTGATCTCTTTTAATCCACATTGCTGATATCCCAGAGCTTCTTCTGAAACTATAATAAATACTTGCCGAAATCATCATTCTCAGAGCTCAAATTCCTTACATGTATTTACATCCAACATCTTCTCTCAAAAACATTTTTCAAAAGTTTTCATTAATTCTTTCCGTAAAGACACGTAAAAACTCTTTAAAAAGAGCTTCTTCTTTTCACCAACTCATTAATTCTAATACCATTATGTGTTAAAGCCAGAAAACAACAAATTTCTGCAAAAACTTCTTTAAAAATTAACAAAAAATTTATTGACATTTATAAAAATAAAAAGCAAATACAAATGAAAAAATGATATATTATGAAGATGGTTGAGTATTCTGAGTTTGAAGAGTTGGATCACCTTGAAGTTCAGTTTCCAATGAAATATTGTTTGGATGTGAGGCATCTGGATAAGTGCAGCCACGAATACATTCTCGAAGTTTATTGGGCTTCTTATCACCACGGATTACCATAACATGATTGACTTCATCACTAAAAAATGAGGTGATAAAAATGTTAGATACCGATTACTGTAAAAAACTTACGAATTTTTAGGCTTTGTTGCACCATTATAACTAAAGAATTGATGAGTATTGATTGGAGTTCGTTTAACTCGGCAAAGAAAAACATCCCAGTTATCACGACATGTTGAACGAGCTAAAATAAAAAAAATAATGAAAATGCATACCAAGTTATAGCAGGCTACAGTAATATTAAAGCTAACAACAACTCACAATTCATCCAAGCATTCTTTTGAAGACGATTTCCAATTTCGGGGCATTCATCACAATCAAAAAGATTAAAAAGAAATTGAGGACATTGGCCACGCTAAAAAATAACAAGATTACACTTACAGTAATCCAAAGAAGAAAACTTACGCAGTGAATTTCAAGGGTTAAAGGTTCATAAGCAAGGATAAAAACACGAAGAACAAAGAATTTCTTTTCACCATCAACAGTTGAATGTTCCGATTTTTCACGATTCAATTCATGCTTCATTGGTTCAAGGATTCGATTTGAGAAGGACCGGAATGGAGCATAAATTGCTTCATCAGCAACACAATCTCGAACCATAAAGAAAACACTTGAGCCAGGTACCTTTGAATTGACATATACAGGAGAATACCGTTTTGGAATAGAAATTTTATCAATACAATTCCAGAAATTTTCAAATTGCAACAACGGGGGTGAAGTTCCAGCTTTAATAGCAACAAAATTAATTGTTGGTTCAAAGGTATCAGATTCATTTTGATGATAATCATATGGGTCATTCATATTGACAAATCCAGCTGGGCCATACATTGTTCGATGCTTCAATTTCGGACGAGATGGCTTTGTGGCCGCGGCAGTACCTTTTTCAATTGTTCCATTTCCAGGTTGAGTTTGCAATGATGGATTTTGTGTTGAACCAGTTTTAATTGTTGGATCATCTTGTGTAGTCTGAACAGCTGAGAATTGATCTTGAAAAGTTTTCCTTGGAGTTTTTGGAGGATTTGATGAAGGTGGCAATGGCAAATCTTCATATGGACTTTGCTTTTCACTCGGCTTTGAACCACCATCTTTTTCACTTTTCTTGCTTTCATCAACTTTTTCCACCTTCTTTTCTTCTTTTGTCTTTTCCTTCATTTTGATCTCATTGCTTTTTTCCTTCTTTGCTTTCTTGTCCTTCTTTTTCTGTCTCGGTGATGCTGGAAGCGGAATTGCAGTTTGAGCAGAAAAAATATCTTCATCAAGAGTAACTGGACGTCTTCGAGCTTGTCTTTCATTCTTTTGCTTTCTTCGTCGAGGTCGAATACAAAAAACATAGATCAGAATTGCAACAACAACGAGAAACAATATCCTAAAAAATGAGAAGTATAAATAAATTGTTATAGAGAAGTAAATTAAATGCTAGTTTTTTGCGTGTTGAACATTCTTTAAAAATATTTTTTTGTTGTTGCATTTTTTGGGACAAAAAAGCATGTTGCGTGCACGTTCAGCACCCGCGAAAAAAGATAATGAAAATTCTCCGTCGAAAAATTGCAACTTTTTGAATCAAATTTTAAATTAAAAAAACCTTACCCTCCGCCAGCAGCAACAAACCACCACCATTCTATTGAAGCTGTTGCCGTTGCAGAAGTTGTTGTAACAGGAGCAGCAAGAGTTGTTGAATTTGCATTAGTTGTTCCATTTGAATTTGTTGAATTAATTAGATCAGCAGCTTTAGCTCGATCGATTAAGACTTCTATTTTTTTGCTGACAAGATCATTAGCGAGAATAGTAACTTGTGCAAGATCACATGTGCTTTCGGATGGGACAAATTGAATTACGAGCTGATCTTCAGGAACATCTGCAGTAATTTTCATTTTACAAGTACCCAATGCATTTATCGATAAAATTGAAGCATCTTTGAGATAAACTTTATCCGCTTCAGGTGCAAAAACAAGCATTGGAAAATTTGAGTCATTTAAAGACACGACATCATTTTTTGTTTCAAGTTCAAATTTATCTTCTTCCAAACGAACACTAATTTTGCAGTCAGCAGTTTCCAGAAGATTCAGATAGAGATCAAAAGTGAGATCGATACAGTTTTCGCCAAATTTGAATTGAAAAGTTGGAATTGGTTGATCTTTCCCAATTCGAAGAAAATATGGCTTTGATTTTGTTGACTGTAGAATATCGATTTGAGCATTTATTCCAACAAATGAAATTCCATCAGGAAGAAATGGATCATTCCCAGATTTCCACCAAAATGCATCTGCATGTCCAGAAAACGAATCATTCAATGGAAGTCGAACATCTTCTGTTAAAGGTGGCGCATCTTCTATCGACATGTACTTTGGCTAAAAATAATGATATATGTAGTAAATCAAAATGTACATATAAAAGAACTTTACCAAAATCATATTTGTTTGACATTTGAGACTACCGGATACTTTAAGAATTATTTCATTTTTCGTATCATCTTTTCCATATGGTTTAAACATAACCGCTTCACAACCACTTTTTTCCATAAAAATGGCAGCAGTTTCATCAATACGGACAACATCATACGATTCATCTTCGTCTAAAAATAAATTTTATTACAGAAGCTTTGTTAAAAAAATATAAACTTACAGCCGCAACCATCAAATAAGTAAGATCTCATTTTTCGATTTCGAAGAATTTTAACTTCACCACGAATAAAATTTATATCATTGAATTCAAGCTTGAAGTTTAGGATACCGTTGGAAGTTTTGCATTGATCACTTAGCAGAGAACGCAAGAGTATATCCGATGCTATTTCAGAAAAGGTCATTCTTGGAAAAATTATTTTGACAGGTTCATTTAAAAGATTAAGAGCAATATTCCTAAAAAATATGCAATTTTAAAAAGCTAAATATCAATAAACATACGTTTCTCCAGCAGAATTCACCAAAGTCCAATATCGTCGATTTCCATGATAATCTTTTGCAGCTCCAACAAATTCAATAACAACCAATAACAATAAAAATAGATAAAGTTGTTTCATTTTATTCATCCAACATCAAGCGAGCACGCAAAAATGTCGTCGTTCGTGAAAGTGATGATTGAATGAAATGAAATGGAAAGTAATGAAGTGATTTGTTGCATTTTAAAATGCATTTTGTTGTCAAACAAACACAATGTTTATGTATGCAAATTTTGCAAACAACAGAAATCTGTTTTTCGCTGGAACCCTACTCTGTCTTGAATAAAGTTAAATTTCAGTGATGAGTACTCTTTTATTAAAGCAGTTACTCATCTTCAACCTAAACAACACAATTTTTTGGTAAAGTTAAAATCTTATCAAAACATGGATAAACAATTTTTAATTGCGGATTAATGTTTTTTAATAACCAAATATTAGAAGGTTAACAGAAGAACTTTAGTTATTTCTATTCCTGATTGCAATTTTTACAATGATTGTTCAAATTTACATGAAGCTGGTTTTCTACAAAGCTTAAAATTAAAAAAGATACAACTGGTCTTACTTTTACAACTACTATAAAAGTGAACTAGAAATGAAAAAATACCCTAATGTTTTTCTCTACCATAAAAAATATATATTTAAAAAAAGCAAATGTCATTAAATTAGAAACAACAAAAAAATACTGTATTCAAAAAACGATTTATTATTAAACATTTACAACAAAAAATACAATTACAACAAATTATATAAATGCAAAACAGCAGTTGGTTATTTTTACATTGGTACCGAAAATTTGTAAAAATCTAAGCCCTTCCGCCCCGCCAAGGCCGCTGTTTTGATGGAAGAGTATTTCGTTAACTTGTATTTTTGCAAGAAAACGAAACGTAAACAATAATCATTGAAAAAAGGTGTAATATTTTTACACCAGTTTTTGACTAAATTTATAATCGAAACAAACTTACCGTCAACAGCATCGACACCAAGATTCTTCAGATTTTTCAGTTTCATTTGAAGCAAAATTCATTTCAAACCAAATGATGAAAAAAGGGCAATGCCGCCGGCTGTTGAAAAATGTGAAAAGCATAAGTTGTTGTTTCCCTTTTTTCATTTCAGAAACATGATTCTGCGACCATTGTCTTTTCGCCTAAGGAGTCGACTCCAGGGGCGAAGGCGGTTTTTCAAGAGATCAAAGAAAAAGTGCCAGTTTTTGTCCCTTGAGGCAAAGTCGGCAACATCGTATTTTTATTGTCAAATCCAAAAAGACAAATTTCAACATTTATCACCGCTTGAAGTTGAAATCCATTTTGATGAAGCTTTGAATTGAGTTTTCTTTGAATAAAAAATTTTGAAATACAGTATCCAAATTCAAATCATGTTTTCTTTGATTCTGAAAAATAGATAAAAGATTAGTTTAACACAACAAAAATTTGATTGAAACAAATCGTATTAAAAAAACTTATCCGTAAATTAAATAATTCCAGTGTTTTTCAATCTTCTTTTCATTCAAAAACATCAAAACCAAAGTAAATTAAGACATCTAAAAATCGGTTAATGAAAATCAAAATATTTGAGGGGAATAAATGCCAAAAAGAAAATGAAAATTTAAGGTTTTCAAATGCAAAATTTGTTGGAAACAAAAAAGGGAAACAGATTTACATTAAAAAAACTACAGTAAAAATAAAATTTCATTTTAAAAATTTGTGTTTACAGTATTTTGTGAAATTGTGTTCGAGTTACTGTAATTTTTGTGGAAATTTTTCAAATTTATTTTTTATTTCTTGGATTGAATTGAAGTGAAAAAGAAGAGATGGAAAACGATGGTGAAGGTAAGAAAACCGATAGATTTTAAAAATTAATTTAAATAATTTAGGACAAGGTGGAAAAGCAATTTTGCTTCAGAAGCTTATGATTCAGGATTTTAAAGACTATCAGAATGGTTGGAAAGATTTAAATAAACAACAAGAAGATCATCCTGAACCTGCCACTGAATTTGAAAAAGAAATTATCAAACCAAAAGAGATTGCAACATGCCGGTTGGTTTTAATTTTTAAAAAATTATTAAAACTACCGTACCCCAAACGAAAATTGTAACAATTAAATTTCTATTTTTAGGTATAAATCAATTCCGTGCAATGATCATGAACGTGTTCTTGTTGATGGAAAAAAATTTATCCATGGAAATTATATTAAAAGTGCAAAAGGCAAAAAGTTGATGATTGCCACTCAAGGGCCTCTGAAGTCTACTGTTGCTGATTTTTGGACAATGATTGTGCAAGAAAAAGTTACTTCAATTGTAATGCTGTGTAAATGTGTCGAAGAAAAGCTAAATGAAGAAACGAAGCAACTGGAAGCTTCGGATAAATGTTTCTCATATTATCCAACAGATGTCAAAGCTCCTGTCCGTGCAAAAACTTTGAAAATTGTTGCTGAACAAATTAAAGATATTGAAATTCTTGTTGGTTCAAAAACTGAAACTATTGTTAAAACTAGTTTAAAAGTCTATGAAATGTAAGTTTTGATCCCAGCAATGATGTGCTTTTTGGTTTTACCGATTCTGGTATCAGAGTCACAAGGAATCAAAAAGCGGAACATTTACTTTGATCTTTTTTGAATAAAGATGACCCCATATCTGCCTCCAAAGGCGCTAATCCTAAAAAACAAATTTATGTAAATTTTTTATGAATTCTCTATCAACAACTCAGTATCGTAACTTGACCGGTCATCCAGGTTATCCTCTCAAGTTGCGGCACTGCAACAATTTTATAAATTGTTGCAGTGCCTTATAAATTCTCAATTTTAAGCAAGTCCAAGAAAGTTCTTCATCAAGTTGAACATTTTCAATACCTTAATTGGAAGGATCTTGGTGTTCCTGAATCAACGGATGCTTTGATGAAGTTATATAAATCATATATTCTTCCTGCAATGAAAAGTGATGGGCCTGTTGTTGTGCATTGTTCAGCCGGGTTCGGTTTCCTTCCCCTTGTTTTCAGGTCATTATATATTTGCCTTTTAAGAATTGGTCGAACTGGTGTCTTTGTTGGAGCAGTATATTGCTTGGATTTATTCTTGAAAAATCAACTTATTTCTGTACAAAATGTAATGTTCAAACAACAACATTATATATCCCCCAAAATGACTCAATTCCCATGTTTTAGGGACTTGAAGAACTTCGTCGTCAACGTGGAAAATCTGTCCAATCTTTTGCTCAATACACATTCATGCACCTTTTGCTTTTTGAATTGATTGAATATTCAACTGGAAAAGATCTTGGATCTCTCAAAGCAAAATATTCCAAATATCTTGCTAAAATTCTCAATCCTCGTGTCAAAAAATAATGCAGGTAACCCCCCAAAAGACGTAAACCAACCGGTACCGTATTTTGGTTCCAATTCTAATCATTTTTCTTAATCATCAATTTTCAGTTGCATTCATTTTTCAACTCCAACCACTTTCTTCATCTTTCTCTCAATTTATTATTCTTTTCAAAAACAATCTTTCTTTTTCTTCTTTCAACAACGATTTTCCCAATCAACCCATCATCCATCAACCCATCCAAATCTTTCAACAACTTCTTTTCGTATAATTCTTTTCTTGTGAATAAATTATTTGTGATAATGCATGTTTGCGTGCTTTGTTTGTCTGTTTGAAACATTGAATAGTCTTACACCAACACAAATACACCCTCGTGTTTTACATACACACTTTTTTGCATATCTCTTTGTCACATCTTTTGTGTACCTTTTTTTGGCAACGGTCGTACAAGTAGTATTGTTTTCACAGCATGAAAAAGTAGAGAAAATTTGCATAACTATTTTTAAGACAGCGTTTTTTTGTTTCCCCATTCAAATTTTGTAAAATAGAGTCGAATCTATCACATTTGAAATTTATGTTTTAAAAAACTATTGACTATTTCAATCGGCTGTGACTTTCACTTTGTCGGCCACAAAAGATGAAAACTCTCCGAACTTGGTCAATCCATCCGCATTTTTATGCCTTTTATTCGGAACTGGGTGATTTTAACCAGCTCATTTTAATTTTGTAAAATACAAATATTTATGTGTGTTGACTCTTCGGTCTCATAATGTTGGTTCCTGTTTCGTTTGCTTCATTTTTAATTTTTTGAGAGTAACAATTTTGTAATTGAAGTGATAAGAGAAAACCATATCCTTATAAAACAAGCACAAAAATAAAAAATAAAAAGTACATGAAAAACAAATAACAAAAATATTGAAATCTGTCAATAAGAGTTTAATAAACATTTGATTTTCGACTGGTTTTGTTTAACATTAAAAGCAGAAAGAAAAAGAATTGAAGTTTATTAAAATTATTTTTGTGACGTCATTTTAGATGGGACATTATTTTCGGCGAATTTATCAGCTTCAATATGATCACTGAAAAAGCTGAACAATAGCAAATCATCTCCAATAAAATATCTGTTGTTGATATTAAGACCTTTGAAAATTGTTTATTAAAATATAAGCTGAAAATTGAAAAGTTTTATTAATGTTGGACCATGAAAATTTGACAGGTACCATACACTTTTATCCACAATCAATTTTAAATTAAGAAATTTGATTTCTGCTTATTAATTTGCCTTTGTTTTTTTAGAATATAAAATAAATTTTTAGGTGGTTGTTTTAATTTGAGGAAATAGAGATAAAATGTGGTAAGTGTAAAAGCAGAACTTTTTTAAATAACTAATGGGGCCTTGTGTGGCGATTATGATGTTTGTTTCCCTTTTGCGTCTAAAATTACTACAAATTTTTGACTCATTTGAACTAATAACATGAGCAAAATCAAATATTCAAAATTTCAAAGGTCCCGAAAATAGAAAAAACTTTATGCACGTTATCGAAAACCGATATTTCTTGCAAAAATGATTCATTCAATATTATTTGTTTCAGCTAAAATAATATAGAAAATGATTTCTTCCTTCATCAAAACGTTAAAACCACTAAACGTCGATGAAAGAACTTTCTTTTGCATCGAAAAAAAAAAGAAAAAATTCGTTTGTTTAGATTTGCAAAACTGTTCCTTGCAGATCAAAATATTACAGCGCAGAAACTTGCAAAAAAATGTTGTTTGCCGTTGTTTGATCTGTTTTAAAAAGATCCGTTTTTTGAGAACGCCTTCTTTGGCAACATTTTTCATCGGAGAGTTTCATTTACAAAGAAAATTCATTTTTAGCAAATATACTACACCGTTTTTTGAATATTTAATTCTCAAACATTTGGTTGAAATCTGAATAGACTATAATCTTACAAAAATCTGTTATTTGCAATGATAATAATAGTGTCATTATTGATCATGGAAGTTTTCTTCATGGGGAAATAGCATTAAAAATGCAAAGGCTAAACCCTAGCCGTCATCCTTTGAAATATTCAGTACCCCCTTTTTGAAAGTTCAAGAAAACTCATCACAATTGCTTTACGAGAATGTTGAAGATGGATTGACTGAGATTTCCGACAAGCAGTTAAATCAAATTAAATGATTCCTTTTAATTAACTTTTGCACTTTCGGAAAGTAGCATTTTTGCTGTGATTTTTTGTTTCAAAAATATGATTTCCTAATTAAATTCCTTTCGTCAAAACTCTACAGCCGCTAAACTTTTTAAAAGCCTACAAAAACACTTTTTTTTGCAGTGGAAAAAAATGTGGAATAAAATTCATTTGTTTAGATTTGTTCCTTGCAGACAAAAAAGTATAACAACACAGAACCGAACAAATGACAAAACGGCAGCGCAGTATCATTTTAACTTGTTTGTTTTTTCGAAAAATTTTGCCCAAAGAAATGTTCAATAAATTCAATCGATTTGTAAATGAAAGTATTGTGCAGGTCTTTGTACAGCTCCATGTATACCCTTGCCGACGAAGAGGCCTTAATTTTACATGAATTATATACATTCAAACTTTAATTTTTTCAATGACAACGCCAAAATCGAATATTCAGATGCTTTACAAATCGCAAAAAATTGAAAAAACCTTCTTTCACTTTATCACAACGCGATGCTTTTGCAAAGATGATTCATTCGGTATTATTTATTTCAGCTAAAGTATAATTTTGCAAAACCTTTTTTTCGTCATACAATTAAAGCTGCTTTACTTGTAACAAAACAAACAAAAACAATTTTTTGCGTCTAAAAAGAAAAAAAAATTGGAGACAAAATTTTGTTTGTTTAGATTTGTTCATTGCAGAAAAATTATAGCAACTCAGAAACGTGTATTAAAAATGTTTTTTGGCGATGTTTGATCTGTTTTGAAAAAATTTATTTCTTGAGACCGCGTTCTTTCGCAACATTTTTTAGTCGCCAGAGAGAAACATTTCAATTTTTTGAAAGATTATATCGCTATTCAGCAAATATGTCATAGCTGTTGTCGAATATTTAATTTCTAATGTTCAACATTATTCATTTTTTTTAAATACCGTTTTTAGAATATATAATTTTAAATGTTTGGAGATATGATTTCCCAAAAACAGAACCAAAACAAAGATGCTTCAATTATGATCTAAAAATTGACAATATTTGCATTGATCATTAAATTAATGCATTTGTTACATCCTTCAAAAAAAATCACAGTAATAATAGTACAAACCCAGAAATAACTATTTTTTATAAATGCAATAAATATTTTTCCAAGAAGCTAAAGGCAACTTTTTTATTTTTTTCCAAAAAAATGTGGAATGAAATTTATATTTAATAAAATTCAAGTTGAAGAAATTTAACAATTTCAAAGATTATACGCAAAAAATTAAAGCATGAGAAATACAATACAAATAAAACAAAATTTGCTGTATCTCCACCGTTGCTTTTGGATTAACGTTGAAAAAATCATCTGACTGATACGAAAAAGTTTTTATTAAAACAAAAACTGCATATTTTTGACCCCTTTTCCACAGCGGTAAAATCCAATGTTCAAAGGCTTCAAAGATTGCATTTACATAAGCAGAATCAAATATTTAAAGACTTGAAAAGTCGCAAGAATTACAAAAAACCTTTTTTCACTTTATCAAAAAAAATTTCCTGCAAAAAATGGCACATTCAATATTATTTAGTCGAAAAAAAATTTGCAAAAAAGTCACTCAAAACTGTTTTTTTATAACTTAAAAGTGTTCTTTACATAATTTTGTATGGAATTTTTACAGTTAATTTTACATGAATCGAATTATATAAATTCCAACTTTAAATTTTTCAATAAAAATACCAAAATCAAATATTCAAATGTTTAAAAGGCCGTAAAAAATAGAAAAAACCTTCTTTCACTTCATCAAAACGCGATGCTTTTGCAAAAATGACTCATTCGGTATTATTTATTTCAGCAAAAGTGTAATTTTACAAAAAGAAATTCTTCATCACAAAGTTGAAGCCGCTAAACTTTTAAAAAGTCAACAAATACGCTTTTTGGCAACGAAAAAAACGCTTTTGAAAAAATTCAGTTTGCTTCGATTTTTTCGTTGCAGACAATAAAAGTTTACAACACTGAACAATACAAAAAAATATTTTCTGCCGGTTTTGATCAACTAAGAAAAAATCAATTTTTGGAGGCCGCCTTCTTTTGCAACATTATTTTCGCAAGAAAGCAACATTTTATTTTTGAAAAAGATCTATCACAATTTTGCAAATGTTTTACAACTGTTTTTGAATATTTAATGTTTTGATATTAGCTAATCAAGCATTTACCAAATATGCAAAAATAATTCAGAAAATAAAAAAAGCAAAAAAGAAAATTTAAAACAGAATAGTTCTCATTCCAAAAGATTATCAAAGAAAAAAAATTTAACATTTAACAATCATTTTTTCCATTTTGCAGCAAAAACTGATAAAATTGGTAAAAAAATAACAGCAAAATTCAACAAATTCGGAAAAAAACGAAATAAAAATTTGTATTTTTCAATAAAATTATTTAGTGGAAAACAAATTTACATCGAATAAAGTTAAGTAAAAATGAAATTTTGTCCAAAAATATTGTAATTACAGTATGTCGTTGAGTTTGTCTCGGTTATTTTAATTTTTTTACGATATTATTATTTTATCAATTAAATGTAATCTCATTAATATAACAAAAATTAAGATGGTCATGTTACTATTTCTGCTACAACAACAACAACAACTACTACTACAACAACTTCATCAACGACTACATATTTAAAATGGCTAATGGAGGTAAGGCAATTACGCTTAAGTATATTAATATAATAATAAAAATTAAGATGATCATGGTGCAATTGATCCGAAATTATTATTGCTTGAATCAGCCGGAAGTAAGAAATTCAATGAATTTCAAGATGATTGGAAGGAATTGAAAAAAAATCATGAAGAACATCCACCACCATCAACTCAATTTGAAATTAAACTCAAAAAACCAAAGAAATTTGAAACGTGCCGGTTGGTTTAAATATTTAATAATTTAATACGATTGAAGCTGGCCCCCTACTTTCTAATTCTAAAAATATTAATTATGTTTTTAGCTATCGAAATATTGCATGCAATGATTTAAATCGTGTTACTGTTGGGAAGGGAAGCTTCATTCATGCAAATTTTATTCAAAATGCCAAAGGAAAAAATATTATGATTGCCACTCAGGGACCCATGAAGACCAGTGTTCATACATTTTGGAGAATGATTCTCGAACAAAAAGTTCCTGCAGTTGTTATGCTATGCAAGAATGTTGAAGAAGGAATGGATCCAGAATCTGGAAAAGTTATTGCCAAAGAGAAGTGTTTTAATTACGTTCCAAAAATTATTAAAGTTCCTGCTCGTGTTTATATTGTAACTTCGAGTTACTGTTGGAGATAAATTTGAAACTGTTGTTAAAACTTTAATAACAATTCGAAAAGCGTAAGTTTAGTAGCCGAAAACATTGACCTTCCAAATTTTTTGTTCAACAATTTTTAGATCCCTTCAAAAATTTCAAAAAAGTACCCCTTTTTACATTACAAAAATTTCTAAATTAAAATTCAAAACGTTCTAGTAATTCCAAGAAAGTAATTCATCAACTTTGTCATCTTCAATACCTTGATTGGAAGGATTTATCCGTTCCTGGATCAACTGATACTTTGATGAAGCCCTTGAAATCTTTCATCCTCCCTTCAATCAAACGTGGTGGACCAGTGGTCGTTCATTGTTCTGCTGGGTATGTTTTTCTTCCCCATATTTTTCTGATTATTTAACAATCTTACCAATTTTTAAGGATTGGTCGTACTGGTGTTTTCGTTGGAGCTTTGATGTGTATTGATTTGTCCATGAACTCCCAACTGTACCACGGTAATACCAAAATGAACAAGAAACAAATATGATCCCTCCCTTCATTTTCAGGCCGTTAGTATTCTTCGCCGATGCTGTGGTCTTGCAATTCAATCATTAAAACAATATTGCTTCATGCGTATGCTTTTTGTGAAATTGATTGAATTATCAACTAGTAAAGATTTAACTCGTCTCTCAAGCAAATTTTCAAAATTCCTCACTCATGTCAAGAGACCACTTGAATGGAAGAAAGAAATCTAACTAGAACAAAAATCTTCAGTGGAATTTGATAAAGAAGTTTTCGATCAAATTGCAACATTCAGGTCTGTTTTAATTTTTAATAGTTAATATTAGTATATTCTTTTAAGTTTCTGCGCCAAAATGTAGTTAGTTATCTTCAAAATTTCTAAAGAACTTTGGTTTGATTCCATTTGATTTGAATGCGCGCTTGCAACATGCAGAAAAACTCAAAAAAGTAAAAAATTTTTCAAAACATTTTTTTATCAACTGCTTTTGTCGCTTTCAAAAGAACCAAAGTATCGCGCTAAATTGTAAATCAGAGAATGGCTTATTTTCTACGAATTTTAAGGATATCAAGAACTTTTCATTATCGTTGATTTAGGTTTTATTAAAAATTTAAAGTAAAACATCATAAAAGAGCATTTTTTGTGGTTTTAAAGAAAACTATCACCTTTCAATTTTTTCAATCGTTCTTTGTTAATAAATTTTATGTTTTTCAGAAATTTCTTCAAGATTCTCGCTTTGATAATCGTGATCTTATTGAAGTTGTAAAAGAATCAGAATCTCGATCAAATCTTGTCCTTCGAGCTCTCAATTATTCACTCAAAACTCATGGTCGTCGTCAAACTTCATTTAAAATTATTGATGATAAAGCCCAAAAAATGATGGGTGAAGATGGTGAAGATGGTGAAGCATATCAAATGGTTCGAGTTTATGAAGAAGTTGGGAGAAAAACAATTTTTGCTGAAACAAATTTTAACGCGCAATTAATTACCTCTGAAATTGCAGCAGCAATAAGCAACAACAAAATGCTTCAAGGTTATTCAATGTTGATGGAAGAAATGAGATCATGGATGCTGTATTATTTGCCTTGTTGAAATTCTTTGGAATTTTGATCGAAAATGTCGAGCTCAAACCTGATATCAATGATTTTATGCTTTGTGGTTGCGTTTGTGCCATGCAGGTTATTTTACTTTATTGTTACGGTAATTGTGTACTTTTGTTTTAGACTGTAGATTCCCTCTGATAATAATTCTCTTTTAGGATTCAAGTTCATCGCTTAGAAATACTTCAAACTCGATCTTGGTCTTATTTGTTACAACTTTGAAAAAAAGATGCTGGAACATATCTGAAATCTGTCATTCCATTCCTTTTCATTTCACTTCAAGATGAATATAATCAAGTTCCAAAAAATGCTGTTGCTGCTTGGTTTCCAACAGAAGAAAAGAAAAAGCTTGCGATGAATACTTTTGGACAAGAAACGTCTAACATTTGCCTACAAATGATGTCCCGACAGCATAAGCTTATTCAACCTCAAAAGTAACCATTTGCTTGTCGTGCTTTAATTTCAGTAAAAAATTTTAGATTTGTTGACGACGAAACTGATGCAGAAAGGCAAACTCGACTTATTGCTCAATTGTTGAATACTTTGGAAGCTTTCCTTGAAACTTCTCCTGGTTTATCGGAATCTATTGCTCCTTCTTTTGTTTCTTCACAAAGTTTCGCGAATCTTATGAATATGGATCCGATTGTTAAAGCTGCTGAATTTTGGTTGCTGAAAAATTAAATTAAATCAGATGTGACACAAATTCTTGGAACTCGTATTCCATCTTTTATTCTTCAACACCTTGATTCACCTGATACCTTGTTATGCAGAAATGCGTTTGAATCTTTTTTGATTGCTGGAACAGATCCAAAATTCTTTGAAGTTGTTAAAGTTGATAAAGCCGTTATTCCGAAATTTTTGTCATTAGTTCGAAAGAAAGGATTGTGGGTTACTGTAGTTCATTGTGCATTTCTTATAAAAAAATTTAGATATTGGCAAGTATTAGAAACAAGTTTGCTTCCGTCGATTTCTCTGATCTATGACAACAGCGCCGCTGATCAAAAAGTAAAATGGTTAAAAACAATATTGGAAAGTTTTTTTGATGGGTTTGTTCTTTGTTTATTTCTGTTGTTGGTACAATTTTGAATTTTTTCAGAATTGAAACTTTTCTTCCTTTATTTGCATGGACAAAAGCATTTGCAGAAGCAATTAAATTTAGTTTTCTCAAAGCCTTTGAGATGAATGAATCAAAAGATTTTCAAGCATTTCTTGTTGAAAAAGTTTGGTTTTGGATTATGGTTCTTTCGCATTTATAAAATTTATTAAAACCTTCCTTCAGGTATTTGCTTTTCTCGACATTATTATTTCCTTTAAAGACAAGAAAGAAACGGTACCAATTATTGTTGATCTTCTAACATGGCTTCAATCAAAGGATATCCAATTTGATGGAGATATAGATGATTTCAAGAGAAAATTGCCGGAGAAGTTTATTTCTAATGTTTGTGTTACAGTAATCGGAATTTTTTTATCCTTGCATATTTTAGTTACCTACTTCAATATTTATCTTGCAACCATTCATTGAAGCATCAAATGATTTTATGATTGCTGTTGAACTCTTAAAATCTCATGATTGTTCAAATTCAACATTCTTAACAATTTATGATTTACTCGATGAAGATGTCGTTGATATGTCTCAATTTGGAATTATTATTGCTCGAAGAATTCATAAAGAATCAGATTTTGGAACTCAACAAAAGCTAATGAAATGTTTATGGAATTTAATTGATGATAGACAAGTTAAAGGCGAAATTGATACATTTTTGAAGGTTTGTTTTTGTGTTAGCTTATGTATTCTGAGCCTTTTGATTTTTCAGATAAGTGAACCAATGATTGCAAGAAATTTGATTGAAATTTCATCGGAAGATTCGATTGATGCTTTACCACCTGATTCTCGCGAAAAGATTACTGAAATTGTTTTAACAGAAGTTTTGAAAGGACATCGATCTTCAAAGCTTGCTGAATGGATTGGTCAAGCAATTTCGCGAAGAAAGCTGTTAATTATTTGCAAAACAGCCTTGAATTGAAACCATGTTTTAAATGTTTTTTTATTGTTTGAATTATTTTATTTCCTGGTTGGCATCATTGTTAAATAAATCATTTTTATAAATGTGTCACAAAAATAATTCGATGATGTTATTAAAAACATGTTTAACAATTACACCCATGCGATAAAAAGTTGTTATTTTTGAATTTGCGTGAATTAGATAATTTCTTAATTTCATTTTTTCCATTAACATCAGTGAAATCACGTATTCAAAGATATAAACGTTTGCCAAAAAATAGAAATAAAACCGTTTTCACTTTATTAAAAACCGATATTTTTATGCAAAAAATGACTCACTCAAAATAATTTTTTATGGTAAAAACGGTGTTCTTCGTTTTTGAATCAGACATGACTAAAGATTACTGTAACTTTGCATTATTAACGATAAGGGTTTGAGATGGTCTGAACTCGACAAATCGTTTGATTAGGTTTGCGAAGCTTACAAATTAATTGATCCTTACTTGTTAAATGATCCCAATGAAATGTTTATTTAATTCAAAATCAAGTATTCAAATGCTTTACAGGATACAAAAATTAACTTAAAAAAGCTTCTTTCGCTTTATCCGAACTCTGCTTTTTTGCAAAAATAATTTATCCAATATCATTTTTTACAACTAAAGTGTTATTTTGCAAAAATAAGATTTCCAAATTTTATTTCTTTCGTCAAAAAATTTCAACCGCTAAAATTTATAAAAGCAGACAAAAACACTTTTTCAAATCGAAAAAAAGAAAAAAATGTATTTTAATTGGAAAAAACAAAATTCAATTTGTATAGATTTGTTTATTACAGAAAATGTATCAAAAATGTTTGATCTGTTACGAAAAAATCCATTTTTGAAACCGCCTTCTTTCGCAACATTTTTTTTGCCTGAAACAAAAATTCAATTTTTGAAAGAAGTTTTATTGCATTTTGACAAATATTTTGCAGCTGTTTTTGAATATTTAATTTCTGAAGAATTTACAAATTCATCTCAATTGACTTTTTGGGAAAGATTTGACGGTTTGATGAAATCTTGGATTCTTCCAGCATTCAAAAATGGTCACTCTTTTTAATTTTTAATAGCTGAGCTTTTGATAAGCAAGTTTGCAATTGCTGACAAGATTTTAAAACTTTTATTTCACCTGCTTATTAGCTTTGAAAGTTTACCGAAATTGTTATTACCGTTGGAAAAATGGTAAAATTTAATAAAGAGACTGACATTAAGCAATTTCACCGAAACGGGTAAGTACAGAACTTTTTTTATATAAATGTTGGAATTTTGGAAGGAAGTGTTTGTGCTTATATCTGCGTAATGTTTATTGAAGGAAAAACGTCCCAAAAAGTCAACATCAAAGAACGTGTATTTTTGCAAAAATGACAAAAAATTAGTTGATATTGTAACAAAAATTTGAGGCTCTAAAATATTATTATTATTTATCGTTAATTTTTAGATTTTTTTAAGTGTCATTTACAGTAAATGCCTTACTTATAAAGACTATTAAAAGGGATTAAATAAAAATAAATACATAAAATCATTTATTTACATATATGTCACAGGTGCAACATTAAAAAGTTTTTTTAAATTTCTTATCGAATTTTTAAGAATCCACAAAAACGATATTTTTATTCAAGAAAGTTTTTTGACCTGTTATTTTTTAAGCTATGTTTTAAATCATTAATTTATGACCAAATTTTGTGTGGCTTAAAAATTCTTTTTTCTTTGTCAGTTGTTATGAAAATTTTTAATGCCTTCAACAAAGATATTTAAATTAAATTGTTATCAAAATCTGTTACTTACAATGATTATAATAGATATATTAGTGTTCATGGCAGTTTCATTCATGCCAATTATGTCAAAGGTGCATTATCCACCGCAAATCAAGGTAGAAAATTGGAATATACCAAGACTTTTTTTTATCAACAGTAGAAAAATTAAATATACAAAGACGTTTAAGCAAGAAAATAAGAAAAACTTCTATCGCTATAGCGCAAACTAATGCTTTTTACAAAATGATTTCTTTTCCGCCTCTCAAATGTTTAAAAAAGTAGACGAAAACACTTTTCATCAAAAAAGAAAACAATTTTGAAGATGAAATTTCTTTATCGCAGAAAAATGCAATAAAATCGTTTTTTGCATATTTTGTATCTCTTTTGAAAAGATCCATTTTTTGAGACCACCTTCTTTCGTAACATTTTTTTCGTCAGAGAGAAACATTTTATTTTGAACAAAATCCATTCATTTGCTCATCAAATATTATAGTCTTTTTTTAATATTTAATTTTAAAACATTTGAGGCTATGATCGTACACTCGGCTATGAAACATTTTCAGAATCGGCAGAACTGGATGCTTGGTTGGTGCACTATATATGTTTGAAATGTTTTTAAATCACTGAGAAAAAAATGTTACCATGTGTTATGAAATTTTGTGTAACTAAGACGAAATTGTTACGAAAATGAAAAAAAAAATTGTTACCTCTGTCACGAAAATGTTACCATATTAGTAATTTTGGTGTTACACCTTTTGTCAAAAGAGAGAGAAGATTTCTTTGTTTCTCTAGTTTCTAATATAAACAAAGCACACCTCTCCTTTCTATAATGAATTAAACATAAGGCTGACTCCGGTTCCCGATTAGTCGATTTTTGAAAACTGCTATTTGAATACTCAAAAAAGCTTAAATGTTACATTTTTACGAATAAACTCTAATTTAAGGCTTTGTTACACCTTTTTATATCTTTCAAAGCAAAAAGAACCACCTTTTAATAAAAATTAGTTACCTATTTTTGAGTTAAAAATGTAAAAGTTTGCGGGAAATTTGTCTGATTTCCTGCATTAATCGGGAAATTTCCCGGGAAATGTTTCCTGAAACAACCCTACTCAAAACCCTTCGCTGTCAACGTCATGGTGTTGTTCAAACACCGGCACAATTCTTTTTTATGCAGATTATCTTGATCGATTGAATGAATTGTTGCTTTGGGAGCTGTCGAAAATAAACTCAATCAAGCGATCCGAAAAGTTCAATCCACTCAAAAACGTCGTCGTCATCCATAAAGTAAGTTACAGTAATCTTAAAGGAGAAAAATTAAAGTAACCGGGATAAACAGGTTCATTCAATAATGTGTTCGTTCTGTTTGAGGAAACACTGTTTTACATCTTTGATAATCTATTTTATATATCTTCCATTTTTAATGTCATCCAACTTTCAAACTTCAAATGCTTTGCTCTTCAATCAATCTTCTTCAAAACTGCCTTTTCTTCACCTTTCAATAAATACTTTCATGAACAAAAAATTTCTTGTCTTTAATTTTTTTTCGTCTTTTTTGGACATGAAAGGAGAATTAAAATTTTTATTCGATAGTAATTTTATTTAGCAAAATGCAAAAGAATATCGTATTTCACAAATTTTTAAATTAAATATCTTATAAAAATTGATGAAAAATTAAAAAATAGTAAATATCGTTATAAATTTTGTGAGAATAGTTGTTGTTCGTGAAACATTTCATTGAAGAATACTTTCTTCTTCATGCAAATTTATGTTAAACATCACTTATTAGAATTTTTTTCATTTGTTTTCTCTCAAAGTTTTTAACTAAAATTTATTAACAATAATGAAATAGCTACAGTAAGATTCTGGATGTTAGCTCTCCGCCTTATTTCAAAAAAGAAAGCATTTAATTCTGCAGAATTTTGAGAGATTCAAAGTTGCATTGCTTAAAATTTTGTTCATCAAAACCAACAAAACGTTGTCTATTTCTTTACAAAAATTTGCGTTTGTTAATCAGTTTCATTCATTCCATTTTTTTAACTTTTGCAGTAATCATTTCTTTTCATTCATTCATTTCATTTTTGATTTCTCTCAAATGGTTGAAGGCTGCGGTTGCCCCCTCAAAAATGTTCTGCAACAAAAATGGAAGAAACACAAATTTTGATGTATGTTTTTCAACTTTTTGATTTGAAATTATGGAAATGGCTTTTTAGAAGATGTGATGTAAATGGTAATGGGAATGGGAATCGAGCCTGTATGTAATAAATGCATATCAGATAAGTTCATTTTTGTTGTGTTTTTGTTTTTGGATTTTACTAATATAATATTTAATTTCAGGAACTGTTGTTTGCTCAAAATGGTCAAATGCTTTATATGATGGCGAGATGATGGTGGCTGTCATATATCAATGAAACATCAAATAAAACTGTCAGATAAGTTTTTTGACGATATTTGTTCCATATTTTTCTTGTGGCTAAAATTATGTATGAACTAGTTTTTAGGCATGAACAACTTATCTTTTGTGGTTTTAAAAAATAAATATTGGAATTGATATTAGTGACAGAAGGGTATGTTTTCTTTTTGTTCCCTTTTTTGATCTCATTTGATATATATGTTTATGTTTTGTATATTTTTAATAAAGGTTATTATTTTTACTGGCTTGAAATGATTGACTTTGAAGTTTTTTGTTTTATAATACCTGATATTTTTGAAATGGGGGGAGGCAACTTCTATAACAAAAAAGAGAGCAATTTAAGTTCTTCAAAAGTGGATACCAGATGACTTGATGAATGGATTTTGGGTAGATATAGTCGATATATTTGGGATGTGTTAAGAATTAAGGGATAGTTTGCTGTTTTTAAGCTGTAAAAAACAAACGTTTCAGAATGCTGGAATATTAGATTTATTTAAATCAATAGATTGTAAATTACTTCTTTGGAACACTTTTGTTTTTCTTCCTCACTACTTTAACGAAGATAAAAAGTTGTAACAAAACAATTGCTTTAAAGCTTTTTTTCGATTGTTATGATATTGCTAGCTAATCTTTAATACCAAAAATTAACTCTTGAAAAATTACTGTTTTGTTCTCATTGAAACTGCTTCATGAAAGAATTGGCGAGATAAAAAGAGAAAAACTGTACTGTCTGTTTTAAGGCTAATGTCTGCTTCGAACTGCTTCAAAATTGCTCGCGTTTTCGAGGAAAATTGCATCTTAAAAAGGATTTTCTAACTTAATGGTTCATTAATCAATATGAAAAATAGTTTGAAATAGAAAACTAAACACGAAAGATGCGAAATAATATAAATTTATTTGTGAAAATAATAATAAAATTGTTGAGAGACAGGAATAGAGAAGTTGATTTCATCCGGACTCATTTGACAAAAAATATGAACATCAACCCTGAAATTAGATTAGTTAGTAATAGTAAAAATATGACTATATATTTCTGATAAAATTATTACCTTTTCATTCATCAGGAGATTGTCCACCAGCATTCTTTGGCTTCTTTTTAGCTTCACGATTCTTTAACTTTTGAATTGTATAAAAAAGAACTCGCTTTTCTTTCTTCAAATTAATCTTCATTTCTTCTTCAATCATTTCAAGCAAAAGAACATGAACATAAGCATACTGAGCTGGCGTTTGAACAAGACGTCCACGCATTTTTCTTAATGATTTAATAGTCTAAAAAGGTAGGAAATGGATAAACAAACAGTGTCATTGTATCCGATGGTTTTGATCAAATCTCGAAAAAGATGTATTTTTTTGATCTTTAAATAAACTCCGGTGCCGAAGTCCTAACAACACTGTCAGTTTGAACTTTTTGAGTTACTGTAACAATTATTTCATTTAAAGGAGTAGGGATAAACTTACATTTTCAACTGATACAAGCTGGCCCTTCTTGAACATATGAAAAGAAAAATAAGCAGCAATGAAGCAACCAGTTCGACCAATTCTGAAATTGAAAATTGTCAGAATTTGATAGATAAGAGAAAAAAGTTCAACGAACCCTGCGGCACAATGTACAACCACTGGAAGTAACAAAATTTTGATAAACATGTAAGAGTGGTTTTGTCATTGCTGGTACACCAAGATCTGGCCAAAATTTGTATAGCACATGTTTTACAGTAATAGTTATTTCTCGAGTTTCACTAAAATACAAATATTTTCAATAAAGTTTAAATTATAACAGAAAATTTCTCATTGATTAAAAAAAGGCCCAAAAATTTTCAAAATTTTGTTGTTATTATCATATTTAAAAATCATTTTTGATACATACATAATTATAAAATACTACCTATTCACGTTTGTTAAAACTGCAACATTTTTTTAATTCGCAATATTTCTCATGCATTTCCAAATTTTTATAAAATATCAACAATTTCTGCGAAAATAAAAACTTCTTTATTTCTGATTTGTAAGCTTCTTGATTTCCTGGAGAAATCTGCGCCCAAGTCAAAAGTGCCAAAACTTGCTATTAAAAGTGCTTCTTCATCTTTACAGCCATCTTTAAAAATATCATCTTCTTAAATTACTCTTATAACCTCCACTGTTAATAATAATACTTTTCTGGTTCTAATTTTAATAAATTTTTTTTTGAAACAAAATTTAAAAATATCCCAAATTACTACTACCTCCAAAAAACAAAACTCACATTTTCAGCCGAATGATGAATCTTTGATAAAATAAGATAATAAATAAATTTGAAAATTGAATCAAAATAAGCATCAATTTTTTCTTTTAAATACACCATACCCACTTGAAATTTGTGTTTTGATTGAAAACTTGATTGAATTCTAAACGCCGAAATCGTAAAATTCATCTTCAATAAAAGGCCAATATTGATGACACTTTGCCTTTACCATCATTTTACCATGTTCTTCACTTTCTTCGAATACTCGGCAGAGCATATACAGGTGCAGCAAGACGAAAGGCGAGTAAAATAAGAATTGTTTTTGAATAATTAATGGCACAAATTGTGAAATGTTTTTGTTGTACCTTTGACATTTTTATTTTGTATATCAAACAGGTGCTTTCACAATGTAAATTTATAAATATGCAAATTCTGCCATCCTTTTTAGCAATGGATTACCTCCACAGTACAAACGTTTAGATACTTTTAAAATGTGGCATTATTTAGAGATTATTCAGAATCTGCTTATTTTTTATTAATTTTATAAAAAACTACAAAATCGTTAAAAAAATTAATGAAAACACTTCCGATTATCCCTTTCTCTGATTCTTTTTTCCATCATTTGCTTGCTTTTGGCAGTTGAAAAAGTTAATTTTTTTATTGCTTTTTGTTGCTGCAATTCTGCATGTAATTGTTTCATGTTTTTATGACTTATCAAGATTAAAATATAGTTAAAAGCAATAATCCATTTTTATGTTTTATCTTAAGGATGGATCTATTGTAACCCGCGCAGCAGACAAGGTCATGCGCGAGGATAAAGACTGGCAGAAAGCAGTCCAAGTCAGTCAGTGTGCGAGCAAAGGCAGAGCAGTGGTCGGGTGACCACTGCGCTCTCATTTATGTATTGTTGTATTATATCGTATATGCATGTTGGATCTGAATAAATACTAGTTATGACTCCAAGATAGAACCGGGGAAATACAGTACATCACACCCTTACTATATGGAGGTCCTCAGTGAATCTGGCAGTTATTTAATTAGTATTTTTTACCATCTTTACATTATTTTATGTATTGATCCACATTTTTCTTTTCTTTTTTTTGCATTTTGTTTGGCCGCAAAATGTTTTTCCATCCAAAAAGGAAAGGAAAAGAGAAAGACATGCATTATTTTTCGCTACACCGAGGTCAACGATAATTTATTCCATTCTCTTCAATGCAAACTGCCAACAACATCTACTCGCTGGCTCCTTAACTAGTCCATGCTCAACATCGCAATTATTTTATTTTGGTCCAACTACAAAGAATATTTTGCCGAGGATGACAAAAACAAGTAAGGTGGAGAGGCTGCCTGGTGAGTGACAACCGAGCCCAACCCAACCTTAATCCAAAGCAAGAATGAAGCAAATGAATATGCCCCTTGGTCATATTGGATTGATACTCAATCAGTTAGTTGAAGACAAGTCGAAAGACACAACTAGCCATTTTCTGTCTACATCAAAGTGCCGCACAACAACATAATTCAAGATAATGCTGTACTTGTTTATTATGGTCACAACCTGATTTGAAAGAAATGACACCCCACTTATTATGAACGATACACAAATGGTCTGGTCAGGAAAAGCCGCAGAACCTTATTTATGATGCATCTATGGATATGCAATCTCTTATTGACGAGGACGTCAATCATTATTCGTTCGTGGCGGATGTAACCCGCGCAGCAGACAAGGTCATGCGCGAGGATAAAGACTGGCAGAAAGCAGTCCAAGTCAGTCAGTGTGCGAGCAAAGGCAGAGCAGTGGTCGGGTGACCACTGCGCTCTCATTTATGTATTGTTGTATTATATCGTATATGCATGTTGGATCTGAATAAATACTAGTTATGACTCCAAGATAGAACCGGGGAAATACAGCACATCACACCCTTACTCTATAACCGAAAAGTGATCCAAAAAATCTAAACATTTGGGTGCTTTAATTTTAATTAAATAGATTGCTTCCTCCACAAATAAATTGGAAAATAAAACAGAACTTCTTGAACCTATTTCGAAATGTTTTTGTGCCCTTTAGAGCTTTAAGATGGAAAAAAAAGAAGCAATAAAAAAATTAATAACGAATTTTTCTATAACAGATTGATTTAACTTTTTCCACAATTTTATGCTCATTTTTCTTTTTCGAAAAGTCATAAAAATGTTAAATGACAAATATGATGCAATCGCCAATTTTTTCTTTGTTTGATTTTTAATTTTATTTTACTGCAAAGTTTAAAAACTTTGCAGTGTTTTACAATTTTGAAAACATTTTTCGTTTCTTTTTTTGCATTTGTGTTTTGTGATTTTTTTCTTCGAATGCTTTGTTGAAACATCCCGATTATAGTCATAACAAAAAGAAAAAAAAGGTTTTTTGTAATTTTTTTTAGAAAAGGCTTTAATATAGTTTTTCAATTTTTATTCAGATTAGACAAAGCAATCAATAAATCAAGCATAAATAACATACCCATAACAAGGTATAGGCAAGTAAAAAAAACGTTTTTTTGTTTTTTATAAAACTTTTTCTACTGCTTTTTTGCTCGAGTCACTGAGATTGAAATAGAAAATCAATAACAAAAATGAAACACTGTTGTTTTTTTCTTCGCAAAAAAGAAAAGCAGTTGTCTTTGCTTTAGAAATGCAGTTGCCACAAAAACGAATCAATTTCCAGCTGCTGCTGCTGCAGATGGAAATCGATCAATCTGTAGAATTGTTATATCTTCTTTCTTTTTGGAGTTTTTAAAGATGAAAAGTATGACGCAATCCTGCTTTTTTGGGAATTGATGTTTTGATGGATAAATTGATGCTTCATTGGACAACATGAATGCATAAATTATTGCTACTGTATAAAAATTTGTTATAAAAGTTGAAACAAAAAATGTGCATATTCAACAACGATAAATTTTGACCTTCTCTGTGATCCAAATTGTTTTTTGCTATTCTTTTCGCTCAACATTTAAATAAATATTTAATAAAAACTTAATAAAAATTGGCAGCAAATTGTGTGTAAAAATGGCAAAAACTCTAATAAAGTTTGTAAAACAATTTATTTCAAAACGAAAGAAAGATTATTTACAGTATGTACAATGTAAAAGTTAAAACAATTACAGTTGGAAAAAGAAGCTTTAGTTGTTTGCCACTTTTAAGCAACAATCAACCGAAGCAAGATGGAAGTTGGATTGGGGCATTCAAAATTTAAAAAATATTTTTCAAAGAATTTTGGGGTTGGAAAGTTTTGGTGGGAAGAAAGATAGAGAAAAAATGTGCTCAAATTTAGTTTGGATAACACCGAAAAATTTAGTAAATTTTCAACCTTGTTTGGCAATTTAAACAAAAGTATCAAGTGATGGATTCAAAAAATTTAAAGTAAATTTTAGATACTGTAAAAATTCTGTCAAATAATATTGACTCAAAAAAAAACTAATGCTAAAAAAGGGAAGTGGGATTTTAAAGGGAGCGTACCAGATAGAATAAGTTTTATTTTTTCAACACACGTCCTCCCACCTCGAAAGCTCTCTACTAATCGAGTAAAAAAAATTTTTTTTTCGAAATTTTACTCGATTAGTAGAGAGCTTTCGGGGTGGGAGGACGTGTGTTAAAAAAATAAAACTTATTCTATCTGGTACGCTCCCTTTAAGAGGGAGACTTTAATAAAAAACGCAGAACGCCAACTCTCAGCAAAAAAGAATCAAAAAATTAAAAAAAGATTTTTTGAATAAAGAAAAGAGCTGAAAGAATGCTGGAAAAAAGAAGATTCAATTTTATGATCAAAGATCAAAAAGATGAAAAGACAACAGCAAAAGCAAGAAAGGAAGAAAGAAAATGAAAGACTTTAAGCAGCTAATCAAGAGGTGTACACATTTTACTTCTTATTATTTTCATTCCGCTTCTTCTCATTCTTTTTCTTTAACTTCTCTGCTTCTGCTTGAATTTGATGGCTTCTTTTGAAAAGTGCTGCTGTACTGAATGCAATAACAGCTTTTTGTTTTTCTTTCAGCATTTTCTTGGTTTCAGGAGCCGGAATCGAAGATGCTGCAGAAGAACATGACTCCAAAAGATTTGGAGCAGTATTATTTCGTTGATCTTAAAAGTTTCATGAATTATTTTAAAGTAATAAATAATAAAACAAATGCAACATTTTTTTCAGTAAAAAAAGTATTAATTTCATTAAAATGTATTTGTTCGAAAATAAAATGTCTACGCTACCTCCTACAGTAATTTTAAACATGATTTGTTTTTTTAAAGTTAAAAAACTCAATCACAAAAAAGCAGTTCCACAAAATATCAGAAACGTTTTTGGCATTTTATGAATTTTGTAACCAACCAAATATATCTCAATGCAAATTTTTTTTGATGGGATATTGAAATAGTTACCTCGAGTTGAAAAAATTTCATCAGGAGATGATAAAACTGCAGCATTACTGTTATCTAAATGTGAAATATTAGGATGAGGTGGTAAAGATAAGTTACAGTAATACCATTTGTTGGATTTTGTGAAGGCATCCTTAAAAGCTGATCTTGTGAAGAAAGTTGTTGATGATCAACAAAAGTTTCATCGACAGCAGGAGCAGATGGACAAGATAAAACAAGTCTATTGGTATCACCTAAATGTGGAATATTAGAAAAAAGTGGCGTAGATACTGTAATACCACTTTTTGGATGTTGGGAAAGAGGAGGTGGATCTTGTTTATTAAGCAACTTTTGAGATGCTTTAAATTGTTGAACTTCTGGTTTTGTACAAGCATTATTCTTCATTTGTCGAGGAAATTCAAGAGAATCCTTGACAAAAAAAGATTGTTAAAATTTAAAATTAAAATTTAGAACCAAGATTTACTTCATGTGCTAAAACTGAGGATTTGGATGATGAGGACTGCTTTGTAACATCTTCAGATTCAACAGAAGAAGCTTCAATTAAATTTTCATATGCGGCAATATGAAGTGAAAGGGTGCTACCATTTTTGGTTGTTGTGGCATTGGAAGAATCATTTTTCCACTTTTTTGTTTTAAAAGCTTTTTCAGCTTGATCAAATGCAGTAATGGATTGAAAAGGTTTTGGATGTAAATTTTTTGATGTCGATTTATTCCAATAACGAGAACTTCTTTTTTCATCGTCAATGATTTTAGAATCTGCTTTTTAATGTTGCTGCAGTCCTCCACAATATTTTAGATAACTTACAATTTTTTAAGTAAGACATTTACAGTATTTTTACTGTATTTTTTTACAACTTAACTATTTCACGGAAAATTATTACTTTTTGTAGTTGAAGGACTGCAGTATTTGAGTTTACCAAAGCTTTTGTTATTAAAGATTGATTTGCTATTTGATTGAACAAGGGATCCATAAAAGCATTTATCAGTTTGATTTAAGTTAAAATTTGAAAATTGATTTTCAACATTATGTAGAATTGATTGCTTCTTCAGCGGCATCAACTCATCTTTTGTTGCCATCTAAAACCTTTATTTACGAAACGTTCATCCAGTAACAAATCAATTAGACAAACGAAAACAAATAACGATATTTACAAATTCAATGTTTGTAATTTGTCTTAAAAAAGTTTAGTTGTTTTACCACTACTTTAGATTATTTTAAAAAACACAAGAAACAAATAAATCTCGAACATAAATAAAACCAAAAAAATAGTCGACATCTCTCTCTCTCTCCGATTTAAAATAACATAAATTTATTTAAAACCAAAAAAGTATTTTAGGATATATTAGATTAATAAAAGTTAAAAAAATAGATTTACAAGTTCCACAAAACAAAAATTTTTGTTTATAAAAATATTTTTTTGAAAAAAAGAAACCGATTCGCGGTTCGTGTTAAAACCAACCACGAACCGACTCGTGGTTCGCGTTTCACCAATAGCCTGAAATACCTTGAAAAAGGAAGCAAAAAGGTTTTCTGCACACAAATTTTGAAAAAAAATGGCATGGAATTTTAATTATTCCATATGAACATATTATGTATCGGCAGATCAAACATAAGATTTTTTACAACCTTTTTCACTGTTTTTATACCCGATTAAGTCAAATAAAAGAAGAAACAGTGCTTTTCTTTTGTTTTTTTTAAAGGCAACAAATTATTTGTTGCCTGTGTTACAAATAACGTTCAAATTGGTTTCAAAAATTCGAAAAAAGAGTTTTTTTCTGTCTGTCAAAAAGCAAATTGTGACAGACTTCTTTTTTTAAAAAAAAGACTTTAAAAACGCCAAATTTTCAATGTGAAAAAGTTAACGGAAAAATTTTACACATAAAAATGAAACAGCTGCACTTTTTTGCACAACACATCTGTGTCATAAAACATTTTGAAGAACGAAAAAACTGTTTTCTTGCTGATTAAAGGCTATCCCGATGATATTAAGAGGAGGTGGACAAAAAAATAAGATTTGGTTTTAGTTTATTTTTTCCATTTTTTCAATTACTAATGCGCTTGAGTTACAATAAATATATTTTATTCGCTGTTGCATCTTTCAAAAACTGTAAAGTTATGGCACATTTTCTGTTAATATATTTCTACAAAATTAAATATTCAAAGGTCACAAAAAATGTGGAAAAGCTACTTTCACATTATCGATAACTAATTTTTGTGCAAAAAAATGCTTGATTCAATAGTTTTTTGCAGCTTAAATGAAATATCGCAAAAATTATTTCTATCGTCGAAAAAATCAAGCCACTAAAATATTTAAAAAAAATAAAAAAACTGTAATAAAATAAAAAAGACGCCTAGATTTTAGGCCCAAAATAGCTAATTTTTTAATTTTTTAAACGTTAGTTGAATCAAAGATTTTAATATAAATGCTATTTATACAACTTTTTAATCATTTTTATTATTTCCTTATTAAAAAGGAATAAATTCCTCATCGATTGATACCAAGATCATTAAAATTGGTCACGCTTACACTGTTTTACTTAGCTATAAGTGATCTAGCATGTTAAACATTAGATACAAATATTCCTACCTGCCGGCAATTCCACGCTTTTAATTCATTTTATCTATCACAATAGATAAAAAACCGTATTTAGAAAAAATGTAATTCAGCTTTTTCAAAATCTGAGTATTTTTTTCCAGAAATTTTTGCAATGTTTAACACAAAAGTAGGAATAATTGTATTTAATGTTTAACATGCAATTAATTTTATTAAATTTTTTCGTTTTTTGTGTTTGGCAAAGTGGCAGTAAACAAAAACCTTATAGTGCAAAACATCACTTATTGAACTTTAAAACCTGTTTCAAATTCAAAACAATTTTCCCAATTTTTTTAATAACATCCTAAAATTGTCACATAAGCACTTTTTTGCATCGAAACAAAAAACTTTTGTTTGTTCTGGTTTTTTAAAACAAAAAACATTCAATGAATTTTTTTCGTTTTAAAACGAACGTGTTTAGAAACCTTTTTGTTATGAAAAATCTCATGAATACTCATGATAAAATAGAATTTTCCAATTTTTGATGAAAAAGTTTTATTTTTTAGCTTTGTTTAAAAACGAAATATTTAAATTTGATACTGTTTTGTGTGTTAAATAAATTTAACATTAAATATCCAAAAAATCCAGCCTTAACAAAAAAATTAAACAAGAGATTTTTAGGAATGTTGATTCAATTACGATGAAAATAAAAAAGATGTTTGCATTGATCGCCTTAAAGATTAAAGATAATTTTTGCAAACTTTAAAAAAACTAATCACATTCTATCATGATTTTGTTTAATTGATTCAAAAAAGTCATAAGAAAATTTGACAAATATTTGTAAAAACGTAGATCTAAATTGACAATATAAAAATCAAAAAATTTAGAAAATTGGTCAAAATTTTAGAATAAAGTTCAAAAAAATTAAAATGACACATGCCAAAATAACCTTTACATTTTTAAATACCAAAAAATAATGGCGATTAAAATGAATCAAACCTTTGACTAAATTAAAAAAAATTACCATTAAATTACAAAAAGAATTAGTCAAAACAGTTTAATTGAAATTTGAATGGTTTATGGTCGTGTTCTATCGATGTCAAGCTATATTTTTTGGTATTATTATTATTACTATTATTATTGATCTTGAACCATGGCTTTACGAGGTTGGTTAATTTAGTTTATTGTGTTTTCTAACAGTTTTTAATAAAATTAAGCCAATCAAAACGTTGCAATATCAACACAAAAGCAATTTTTGTACCAAATAAAAGCTAAACAACCAAAAACTTTCAAAGCTGAATGGAATCGACTTGCTGTTCCAACGAAGCAGCCATGTGAAGCATTCGATGCTGAAGAAAAACTTGTTGAAGATACTCATTGTCCAAGAAAGAATCGGTAAGGATAAATTATTATACATGAATCTCAAAATATCACAAATGAATTATTAATCAAAGTATTCAAATTCTAAATTTAATCTTATTTACCTAAAAAACCTAGATTGAATAAGTGTTGAACACATTAAAGGTTTTTTTTGTGCCAAAAGATTTAAGAGATAATTACAACTACAGTATCCCAACGATTACTCAGTTGAACCGTTTTAGATATGCCTCAATTGAATGCAATGATGCAAATCGTCTTTTAATTGGTTTAAAAGATTTTTTCAATGGGAATTATCATGGATATTACTGAATTGCAACATTATCAAATTTTGGATTATACAGGGTGGCCAAAAAAAAAGTGCAATTCAATTTTTGAACAAAGGCAAGGGGACTTGAATAACTTGTGTTGGGTGGACCTAATACTTTGTGGGGAAGCGCATTTGACCCTACAGTATGACCTCTCCAACCTTTTCGTGTCGGGAGTTTCGCCGCCGCCAAGTTTTGAAAAGTACGTTTTTCGACCTTTTCGTAGAACAAAGTTCCTGGGAGAACCAGAAGGGCTGGAGAAAAGGTGATGGTATATTCGGATAGCCCAGATGTTAGACTCGTTGACGCAGCAAAGTTTTGGATTATATATCTTTTGGCCCGGGTTTAATCGCTTCGAGAAAAAAGCGATTTCCGATTTTTTCATTTTTTGGTCAACTTTGACCAATTGCCCTACTTTTTCCAGAAGGAGTTGGAGGCTCATATTTGTTGCTAACAAACTTCAGCTTGTTTGTGGTTGATTCCATTCCAAAATATTGAAATCTGGAAAGGTGACCTTTTTTCGATACTCGAAAATGGCAAAAAAACGGCTGCTTGTAGTTGTATACTAATAAATAGCAAGTAACTATATATACACAAAAAATTTTAAATGTCGTTATGTGCTATAAATCAATAAAAATATATCAGAAAAATACTGTAAAATGAATTTTAAGCGTTTATGATCAATTCAGACACTTTAACATTGAATTGAATTCCATCATATGATACGTATACTTACTTAAGTACAAAAAATACGGCTGCTTGAAAAATCATTCTTCCAGATTTCAATATTTTGTTATGGAATCGACCACAAAGAGGCTGAAGTTTGTTGGCAACAAATATGAGCCTTCAACTCCTTCTGGAAAAAGTAGGGCAATTGGTCAAAGTTGACCAAAAAATGAAAAAATCGGAAATCGCTTTTTTCTCGAAGCGATTAAACCCGGGCCAAAAGATATATAATCCAAAACTTTGCTGCGTCAACGAGTCTAACATCTGGGCTATCCGAATATACCATCACCTTTTCTCCAGCCCTTCTGGTTCTCCCAGGAACTTTGTTCTACGAAAAGGTCGAAAAACGTACTTTTCAAAACTTGGCGGCGGCGAAACTCCCGACACGAAAAGGTTGGAGAGGTCATACTGTAGGGTCAAATGCGCTTCCCCACAAAGTATTAGGTCCACCCAACACAAGTTATTCAAGTCCCCTTGCCTTTGTTCAAAAATTGAATTGCACTTTTTTTTTGGCCACCCTGTATTATATTTTTAAAAATGGCAAATCAAGGTAATATTTTGGATTAAAAAATTAATATAAAATTTAAAATTAATTTTTAGCTAAAATGGAAGGACACGTCAAATTGTCAACTCAAGATCAACTACTCCAACAATTTGATACAAAAGAAAAACGTGATTTCTTTCAAGAATGGAATCGCCTGGCAAAGGATAAAGAAGCTGAAGAAACGCCACATGAAGCATGGAAAAAAAATCGAAAGACTCCATTAAATCGGTGGGTTATAAGTTATGGAAGATTCAAAAACCTATTTTAGGAAAGCTGTATTGCCAAACATTAATCAATAAAAAAAGAAAGCTTGAGATGATTCAGAATATTCTGTTTCATAATAAAAGTATTCATGTTTAAGAAGCATGGAAATAAACTTTCTGAGACAATGTTTTAGCACAAAATTTAATCTACAGTAATTTTCTACTTTTTCGAATACTTTTATGTCCTTTTTGAAATTTTGTTACCGTGTCCAACTATGAAGATACGGTAACAAAATTTTGTTAAAATGATTTCGGAAATTAACCTATTTTTAGATACAAGGATGTTATTTGTGTTGACAATAATCTTGTCACAGTTTTTGGCTGCCCATTTTTTAATGGAAATTTTGTTAAAGATGCTGATGGAAAGAAACTTTTTATCGCAGGTCAAGGGCCAACAAATGATTCAATTGAAGATTTCTGGAAAGTTATCATTGATCAAAAGATAACTGTTGTCGTCATGCTCTGCAACCTTTTCGAAAAAGACAAGAGAGATGGAAAAATGAAAGAAAAGTGTGCCAGATATTGGCCATCAAATGGACCATTTTATTTTGATGGATTTGAAGTTCATCCAAAAAGAGTTTCAGGATTACCAATTGCTGGTGGAAATGAACAAATAATGGTAACCAATCTTGAAATAATCGTTACGTACGTTTCAATATATCTATGAAATTCTTATTTGCTAAATAGATGACCTAATAATCCTCCCCCAAATGGCAACCGCAGTTCAAAATTTCTGTTTTTTAGAAAAACTCGCAAAATTATCCAAAAGGTAACACATGTCCAGTATCAAACATGGCCAGATTTGGGTGTTCCTGCATCTACTCAAGCTGTTATTGAAATTAATTCAAAATTTGTTCAACCAAGCATTCAAAATAATCATCCTGTATTTGTACATTGTTCATCAGGGTATGTTTTTAGATTTCTTTAAATTTGATTTTATAAAATTAATATCCTTTTTGTTTAAGAATTGGAAGAACTGGCTGCTTTATTGGTGGTATTTTTTGCTATGAATTATTCTAATCCAGCAAATTTGTCTTTGTTGAAAGTGTAAGTTAGCCTTTTAAATTAAATAAACTGAAACAAATGATTTCTTTTTTAGGTAAAATTATCAAAATGGATGAGAAAAAAGAAGAAACAAATTCTTATTGTGCAACTGAATTATGGATTTGCTTCCTGATGCAAAAAATTTTGTGAACAATTACAAATCTCTCAAATGCACATTCACTTCAAATTCCTGAAATGCATGAAAAGGTTGGTTCTTTTTTGAGTTAAAACCCCTATTTTATTTCCTTGCTAAAAGATCCAAATAATTAATTAAATGTTTTTTTAATTTCATTACAAAAAAGTAATTGTTTAAAAGAACCTTTCGAAAACACGACTTTTTATTTATTTATGCTGGTCTTTTCATTTTCTCTTCCGTTTTTTAGAGTTGCTTTCCTTTGCCATATTTTATGAAATTTTTATTTGAACTTGATGAAGAAAGAGTTTGAGAAATTGAAAGAGATTGTTTGCTTTTTGATATTTTTTGGGCAAGAAAAATCATTTAGCAGAGAGAAGAGAAAAGGAAAGGAAATGTAAACTTTCTTTCTTTGCTGCTTGCACCCTGCTGCTATTATTAACGCCCGCGGCCGGCCGGCCGGTGGTTGTATTTTATCGCAAAAGAAAAAGTGAAGAAAGATGTATACAAAAAAATAACAAGTTTTTTAGCGGCTTTTACATAAGTTATTTACATTTATAAGCAGCATCCGCTCATTGCTTTTGCTGCTGCAGCAAAACCAAGAAAAAAATGATCACATGGTTTCATCTCCCATGTTTAGAATACTTAAAGTTGTATTATAAACGTGGATATTACAACTTTAATTGCAGCAACAACAATCAATGCCTCTTTTTTCTTGCAGTGATTAACTTTTTTTAGATTTTTCTCACGTTTACTTACTTGTATATGTTTCTTAGTATTATCAGATATTAATATTATGTTATTTATAGGTAAACAAATAAATTCATCTGATTATGATAATGGAACGGATCTTATTTGCTCTCAAAGAACATCCGATTTTGAAGCTCTTTCAATTCCACCAAAAAGATCACTTTGGATTGCTGATTTAATTTTTTATCGTTTCAATTGAAGTATTAAATATGGTTCAAATGGGTTGATGTTTATTATGATGTGGATTCCTTTAATACTTTGCTGAACTCCAACAATGAAAGGTTTGCTTGCTCTTCATTTGTTTACAGTTTGAAAGATTACTGTATTTTTTAGCAATTAATCCATCTTGTTTTGATTGATAATATTTCACTTTCCGAATTATTCATTATATTAATGCTTTCATTTGATCAATATTTATCAATTTTTAAAGGTTATCAACCACATATTAAATAGACAATTCTGAAATTAATTGCTGCATGAATACAGTATTTTTTTCTTTGTTTTGATCTGCAATTGTTGGCTTAACTTATCAAGGATAATGGTGTTGTAGTTATACGGTAAGTTGGATTGTTGGTCGATTGTGTTTTTAGCATTTGATATTTCTGAATCTGGTGCCGTATCTTGAAATCGGAATGCCTTCTTTATGCCCATGTAAAAGAAATCTTTTTAAAATGTGATCCGAGTTCGGTGTCTTCCTTATTTTTTTAAAAACATTGCTTTGATCTTTTATTTTCGGTATCGATGACAGTTTTATTGTATCGGCTTTTTGATTCTACAGCAAATTTGATAGGATACGGTACTTTTGATTCTAAAATGCCATTGTTGAATAGCAGCTACAGTAAATTTTTCACGTTTAATATGTTTCAGATTTATGGCTCTAATTCCGTGAAGTCTTGTCTTTACCGTATGCTCGATTATTGGAAATCTTCAAAATTCTGCATCACCTAGATGAAAAAGATATGACCCTAGTTGCTCCATCGTACTTTTGATAATTTTATTCTTTCAATTAATCGAGAAATTTGAATTCTTTTTGCAACTTTTACATGAAACTTTTAATGTTGAAATTGTTATTGGAAATCCTGATGATGATCGAAATTTGAAGCGCTTCCTTGGATTTCGTTATACTGTAAGTTGTTGGATATGTATATGGATTTCTTACATCTGTTTTTAGCTTTCAAAATGGTTGCTCTTGGTTTCATCTCTTTACACATATGCATTAATTCTTTCAATGGTTTGATTCTATCAAAAAGGAGTGATTGCTGGTGGTTGAAAATTATGGAAAATGATACTTTGCAGAAGTCGAAAACCTTTGGATTACAGTACTGAAACAATGCGGTCAATTATTGCCGAATAAGCTCGGCAACGACAAATGAAAGCATTTGATTATTAATTAAAAAGAATCAAAATGTTCCAAATTTCGTGATGCTTTCAACCCAAAACAGAATTCTTTTATTTTAGTATTTTTTGTCTTATCGTTCTCTTTAAGTTTTTTATTATTCTTGCCAAATTTTTCTATGTTGAACAATAAATTTTTAATAATAATCTAATGCTTGAAATATTTTTATTATTTTAATATCTGCTCGGATTACTGTAGTTATATTATTTTAAAACATTTACTGTTGGTATTAAAATACTGTAATATTACTTTCCAACAGTGCATCGACAACATGTTCGTGGGCATTGTTGAATAATGAAAGTACAACGGCGGCATTATTGCAAAGTCATGCAATACTGGCTCATTCAGATGTGCCATTTTCTCGACCAAGATCAACACAGGCTCAAAATTAAATGAAGGAGTTATGATTTATCAGGGATAATGGGTTACTTGTTGTAGATGAAAGCTAGCTGGATACGTCATTGATTTTATTTGTATTTGTTGCATTGATGAAAATGTTTTGAAATTTTTTAAAACATTTTCATCTTTTTAAATGTTTGCATTGTTGATTTCTTTAATTCCTATTTAACCTCAAAGATTTCTCATAAAAGTTGATAATAAATTTATTTATTCTGTTAAAATAACAGTCTCAGCAAACATTAAATAGTAAAACTTAACACAAAATGCATTTTTAAGAACGGAAATTTAAAACCTTTGTGACGGCAATAAAAGAAACCGTAAAGAAAAAAAAGTGTAAGTCAAATATCAACATTGTGTCGGAAATCAGGTTCAACAAAAAGTACATGTATGAAAGAACCAGCTTCTTTTAAAAAAACAATCGAATCAACAAAAAAACGTCAAAGTGTAACACAAAAATTTTATCCAAAGAACTTTTATTAAAAAATATTTGTTTAAACAACAATTACAAACAATAAAAAATACAACTACAACAAATTTCAAAAAAAACAGCGTTAGTTACTTTTACAGTTAACCCGAAAATGTGTAAAAGTCTAAGCCCTTCCGCCCCGCCAAGGCCGCTGTTTTGATGGAAGAGTATTTCGTTAACTTGAATTTTTGCAAGAAAACGAAACGTAAAATTACAAATCAAATAAAAAGGTTAACTTATTTTTACAGTGATCTTCATAAGAAAAATAATGAGGTTTGTTTTTTTTAAACAAAAGTATGAGCACATTTAAACTAAATTAGCTTGGCTATTTTTTTTGAACATTAAAAATCTTAAAACCCAGATTCAATAAACTTTGATGGCACTTTTTTGTTTTGTCATTGTTTTTAGATTTAAAAAAATGACACAAACTTTATATTTTTGAAAAATGCAAAGTTTCATCATTCAATCCAAGATATAAAGTTGCCAAGATATTCAAATGAAATATATGTTGCCAAAAAATATAAACCTTGAAAAATGTCTATCTTTTCACTGCTTCTCACTTTTATTTTAGGATGAAAAGATTAAATAAAGTGCCATCAAAATTGATTGATTCTGGATATAAAAAAATCTTTAAGATGAAACAAAATCGAAAAAGACAAGCAATTTTTTTTGCTGTCTTCGACATTTTTGTTTAATCAGAAACAAACAAGAATGTATTTGAAAAAAAAACAAAACAAAGAAAGAACTTACTTTTGCTGCTTGTTTCATTTTTCTTGTTTTTCAGTTAATAAAAAAAATTGAATTGATTGATGCTGTGCTTTGCTTTGAACAATGATTGTTGATTTGATTGTAGCTTCTGACATTATTGAAAATTTAAATACTAATTAAATAGAAATAGTATTGAATGAAAATTTCGTGTTTTTGAATGAAGCAATTCTGGGGGAAACAAAAATGGGAAACACATTTGCATCAAAAATTGCAGTAAAAATAAAAATTCATTTCTAAAATTTGTCGTTACAGTATCAAGTTGGCGGCATCCCGGTTACTGTAACTTTATAGCAATATTATTTTTTATTATATTTACTACAACAACACCAACTACTACAACAACACCAACTACTACAACAACACCAACTACTCCTACTACATCAACTACTACAACAACATCGACTTCTACTACTACAATTTTTAATTGTGAATATATTACAAGAAATTTATTATATTATGGCTGAGGAGGGTATGACAGTTTTAAAGTATTCATCTTTTAAAATTATAAATTTAGGCAATAAAGAAGTTGTAAAACCAAAAAATGTCTTTTGCCAACAACTTCGAGATAAATCGTTCAATGATTTTCAAACCGAGTGGATTCAACTGAATAAAGCTCAAAAAGTCCAAGCTTCAACGTTGTTCAAAAAAGAACTTGAAAAAGAAGAAAATATCGCTACATGCAGGTTGGTTAAAATTTGAAAATCAGCTTTCCCGACATAAAAGGTTACCTTTTATTTTTAGATATAAAAATATTGCATGTAACGATAATGAAATCGTTCACGTCTATTTTTTTTGGAAGTCAAAAAAATAGAAATTGCTAGAAAAAATTTGAAAAAGATGCAAGTTTTCGTTGCGGGAATCAAAAAAGATCAAATTCTCCCAATAAAAAAAGTTTCTAGAATTTTCGAAAAAAACATTTGTTTGCAAATTTTTCTTTTGTTCTAGCAATTTCTATTTTTTTGACTTCCGAAAAAAATAGACGTGCGTTACTACTGGTAATGGAAAATTTTTCTATGGTAATTTTGTTAGATCTTGAGAAGGAAAGAAGCTTGCAATTGCCACTAAGGGCCCTCTGAAATCAACTGTTGCAGATTTTTGGTCTGTGGTTTTGCTTTGCAAATGCATCGAAGATAAATTGAATATTGATACGGGCACAATGGAACCTGCCCCAAAATGCTTCCAATATTTTCCTAAAAATTCTGCTGCTCCAATGCGTATCAAGAATATTATTGCTAAAGCTGATGAAATTGATGAAATTGTTGTTGATGTTTGTGGAAAGGTTGAAATTATTGTTAAAACTGATATTTCAATTAAAAATGCGTAAGTTTGAGAAAAAAAATTACTTGTCCAAGTTTTCGATTTAATTTTGGAATCCCTTCAAAAGTTTCTACAATCCTTTCAAAACTCTTAATCTTAAAAGCAACACATTTAAGTAAAACAAAGCAAGTCCTTCATCGTCTCCAACATTTTCAATATTCAAATTTGAATGATTTATCTGTTCCTGGTACATCATTCATCCTTCCTTCAATCAAAACGTGGGATCCAGTTTTTGTTCATTGTTCAGTTGGGTATGTTTACATTTTTCATATTTTTGTGATTGTTTAACATTCTTATCAACTTTTAAGGATTGGCCGTACTGGAGTTTTTGTTGGAGTTTTGATGTGCCTTGATTTGTTTCAGCATGTCAGACTCGTTTCTGTACCAAGGGTAACACCTAAATGAGCAAGAAACAAATCTGATCCTTTCATTCATTTTCAGGCTGTAACTATTCTTCGTCAATGCCGTGGTTGGCACAATATTCTTTTATGCATGTTCTTTTAATAAAATTGATTGAATACACAACTGGCAAAGACTTATCTCATCATTCAAGAAAATACACCAAATTCCTAACTCATGTCAAGAAGCCCCGTGTTAAAAAGTAAAGTAAGTGTGATCATCCCTTTACCCAAACCTAAACTAACCTGAGGAACAAAGTTCTCAACATTCATTTTCGAATTTGGCTTAAAAATAATATTTTCTTTCTTAAACCATCTATTTTCAGCAATCAACGTCATCTTCACCTTCACCATCGTCCTTTTCTATCGTCTTTTTTTTGTTGTCCAAGTTCATTCCTATGATTTCAATTCCCAATTTCCATTTCTTTGATTTCAGTTCTCGCTGCATCAATTCAACTTCTTCAATCACCAAATCTTCAAAACACTCTCCACCAACAATATTTTCGTTGTTCCGTAAATTTCTTTTTTCTTGTGAATAAATGATTTGTGTTTTGTCATGATGTTTGTCTGTTTGTAACACTTAATTATCATTGAGTTGTACAAATTCCCTTTTATTTATGCATACCCTTTTTTGCATACTTTTACACACACTTTTTTAATGACACCATTGTTCTGCAATGTTTTTAGTGCTAAACATTAAGAAGAAATTTGCATATCTTTTTGTTTACGTCTTTGACAATGAAAAGCATGTCGTATCTTAAATACTGTAGCGAGCTTGTTGGATTTCCAAAATTTTGCATGTGTGTTTTCTTTTTGTTTGTTGTCTTTGTAAGTTAATTGTTGTGATCCATCCAAAAGAAAACTCGTTTGGCACCTGTAAAAATGCCCTTTCCCTTTGATAATTTAATCCAACAAATTAATTAAAAACTAAAACAAAGAATTTTTCAAACTGTAAGACTTTTCATTTCATGAACAGTTCATTTGACTAAAATAAGTCAAACAGAAGACAAATATCAGGAATCAAGAAAATGTTAATGAAAGAAATAAAAAAGCAACTTTTAACCTATCCCCAAAAAACTAAACAAATCGCATCAAAGAAATTCAAAAAAATGCTATTTTCAAGTTTGATTCAAAAACACAATTCTTTTAAGATTTAAAAATCAAATGCTTTTACAATTAACGAAAGAAAAGTTTATTCAAATACTTATAACTAAAAAAGACATAAAAACAAAACAGTGATAAATCGGACAAATTGATAAAGGTGGGTACCGTTATGATGATTTGGAATTTCTTGGTATTATTTCAATTACGTATTCCAAGAAATTCCAAATGCTAAAAAGGATAAACTCATTAAAACTTCTCTTTTTTTCTTCCAAACAAAATCAAATGGTTTTTCAAATTACCACTAAACCAAGCACTTACATTTTCCGAAACACCTTCATCATAAAACTTTGTAAAGATGAAAGAATTGAAATCTCCACATTTTGATCCTAAAAAAATGTCACAATTAATTTTAGCCAACAAAAATAAATATCAAAACAAATCCGTCAAAAATAACTTATATGAGAGAATTCCATTATTTGTCATCTTTTTATTTCAACAATAAATTATTTTGATGCTGACAAACATCACAGCTATACCGTATTTCAGCACTACAGAGACCAACTACAGAAACCAAATGTTGAAGCATATTGAAAGCATACCGCTAAAAAAGATGACGGTAAAAACATACATAATTTAAATACAAAAAACTGACTTACCTTTTTACAAATTTGACACTGTCATTTTGAGCTATTCGTAAAAATTCTTGAGTTACAAATCCATGTGCCATCACCAAACTGTTGTTCAAGACTACCATCGATCTTTGCATCGACTGCATTCAAGTGAAGCATATCAGAAAAAGACAACAAAGCCTTACCAAAACCAGCTCTTGTTTCATCATCAAATCCGGCACGAGTTTCATCTTCATCTCCCAAGATAATTGGTTCTGTCATTGGTCGATCGGAATCTGCTACAACACTCATTGCATCATCAAATTAAGAAAGTGGGTATTGTGGTGATGCTGCTGGAAGCCTACATGCACCAGAAGTATTACTTTCATTATTCGCTCTAGCATCTTTTCGTTGAATAATTGCTTCAAGTGAAAATTCTTCTTCTCCGGAAATTGGAACACCTTCTGCAGCTTTCTTCCTTCGAATACTGGTTTCCAATTCAGCGAGTTGATCTCGACGTGAACATATCATTCGATTTTTGTGAGTATTTTGCATATGATCCAAATAACTGAATAATCTATCCAATGTTGTATCACAGATTTCACAATTCAGTTTGATTATCAGTGGTCAGTCAAGATGCAACTGGAACAGCTTTTGAAACTAGAGCTCTATAATTGTTATAATTGTAATAATTGTACACCAACAAAACAAACAAAATTATGAAAAACATACTTATCTGTTCAGGGTTTTAGCTGATTTTTCATCAATTACATCTGCTTTGTCTTTTATTCAAAGCAAAATCATTCTTTAAATATAGCAGAAAATGACACCAGAATTTTAACATTCCACTTTCTTCTTCAATTATTCTGAAAAAACAAATATTCGTTAATTTTAACCAAAAAATAACAACGAAACAAATTCATAAAAAAACTTATCTTGCAGATACCATCTTTTTATCAAAATCAATTTGAGAAGAAGCAACCAGTGTCGACGACCATTTTCTCGAAAGCATTGAATGAAGAAATGAATGAATAAAATTTTCTTCAATCTTCGAAAACATTGTTGAAGAAAAATGAAAAAATGAAAGAAAGTGTTAAACGCAAATTTGCATAAAACAAACCTAGAACATCTGAAAAGTTCAACTAAAAAAGAACCTTTTAAAACATGAATAGTAATTATTTAGTTTTATTCAAAACAAATAAACGCTAATCTAACGATTGTTAATTTACTTTCAACAAAATAAGAGGCGTATTAATAGAGATAATTAAAAATGTCTAAACTGCTCGTTGACGGCATGACGATGCCTCTGGCGGCGACGGCGGTATTTTGTTCAAAGGACTTTGCCGATGATCAAAGGATGCCGCTGACGGCATCCTTTGATTGTTTAAAAAAAATACATTTTTTCTTTGCTTGTTCAATGAAATAATATTATTATACAAGCAATGTCACAGTTAAAAAATCAACCAAACATGGACAAAAGCGAACAAAGAATTATATGCAAATTTTTGTTTTCTCTTTTAGTGTTGTTAAACAATGTTCGCCTACAAAAGGTGTGTGCAAAAAGAAATGTGAAAAAAGGATGCAAGTAAAACACGAGGATGTTTTAAAACAATTGAGTGATAAAAACAGACAAACATGAAAACAATTTAACAAACACAAATCATCATTTTTTATATTTATACAAAACACAATTATACGAAAGAAAAGAATATTTTTTTTGTTGATGGAATCGTTGTTTGATTGAAAGATTGAAGAAAAAAGGTTGATAGAAGAAGAAGAAGATGAAAGAGATGAGAAGAGAAGAAGTGGAAAAATTCAATGATACTGAAAATGGGAGATATAAGAAAAAGATTATCAAAAAATGCAAGACAGTGTTTCCTCAAACAGAACGAACATATCAAAGAATGAACATGCTTATCCCGGATGGTTTTATCTTTCTCCTTTGAGATTACTGTAACTTACTTTATGGACGACGACGTGGTTTTGGAGTGGATTGAGCTTTTCGAATTGCTTGACGAAGCTTGTTTTTGGCGGATGACATATCAAGACCCAAAAATTTCCAATCAATTCGACCAAAATAATCTGCTGGAAAAAAATTGTGCAGGTGTTTGAACAGCATCATGACGTTGACGACGAAGAGTTCTGAGAGCCTAAAAGGAAAAGTTAGAAGGGTTAATAATGTTTATTGGAGTTTGAAAGCAAAAGAAGTTTAAACGTTTCTTTTTTTATAATGCCGCCGCCAGTGTTACTGCCTTTTACCTCTGGGGTCGGGGTCACATGCAATGTTTTCAAACGATCAAAGAAGAAACGCCGCTTTTTGATTGCCGACACACCTCCGACCCCGAAGGCGGTGAAAATGAAATGACACAACACTGGTCACCGTTACGCCGAAAAAGAGATGCATCCGCCGATGTCACCGTCAGCGGCAACCTTTGATCTTCGGCAAAACACTGTTGCCAGTGATGAAGCCAAGTTGCTGACGGTGGTAACGTGGAAACATTGAAAAGCTTATCCTTTTGTCACTTCTTTAAAATTTATCTTACATTTGGAACACTTGTAAGACGAGATTTTAGGAACATTTCGAACATAAATAAAGCACCAACAAAGCATCCAGTTCTGCCGATTCTGAAAATGTTAAAGTTTTAAAATCTGAAAATGTCAAGGGATACACTATCGATATACCCGGCAGAACAATGGACGATTGCAGGACGGCCATCTTTGATATTTGAGATGACATATCTTTTAAGAACATCAATAACGGAATGAACGATTGCAGGAATTGACAAATCTGGCCAATTGATGTATTGAATGTGAACACATTCATGCAAAATTTGACCATTATTTCTGAAATGTTTTTGATTTTAGTGATTTAAATAGGAAAAGTTTATCGTAGTTATTCGAATTCTGATGCAGGATAAAAAAGTAAAACAAAAATTTTAGAACCTTGTCAGCGTATGTAAACTTACGAATCAATACTTTCAACTTCAGTTTTGATAAGATATTCAGTTCTTGTTAAAATTTTGTATGGAATCTTCTTAACTGATTTTGCTTTAATATGGTAATTTGAAACTCTCACAGGCTTATTCAAAGTTGGCCAGTATTCAGCTGACTTTGGCATCAATTCACCTCCGACAAATTTGCTTTCATTACATTGGCAGAGCATAACAATAATAGAGCTTCTTTTTTGTAATACCATTCTCCAAAATGTTAAAATTTTTGTAGGCCATGGTCCTTGAGTAGCTACACAAAGCTTCTTTTCATCAGCCCCAATAACATAATTTGCATGTATGAAAGCACCATCAACATCAACTTGATTTACATTTGTGCAAAGAACGTTACCATATCTGAAAATGTTAAAATTTAATTATAAAATTGATGAATTAAATAATTTAAAGTTTTGAAATGTGACACTTAAGCTATGAGTAATTTATAGATGCTTAATATGTCAGAAATAAAAATCCTTTGACTCCAAAAACACTTTCACCAAAATTCCATAAAAAAATATAAGGCAAATGTTGTTGCAAATTTTGAGTACTGTAGAATTTTCAGCTATAGCTTTCAAAGGAAACGAAAATATTCTTTGAATTTTTTCCAAAAATTATTTAACTTGAAAATAATATTTTAAGCGCCACAATTGTACTTAAAATGTGTTAAAATATTCTGCTTTTTTCATTTACCGATTTTTTATGGGTAGTGTTTCAATAAAGATCTATTTTTTAAATTGCTTTATATTTTTAAAATTTTCTCAGTATGCGCCCAAAATTTCAATTAAATGAGTTGCAAAATTATAGTTATTTCCATATTTCAAGTAAAATTTATCCAAGTACTTACCGTACAGTAGCATTTAATTCGTCTTTTTCAGCTTCTTTATCAAATACAGTTCTGGGATCAATGATTGCAGCCTTTTCAGCAATAATCACAGCATTCCATTCCTTTCCAATATCATTAGCCTTCCTCTTCATCATTTGAGCGATAAATTGATTTTTAACATTGATTACTTCATGATCCTCATCAGTTGATGCTAAATAAAAAAATTAACTGTTAAAAACATTAAACTACTTACAAATCCGCATCATCTATTATTCAACAAATCTCCACTTGAAAGTTCAAATTGAATCAAAGAAGATCAAAAATTAATTACTTGAAAGTTCAAATCACGGGTCGAAAAAACAAATAAAAAACTTAACCACATACATTATGACACAAATTTATAAATGAAATTTATTTTATTTAAATTTTTTATGCTACTCTCTTTTTTCAATCAATCAAGTAACTTGTATGCGAATGAAAATTTTGCGCTTTTTTGTTTGCTTCCATTATTGTACTTTTTCAAAAACTTTTTCACCTTATTTTAATGTATTTTTTCATGATACTTCAGAAGGCAAATGTGGAGATTTGGCGAATTTCGTTGTATTTGTATTTTTTATGCTATAATTATTTTGTAAAATATTTAAAATTGTAAAATATCTTTAATTTTTTAGTATTAATTTCATTGACTGGATGAACCAAATTTTGTTCCTTGCTTTTAAAACAAACACGAAATATTTGATCATTATATAAAACACTATTCAAATTTCAGTTTTTTCAATAACATAAATTATGTTTTTGTAACACTTTTGATTGATACAGTATACAAGCTGAAAACCAGGGTATAAAATACTTCAAACAATTATTAAAATATTACATTTATTACGTCCTTTAAAAAAATCACAAAAATAAAAGCTAAGAATAAAAAATACAGTATCTGATACTGAGTATCAATAATAGAATAATAGTTAACGGCACAATGGATATGTTGCATTATTACTTGTATCAAACCATTTGTACTGAAAAAATATTTGTTAATGACTGAAACAAAAATAAAGAAAAAAACCTACCAAACAATCACCATGGAATGGAATAATGGCTTCTTTAATTTCGACAGGTGTTAACATGGCAGCAGAAAGACAAATTTTATTAATAAGATATGCTGGCAATCCAGCATTTGCAGAAGGTTCAAGAGTAAATTCCCATGCCATAATATGCCCAACTGCCGCATGCCGATATAACTCATTCAATTCAAGTCCAGCATTACGATTTTGTTTTGGCATAATTATATCATAGAAATAAAAGAGTTGAAGGCAATAAAAGGCTGCGAGCTGAGAATAAAAACAATGTTGACCTTCAATTGTTTGGAAGCTATCAGTAATTGTCTAAAATCAAAAGAACATAATTACTGTAACAATAAAGTAAAATAATACAAACCAGCTTGGCACAAACAGATCAGAGAAACTGATGGAAGCAAACTTGTTTCTAATACCTGCCAATATCTAAAATATTACTATTAGAAATGCGCAATGATTACCGTAACCTACAATCCCTTCTTCCGAACTAATGACAACAACTTTGGGATAACGGCTTGACCAACTTTAACAACTTTTGATTTGTTCCAGCAATCAAAAAACATTCAAACGCATCTCTCCATAACAATTCACGGACGCACTTAATGAGATAATAATGTCATTTTTTATTTTTCCCTTTTTTATGTAAATTTATTTCACACAGTATTGTTTTATTCTAAATAAACGAAACTTTTTAATGTTTTTTATCGATTTTTTAATATTTCATGTATTATTTTTTGATGGGGTTTGTTCTGTTTTAAACTTATTTGGTTACAAACGATATTCCATTAAATTTTTGAGATTTGATAAATGCCTGATTTGCTGCTATCGTTATTCAAAAATCATTTTAGCTTTTTCACGGGCCTTTGAAAATTATTTCAATTTATGGTAGCTATTATTATTAACAGCCAGTGTTTGTGTTTTTTAAAATTATCGCCGCCACCGCCGCCGCCGGGCAAAAATTGAGTTACCGCCGCCGACGCCGCCGCCGCCGCCAGCGGCATCCTTTGATCTGCGGCAAAACTCTTTGAACTTTTTCGATTACCGCCGCCGACGCCGCCGCTGCCGGCGGTGGCGGCACGAAAACACTGTTAACGGCTTTCTTCAGCAAGAGAACTATTTTTTTCATTCGAAATTATTCGAGGATTCTGCGAAAGTGGGAGAGAACCATATTCAAATGTAGGTTTACCACTCCACATCAAAGGATCATTTTGCTGCACATCACAGTCGGCATGGTAATTAACGCCTTCCTTTTTGTACTTTTATGATTAACTTTTTCTTTAACTTTTTTTCCTCTATTAAATCAATTTTCTCTATTTTGTACTAAATATAAATTTCACTCTCCGGATGAACCAATTTTTGTTCTTTGTTTTGAAAAAGCGCAAAGTTATTTTGCCAACAGATAAAACATTAAAGAACGTAAACAATATGAGAAATGAAAAAATACCCTGATGAGCAATACAGGAAAAATGTAATTTTTACAAATTGTCATCAAAGCTTTGGTTGATTCTGGACCGTCAAATCTTTCCTAACAATAAAAAAAAACTATTTTTTTGCAACGTCAATTGAGATGGATTTCAAAAATTTATTAGAAATTAAATTTTCAAAAAAGCTTTAAAATATTTGTAATTCAAATTAAAAATGAAGTGTTTCTTTTTTGCGAAAAAAATGTTGCAAAAGAAGGCGGTCTCAAAAAATGTATCTTTTCATAACAGATCAAACTTTTTTTGCTCTATTAAATGCATTTTTTCTATTTTGTATCTACCTGGATAAACCAATTTTTGTTTTTTGTTTTTGAAAAAGCACAAAATTATTCGATCATTGTTTAAAAATGTTAATCACTTTTAATTTTGCCAGCTTTGTACAAAATAAATTATTATGTTTTTGTAACATATTTAAGTAGTAAATCAGCAGTACAAGAGTGCGAAACAGAGTAAAAAATAATAATAACCTTGGCACCTTGGCATAATTTTCGTGAATGAAACTTCAATGACCAATAATAACAACAGAGCCAAAGCTTTTCATTTCAGGAAAAATGTAATTTTTACAAATTTTCATTAAAATTGGGGGGATCCCCAGTTTTTAATAATAAATCCTTTCTAGAAATTTATTTCTGGTAAGGATTTATCAATGTCAAATTGAGATGGATTTGAAATTTCATTCGAAATTAAATATTCAAAAAAAGCTATAAAATATTTCCCAAAATGCGATAGAACGTTTTTAAAAAATGAAATGTTTCTTTTTTGTGAAAAAAAATGTTGCGAAAGAAGGCGGTCTCAGCAAATGGATTTTTTCATAACAGATCAATCATCGGCAAAAAATATGTAAACAAACTGAATTTTTTCCACATTTTTTTCCACTGTCAAAAAAGTGAACTGTATGAATCATAAATTACGATGAAAAATTTATTTTCGCGAAAGTACGCTTTAGCTGAAATAAAAAATATTGAATGAGCAATTTTTTGGAAAAGCATCGCGTTTTAATAAAATGAAAGAAGCTTTTAAAAATTAATTTTTTGCGACCTGTGAAACATTTGAATGTTTGATTTTGAATTTTCATAAAAAAAAGGACATTATCAGATTCCCGCAAAATCAATTACAACAATTTCTAACTGTTAAGGATCTAAAGTTGAAATCGTTTATAATTAAGTTTATAAAATTTGACAAGGATTTGAAAGCAGCAGCAACCTTTTATTTTCAGCAAACTCCTTGGATTTTTAAAATAAAGCCATGCTTTTGGAGGTGAAAACAGTAAAAATCTGCATTTTTCGATACAAAAAAAGTCTTTTCATATGCTTTTTTAAAATTTTAGTTGCTTGAATGTGTTGCTAAAAGAAAAAAAATTTATACAAAAGGGATCAAAAATATATAGTTTTTGTTTTAATAAGATGTAATGGGAGAAAAAAACAATTGAAATTAATTTAAGATTTAATTTAAATGCCATAATTTTAGTTAAAATGTGTTACAGTATTTTGCTTTTACCGATTGATAAAGAAAGTGTAACATTATAATTTTATAAATTTTCTCCGAATTTGTCAAACAAAATTTCAATAAAATGAATTTAACAAAGTTAAAATTATTTCTATTTTTAGTAAAGTTAACTTAAAAAACTTGCCGAATCATTGCATTCAATTTATTTTTTCTTTTTTTGTCAAATACTGTAAATATTCTTGGATCTATTATGGCAGCCTTTTCTGCAACAATTAAAAAATTTCATTCTTTTTGAAAATCATCTTCCTTTTCTTTTATTTCTTTTATCATTTGAGAATTAAATATTCAAAAAACGATGTAAAATATTGGCTAAACATTGATTTTGTAAAAAAAGGAAATGCTTCTCTCCGAAGGAAAAAACGCTGCATATTTTTTCAAAACAAAATGAAAAAAATATTTTTATTGTACGCTTCTGCGGTGTAATATTTTTGTCTGAACAAACAAACGAAAAACCAAATTTTTGTTTTAACACTCAGGGGTCGAAAATGCGGCCCCGGCCAAAATTCGACGGCTGGCCCGACCCTGAGGCCGTCTGGTTTTTCACTTTTATGTGGTGAAAAACAAAGAATTTCCAAAAGTTCACGGCCGGGCCGGCCCGCGGCCGCAGTAAACTAAGCCTGCCTGGCTTGGGGCCGGCCAACCGCATTTTCGACCACTGTTTAAAACGTATTCCACCAATTTATTCTAAAATTTTGACAAAAATGGCACCGCCAAAAAATCGTATATTTTTTTATTTTACCTATGTTTTCGAACATGCTTAAGAAGCAGGAAAAAAATACTTTTAGGTCGAAATTTGGCAAAATGCCGTTTTTACAGCATCGAGAATGCCAAAGTCGACATATTTTCTTTCCTACGGTATATATTCATCTTTGATCCGTTTTAGGTATAATTGCACCTATATAGGTTTTCGACCATGGGGAATCCGAATCTCGACTCCGCGTTTCAAAATTTTCGCGGCAAGACCCATTTTTCGCACTTCGACATCATATTTTGCCTATAAAGTAGGTCAAAACATTTTTTATCAGACTAGTTCTTTTCACCATCGGATTCCCCGTAGTTTTTTACCCCTGGGTGGGAATTACCGTGAAATAACTTGTTCCTCCCGATGTTTTACAAATTAATGAATATAATCGACTCACATTTTCGAGAATTTCCATCACTTATGAAAAATCGAATTTTCATCCATTTATGCTAATTTCCCACCTCTATAGGTTTTCGACCATGGGGAATTCAATGGTTAACTTTGTATTGCTGTAAAATTACGTTTTACATGCGAAATCCCTTCAGGGCATGATATAATATATCCGCTTAAATAAAAAATTCCCCCTGACTTTATTTTTGTGTTTCAGGTGTTAAAAATCATTGATTATTGTTCACAAATAATGTTTTTATCAATATTAAACTATACCTTAGTCATTTGAATGCTGGAACTATTTTTTCAGAATATCTAAAATAACCCTTGATGTTGGGGTATATGTGCAAATCTTGAAATTGCTTTTAAGTGCTTGTACAATCCTGTTTTGCAAAACTTTACTTTCAGAACATTATTTATATGATTTTTGGATATTATTAATGCAATATTTGTGCCGACAGATGCAAATTAATAGTAAAATTGTAAACCCTTGGATGTTAGTGAAAATTTAGATACTGTAGCTGAAAGAAAACAATGAATAGATAGTGTCATTCGCTGAAAATGGTAAAAACAAGATCAGGAAACTATTTTAAACTAATTTTTATGTCTCTTATTCATTGTTTGCAAAGTCAGAGCGATTTCAAATTTTATACATATACCCCAACATCAAGGGTTATTTTAAATATTCTGAAAAAATAGTTTTTGCTTCCAAATGATCAAAGTATAGTTTAATATTGATAAAAACATTATTTGTGAACAATAATCAATGATTTTTAACACCTGAAACACAAAAATAAAGTCAGGGGGAATTTTTTATTTAAGCGGATATATTATATCATGCCCTGAAAGGATTTCGCATGTAAAACGTAATTTTACAGCAATACAAAGTTAACCATTGAATTCCCCATGGTCGAAAACCTATAGAGGTGGGAAATCAGCATAAATGGATGAAAATTCGATTTTTCATAAGTGATGGAAATTCTCGAAATTGTGAGTCGATTATATTCATTAATTTGTAAAACATCGGGAGGAACAAGTTATTTCACGGTAATTCCCACCCAGGGGTAAAAAACTACGGGGAATCCGATGGTGAGAAGAACTAGTCTGATAAAAAATGTTTTGACCTACTTTTTAGGCAAAATATGATGTCGAAGTGCGAAAAATGGGTCTTGCCGCGAAAATTTTGAAACGCGGAGTCGAGATTCGGATTCCCCATGGTCGAAAACCTATATAGGTGCAATTATACCTAAAACGGATCAAAGATGAATATATACCGTAGGAAAGAAAATATGTCGACTTTGGCATTCTCGATGCTGTAAAAACGGCATTTTGCCAAATTTCGACCTTAAAGTATTTTTTTCCTGCTTCTTAAGCATGTTCGAAAACATAGGTAAAATAAAAAAATATACGATTTTTTGGCGGTGCAGCTCGTTTAAAAAATATTGGTGGAATGCGTTTTAACAGTTTTTTCTTTTTTGATGTAATTGCCCTTTTCTCGTTTCATTTCCAAAATATTGACGGATGATGAAATAAATATGACAATGATTCTTCAATATTTTCATTGTATTTCCAAACATAAACTTTTGGTTAAAATAAAAGATTTGTGAAAAGCTCTTGTTAAATTTCTTTCCTTCTTTTTGAATGTTTCATAGTTCAAAAAAAGGATTCAAAAATAATTTAAACTCTTATATTCGTTTATAATTGCAATTATAACCATAACAAAAATTTATTTGAAGCTAACAAATTATCTTCACTGAATAAAAACATTGGTTATTACACATTTATTCATGTTTCGCTTGCTATAAATTTTTTTTGTAAAATCTTTCCAATTGTTAAACATCTATAGATTTAATTTTGCAACTTCAAATTTTTATTTTCGAGATTTTGTTTAACATTAATTATGTTTTTGTAAGACATTTGTTTTATTTTCTGTCCATTTACTTCTTCATTATGTATTATTCGATCAAATTAAAAAGCAATTTTTGAGCCAAAACGCATTGATTTCTTTGTCTTCGAGGCTGAGAAAGACAGTGAAAATTTGGGAAACGTGAGTCAAATCGGTGAAATTTCAGTAATTATTGGCTATTCAAAAATAAATCAAGACATAAAATTGCTCCAACAAGGACACCAGTTTTTCCGATGCTTAAAAACAACTTCCATTGAAATGGATTTTAAAATTCATTAGACATTAAATATTCAAAAACAGCTGTAAAATATTTGCCAAAATGAAAAAGAACTTTTTTAAAAAATGAAATGTTTCTTTCTTGCGAAAAAAATGTTGCGAAAGAAGGCGGTCTCAAAAAATGGATCTTTTAATAACAGATCAAAAAATATGCAAAAAACATTTTTAATGCACATTTCAGAGTTGCTATAATTTCTCTGCAATGAAAAATTAAAACAAACAGAATTTTTTCTTCAATTTTTTTTTCTTTTTTCAATGCAAAAAGTGTTTTTGTCCGCTTTTAAAAAATTTGGCGGTTGAAATGTTTTAACGAAAGAAATGAAACTATTAAAACTTTAGTTTTGAAATATACCACTCCCGTTGTAAAAAGTTACATTGGATAAAGTCAGTGTCGTTTAACAAAAATTTGCTGAAAAATGTCAGTGTTTTACAAAAAATATTTTACAAACAGTAATCAACTATTCTCACAAATATCATAACGATATTACCTATCTCTATCTCTTATTTCATCAATAATTTTTGTGACAAAGATTTTGTGAAATTTGTGGAACAAAATATTGCATTTTGCTGATAAAAGTTGTAGACGTAAAAGTGTTGATTATTTTTTATCCTATCCCTGCTGTTGGTGAAACAATAAATATCGTAATTTTACCTTGATGGAAAATCGGTACCATTGCATATTTTTGCATGTTCTCTCTTGAATATGATTAATTAAGAACATTTGACAACCCCCAAACACTACTTGCTCCATAATATATCGTTTTCAAATTTTGAAGGGGTGGTTATGATTTTATGGCAGGGAATTTTTAAACTTTTGTGCAAATTTTTAAAACCTTGTGATTTTTTGGCCTTGTTTCCTGGATTTATAGGTTATCGAATATACTGAATCCGAAACTGAAGCATTTGTAACATTTTTGTCTTTAAAATTGCAGAATATACAAATTAGGAGTTCGGGTTCATGTTGTGGATTACTGTATTACAAAAACTTTAAGTTTCAGGTAAAGTCACAGTTTGAGGATTTAGCAGTCCGATAATTCTTAGGACATTAAGAATAGAATGCTTTTCACCTCCTTAAAAGATTGACTTAAATTTTTGTCTCATTATGTATATTCAAATCAAAAAGCAATTTTCGAGCTAATGATTGAACGCATTGGCCTCGTTGTCATCGAGGTCGGGCAAGATCGTGAAAATTTTTGTTCCAATTTTTAAAAACAATGTCAATTGAGATGGATAAAAAAATTTATTAGAAATTGAATATTCAAAAACAGCTCTAAAATATTTACCAAAATGAAAAAGAACTTTTTTAAAAATGAAATGTTTCTTTCTTGCGAAAAAAATATTGCGAAAGAAGGCGGTCTTCAAAAAATGGATTTTTCATAACAGATCAAAAATAGTCAAAAAATATTTTTGATGCACTCTCTATGTTTCTATGTCATTTCGGCAACGAAGAAATCTAAACCAAAAGAATTTTGTCTACAAAAGTTTTTTCTTCTTCAATTCAAAAAAGGGTTTTGTCAGCTTTTAAAAAATTTAGCGACTGGAATGTTTTGACGAAAGAAATGAAATTGGGAAAACGTTTTTTTGAGGCTTTTTCTTATTCTTCTTATTCATTAAAACTTTTTTAGCAAGAAAATAAGAAAAACAGAAGTTTTTCTTATTTTCTTGCTTAAAAGTTTTTCTGTATTTAATTTTCTTTTGTTGATAAAAAATGAGTCAAAATTTTAGTCGCTTTGATCGATTGGGATTACCAAATTTTTATATACTATGGCTACCATCTTACAAAACAATTCTTTTTTGGATAACCTCATTTTTTTTAAGCAGGTAAAATAAAAGTTTCAAAATTTCGTCAGTTATCTCTCACTTACTTATCAATAATATCGGTTTCTGTTTAAATAAGTAAATCAACTTTTTCATTAAAAATAGATTGATGAGATTAATTTTGCATAAATTTGATAATTTCTGAATCGCAAATGTTTGTTCAAAATTGGCCAAAATGGATCTGACTTTGGCTTCATTTTCCAACGACCATTATCAAATTTTTGTTCTTCACTTTTTTTATTGGGCAATGGTCCTTGAGTTGCAATACAAAGTTTCTTTACCAGTTAATATAGATTTTAAAATTCATTAGAAATAAAATATTCAAAAACAGCTGCAAATTATTTTTTATAAAAATTTTTTCATAAATAAAATGTTGTTCTCCGATTAAAAAATGTTGCTTAAGAAGGATTATTATTGTTTGTGTCTTTGAATTAGTGAAAAAAATGTTGCGAAAGAAGGCGGTCTTCTAAAATGGACTTTTTTCATGACAGTTCAAAAATTTGTAATGCTTTTTCTGCAATGAACAAATCTAAAACTATTGGCTTTTAAAAAAATTAGCAGCTTACAGAGGTCTGACGAAAAAATTGAAACTGTGAAATCTTATTTTTGCAACATAATACTCTAGTTGAAAAAAGTGATATTGAATAAATTATTTTTGAAAAAAACCGGGTTTTGATTATGGTTGCATGTTGTGATCTGAAAATTCTTTCATTATAATTGCTAGTATAATTTTTATGTGGAAATAAAATTTTGAAAGAAATAAATAATTATCAAAATGCGACTTGTTTCTTCGGGCAATAAAGCTTTTTTACTAAGTGTGTGATGTACTGTATTTTCCCCAACTTTTTTTTTAAAAATTTATAGTTTTTTTGGGAAAAACTTATTTAAATTTCTATTTTTGTTTGATTTAGAATTAAAAATTCTAAATGCGGAACAGTAAATAATTAAAAAATGAATTTCGTTTTCAGAACAAATAAGATCAATTTTTTTTTCGAGTTTCTTTTTTATATTATGTTCAAAAAGTAGAAAAATAGTAAAAACTTTTATTTTTTCGATATCTTTCAGCTTTGACAACTTTATTGCAAAATTTAAAAAAGGAGCAAAAAAAAATCAACATCAATATGTTTCGCCTCTTTTTTTACTTTAAAGGGGGAGATCCATCGTGAATAAACTTTTTCTACAAAAATCAGGGACTCATTGGAGCTTGTTTTTTTATTCATTTTTTTCAATCTGCAGTGAAAAAAACAAGCTCTAAAGAAGGTGTTTTCGCGTCGAGAAATGCAATTAAAATCGCGAGTAAAAAGTTTATACCAGGTGGGTCTCGTCTTTTAACATTTTTGCGATCCCATCAAATTAATATTTTTGATAACAGACAAGTGTACTTCAACAATGAACCATTCTAAAATTGCGAGTTACATAATGAACATAATCGTGGAAAAATATTATAATAATAATGGTAGCTTAAACTTTTTTTTTTGCGAAATTACACTTTTTGCTGAAATAAATAATATTGAATGAGATTATTTTTTGCAAAAAATATATTTAATTTCTTTCGATAATCACTGAAAATAAAACAAGGACTTTCGTGCATCGGACTTTCCGAAAATGTTCTAAATTAGGACTTTAAAGTACTGTTTTTCCGGACAATAGGCAAAACAGTACTTTTGTGGGACGATAACCGGACTTTAAAGTACAAAAGCCTTGCCGGACTTTTTCGGAAAATAGAAAAAGGATTTGAATGTCCATTTTTTGGACACAAATATCTACAGTATTCTGTATGTTTGTGTCCTGTGTTCGGCACTTTATTTTTTGTGAAGAGAGAGATTGTCTCTTGTGTTCTCTAACTTCTCCGAGACTTTGTCATGGCTCTCCAACGCAAAGTTTATTTATATCTGAACCGGTTTCTTACCCATCAAGCTTTTTTTCCCATTCCTTTTTAAAGGTATACCAATTGAGGTATAATGAAATGGAGGAATACAAGGCTGCACTGTAATGGTGCACACCCCGGTGCAGGTGCCACCGTCGGTGCAAACCTTGGGCCACTCTTTTTGGGCGGTTTCAAATAAATTTTGGTACAATTATGGGGTACCCCGTATTATGTACGATAACAGATGGAATTTTTTTTTAAGTCCCGAAAATTAAGTCTAAAAAGGGATCGAAATCGTCCTTTCATCGTTACTATAACGTCCTGATAAAAGACGTTTTCGTCCATGTATCGTAACTTTAAAGTCCTGTTTTCCGTCCCTTTAATGTCCAGATATTTTTCGGACATTAAAGTCCGAGAAACCGCTTGGTGCACCGACAACCGGGGGCATCGGTACTTTAAAGTCCGGATTTAGAACTTTAAAGTACCATGTTTTTTTTCAGTGATAAATTTAACATTATTCCTATTTTTGCGATATATAAAGCTTTCGAATTTTTGATTTTTGTTTTGTTAATAAAAAAAATAAATTTGGAATTGATTAATTCAGATGAAAATCAGATTTCTTCGTCAGCAACGTCATGGCACTGTACAAACATTAATAACACCATCAAGTAATTTTCTTATCACAAATTTTTAAAAATACTGCTAACCAGGATATTTAACAATGCAAACAGTTAAAAAAAATTTAAATATAATGCATTTTTCAAAAATATCAGTTTCACTGAATTTGGTAGGTGCATAAGTTTCATTTCCTTTAATTTCATTGATATCCCATCCTAATTCTTTTTAAATGATTATTACGTAAAGTTCTTTGCAATTTATCTAAAAAACCTACCGAAACGTTCCATTCGATTTATCTTTTTTTGCTTTAATGTCGAATACAGAGAAAATTCTTGGATCAATTATTGCAGCTTGATTAAAACATTCCATTCCTTCCTAACGTTTTCATCATTTGAGAATTAAATATTCAAAAATCAATGTATCATATAATATTTGCTAAAAAAATTGATTGAGTTCAAAACAGATAAAAAATGAAAAAAATATTTTTACTGCACGTTTCTGCGCTGTAATATTTTTGCCTGAAAAGAGCAAACAAACAAAATTTTTAATTTTAAGTTAAAAGTTTTAACAGTGTTTTCTGTTCCGATGCAAAAAACTAGTTTCATTTTTTATCGTTTTACTTCCAAAAATGTTGGTGGATGACGAAATTAGTTTTTTTATAAAAATGATTCTGCAATATTTTGAATGTCTTTTTTAACATCAACGTTTGGTTTAATTTAAAGCTATCGGTCCATTAAAACTTTTAATCTTTGCCAAATAAATTAAGCAAAAAAGCGAAAGTGTTCCAAATAAGTTCTTAAAAATCTTTTGATTAACAAATCTAAAGGCTTTAGCTTTAGACTAAAGCTCAAGCATTCTTAAAACATCGGTTTACTTTCTACCACTTTAAAAAAAATTAAAAATGAAATTCAAGAACAAATTGTCCGTTGATTCTTTAGGACATTTCAGATACAATGCTTTTCACCGCTTTAAATGATTGACTTAAATTTTCTGTCTCATTATGTATACTATTCAATCAAATCAAAAAGCAATTTTTAAGCCAATGATTGAACGCATTGGGCGCGTTGTCATCAATGTTGGGCAAGACCATGAAAATTTTTGGAACGTGATTGAGTCAAATTTGGGAAATTTCTTGAGTAATTACTTTTAAAAATGTATCCAATGGTGAATGCAAAAAACACACAGTTAATAATGCACCTGCAAAGACACCCGTTCTTCCAATTCTTAAAAACAATGTCAATTGAGATGGATAAAAAATTTTATTAGAAATTGAATATTCAAAAACAGCTCTAAAATATTTACCAAAATGAAAAAGAACTTTTTTAAAAATGAAATGTTTCTTTCTTGCGAAAAAAATATTGCGAAAGAAGGCGGTTTCAAAAAATGGATTTTTCATAACAGATCAAAAATAGTCAAAAAATATTTTTGATGCACTCTCTATGTTTCTATGTCATTTCGGCAACGAAGAAATCTAAACAAAAAGAATTTTGTCTACAAAAGTTTTTTCTTCTTCAATTCAAAAAAGTGTTTTGTCAGCTTTTAAAAAATTTAGCGACTGGAATGTTTTGACGAAAGAAATGAAATTGGGAAAACGCTTTTTTGGGATTTTTTCTGATTTTTCTTTTTCATTCAATGTTTGAATATTTGATTTTGCTTTCGTTTTTTAAAAATGCATTAAAAATTCGAGATTACCAAATCATAATTTAGCATCACTACGCACTAAAAAGCACATCTTCTGGCTCATTAAAAAAAAGAACCCGGTCACCAACAATAAACAATCAACAACGTTAAATATTGGTAAGAAGATTTCTAGATATTTTTTTAGATTTTCTTACTTGTTATCAAAGCATTCCATCAAACTTAGAATATTTTTCTTTATTTCTTTGGAGACCTTTAAAAACAAAACTTCGGTATTAATTTTAGAATGCTTTATTACAAAATATTCAAAATAACATTTTAAAAATGAAAAAAATTCATGGGCAAATATAATTTCTGTTTAATTTTTGACAAAAAACCAACAGCTTTCTTCTGTTAGTGAGAAACAGTTTCAAGTCCAATTTTCTTTATATTTTTATGTTTTTGAAAGTAGAATAAAAATAAATTTTTTTTACTTTAAAGGAGGAGATCCATCGTGAATAAACTTTTTCTACAAAAATCAGGGACTCATTGGAGCTTGTTTTTTTATTCATTTTTTTCAAGCTGCAGTGAAAAAAAAAACAAGCTCCAATGAAGGTGCTTTCGCGTCGAGAAATGCAATTAAAATCGCGAGTAAAAAGTTTATTCACGATGGGTCTCGTCCTTTAAACATCAAAAGAAAAAAACATTTTTCAAATTCTGACAAATAAAAAAGAGTATTTTAGCGATTTCAACAGATTTTTTTTGCTCAGTTGTGAGTAACAATTTTTTATGGTTTTTTCTGAATTTTTTGTTCTTTTGTCATGCATGGCTTTCGAAGCCAGCATTTCTCTCTTTCAAACACATGCTCCGCCCTTCGTCAAACTCCTTCTCCGTCGTCGAAGTGCCGCAGCAACTTCTCTTTCATCCTCAGTCTTGCTCAAGCCTTGCTTCCTGAGGCGGCTGCGAAGCAGTCGTCCTCTTCCTTTCCTTCTCTTTATATTAGCAATGTTTATGATGTAAATGATTAATAAATAAATATATGGGAACTAATTTGTCACACTCATTTGGAACCGGGTAATATCACAATACAATCACCGATGCCGTACATGGCCAGGTACGAGCATTGCACTTTTAAGTTAAATAAAATGAATAATAATTAAAATTTGTATAGCCAAAAGCAATGCGAAATTGCGAGTAAAAAGTTTATACCAGGTGGGTCTCGTCTTTTAACATTTTTGCGATCCCATCAAATTAATATTTTTGATAACAGACAAGTGTACTTCAACAATGAACCATTCTAAAATTGCGAGTTACATAATGAACATAATCGTGGAAAAATATTATCTTTGAAAATATTGTTCAAAGAAATTGGAGAAAACAGAGCAAACACTTTTTTTTTGACAACCAAAAAAAACTAGAAAACGTGAATAATCTTTTGAAACCAAAATATTTTAAACAACTAAAAGAAAAAAATATGAAATATTTTAGCTTCGACAAAAGTACATTATCCTAACTGCATTGAATGATACAAAAAAAACTGTTATTACCGATGCTCGTAAATTATTTCAAATGAATTTAATAAGAATTACATAAATCTATCCATGTATTAAATCTTACATAAGTATTTTTAAGGTGCTTTTTTGTTTTAAAATGTGCTTCATTAAATGTTAAAAATATAGTTTCAAAATAAACAAAAGAACGAAACCCCTTATAAAATATAATTTATTTCATTTTCTTCAAAAACAAAAAACATAAAAGAAAACATCATTTTTGTCTGGTCTGTTTAAATGTACAAGTCCTATCTGTTTTTTTTTGAAAGTAGACTAAAATTGAAAGTCTTTTTCTTGTCCTTCGATTTTTGTGAGCAAAAAAAACATTTCACAAATTGTGACAAACTAAAACAGTCTCTCCGGGAATTTAAACAGAATTTCTTTTGCTCAGTTGTGAACATCAGTTTTTTGTGTCTTTTTTGAATTTTTTGTTAATTTACCTTGAATAAAAGTAAACTATTTTGGTTTGACCAAACAACAACTTTGATGAAAATCTACAAAAGTTATTTTATTCCTGCAATTAAAAGCGGCAATGGACCAGTTGTTATTCACTGTTCCGCAGGGTGTCTTTACCTGCCCCCAATTTTTTTTAGGTAAAGACACCTTTTAAAAACAAAATATTAAAAGAACGGGCGTCTTAGTCGGTGCAATTCTATGTCTTGATCTTTTTTTGAATTCTCAATTGGTTTCTGTTGCAAGGGTAATTGCTTAAAAATTTCTCAATTTGATTAACATTTCCCAAATTTTCAGGCTGTTACACAACTTTGACAACAACGAGGACAATCTGTTCAATCACTGGGCCAATATGCATTTATGCATCTTCTCTTGTTTGATTTGATTGAATATGCAACTGGAAAAAATCTTAGATCTTAGATTTTTTCCAGTTGCACATATGTATCAAAAAAAAGTATACAAAATTTCTTCATCATATTATAGCACCTCTTTTTTTTAAAACATTTTCTTTGCTTCTCTGGCGTCAAATTGCTTAAAATATTTTTTCAAAGGTCGACAAACGGGGTAAAAAAAGTCGAAGTTGGTGGTAAGAAGTGGCAAAACGGTCGGCGTTTTGCTTACGGGGTAAAATACCATTTGATTAACATCTTTCTGCTATTTTACCCCGCTGTTACCACATTCGCTCACTTTTTGCTGCATCGGGAAAGAAATTTTTTTAAATTCATGTCGTCCGTCATGCGCTGATAGAGAATGCATTCGTTTGCATAATTTTAAAAAATCTTGCGTTTTTTTACGCATAACCATGAATACAGTGCTCCACAAAACTATAGACTCTTTTTTGCGTTTTTCCAAAAAACTTCGTAAAAATGAGATTTTTGAAATTCTGATTTGAGGTGCGTGTTTAAGATTGAGCCATAAAACTTTGTGGACACGTTAAGTATGATAAGAGCTACAAAATGGCATATTTGGCATCTTATAAAACTTACTGTTAGCCATTTTATAGACACATGAAAATCGCCAAAAACGGCAAAAATGGCATTTTCAATACGGTGGCAAATCGGTGCCAATTAATATTTTTTGAAACTTTCTTCGCGAATTAGCTTAAAAAAGCATACTCAACAACCCCTGATAGTTGGTTTTTTTAAAACTTATCGAATGCAAATTTTTCAAGGGTGAGTCTATAGTTTTGTGGAAGTCAATTTTGGCATTTTGTGGAAAATTTCGACAGGATTCAACGGTTTGACATTATTTTCCGTATATATAGGTTTTGGAACATGCTGAATCCGAATCTGAAACAATTAAGTTGATTCCGCCTTCTGATTCTGCGGATTTATGCAATTATAGGGTGAGTCTATAGTTTTGTGGAGCACTGTATTTAAATGTTATAACATTGCCAAAGGAGATGAAATTAAACTAAAATGGGTATATCACAAACACTGAAATTTTTTCACCTAATTTTTTGAGTTATTTTTATGTCATTGCCTTTAAATTGTTTTTTTTCACTTGATAATCGGAAATAAAAGGAAGCATCCAAAAATTCAAAGAACAGAATAGAAAAAGATCGAAGATAATTTTTGCGAGGAAGAATGTCGAAATTAAACTAATACAGCACGTCATGTTTTTTTTAAACTTCCGCGTGTAGAAATTGCTAGAAAAAATAGCAATCAATCGCTACGAGACCAAAAAGCGTTCAAATTTTCGAAATGTTTTTGTGATTAATATATCTAAAAAAATGATTTTTAATGTTATTACTGTATCATATCATCATTTATAGGTAATATGGAATATAATAGTACTAAATATGACATATAAAACTTGTCAGTGTGGAGTATAATCATGAGTTTAACAAAATCTGTGTTTCATGAACACGTTTTCTGTATCAATTTTGGTAGTGTCGTATTCCATATGAATTTTAGATAATGACAAGATAAAAAAATAACGTTAAAAATTATTTTTTAGATTTTTAAATATGAAAAGGTGGCAAAAATTTGAACGCTTTTTGGTCTCGTAGCGATTGATTGCTATTTTTTCTAGCAATTTCTACACGCGGCAGTTTAAAAAAAACATGACGTGACAGCTGAACGCATTTTTAGTTGGTTTTTTTGCAGCTGGAGTGAACAAAAAAACAAACTCCAAAAAATTCAAAAAAAGAACAAAAAAAACAACTGAGTTCTATGGCGCAGTCCATTTTTTATTAAATTTAGCAGAAAAATTTTTATAGCCCTGTATTTTGGATCGGATCGACGGATTGAAAACGGATTGAAAAATTCGACGGATCGGGTCACGGATCGGATTGGCGGATCGGATTAACGAATTGATCCGTCGGATCAATAATAAAAAAGAGGTAAAGTTTAACCGAAAACGTTTTTACCGAAATTAAACAATAGTACTTAGTATTTTTATGAGATCTCAATTAATTTAATCACATTTTCAATGTTTGAAAATAAAACAAAAAAAAGAAACGTCGGATCGGATCCCCTTACAATAGTCGTAACACAATTGCAATTGTCTTCACTTTTTATTTTTATTTCAATAATCTTTTTTAATTAAGGGAAACTGCCTTTTCTTTTTTAGGGATGTTTTTCCAAATTTTCATTTTTTAAAATGTGTTACCCCATGTTTTTATGATTTTAACGGAGATTCATATTCAAAATCATTCGTGTTCATTAAAATATGCACAAAATACTTAAACTACCCTTTCAAAGTAAGAGAAAATAAAAAATTAATAAATTATTAATGCATATTCTGATTTGGAAGTTTGTAGAACAAATATAATTTATGATACTATACTATCAATCTTTTTTTAAAAATAGTAAGGTATTTATATTATTCCACTGTTCATAAAATATTCAAAATAAAATTTAAACAATATGGTAAAAATTATTTTTGATTCATTTTCGACAAAAAGACATATTTTTGTGTTGTCTGAGCGAATGTGCTTTTTTGATTTTTGTTATGCTTTAATGCTTTCAAAAGTAGTTTAAGAAATTTTAAAACGTTCCCTGTCGGCATAGAGACATAAAAAAACATCTCACAATTTTTTTTATTTTTACAAAATCTGCTTAGAGAAAAACACAGCCGAAAAATTTTAAAACGTTCCCTGTCTTGACTTTTTTAAGCAAAGCTTCAAACAGAACAACGCAGTAAAAGAAGACGACCAAAATAATTACTTTTTGTCAACAAGGAATTTATGAACAAAAAATTACAAACTTTTGATAATGAAGGCGTCCGTTCGAAAATAATAAAAATCTTCTCTTTTTTATCTTCTCAGAGTTTATTTATCTGACATGTTGAAATTTTAAAAGGAAATCATATTTCTTCCGATGATGGAAAGTTCAAGTTTTATTATTATTATTTTATGAAAAAATTAAAACAATTTCTATCTTTCTAGTGAAAATTATCTATGATATAAACATGCATTAAATTTATCTTTTTCTGTTTTTTTTATCAAAAACCCTAAACATTCTTGGAATTGTTATTGCAAATTTTTCTGTAATAATTAATGTATTCCATTCTTTGCCAATCTCCAGCCTTTGTTTCATCTATTTTTGCAGCTTAATTAAAACATTTCATTCTTTCCCAACATCATCAGACTTCTTGGCCAACGTTTGAAAATTAAATATTCAAAAAACGGTGTAAAAATTTGATAAAAAATAGATTTTGTTTGAAAATGAAACGTTTTTCTCCGAAGGAAAAAATGCTGCAAAAGAAGGATTTTTTTGAAAACAGATAAAAAATGAACAAAATATTTGTACTGCACGTTTATCTGCGTTGTAATATTTTTGTCTGAACAAACAAACTAAATTTTTGTTTCAACAATTTTTTTCTTCTTCAATGAAAAGAACTTTTTTTTGCTGTATTTTCTCGTGTCATTTCCAAAAATGATCATGAAATAAAGTTTTTTGGAAAATGCTTCTGCAATATTTTCAGTGTATTTTAAACGTTCACTTTATTTAATAAGTTCAAATAAAAAATTTATGAAAAGCTCGTGTTTAAATAATTTTTTTTTCTTCTTTTTAAATCTTTTATCACTTATAACTTGTTTCACAAAAAGTTTTATTTATAAAAACTTACACTGAATTATTACAATTACAGATATGGATATTTCCAGCTCAAAAAAACTTATAGAAAATCACTTAAAGACATTACTTATTTCTGAAAACAAATATAACTATTACAAATATTAATATGAAGCTAACAAATTATTTTCAATCAACAAAAACATTGTTTATTTCACTTACTCTAATTTTTTTGGAAAAATCTATTAAATTTTTAAACATCTTTGGATTAAATTCTGTAACTTTTAACATTAATAATGTTTTTGTAAGACATTGGTTTAACAAGTCTTCAAATCAAAGAATGCAAACCTTGATATGCAATCATTCAATTAAAAATTAGAGTGTTAACTTATCCTTAAAAATACTGAACTTTGTTCTTGTAGTACCGTTTTCCAAAATGTTAAAATCGTTTGCCAGAAATTGAAAAAAGTTGTAGGCAATGGACCCTTGGTCGTTTGCCTACAACCTTTTTTTCGACCCTCGAAAATCGGCATAAAATGCTTTGGTTGTACAGTTTTGTGATGTAATACTTTTTCAGACTGAAAGGAAGAAATCCAAACAAAAGGTTTTTTTAAACATTTTTTTCAATGCACAAAAAGTGTTTTCGTCGGGTTTTTTAAATAATAATAGTAGCTTAAACTTCATAATGAAATTTTTTTTTGCGAAATTACATTTTTGCTGAAATAAATAATATTGAATGAGATTATTTTTTGCAAAAAATATCGGTTTTATATTTAATTTTTTTCGATAATAAATTTAACATTATTCCTATTTTTGCGATATATAAAGCTTTCGAATTTTTGATTTTTGTTTTGTTAATAAAAAAAATAAATTTGAAATTGATTAATTCAGATGAAAATCAGATTTCTTCGTCAGCAACGTCATGGCACTGTACAAACATTAATAATACCATCAAGTAATTTTCTTATCACAAATTTTTAAAAATACTGCTAACCAGGATATTTAACAATGCAAACAGTTAAAAAAAATTTAAATATAATGCATTTTTCAAAAATATCAGTTTCACTGAATTTGGTAGGTGCATAAGTTTCATTTCCTTTAATTTCATTGATATCCCATCCTAATTCTTTTTAAATGATTATTACGTAAAGTTCTTTGCAATTTATCTAAAAAACCTACCGAAACGTTCCATTCGATTTATCTTTTTTTGCTTTAATGTCGAATACAGAGAAAATTCTTGGATCAATTATTGCAGCTTGATTAAAACATTCCATTCCTTCCTAACGTTTTCATTATTTGAGAATTAAATATTCAAAAATCAGTGTACAATATTTGCTGAAAAATAGATTTAGTTCGAAACAGTTAAAAAATGAAAAAAATACTTTTACTGCACGTTTCTGCGCTGTAATATTTTTGCCTGAAAAGAGCAAACAAACAAAATTTTTAATTTTAAGTTAAAAGTTTTAACAGTGTTTTCTTTTCCGATGCAAAAAACTAGTTTCATTTTTTATCGTTTTACTTCCAAAAATGTTGGTGGATGACGAAATTAGTTTTTTTATAAAAATGATTCTGCAATATTTTGAATGTCTTTTTTAACATCAACGTTTGGTTTAATTTAAAGCTATCGGTCCATTAAAACTTTTAATCTTTGCCAAATAAATTAAGCAAAAAAGCGAAAGTGTTCCAAATAAGTTCTTAAAAATCTTTTGATTAACAAATCTAAAGGCTTTAGCTTTAGACTAAAGCTCAAGCATTCTTAAAACATCGGTTTACTTTCTACCACTTTAAAAAAAATTAAAAATGAAATTCAAGAACAAATTGTCCGTTAATTCTTTAGGACATTTCAGATACAATGCTTTTCACCGCTTTAAATGATTGACTTAAATTTTGTGTCTCATTATGTATACTATTCAATCAAATCAAAAAACAATTTTTGAGCTAATGATTGAACGCATTGGGCGCGTTGTCATCAATGTTGGGCAAGACCATGAAAATTTTTGGAACGTGATTGAGTCAAATTTGGGAAATTTCTTGAGTAATTACTTTTAAAAATGTATCCAATGGTGAATGCAAAAAACACACAGTTAATAATGCACCTGCAAAGACACCCGTTCTTCCAATTCTTAAAAACAATGTCAATTGAGATGGATAAAAAATTTTATTAGAAATTGAATATTCAAAAACAGCTCTAAAATATTTACCAAAATGAAAAAGAACTTTTTTAAAAATGAAATGTTTCTTTCTTGTGAAAAAAATGTTGCGAAAGAAGGCGGTTTCAAAAAATGGATTTTTCATAACAGATCAAAAATAGTCAAAAAATATTTTTGATGCACTCTCTATGTTTCTATGTCATTTCGGCAACGAAGAAATCTAAACAAAAAGAATTTTGTCTACAAAAGTTTTTTCTTCTTCAATTCAAAAAAGTGTTTTGTCAGCTTTTAAAAAATTTAGCGACTGGAATGTTTTGACGAAAGAAATGAAATTGGGAAAACGCTTTTTTGGGATTTTTTCTGATTTTTCTTTTTCATTCAATGTTTGAATATTTGATTTTGCTTTCGTTTTTTAAAAATGCATTAAAAATTCGAGATTACCAAATCATAATTTAGCATCACTACGCACTAAAAAGCACATCTTCTGGCTCATTAAAAAAAAGAACCCGGTCACCAACAATAAACAATCAACAACGTTAAATATTGGTAAGAAGATTTCTAGATATTTTTTTAGATTTTCTTACTTGTTATCAAAGCATTCCATCAAACTTAGAATATTTTTCTTTATTTCTTTGGAGACCTTTAAAAACAAAACTTCGGTATTAATTTTAGAATGCTTTATTACAAAATATTCAAAATAACATTTTAAAAATGAAAAAAATTCATGGGCAAATATAATTTCTGTTTAATTTTTGACAAAAAACCAACAGCTTTCTTCTGTTAGTGAGAAACAGTTTCAAGTCCAATTTTCTTTATATTTTTATGTTTTTGAAAGTAGAATAAAAATAAATTTTTTTTACTTTAAAGGAGGAGATCCATCGTGAATAAACTTTTTCTACAAAAATCAGGGACTCATTGGAGCTTGTTTTTTTATTCATTTTTTTCAAGCTGCAGTGAAAAAAAAACAAGCTACAATGAAGGTGTTTTCGCGTCGAGAAATGCAATTAAAATCGCGAGTAAAAAGTTTATTCACGATGGGTCCCGTCCTTTAAACATTTTTGCGATCCCATCAAATTAATATTTTTGATAACAGACAAGTGTACTTTAACTATGAACCATTCTAAAATTGCGAGTTACATAATGAACGTGAACATAATCGTGGAAAAATATTATTTTTGAAAATATTGTTCAAAGAAATTGGAGAAAACAGAGCAAACACTTTTTTATGACAACCAAAAAAACTAGAAAACGTGAAAAATATTTTGAAATCAAAATATTTTAAACAACAAAAAGAAAAAAACATGAATTATTTTAGCTTCGACAAAAGTACAGTATCCTAACTGCATTGAATGATACAAAAAAAACTGTTATTACAGATGGTCGTTTTCATTATAATATTTCAAATGAATATCATAATCATTCCATAAATCTACCCATGTATTAAATCTTACATAAGTATTTTAAGGTGCTTTTTTATTTTAAAATGTGCTTCATAAAATGTTAAAAATATAGTTTCAAAATAAACAAAAGAACGAAACCCCTTATAAAATATAATTTATTTCATTTTCGTCAAAAACAAAAAACATAAAAGAAAACAGCTTTTTTGTCTGGTCTGTTTAAATGTACAAGTCCTATCTGTTTTTTTTGAAAGTAGACTAAAATTGAAAGTCTTTTTCTTGTCCTTCGATTTTTGTGAGCAAAAAAAACATTTCACAAATTGTGACAAACCAAAACAGTCTCTCCGGGAATTTAAACAGAATTTCTTTTGCTCAGTTGTGAACATCTGTTTTTTATGTCTTTTTTGAATTTTTTGTTAATTTACCTTGAATAAAAGTAAACTATTTTGGTTTGACAAAACAACAACTTTGATGAGAATGTCAAAAAATTACATTTTTCCAGTAATTAAAAAACTGGTGGACCAGTAGTTGTACATTGCTCCGCTATATAACTTTTACAAATATTCAGATGAAGCTAACAAATTCTTTCTCAATGATAGAAAACATTTTTTATTTCACATTCCATTTCATTTATATTTAGCTTGCTATTTTCTTTTTTTTTGGAAAAATCTATTAAATTGTTAAACATCTTAAGATTCAATTTTACAATTTTTAATTATCATTTACTTGATTTTTTTATGTTCTTGTAACACATTTTTTAAACAAAACTTCAATGCAAAACTACCGCGGTTGTCAAGTTTTCAAAAGCAAAATATGTCATTTAAAGTTGTTCCTTGTTTAGTTAAAAACTAATGCAATTATGAATCAGTTCTAGGCAGACTTTAACCTTAAAAAACGAAGATATTACAATTTTCCTTTTTATCTCACGGAAGAAATTTTTCAAAGACAGAACTTTGAACAATTATTTTGTGGCAAACGCATATAAAAAACAAATGGAAATAGATTTTTTTAACAATGGAAAATTTTTAATAAAATTTTAAGAACAAACTGTTCATTAATTCTTAAATTTAAAGTCCAATGCTTTTCACCTTCTTAAAAAGTCTGGTTTATATTTTATATCCATTATCGATGTTGGACTATAAATTTCAAATCCAAGTTCAGTAAAAGTTGATCTATGTTATAGTCTAAAATTCATTTAAAAAACTTATTTTTTTGTTTATCACTTTATTTAAAAACATTTTATTGTATTCTTTTTTTATGTATTCTTTTCTTATTATTATATTTCTTGTTTTACCCGCACTTAAAGTGAGCAATCGCTTTGAAGTGAATAAATAAATAAAAATAAATAAATTTTGTATTATTAAATTAAATCAAAAAGCAAATTTAGAGACAATAATTTAACACATTGACCTTTTTTGTCTTCTAGGTTGGGCAAAACCGTAGAAATATGGGAAACGCGGGTGCGTCAAATTGGGGAAATTTTTGAGCAATTACTTTTAAAAATGAAACCAATTTAAAATGCAGAAATAAATCCAGGGCACCGCTAAGCCTAATCCAGAGTTAATATTGAGCCAACCAGTACACCAGTTCTCCCTATGCTTAAAAATAACGTAAATTGAGACGAATTTATCAATTTATTAGCAGTTAAATATTCAAAAACAGCTGTAAAATATTTGCCAAAATGCGATAGAATTTTATTCAAAAATGAAATTTTTCTTTTTTGAGAAAAAAATGTTGCAAAAGAAAGCATTTTCAAAAAATGGACATTTTAAAACCAAAAAAATCTGAAAAAATATTTTTAGTTCAAGTTTGTTTCTGGTGTTTTACCACTTTTTTTGCAATGATGAAATCTAATCAAAAAGAATTCTGTTTCATAAAACTTTTTATTGTTTAAGGTTGACAAAACTATTTTCTCAATCGGATGAAGTTGGTCGTTGTTAGTGAATGTTGTTGAAATTGCGTTAGAATCAATGTCAAACACCGTATTCGTCAAGATCTTAACAGCAGTTAAAATAAAAGTTTCAAAATCTTATCGCAAACTTACTTATCAATAATTTAGTCGAGATATTTTCACAACAATTACGTATTTGAAGAACATTCTTTTTACGAGATTTGATTGATTTCATTTCATTCATTCATTCTTCAATATTCTTGTAACAAATTATGAAAAACTTTTATTGAATTTTTAAAACGTATAAAAATATTTCGAAGACTTTTGTGTTTCATTGGCTAAGATTAATTATAAAATCTTTAATACAGCTTCCTTGTAAAAATGAGACTTTCTACTATGAAATCACTACAAGTAACATTTATATTTATATACGGTCAAAGCCTCAAATGTTTTAGAATTAAATATTAAAAAAGGGCTAAAATATTTGATGAGAAAATGAATGGATTTTGTTCAAAAAAAATTTCTCTCAGACGAAAAATTTAGCAAAAAAAGGTTTTCTCAAAAATTGGATCTTTTCAAAACAGATCAAAAATCGGCAAATAATATTTTTATTGCATTTTTCTGTGTTGTAATAATATTTCAGACTGAAAGGGAAAAGTGTAAACAAACAGAATTTTGTCTTTAAAATTGTTTTCCTTTTTGATGAAAAAAGTGTTTTCGTCGACGCTTTTAAAAATTCGAGAGGCAGGAATGTTTTGACGAAACAAAATTATTTGGGGGAAAGCAGTTTTGCGATTTTACATTTAAAATGAAACATTTTGCAAAAAACATTAGTTTGTATAGCGAAAGAAGTTTTTTTTCTTGCTTTAAAGCCAGCCCGTTGACTCAGAAAAAATCCGCCAGCGCCCGCGGGCGGGCGCGAGCGCGGGCGATGCCCAACGCTGAAGTCTTTGTATATTTAATTTTTCACAAAATACTTAAACTACCCTTTCAAAGTAAGAGAAAATAAAAAATTAATAAATTATTAATGCATATTCTGATTTGGAAGTTTGTAGAACAAATATAATTTATGATACTATACTATCAATCTTTTTTTAAAAATAGTAAGGTATTTATATTATTCCACTGTTCATAAAATATTCAAAATAAAATTTAAACAATATGGTAAAAATTATTTTTGATTCATTTTCGACAAAAAGACATATTTTTGTGTTGTCTGAGCGAATGTGCTTTTTTGATTTTTGTTATGCTTTAATGCTTTCAAAAGTAGTTTAAGAAATTTTAAAACGTTCCCTGTCGGCATAGAGACATAAAAAAACATCTCACAATTTTTTTTATTTTTACAAAATCTGCTTAGAGAAAAACACAGCCGAAAAATTTTAAAACGTTCCCTGTCTTGACTTTTTTAAGCAAAGCTTCAAACAGAACAACGCAGTAAAAGAAGACGACCAAAATAATTACTTTTTGTCAACAAGGAATTTATGAACAAAAAATTACAAACTTTTGATAATGAAGGCGTCCGTTCGAAAATAATAAAAATCTTCTCTTTTTTATCTTCTCAGAGTTTATTTATCTGACATGTTGAAATTTTAAAAGGAAATCATATTTCTTCCGATGATGGAAAGTTCAAGTTTTATTATTATTATTTTATGAAAAAATTAAAACAATTTCTATCTTTCTAGTGAAAATTATCTATGATATAAACATGCATTAAATTTATCTTTTTCTGTTTTTTTTATCAAAAACCCTAAACATTCTTGGAATTGTTATTGCAAATTTTTCTGTAATAATTAATGTATTCCATTCTTTGCCAATCTCCAGCCTTTGTTTCATCTATTTTTGCAGCTTAATTAAAACATTTCATTCTTTCCCAACATCATCAGACTTCTTGGCCAACGTTTGAAAATTAAATATTCAAAAAACGGTGTAAAAATTTGATAAAAAATAGATTTTGTTTGAAAATGAAACGTTTTTCTCCGAAGGAAAAAATGCTGCAAAAGAAGGATTTTTTTGAAAACAGATAAAAAATGAACAAAATATTTGTACTGCACGTTTATCTGCGTTGTAATATTTTTGTCTGAACAAACAAACTAAATTTTTGTTTCAACAATTTTTTTCTTCTTCAATGAAAAGAACTTTTTTTTGCTGTATTTTCTCGTGTCATTTCCAAAAATGATCATGAAATAAAGTTTTTTGGAAAATGCTTCTGCAATATTTTCAGTGTATTTTAAACGTTCACTTTATTTAATAAGTTCAAATAAAAAATTTATGAAAAGCTCGTGTTTAAATAATTTTTTTTTCTTCTTTTTAAATCTTTTATCACTTATAACTTGTTTCACAAAAAGTTTTATTTATAAAAACTTACACTGAATTATTACAATTACAGATATGGATATTTCCAGCTCAAAAAAACTTATAGAAAATCACTTAAAGACATTACTTATTTCTGAAAACAAATATAACTATTACAAATATTAATATGAAGCTAACAAATTATTTTCAATCAACAAAAACATTGTTTATTTCACTTACTCTAATTTTTTTGGAAAAATCTATTAAATTTTTAAACATCTTTGGATTAAATTCTGTAACTTTTAACATTAATAATGTTTTTGTAAGACATTGGTTTAACAAGTCTTCAAATCAAAGAATGCAAACCTTGATATGCAATCATTCAATTAAAAATTAGAGTGTTAACTTATCCTTAAAAATACTGAACTTTGTTCTTGTAGTACCGTTTTCCAAAATGTTAAAATCGTTTGCCAGAAATTGAAAAAAGTTGTAGGCAATGGACCCTTGGTCGTTTGCCTACAACCTTTTTTTCGACCCTCGAAAATCGGCATAAAATGCTTTGGTTGTACAGTTTTGTGATGTAATACTTTTTCAGACTGAAAGGAAGAAATCCAAACAAAAGGTTTTTTTAAACATTTTTTTCAATGCACAAAAAGTGTTTTCGTCGGGTTTTTTAAATAATAATAGTAGCTTAAACTTCATAATGAAATTTTTTTTTGCGAAATTACATTTTTGCTGAAATAAATAATATTGAATGAGATTATTTTTTGCAAAAAATATCGGTTTTATATTTAATTTTTTTCGATAATAAATTTAACATTATTCCTATTTTTGCGATATATAAAGCTTTCGAATTTTTGATTTTTGTTTTGTTAATAAAAAAAATAAATTTGAAATTGATTAATTCAGATGAAAATCAGATTTCTTCGTCAGCAACGTCATGGCACTGTACAAACATTAATAATACCATCAAGTAATTTTCTTATCACAAATTTTTAAAAATACTGCTAACCAGGATATTTAACAATGCAAACAGTTAAAAAAAATTTAAATATAATGCATTTTTCAAAAATATCAGTTTCACTGAATTTGGTAGGTGCATAAGTTTCATTTCCTTTAATTTCATTGATATCCCATCCTAATTCTTTTTAAATGATTATTACGTAAAGTTCTTTGCAATTTATCTAAAAAACCTACCGAAACGTTCCATTCGATTTATCTTTTTTTGCTTTAATGTCGAATACAGAGAAAATTCTTGGATCAATTATTGCAGCTTGATTAAAACATTCCATTCCTTCCTAACGTTTTCATTATTTGAGAATTAAATATTCAAAAATCAGTGTACAATATTTGCTGAAAAATAGATTTAGTTCGAAACAGTTAAAAAATGAAAAAAATACTTTTACTGCACGTTTCTGCGCTGTAATATTTTTGCCTGAAAAGAGCAAACAAACAAAATTTTTAATTTTAAGTTAAAAGTTTTAACAGTGTTTTCTTTTCCGATGCAAAAAACTAGTTTCATTTTTTATCGTTTTACTTCCAAAAATGTTGGTGGATGACGAAATTAGTTTTTTTATAAAAATGATTCTGCAATATTTTGAATGTCTTTTTTAACATCAACGTTTGGTTTAATTTAAAGCTATCGGTCCATTAAAACTTTTAATCTTTGCCAAATAAATTAAGCAAAAAAGCGAAAGTGTTCCAAATAAGTTCTTAAAAATCTTTTGATTAACAAATCTAAAGGCTTTAGCTTTAGACTAAAGCTCAAGCATTCTTAAAACATCGGTTTACTTTCTACCACTTTAAAAAAAATTAAAAATGAAATTCAAGAACAAATTGTCCGTTAATTCTTTAGGACATTTCAGATACAATGCTTTTCACCGCTTTAAATGATTGACTTAAATTTTGTGTCTCATTATGTATACTATTCAATCAAATCAAAAAACAATTTTTGAGCTAATGATTGAACGCATTGGGCGCGTTGTCATCAATGTTGGGCAAGACCATGAAAATTTTTGGAACGTGATTGAGTCAAATTTGGGAAATTTCTTGAGTAATTACTTTTAAAAATGTATCCAATGGTGAATGCAAAAAACACACAGTTAATAATGCACCTGCAAAGACACCCGTTCTTCCAATTCTTAAAAACAATGTCAATTGAGATGGATAAAAAATTTTATTAGAAATTGAATATTCAAAAACAGCTCTAAAATATTTACCAAAATGAAAAAGAACTTTTTTAAAAATGAAATGTTTCTTTCTTGTGAAAAAAATGTTGCGAAAGAAGGCGGTTTCAAAAAATGGATTTTTCATAACAGATCAAAAATAGTCAAAAAATATTTTTGATGCACTCTCTATGTTTCTATGTCATTTCGGCAACGAAGAAATCTAAACAAAAAGAATTTTGTCTACAAAAGTTTTTTCTTCTTCAATTCAAAAAAGTGTTTTGTCAGCTTTTAAAAAATTTAGCGACTGGAATGTTTTGACGAAAGAAATGAAATTGGGAAAACGCTTTTTTGGGATTTTTTCTGATTTTTCTTTTTCATTCAATGTTTGAATATTTGATTTTGCTTTCGTTTTTTAAAAATGCATTAAAAATTCGAGATTACCAAATCATAATTTAGCATCACTACGCACTAAAAAGCACATCTTCTGGCTCATTAAAAAAAAGAACCCGGTCACCAACAATAAACAATCAACAACGTTAAATATTGGTAAGAAGATTTCTAGATATTTTTTTAGATTTTCTTACTTGTTATCAAAGCATTCCATCAAACTTAGAATATTTTTCTTTATTTCTTTGGAGACCTTTAAAAACAAAACTTCGGTATTAATTTTAGAATGCTTTATTACAAAATATTCAAAATAACATTTTAAAAATGAAAAAAATTCATGGGCAAATATAATTTCTGTTTAATTTTTGACAAAAAACCAACAGCTTTCTTCTGTTAGTGAGAAACAGTTTCAAGTCCAATTTTCTTTATATTTTTTTTTTTTTGAAAGTAGAATAAAAATAAATTTTATTTTTTACTTTAAAGGAGGAGATCCATCGTGAATAAACTTTTTCTACAAAAATCAGGGACTCATTGGAGCTTGTTTTTTTATTCATTTTTTTCAAGCTGCAGTGAAAAAAAAAACAAGCTCCAATGAAGGTGTTTTCGCGTCGTGAGATTGCAATCGAAATTGCGTGTAAAAAGCTTATACCAGGTGGGTCTCGTCTTTTAACATTTTTGCGGTCCCATCAAATTAATATTTTTGATAACAGACAAGTGTACTTCAACTATGAACCATTCTAAAATTGCGTGTTACATAATGAACATAATCGTGGAAAAATATTATCTTTGAAAATATTGTTCAAAGAAATTGGAGAAAACAGAGCAAACACTTTTTTTTGACACCCAAAAAAAACTAGAAAACGTGAATAATCTTTTGAAACCAAAATATTTTAAACAACTAAAAGAAAAAAATATGAAATATTTTAGCTTCGACAAAAGTACATTATCCTAACTGCATTGAATGATACAAAAAAAACTGTTATTACCGATGCTCGTAAATTATTTCAAATGAATTTAATAAGAATTACATAAATCTATCCATGTATTAAATCTTACATAAGTATTTTAAGGTGCTTTTTTATTTTAAAATGTGCTTCATTAAATGTTAAAAATATAGTTTCAAAATAAACAAAAAAACGAAACCCCTTATAAAATATAATTTATTTCATTTTCTTCAAAAACAAAAAACATAAAAGAAAACATCATTTTTGTCTGGTCTGTTTAAATGTACAAGTCCTATCTGTTTTTTTTTGAAAGTAGACTAAAATTGAAAGTCTTTTTCTTGTCCTTCGATTTTTGTGAGCAAAAAAAACATTTCACAAATTGTGACAAACTAAAACAGTCACTCCGGGAATTTAAACAAAATTTCTTTTGCCCAGTTATGAACATCTGTTTTTTATATCTTTTTTGAATTTTTTGTTAATTTACTATGAATAAAAGTAAACTATTTTGGTTTGACAAAACAACAACTTTGATGAGAATGTCAAAAAATTACATTTTTCCAGTAATTAAAAAACTGGTGGACCAGTAGTTGTACATTGCTCCGCTATATAACTTTTACAAATATTCAGATGAAGCTAACAAATTCTTTCTCAATGATAGAAAACATTTTTTATTTCACATTCCATTTCATTTATATTTAGCTTGCTATTTTCTTTTTTTTTGGAAAAATCTATTAAATTGTTAAACATCTTAAGATTCAATTTTACAATTTTTAATTATCATTTACTTGATTTTTTTATGTTCTTGTAACACATTTTTTAAACAAAACTTCAATGCAAAACTACCGCGGTTGTCAAGTTTTCAAAAGCAAAATATGTCATTTAAAGTTGTTCCTTGTTTAGTTAAAAACTAATGCAATTATGAATCAGTTCTAGGCAGACTTTAACCTTAAAAAACGAAGATATTACAATTTTCCTTTTTATCTCACGGAAGAAATTTTTCAAAGACAGAACTTTGAACAATTATTTTGTGGCAAACGCATATAAAAAACAAATGGAAATAGATTTTTTTAACAATGGAAAATTTTTAATAAAATTTTAAGAACAAACTGTTCATTAATTCTTAAAAAATTTAAAGTCCAATGCTTTTCACCTTCTTAAAAAGTCTGGTTTATATTTTATATCCATTTTGTATTATTCAATTAAATCAAAAAGCAATTTTAGAGACAATAATTTAACACATTGACCTCTTTGTCTTCAAGGTTGGGCAAAACCGTAGAAATATGGGAAACGCGGGTGAGTCAAATTGGGGAAATTTTTGAGCAATTACTTTTAAAAATGAAACCAATTTAAAATGCAGAAATAAATCCAGGGCACCGCTAAGCCCAATCCAGAGTTAATATTGAGCCAACAATTACACCAGTTCTCCCTATGCTTAAAAATAACGTAAAATTGAGATGAATTTACCAATTTATTAGTAATTAAATCTTCAGAACAGCTGTAAAATATTATCCAAAATGCGATAGAATTTTATTCAAAAATGAAATTTTTCTTTTTCGAGAAAAAAATGTTGCAAAAGAAAGCATTTTCAAAAAATAGACATTTTAAAACCAAAAAAATCTGAAAAAATATTTTTAGTTTATGTTTGTTTCTGGTGTTTTAATACTTTTTCTGCAATATTCTTATCCAAAAGAATTCTGTTTCATAAAACTTTTTATTGTTTAAGGTTGACAAAGCTATTTTCTCAATCGGATAAAGTTGGTCGTTGTTAGTGAATGTTGTTGAAATTGCGTTAGAATCAATGTCAAACATCGTGTTCGTCGAGATCTTAACAGCAGTTAAAATAAAAGTTCGAAATCTTATCGCTCACTTACTTATCAATAATTTCAGTTTCTGTTTAAATAAGTAAAACAACTTTTTCATTAAAAATAGATTGATGAGATTAATTTTGCATAAATTTGAAAATTTTCAAATCGCAATTGCTTATTCACAACAGGTGGCCAGTAATGATCTGATGTCGGCTTCATTTCCAAATGACTATCAGCAAATTTTTGTTCTTCACTTTTTGTAAAAGCCTTACAAATATTGAACTTTGATTTTGTAGTACCGTTTTCCAAAATGTTAAAATCGTTTGCCAGAAATTGAAAAAGGTTGTAGGCAATGGACCCTGAGTTGCAATACAAAGTTTCTTTGCCAGTTAATATAGACTTTAACATTCATTAAAAATTAAATATTCAAAAAAGCTGCAAATTATTTTTTAAAATGTGATAGAATTTTATTCAAACAGGAAATGTTTCTTTCTTGCTAAAAAAATGTTGCGAAAGAAGGCGGTCTCAAAAAATGGATCTTTTCATAACAGATCAATCATCGGGATGCACATTTCTGAGTTGTAATAATTTTTCTGCAATGAAAAATTAAAACAAACAGAATTTTTTCTTCAATTTTTTTTTCTTTTTTCAATGCAAAAAGTGTTTTTGTCGGCTTTTAAAAAATTTGGCGGCTGGAATTTTTTAACGAAAGAAATGAAATTATTAAAGCTTTAGTTTTGAAATATACCACTCTAGTTATAAAAAAAGGTATTGAATAAATTCAGTGTCGTTTAAAAAAAATTTACTGAAAAATGTCAGTGTTTTGCAAAAAGTATTTTGCAAACAATAATCAACTATTCTCACAAAATTCATAATTATATTACATATCTCTTATTTCATCAAAAATTTGTGTGACAAAGATTATCTGGAATTTGTGAAACAAAGTATTACATTTTGCTGATTAAAGTTGTAAAAGTAAAAGTGTTAATTGTTTTTTATTGTTTTCGTAACAAATTAAACAAATACAAATCATCATTTTATATTTATACAAAACATAGTTATACGAAAGAAAAAATTTTTTTGTTGATGGAAGACTTGATTCTTTGAAAAGTGGAAGAAGAAGATTTGAGATGAATACAGGGTGTCCCAAAAAAAATGGCGGTGGACCTGCTATACAAAAACGATAATGATTAAATATCTAACTATATGTGGACTGGTATGACCCTTGGAGGAGTAATTTATTACAGTAATCTCACCTCTTCACAACTTTCGCTTCGGGACCAACGGCGTTCACAAATTAAAAAATGACCGTTTTTTGGGTGTTTCGTAGGTACACTGCCCTAATTTTCTCAGAAGCGATTTTTAAAATCTGTTAATTGGATTTTTTAGACAACCGATGGAACTCGTCCGTAGGCTATATTTTGAGCCTATAACTCTTTTCTCCGAACTACACCGAACTTTTTTCTGAACCCCTGCGCAAAATTTTTCATTTTTGGCCAACTTTGACTTATTGGTGTAGTTGACAGAGAAGGAGTTTGGGGCTCATATTTGTTGCCAACAAACTTCAGCTTGTTTGTGGTCGATTCCACACCAAAATATTGAAATCTGGAAAAATGACTTCTTTAGCAGCCGTAATTTTCGTATGTTAGTAAGTATACGTAGTATACAACGAAATTTAATTCAATGCTAAATTATCCAAAATGGTCATAAACGCTTAAAATGTACTTTACAGTATTTTTCTGGACTATTTTTATTGATTTATAGCAAAAGACAACATTTTAAAACTTTTGTGTAAATATAGTTACTTGCAATTTATTAGTATAAAACTTCAAGCTGCCATTTTTCGGCATTTTGGAGTATCGAAAAAAAGTCATTTTTCCAGATTTCAATATTTTGGTGTGGAATCGACCACAAACAAGCTGAAGTTTGTTGGCAACAAATATGAGCCCCAAACTCCTTCTCTGTCAACTACACCAATAAGTCAAAGTTGACCAAAAATGAAAAATTTTGCGCAGGGGTTCAGAAAAAAGTTCGGTGTAGTTCGGAGAAAAGAGTTATAGGCTCAAAATAAAGCCTACGGACGAGTTCCATCGGTTGTCTAAAAAATCCAATTAACAGATTTTAAAAATCGCTTCTGAGAAAATTAGGGCAGTGTACCTACGAAACACCCAAAAAACGGTCATTTTTTAATTTGTGAACGCCGTTGGTCCCGAAGCGAAAGTTGTGAAGAGGTGAGATTACTGTAATAAATTACTCCTCCAAGGGTCATACCAGTCCACATATAGTTAGATATTTAATCATTATCGTTTTTGTATAGCAGGTCCACCGCCATTTTTTTTGGGACACCCTGTAACAGTGCCTTTTAACATGGTTTTTTTTAAACGTTTATCCTCAAAACAGCACTATCATAAAATATCAAATAGAAATGGAAGTATTCGTGTTTCAGCATCATTTTTTTACCTGCAAGTTGACTCCGAACATATGATAAAAACGAACTTTGAATAGATACGTGCATTGGCAATATGCGACTTTACGTTTTGCTTTAAAAACACATTTGCTGCTAACTTGTGCTCCTTTTTAACTTACACTAAATATTTTTTTGATTTTTATTAAAATCAAAAAAATATTCTGCATCTGATAGGCAGGATTTCGGATTGGTGTAAAGAAGGGCCCAAAAAAAGCGGTTGAAAAATTACTATATTTTTATTTTTTTTCTTTCTCTTTTATCTTTTTTTCAAAAAGGCAACTATTATTTTCTTTATCAATCATTAATCAGAAAAAATTTTCCATTTTTTGGTATCAAAACCATATTTTTTTTCGTCTTTGTAGAAGGCTTTGAAAATTTTCGTAAGAATTGACAAAGAAAGAAGAATTCTTTTAAGAATTCTTACAATTTGGTCATAAATTAATGATTTTAAACATAGCTTTGATAATAACTGACTCAAAAATATTTCTTGAAAAATAAAAATATCGTTTTTGTAGATTCTCAAAAATTCGATAATCAATAAAAAATATTTTTTAAGATTGGTGGTTTTGATAATGAATTAATCGATTTTTAAGTATTTACTTTTATTCAGTTCCTTTTTTTAGTTTAAACAGATAAATTATACTTTGAATAAATGTCAAAATCATCGATAAAATATTTAAAAGCCGCAAACATTTTGTCATTTTTGCAAAAAAAAACACGTTCATTGCTGGTGACCTTTTTAGAACGTTTTTCCTTCGATAAACATTATTTTGTGATGAATTTAAGCTGCTAAATTGAAATAAACACCGATGCAAATATAACATAAAAGTCAAAGCGAAAACTCTCCCTTCCAAACAGTGTTGTTGCGGAGTCGGAGTCAGAGTCACGGTCTCCGAACAAATCATAAAAAATAGTGTAAAAATCTAATATTTGATTACTTATTTATTTTAAAAATCTCTTTTTGACAGAATATACTCTCGAGTAGATTAAATATTGCTTTTAAACCAATTAAAACGAACAATAAATTAATATAAATTTTTGAAAATTTTAGAGTTGTCTTGTAATTTGTAAAGAAAATTTTTTGGCTTTAAAAAGGCTTTTAACCAAAAAGCTATTAAAACATTGAAAAAGTGGAAAAAAATGATGTTTTTATGTTTTTACGTTTTTACAACCTTTGAAATCTTTCAAGTCGGAATCACCAAAAATAAAAAAGCATAAAACTGTTTCCAAAACTCCAACATTCATTTAAAAATAATTTGTTTACTCGTTGGTTTCGGTTAAATTGCTTTTAGATAACGTCATTTTTAAATTTTACCATTTCTCCAATGGTAATAGCAATTTCGACAAATTTTCAAAGCTAATTGAGATATTTTCACAACAATTACGTATTTGAAGAACCTTCTTCTTACGAGAATTGATTGATTTCATTTCATTCATCCATTCTTCAATATTCTTGTAACAAATTATGAAAAACTTTTATTGAACTTTTAAAACACAAGAGTCTTTGAAATAAAAATATTTCGAAGACTCTTGTGTTTCACTGGCAAAGGTTAATTATAAAATCTTTAATACGGCTTCCTCGTAAAAATAAAACTTTGAAAACTCTACTATGAAATAACTAAAAGTAACATTTATATTTATATACGGTCAAAGCCACAAATGTTTTAGAATTAAATATTAAAAAAGGGCTAAAATATTTGATGAAAAAATGAATGGATTTTGTTCAAAATAAAATGTTTCTCTCCGACGAAAAAAATTTTGCAAAAGAAGGTTTTCTCAAAAATTGGATCTTTTCAAAACGGATCAAAAATCGGCAAAAAATATTTTTATTGCATTTTTCTGTGTTGTAATAATATTTCAGACTGAAAGGGAAAAGTCTAAACAAACAGAATTTTGTCTTCAAAATTGTTTTCCTTTTTGATGAAAAAAGTGTTTTCGTCTACGCTTTTAAAAATTTGAGAGGCAGGAATGTTTTGACGAAACAAAATTATTTGGGGGAAAGCAGTTTTGCGATTTTACATTTAAAATGAAACATTTTGCAAAAAACATTAGTTTGCGAAATAGCGATAGAAGTTTTTTTTCTTGCTTAAAAGTTTTTTTATATTTAATTTTTCTTCTGTTGATAAAAAATGAGTCAAAATTTTTTGTCGTTTTGATCAGTCGGGGATTACCAAATTTTTATATACTATGGCTACCGTCTTATAAACGATTCCTTTATTCCATTACACTTTTTTTAAATTGCTGAATATTTCGAAGATCCTTGTATTACGGTGGATAATGCCCCTTGAATGTAATTTGCATGGATAAAAAATCCTTCAGCAACAATAACTCTACCATAATCATTGCAAGTAACAGATTTTTGTCCGATCATTGACCCAAATGTTTTAGAATTAAATATTCAAAAAAGTGTTAAAACATTTGCTACAAAAATTGTAACGTTCAATGAAAAATTTTTCTCTTCGACAAAAAAAATGTGGTGAAAGAAGGCGGTCTCAAAAAATAGATCTTTTCAAAACAGATCAAAAATCGGCAAATAATATTTTTATTGCATTTTTCTGTGTTGTAATAATATTTCAGACTGAAAGGGAAAAGTCTAAATAAACAGATTTTTTAAACATTTTTTTCAATGAAAAAAGTGTTTTCGCCGGCTTTTTTAAAAGTTTAGCAGCCTAAACTTTATGATGAAAAATTCTTTTTGCGAAATTACATTTTAGCGGATATAAATAATACTGAATGAGTCATTTTTTGCAAAAAAATACCTGTTTTTGATAGCGAGAAAAACATTATTCTTATTTTTTGCGATTTGTAAAGTGTTTGAATTTTTGATTTTGGTGTATTTAATGAAAAAAAAATTTATCGTTATTAAAGCTTGTTTTTGAATATATAAAAAATTAAAGTAGTTTCTAAAGATAAAAAACGTAAACTAAGAAAATACTGTATTTTAGGTTACTGTGAATCCTGATAAATATAGTACCCAGATTAGTTCAAACAAGTTTAGTCTTTATGTTATCACTTTTTTGGGTAGTTTTTAAAAAACATGCTTAAAATAATGAAATTTTACCACTTTGCTCAAAATATTTAAGTTTAAAAATTTTTTGGTCCGGGCGCAAATAACGGGCGCATGAGCCCGCACCATCCCTAGTTTTATCTTATCAATTGGCCATTAAGCAACAGATTTTAAATACATTTCCCATTAACCATAAATAAATTTTCTTTAAAAATATTGATAAAGCAAAACAATAACAACACTTTGTTCTTGAAGTACCATTTACCAAAATGTTGCGTATGCATTGGAGACAGCTTAAGTAACAGATTATTGTACGATTATAACCCCAAATGTTTTTGAATAAAATATTCAAAAAAGGTGTGAAATTTCTCTGCTAACTTTTTGGCGCAAATGGATTTTGTTGAAAATGAGGTGTTTCTCCGCGACGAAATAAACAATTGCGAAGGATCGCGATCGTATGTTTCGAAAAAATGATCCTTTCTAAATAGACTAAAAATGGTCTCCCCCTGGGACCACCCCGCTGGGCCTCCTGAGCATTTTTTGGTATTAAATCAACACAAATGTGTCTTATGTTTTTCTTTAAAGTGTATCATATTTTCCCATTGATTACGCAAGTTCTAATACCACTTTTGAGTATATCGCTAAAAAATGATCGTTTACAGCTTAAAATTCGTGCGCCCGGCGGCGCCGCTGGGCAAAGTTGTTTTATGCTTGCGATTTTTTCAAAAATTTATCAAAATGATTGTACGTGGTAAAGTTGAAAAATAATGCTTCCACGAAAAAACTAAAAAGTTAAACAGTAAAAATATACGAACGATTGTTTTTGTCGACGGCGACCCGGCGGCGTTCAAACACTTGTCGAAAATAATTTTTGTACGTTTCAGCGTTGTAATACTTTTTTCTGCAAGGAACAAATTTAAACAAACAACATTTTTCAAAATTTTTTTTGTTTTTGATGAAAAAGAACGGAAAAAGTATTTTGCGTTATGGAATGGTAATTTGCGTTATGGTAGATTCGGGTATTTTGCGTTATAGTTCCGAACTTAGAAAAAAAATTTTTTTTTTAATTTGTTTCAATTTTTTGATATTTTCAATTTAAAATGCTTTATTACTTTTTAAATATTAGAAAAAATTTGTTTTTTATAGTATCCATGCGAATTGTTACAGTTTGTTTTCCTCATTTTTTATCATTCAACAATAATTTTTATTTGATTATATAAAACTTTGAATAGAACAATCGAGATTTATTTAATTGTCAAGAGAAATACTTCCCTATTAAAACGCATTCCACCAAAACTTTTTAAACGATCTGCACCGCCAAAAATTTTTATTTTACCTATGTTTTCGACCATGCTTAAGAAGCAGGAAAAAAATACTTTTAGGTCGAAATTTGGCAAAATGCCGTTTTTAGAGCATCTTGCTCGTATTGAATATGCTGAACTATCGAAGCTGATACGTAAGTATTTTAAAGCTGACCTTGATAAGCATTATGAGAAAGTGATGGGGAGAGCAATAGAGGAAAATCGTATAAAACGTGGTAGATCTGAAATGGTCCAAAAACAGAATCAGATGATACATCTTCAACGTACCGATGGTGTTATCACTGAGACTGTGGCTGAACTTATGGAAGAAATCGCCCGTTTCTACAATGATCTCTATTCTTCTGAAGCTGGAAATCCTGAACATGAACGTGATCCGAATATTGCTCTGGAAAGGATTACTGCAGAGGAACTGATTGCTGCTGCGCGAAGAATGAAAGGTAATACTGCACCTGGCGCTGACAATATACCATCTAAAGTTGTCAAATCAACTATTTCAACTTTTGCTGAAAGATTTGCTACTGCTCTAAATGGTATATTTGATGATGATGAAATTATGCCACATGAACTTTTCTTTTCGAAGACTATACTATTGTACAAGAAAGGAAATCGACTTGATATTGGGAATTACCGTCCTATCTCGTTGCTTCCAGTTCTTTACAAATTACTCACTCGTGTAATTACTAATCGTGTTACTGCTGCTGTGGAAACTGCTCATGCCTTACCACCTGAACAAGCTGGATTCCGAAGATGTTTCTCAACAGTAGATCATATTCACTCTCTCAATCAACTATTCGAGAAATGCCGAGAATATAAAATGCCTCTATATGCCGTATTCATTGACTTCAAGAAAGCCTTTGATTCTGTTGAACTTCAAGCTATATGGAATGCTCTGGCAGAATTCGGTGTTGATCCTGGCGATATTGAAATTATTAAATTGATTTATGCAAATGGTACTTCAAGTGTAAACGTAGGTTCTTCTTCTATCCCTATAAATATCCAAAAAGGAGTACGACAAGGGGATACTCTATCACCTCTACTCTTTATTATCGTCCTACAACATGCTCTGAATCAAGTAAATTGGAATGCTGGTATAAACATAAATGGAAGTATTCTTGGTCACCTAGACTTTGCTGACGATATAGTTCTGATATCTCAAACTCTCGAAGGCGTTCAATCTCTTCTTGATCAAGTTGCTGAAAAGTGCGGCCGCGTTGGATTACAAATCAATATCGAAAAAACCAAATGGATGGCAAATGTTCTTGATCCAGATGAAACTATTTTGCTGAGCAATGAAGAAGTTGAAAAGGTCAGTGAATTTATTTATTTGGGGCAACTCATCAAATGGCCATCTCAACCCGGAAGATTCAACAAAGAAATATCGAGAAGAATTAGCGCTGGATGGAATGCTTTCAACAAAGCAAAGAAACTCCTCATCTCAAGAAGATTCCCTACCAACCTGAAAAGAAAATATTTCAATCAATGTATATTCCCTGCTATGCTTTATGGATGTGAAACATGGTGCTTGACCAAGACCGAAGAAACAAGACTAGCTGTAGCTCAACGACGAATGGAAAGAAGGATGCTCAATGTAAGACTGATGGATCATCATTCCCGTGTTTGGCTCCGTGAAAGAACCCAACTGAAAGATATAGTCCAAGCTACTCGTGAACGAAAATGGAATTATCTCAAAAAGCTGATGACACTTCCTGATGAACGCTGGAACCGAAAGCTGACTGAATGGATCCCAAACAAAAAACGTCCAATTGGAAGACCGCCTACTCGATAGATGGATGATTTCACCAAATTCACAAATAAAAAATGTATTGAATTGTTATCACTTTGTTTAACTAATTTTTGGTGTCATAATATGTCCCCTTTCGTCCTGCGTGACAGATAAAAGGTTATAAATAAATAAATAAATAAATAAATATAGGTTTTTGAGGTCGGGGAATCCGAATCTCGACTCCGCGATTCGAAATTTTCGCGGTAAGACCCATTTTTGGCACTTTGACCTCATATTTTGCCTGAAAAGTAGGTCAGGAATTAATTTGCTAGACTAGTTCTTATCACCATTGGATTCCCCGTAGTTTTTTACCCCTGGGGGTGTAAAAATGTAAAAAAACTAGGGGTGTCCCGATTCGTCAGAATAAGATGAATAACGTCGACCCTTGATTTAGAGAATTTCGATCATTTATGAAAAATCGAATTTTCATCCAATTATGCTAATTTTCTCCCGGTATAGGTTTTCGACCATGGGGAATTCAATGGTAAACTTTGTGTAGCCCTAAAATCACGTTTTACATGCGAAATGCCCTCAGGGCATGATATATATTATCCACATAAACAAAAAATTCCCCATGACTTTTCCTTTGTGTTTCAGACGTTAAAAAGTGTTGATTATTGTTCACAAATAATGTTTTTATCAATATCAAACTATATCTTTATCATTTGAATGCAAAAATCAATTTTTCAAAAGACCCAAAATTACCCATGATGTTGGGGTATATGTGCAAATCTTGTAATTGCTCTAACTTGTTTATCCGATCCAGTTTTGCAAAACTTTGCTTTCAGAACAACATTTGTATGCTTTTTGTGTATAATTAATGCAATATTAGTTTCTTTAAATGCAAATTAATAGTAAAATTATAAACAATTTGATCTAAATGAAATTTATATACTGTAGATCAAAAGAAATCAATGAATGGATAGTGTCGTGTGTTGAAAACGGTAAAAACATGATCACGGAACAATTTTAGACAACTTTCAATGTCTCTTATTCTTTTTTTGCAAATTTACATGAATTCTAAATATCGTACATATACCCCAACATCATGGGTAATTTTGGGTCTTTTGAAAAATTGATTTTTGCATTCAAATGATAAAGATATAGTTTGATATTGATAAAAACATTATTTGTGAACAATAATCAACACTTTTTAACGTCTGAAACACAAAGGAAAAGTCATGGGGAATTTTTTGTTTATGTGGATAATATATATCATGCCCTGAGGGCATTTCGCATGTAAAACGTGATTTTAGGGCTACACAAAGTTTACCATTGAATTCCCCATGGTCGAAAACCTATACCGGGGGAAAATTAGCATAATTGGATGAAAATTCGATTTTTCATAAATGATCGAAATTCTCTAAATCAAGGGTCGACGTTATTCATCTTATTCTGACGAATCGGGACACCCCTAGTTTTTTTACATTTTTACACCCCCAGGGGTAAAAAACTACGGGGAATCCAATGGTGATAAGAACTAGTCTAGCAAATTAATTCCTGACCTACTTTTCAGGCAAAATATGAGGTCAAAGTGCCAAAAATGGGTCTTACCGCGAAAATTTCAAATCGCGGAGTCGAGATTCGGATTCCCCGACCTCGAAAACCTATATATGTGCAATTATATCTAAAACGGATAAAAGATGAAATTATCCCGTAGGAAAGAAAATATGTCGACATTGGCATTCTCGATGCTCTAAAAACGGCATTTTGCCAAATTTCGACCTAAAAGTATTTTTTTCCTGCTTCTTAAGCATGGTCGAAAACATAGGTAAAATAAAAAAATATACGATTTTTTGGCGGTGCCGTTTTTGTCAAAATTTTAGAATAAATTGGTGGAATACGTTTTAATGTATGAGTTTAAACTGAATAATGGAATTTGTTCTATTCAAAGTTTTATATAATCAAATAAAAATTATTGTTGAATGATAAAAAATGAGGAAAACAAACTGTAACAATTCGCATGGATATTATAAAAAACAAATTTTTTCTAATATTTAAAAAGTAATAAAGCATTTTAAATTGAAAATATCAAAAAATTGAAACAAATTGAAAAAAAAAATTTTTTTTTCTAAGTTTTGAACCATAACGCAAAATACCATCGACCGCAAAAGAAGTCTTTTTGTCGGCTTTTTTAAAATTTTAGAAGCTTGAGCGTTTTAACGCAAATTAACAAATTTTTTGCATAAAGAAATTGTTACTTCTGGGTCTGTACTATTACTGTGATTTTTTTGAAGGGTGTAACAAATTTATCATTTTATTGATTAATGCGAAAAAGAATATTCATAATTTTTAGATCATAATTGACCCTTTTTTGGTTCAAAAAAGCGGAAATAAGCATGTTGAACATTAAAAAAATTAATAAAAAATGAACTTGTAATTTTTCTTTACAGGGTGTCCCAAAAAAAATGGCGGTGGACCTGCTATACAAAAACAATAATGATTAAATATCTAACTATATGTGGATTGGTATGACCCTTGGAAGAGTAATTTGTTACAGTAATCTCACCTCTTCACAACTTTCGCTTCGGGACCAACGGCGTTGACAAATTAAAAAATGACCGTTTTTTGGGTATTGAAATCTGGAAAAATGACTTCTTTAGCAGCCGTAATTTTCGTATGTTGGTAAGTATACGTAGTATACAACGAAATTTAATTCAATGCTAAATTATCCAAAATGGTCATAAACGCTTAAAATGTATTTTACAGTATTTTTCTGGACTATTTTTATTGATTTATAGCAAAAGACAACATTTAAAAACTTTTGTGTAAATATAGTTACTTGCAATTTATTAGTATAAAACTTCAAGCTGCCATTTTTCGGCATTTTGGAGTATCGAAAAAAAGTCATTTTTCCAGATTTCAATATTTTGGTATGGAATCGACCACAAACAAGCTGAAGTTTGTTGGCAACAAATATGAACCCCAAACTCCACCTCTCTGAACTACACCAATACGTCAAAGTTGGCCAAAAATGAAAAATTTTGCGCAGGGCTTCAGAAAAAAGTTCGGTGTAGTTCGGAGAAAAGAGTTATAGGCTCAAAATATAGCCTACGGACGAGTTCCATCGGTTGTCTAAAAAATCCAATTAACAGATTTTAAAAATCACTTCTGAGAAAATTAGGGCAGTGTACCTACGAAACACCCAAAAAACGGTCATTTTTTAATTTGTCAACGCCGTTGGTCCCGAAGCGAAAGTTGTGATGAGGTGAGATTACTGTAACAAATTACTCTTCCAAGGGTCATACCAGTCCACATATAGTTAGATATTTAATCATTATTGTTTTTGTATAGCAGGTCCACCGCCATTTTTTTTGGGACACCCTGTACTTTTCCTTCTTTTTGTCACTGTTCGACACATTTTTTTCGCGTTAGAAGGACCGGCCCACGAAAAAAATTTTCTTCTATCCCTAACGCTTCCTTTTAGTTAATTTTTGCGACCGGATAGCATTTGAATATTTGATTTTGAATTAAATGAACATTTCATTGAGCTCAATTAAGCTTCATTTAAAAGCAAACTCTATCAAGCAATTGTTAGAGGTCTTACCAACTCAAAACCTCGTCGTTAATAATGTAAGTTACAGTAATTTCTAGGCATATTTAAAGGCACTGTCGCATTCAGTGTAAAAAAGTGTTGCCTGATTTAGCCAAAAGTGGTTTTAACACGAAAGAAAGTAATGGTGGAGAATGCGTCGTTTGTTGTCGTCGTCCCTCAAAAAACACATCATTCATTCCCCATCATTGTCCGTCATTTTTACACTGTCTGCGAAAGTCCCTTTAATTCAAGCGTTTTTTACCCCAAGAAACTGTTTTAAATGAGTTATTTGTTGCATACAAATATCGGTTTTTGATAACGTGAAAAAGGTTTTATTTCTATTTTTTTTGGCAGATGTTCGTGTCTTTGAATATTTGATTTTGCTTGAGTTAATGGAAAAAATGAAATCTGGAAATTATCAAATTGATGCAAAATCAAAAATAACAATTCCTTATCGCCTGTGTGTAATTGTTGAACTTATTAATGTTTTTAATGACACCTTCAAATTATTTTTGTGACAAATTTATTTAACAATAATGCCAACTAAGAAATAAAATAATTCAAACAATAAAAAAACATTTAAAACATTCTTATTTAAAAATTTCCATATCCATAGCAGTTGGCCAGTTTCCGTTCTTCAGCTTGACATGTTTGACATGTGGTTTCCAAAGGACCTTGAGTAGCTACACAAAGCTTCTTTTCATCAGCACCAAGAACATAATTTGCATGGATGAATGCATCATCAACTTCAACTCGGTGGACATTTGTACATGGAACATTTCCATACCTGAAAATGTAAAAATATAATTATAAAGTTGTTTAATTAAATAATTTTAAGTTTTGAAAAACATTAAAATTAAAAATCGCCTCAAACTCTAGGAGCACTTTCACGAAAATTGCAATCCAAAACTTAAGGCAAATGTTTTTTGCAATTTCTGATTACTGTTGAATATAGCTTTCAAAAGAAAAAATATCGAAAATTATTTAATAATATTTTCAGGGCCATAACTGTAGTTAAAATAAGTTTAAATCTCAGAATGTTTCCAAAAATTTCGAATTCTGTGAATTATTACCAAATTAAAGTTGTTTCTATATTTATGGCGAAATTTATCTAAGTACCTACCGTACAGTAGCATCAAGTTCATCCTTTTCGGCTTCTTTATCAAAAACGGAAAAAGTTCTAGGATGGATGATTGCAGCCTTTTTTGCTACAATAATACTATTCCATTCTTTGCCAAAATCATTGGCTTTTTTCTTCATCATATGACCAACAAATTGCTTTTTAACATCAATCTTTTCATGATTCCCATCATTTGGAGCTAAATAAAAAAAATTAACTGTTTTAAACATTAAAATACTTACCAATACGCATCATCTTCACCATTTGAAAGTTAAAATTGAATCAAAGAAGATCAAAAACTTATTACTGTATTTACTGCAACAATCACCGACTACAGTAATTTCAAATTAAAAAATGAAATTTTTGATTTTTATTTTGAAAATTTTATGCTGATAACTTTTTTCAAACAAGTTTGCATTTGAAAATTTGCATCCATTTTTGTACTTTTTCAAAAACTTTTTTCTCATCAATTAATTAAACTTTTACTATTTTTGAAAGTTGTTCCAGAAAGAAACGATGAAGATCCGACAAATTCCATTTTATATGTATTTGTTATGTTTTATTTTGTAAAATCATCGAAATTGTTAAATTTTATAAACTAAAATTTTATTAAATATCAATTTAATTCCCGACAGAAGCCACTTTCTTTTTCCTAGATTAATTCTTAACAAGCACGAATACAAATTTCATCATTATTTTAACATGTTAACTACTTTTAATTTTGTCTGTTTTGTGTAATATAAGTTTTTTGTAATATAAGACAAGGATTAATAACAGTTTTTCAAACCTTTTCAAAAAACGCCTTCAAAAAACAAAAATGCCATTTTGCCAAAAAACGTCTTTTTTGAAAAAATTACTTATTTTCACCATACAAAAAATGAAGGTTTTTCGAGCAACCCGAGAAATGAATTTTTTTGTGCTGCCCGAAAAAGCTTTTAACAATCCGCGTCTTATATGTTCTATTAATAGTTGTATCAATCAATCAACAGCAGAACAACTAAAATAATCCAAACAAGTAATAAAATGAAAAAATTTATTATATCTGAACAATATCACAATAAAAATAGAATTCTTTGGCAGGGTTGAAAGAGTACGGTAGAAAAGATTGCAGATACCCATAACGATCGACTGTTGTTCCATCTGGTAAATGGAAATCAACTTCTTGAGCAAATAAATGTTGAACAAATAATTTCCCCTTGTATGAGTGCTCTTCTAAAAAGCAAAGATGATAATCAAAAAGTACAGTAATCAAATAAACTTACTCAATCGTTTTACTGGATGTTTTGGAAGCAATTCAAATAAGCCATTTAAAAATTCATTAGTATAAACGACAGGCAATGCAAGAGTATACTGTACTCGTGTAAGAACATCCAATTCTGATAAGAAATTGACATCTTCATGGCGCCCACCTTCATCAAAATAAACTGCTTCAACATTTCGATTGTGAACTTCAAATTCACCATAATCCAAAAATGCATCTTCAATAAGATGCCAATATTGATGACATTTTTCTTTCATGATCATCTTACCATTTGTTCCATTTTCTTCAAATACTCGGCAAAGCATTACAACAACATTGGAGTTTTCTTGAACAATCATTTTCCAAAAATCTTTTGAAGTTGCAGCAAGTGGAGCCTGGGTTCCAATAAAGAGCTTCCGTTCACCTTCTTTGATGTAATTGGCATGGATGTAATCGTTAGCACCACCACCACGAAGAACATCACGACCAGCATCAATGCATTCGATATTGCCCTATCTGAAAAATCAAATTTAAATTTTTGCGATACAGTATTCCTGTCCCTGTCTATTATTTCTTTTATACTGTCAATTATATATAGTTGCTTCTAATCAAATTTCGTATTTTTTATCCACTCTCTGAACTCTCTTTAATGACTACGGTAATCAAAAACGGTTCCGCAATTTTTGTGGTAAATTAGTCTGATATCTCTCTGTTGATTGCATTTGTAATCTTCGTTTTTCTAATTTTCCGCCACTGTTAACGTTTTTGCACTGAAAATTCTGACTGACTAATCTGTTTATTTTAAATAGAATCAAATAATGTAGGAATGCCTTAAATTAGTCTTATTTTACTAATATATAAATTTAATAATTTTTTAGTTATCCAAAAATCGTTTTTAAAAAATGTTTACTTCCGAAAATTTCTCGATTTTTGAATCACAGTAATGGAACTAAAAGAGGACTTTTTCTAAAAAAAACTGCAAGCTCGAAAAAAACTTAAAAATGATATAAAAAATTCTTTTTGAAAACAATTTTTATTTGATACTTTTCATAGCAGATTTCCAGCTTTTTTATCGGTTATAAATGGGCTTAACTTGGCATGAGATTACTGTAACGCTTGTTCGCCTGCCTTGTTTATTTTAACAACATTAATTTTAGCAACTTAATTATATATTATGTTTTCATTTGACTTTTTACTTACCTATTTTTACTTTCAGTCTTTTCTTTTTCAGCTCTTAATTCTTCAGCTTTAAATCTTTCACATGGCCCAACTTCAGGTCTTGCAAGTCTTTTCCATTCTTGCATGTAATCTGATGATGTCTTTAATTGAATTTGAGCCAAAAATCGATCTTTTGTATCAATTTTAAGATGGTTCTTTGCTAAACAAAATTATTTAAACAAAAGAACAATATTTAACACTATTTAACCAACCTCGATGAGCCATTGTACAAGATGTTTGTAATTGCAGGTGTAACAATTGACAGAACAAAAGATGAAAAGCTTGCAGTAATTCAACTTCCACTAAAATCCTAAAATTTATATTTTTTTGTGTTTTTTTCGAATGCTAATTTGTTCTCACATGAGACTTTCCCATGAGTTTGTCATTCTCAATTGAACATATTCGTCATCAGCTCTACCACCACGAAGAATAACTCGACCAGCATTGATGCATTCAGTGTTACCATATCTGGAAAAATCAAATTTTTTCATAATGCATCTTTTACTTTAACTTTTTCCTTACCGTTTTTTGTTTTGAATCTGTTCTTTTTTAGTTTTTCATTCTTCAGCTTTAAAAGTTTCACATGGGCCAACTTCAGCTCGAGCAAGTTTCTTCCATTCAGACATGTAATTCATTGAAGATTTTGAACAATTTTGTTCCAAAAATCTTTCTTTTGTATTGATTTCGTGGATGATTTTTTGCTAAACAATATAATTTAAACAAAAACAATATTGAACACTATTGAACCAACCTCTATGAGTTGTTTCCATAGATTGAAAAAAATAAAAATAAACAATATCACAAAATACAGATGCCAAAACTCCAAATAAAAAATGAAAAATCAATGCTTTGGAACTAAAAAAGTGAAATGTAAAACTCTTATTCGTGGGTTCCAATTGGGACATCAGACATTTGAAAATTTCAGTAACAAGAACATCATCAAAATACTAAACATTAAATTAGGCTTTACTAGACATGTCCTATTTTTTCGAAGCCTGGCCTGCACAAAGATAAACCAGGCTCACCTAGGCCAGGAAAATTCCGTAACATCTTTTTCTAATTTAATTTGGTTTGTTTTCAAGCCCTCTGCGACTTTTATCTAAAACCGTAACAATCAAAACCATGCCCGCTGCCCACGCATTAAAAGACTATTATTTATGCGACTATATTTTATCATTAGAAAACAAAGTTTTGATCCCGAAAAATCTACTTTCTCAAAAAAAACCCAGTAATTTCCAAACAAAAGTAGTATAGACCAATAAATAAAATAAAAAAACTTATCTTTTTCTGCAACCACATGATCATTTTTTAGCATTCAAGTTCAGCCAAACATCCATTTAAAAAAGGAAACGAATGAAAGAAAAAATTCATTGAGTTCATCCGCGATCGAAAAAAAAAATGTATGAAAATTTAAAAAATGCAAATTTTACAAATAAGAAAACTGTGAAAAAATCTTTTTTAACAAAAATTAATGGCTTTTCGATTTTTACAAAACGGTGTCAAACTTTCTCCCCAATCCTAATTTTTTTTATTATTTGGTAAATCGTGTTTTAAAGATAAAAATGTATTACTGATAAACGTTCGAAACTGAATATTAAAACATATTTTTGGCAAATGAATTAAAGCTATAACTTTGAAATGTATGGACAAAAATTAACAACAGAATAACAGTTGTTTTGATTTTGAATATTGTTCTTTGAAGGACAAAAGGTGTTGATCTGTATTTTGAACTTTAGCAGTTAATTCATCTGACAAAAAACATTATTTTTTGTTAACCAAACAGGAGTACTGATACCTCGTAGAAGCTAAAGTTATTATAATTTAATAGAAAAGTGCCTTTGAATAGTGAATACAAAAATTAATAATACTCGATACAGAATTCTCAAAATTCTCTTTTGAGTGATGAATATCTTCCTCCAATGAATCTAAATGAAAAACTTTCGATTTAATTATCATACTAATAATTTGAATGAAAAAAAGAATGTTAAGTGCAAAATGAACATTCAAAAAGTACATCAAACAATCCTAAGAATTACCGTATGAAAAACTGTAGTTTTACTGCTAGCCAACAATTTTATCATTTTAGAGAACGCAAGTACAGTTGGCAAAAGAAAAAATTTATAGAACTGCAATGGTGCAAAAATTGCCACTGAAAGCGATAATGGGCATAAACATTCAAAGAGAATCTATTCACCGATAAATTATAAAATTTCGCATTACGGAATTTTGGAACGATAAAATAATGAAAGTGATCTTTTTAAGGTCATCTTCTTTTTGCTCAAAGTCAACAAAAATGATACAAAATAACCCTGGATTCTGTCGATAAAGCTAGGGCCCTTAATTTTAAAAATTGGCAGGTGAAAATTTAAAATTAAGAAAAAATTTTTTTGTTGCTGATAGTTTATTGGCTTTTAACAGTGTTCAACCCTGAATAAATCGAAAATAAAAATGGCTACAGAAACAAGGCAGAAGTTATTTGAAATGTAGAAGTAACTGTCATAAAATAAACGTGTCATTAATATTGTCCATTTATCGAAGATGTCATTTTTGATTTTGGTGAATTTGAAATCTATTATCGAAATGTTTATGCATCATATTTTGATGGAGGTGGCCATCATGAAAATTTAACAGTAACAACACTTGATATCATTGATTCGTAAGTTATCAAAAGTTGGAAAAATACAAGAACAACAAAAACGAAGACAAAAATCTTAATAAACTGTTACAATAAAATAGCTCCTTGTGAAATAGTTTTTATTCTTTTCTATAACATAAATTGACCGGAAATAAAATTTCTAACAAGTTCAAAAAATCTGTTCAAATCTCAATCTTGTTTTTTGGCCAAATTCTGTTTCGCATTGGTTAGGAATAGCATAAGCTTTTGAGGAAAATTGCAGTTTAAAAAAGAATCTTCTAACTTAATGACTAAATAAACAACTTTAAAAATAGTTTTTGAAAATCAGAATACTACACAGGTAAAAATGTAAAATGAATAAATCTTTATATTGAAAATGATTTTTGAATTGTATAAAATAGGACACGTTTTGATTTCTTTAAATCAACATTTAAGAATTATAAAAAATTAATAAAAGTAAAATTTTTTTCGAACTGATGTAAACAATTTGCAGACATTAAAAAATTCAAATCAAAAAAGAAAGCGAAGAAAATGACTTTTCCATTCCTGCTTTTCGCAAACACTTTTATATGTCCTAAATTTTATAAAAAAAGCAGCAACGATCAGCCCAAAAAAATTGTTCATTCAATTTTTTATATAAAAACGATGAAAATTACAATTTTTGTTTTGTTGTCGTTTTATTTTTTAAATTTTTTATCAAAATGGTTACAGTAACAAGGCAGAAATTATTCGATAAGTAGAAGTAACTGTCATGAAAAAAAGTGTCATCAATATTGGCCACCCATTGATGACATTTTTGATTTTGGTGAATTTGAAGTTTTTTTTTGGCTACAATGAAATTTTTAGTTGTACTATTAAAAAAAAGGGTGTTATTGCTAAAATTTGAATTTTGATTATCTTGCTTCAAGCGTAAGCATGGCAACGGGCCGACTTTTTGGAGGCCCGGCCCGGCCCGGGCCCGGTGAAAAAAAAGCCCGGCCCGCCCGGAGCCCGGAAATTTTCGCCGCGGGCCGGGCCCGGCCCGGCCCGTTTTCTTTTTTTGTAAATTTTCACGTGGTCCCCCCTTTGGAATTTTTTTAAAAATCAAAGCCCGGCCCGGCCCGGCCCGTCGAAAGTGAAGCCCGGCCCGAAGCCCGCGGGCCGGGCACCGGGCTTTTCCGGGCAAGGCCCGGCCCGGTGCCATGCTTATTCAAGCGTCAAAGAATTTCATTTACTTTTTTATTATTTCTTTTTTATAATCTTGATTTTGACTTCGATGAAAAATTTTTCTTTGCAACTATTACTTGCAGTTTCTGAACTCTTTTTTGAAAAATGTAACAAAAAATAATTCTAAAAGAATAAAAAACAATTAACATTTTTAATAGAGAAACGATAAAAAAGGCATAACCAAACGGTGAAAAAATGATGCAACATTTGCTGGTATTTTCCTATTATTTTAATTTAGTTTCGCAAGAAAAAGATTGTTTTAGACTATTCATATGTCTGCTCTTTTGAAGACTGTCTTACACACTTTTGCAAAAATAAAAATCATTTTTAATGTTTTAAGGATTTGGAATGTTTTATTTGAAAAAAAATTTAGCAAAAATAGGTGAAAATTGTGTTTTAACATTGCCTTACTCAAAAAAAGGAAATCAATATATCTTCCTCCATATTCATTTTTAAAAAAACAAGCAAGTTAAAGTTGAAGAAACAACAATTAAAAAGTTAGTTGATTTATTCATGCAATTATTTTGTAATTTGGTGTGCGCCCCAAAAGAAATTGTTTAAAAATAAATAAAAAAGGCGAATTTCGCAACAACCATGCATGCCAATATTGGTGATAATTTGGTTTTCTTTTTTTAAATTAATGTTTCATCAGAATGAGAGATTAAGTGTTCGTGGTATTTCAATCTGTGTTAAAAAAATTTACAATAAATTTTAAAAATTGATTTAGTAATTGTAAAAAATTCATAAAAGCAAATTTTTTTCGAATAGATATAAACAACATGCAGACATTAGAAATGTTTAAAGCAAAAAATGAAGCGAAGAAAATTGTTGAAAAGACGCTTCGTTTCGTTCACTACTTATCTTAAAAACTTTTTATAAATAAATAAATAAAGAAAAGCAGAATCAGTCATCCCTAAAATTTGTTCGATCTATCTTTTTACAAAAAATTTGTCTGATGTATTTTTTACAAAGATGATGCAAAATACAATTTCTTGTGTAGTTGTCGTTTTATTTTTTGAATTTTTTATTAAGTTATAGAAAAAAGGCAGAAGTTATTAGAAGAAGCACCCTAATTTGATTGATTATGCTTTTTTTTAAAACGTTGGAAATTCCATTTTGATATAATTTTTCACACCTGCTGTTTTTTAAAAATTGTTTAAAAAAATAGTTACTGAAAAAAATCGAAGTTATTGTTAAAATGCACACATACCTTTAAATAATGAATACCAAAAATTGCATTTTCATCATTTTAATCAACCACTGAATCCAAATTAAAAACTATTTACACAAATGATCTTTTTTTACAATATCCTGAAAAACTGCTCAAAAACTATGTAAAGTTTTTAAACGGTGAGCATATGAAATATCATATTTTTAAATCAAATAATAAATAATATAATACAATGTGATTACTGTAGATGATAGCATCATTGAAAACTAGTAATGGTAATGTAGAATACAGTTCTCTCATGTGATTACTGTAGTCAAAGAAAATTTTTTGATTTTGGCGTTAAAATTGTCAGGTTTCTTCTTTTTTAAATTTCCATCACATTCATTTTTTTACTTACCGATTTTTGCTTGGTCGATTTTCTTTTTCAGCTTTCACTTTTTCAGTATTGAATCCTTTACATGGCCCAACTTCAGGACGAGCTAGACGCTTCCATTCATTAATGTAATCTGCACAAATTTGTGCCAAAAGTCTTTCTTTTGTATCAATAAAAAAACAAAATTCTGTTAGAAAAGTATTTAACAATTTTAAAAAATTCAAAAATTCACTTTTTTCCGACGGATGTAAAGAATTTGCAGACATTTCAAAAAGATGAAGTAAGAAATATAGCGAAGAAAATGACTTTTTCATCACAGCTTTTCGTAAACAATTTTTTATATGTTTTAAATCAAAGAAAACATCAACGATCAACCCCAAAAAAATCTGTTTTTTTTCAGTCATTGAAAAAATGACGGACAATGATGGGAAATGAATGCTTGTTTTTTTGATGGACGACGACAACAAACGATGCAACGAAAAACAGGAACAATCAATCATGGCTTTCTTTCGTGGTGAAACCACTTTTTTCCTAATCAGGCAACATTTTTTTATACTGACTGCTACAGTGCCTTTAAATAAACTTTTGAACTTGATTTTAATACAGCTATTTTGGTTTTTTAGTACTTTAAAAATGCATTAAACGCTTCTTTGAAGTTAAGATCGTAAATAATAGTGAATTTAATTCTAAATTTGAATTTTTATGTGATTTCCTTTGAATTCATTTTAAAATTGGTTATTATAAAATGAATTCAAAGAATGATTGTAGTGATAGTTTTTGACAATTTAAATTAAATTTAATTATTAACGTATTTTGTTGATAGAATAAAAAAGTGAATCGATAAAAAATTTCCAACTTTTGATAACTTACGAATCTATAACATCCAGAGTGGATACAGTTATATCTTGATGATGGCCACCTTTATCAAATTAAGGTACTAATAACTTCTGCCTTTTTTCTATAACTTAATAAAAAATTCAAAAAATAAAACGACAACTACACAAGAAATTTTATTTTGCATCATCTTTGTAAAAAATACATCAGACAAATTTTTTGTAAAAAGATAGATCGAACAAATTTTAGGGATGACTGATTCTGCTTTTCTTTATTTATTTATAAAAAGTGTTTTTCGAAAAGCGGTGAACATTTGCATTATTTTTTGTGTCTTTTAAAGCACAAATTTTGGCGTAAAAAAAGCTTTTAGAAAACTTTTTTTTTAAATTTCTTTTTTTGATTTGAATCTTTTGTTGTACAAAAATTGCATTAATTATACTTTTTTCAAAAAATGGTTTTAACGTTAATTAATAAAAAAACTTTCTTTTATACGCAAACACCAGAACAGATTTAAATGTGATAAATACCAGAAATTCTGACGAAACATTTATTAAAAAATGGGAACAAATTGAAATCAATTTTGCAAAATTGTTTTGTAATTAATAATTTAATATTTTAAACATTAAAGCCAAATTTTGAAAGCAGGAATAAAAGAGATGTCGGTGAATGGTTGTTGCGAAAGTCAACTTTTTTTAAAAAAAGAAATAAACATACAGCTTTATCATTATTTCATTTATTCTGTTTTCTTCGAATTATTTTATTTTAACAATTTTTTTTGGATGTTATTTTTTTTTTACCCTTGCGTTTACTCTTTTTTACCCTTACAAAAAAAGAGTACTCTTGGTTTTACTTTTTTTTACCCATACAAAAAAAGAGTACCCATAGAAAAAAAGAGTACCCTTACGTTCACTTTTTTTTACCTTTGCAAAAAAGAGTACCCTTGGAAAAAAAGAGTACCCTTACGAATTAAATTCAGTGTATTAGTAATAAATTAATAACACAGTATTTTTTAAAGTTGTTAAATAAATTAATTAATAATAAAACTTGAAGTTTTATTGCAGCATATTACTGTTCAGTAATAATTTAAAATTTTTGACATTGAAGGGCCTGGCTAACCTGTGGATAGATTTTGTAAATTATCACTAATCTTTGTTTTTTATTGTGTCCATTGCCGAACAATCGAAACAATAAGTGCTAAAAATTTAAATTGCATTGTTTAGATGTTAGTTTACAAAATCCGTCCACCAGTTAGACGTCCCCTCTACCGGACCATCCAAAGCTCATGTTTAACCTTTTTTTTTTGAAATTTGAAATTTAAATCATTTTGCATTTCAATTAATTCGCAGTCATGGATTTCTTCTCGAAAGAATAAACGCATTTGGTATACGAAGGTTACATTTAAAATTTTCATAATCCTAACAAAGATAAATCAAAGAAAACCTACAGATGTCAGAAAAGAAATTCAAAGAGATGCCTAGCTACTGCTATTGTTGAAGGAGATATGAAATGAAATCAAAAAAGAAAAAACTATGAAAAAGACTTATAACGATGGCCTCTTACATTTTTGAGATTCACCAAAAAATATTTTTAATAATAATATTAAAGATGAAAGAAATTTTAAATGTTGTTAGAAATTTTAAAATTAATACTGTATTTAATTTTTTGAAGCATGTAAATACGGCAGCTTCTACTGAATATATTAATAAATATATCTCTGGGGGTCAACAACCATGGGGTCAAACACCATGGCCCCTTTTGGTTAAAGTTTGCTTCACATTGCTTTGGAATCGAATAAGTTTTTGAGGAAAATTTCAACTTAAAAAGAATCTTCTAACTTAATGACTAAATAAACAACTTTAAAAATGTTTTTAAAATTAGAATACCACACAAGTAAAAATGTAAAATAAATAAATCTTTATTTTGCTAATAATTAACAATAAGACGTCGGAAAAAAGAAATCCACAAGTTCATGGTTGAAAGCTTTCACACGAGTTCATTTGGTTCAGAAGTTCTTCACTCTAAAATAAAGATTAATTAGTAAATGTGTTAGGTGTAGTTGGTGTCGGCCATATGATTATTTATTTGTGAAAAAAATATTACCTTTTCATTCATCAGGAGATTGTGCAGCATTAGCATTCTTTGGTTTCTTTTTAGCTTCACGATTCTTTAACTTTTTAATTGTGTAAAGAAGAATACACTTTGATTTCTTCAAATCCACTTTCATTTCTTCTTCAATCAATTCAAGCAAGAAAATATGTAAAAAGATATATTGAGTTGCCTTTTAAACATCTCTTGTAGTATTTGATCGTTTTGATCAACTTCTACTTCTCGAAAAACTTTATTTAAATGAGGGGAAAACTTACATGTTCAACTGCAACATATCTTCCCTTTTTGAACATTTCATAGCAGCAAAAGGCACCAATAAAACATCCAGTTCGTCCAATTCTGAAATTGAAAATTATTAGAATTTGATAGATGAGGGTACAAAGTTCAACAAACCCAGCTGAACAATGCATAACAACAGGAAGCTTCTTTGCAACTGATGGTTCAGCAAAATTTTTGAAAATATGTTGATAATTGCATTTGTCATTGTTGGTACGCCAAGATCTGGTCAGAACTTGTAGAGAACATGCTTTACAGTAAGAAGAATTTCTCGAGATTCGCTAAAACACAAATATATATTTGATAAAAAATTTAAATTATAACAGAAAATTTCTCATTGATTAAAAAAAGGCCCAAAAAATATTCAAGATTTTGTTGTTTTTAGAATTCAATCAAGTTCCTCATCAAAATTCAAAGTTCAAGGGTGTATGGTGTTACCACAACATTGAAATTTTCTTGAACAATCATTTTCCAAAAATCTTTTGAAGTTGCAGCAAGTGGAGCCTGGGTTCCAATAAAGAGATTTTGCGTTCCATCCTTGATAAAATTTGCATGGATATAATCGTCAGCACCATCACCACCACGAAGAATAACTCGGCCAGCATCAATGCATTCAATGTACCGTATCTGAAAAATCATATTTTAATTTTTTTTGTCAGTTATTTTTTCTCCGCGGTTTAAAATAATTATTTTTTTCTCTTTTATTTTTTTCTCCGTTTAACAAAAAAATTACATAGAAAAAATAATATTACAAAATACAGTTGCCAAAATTCCAAATAAAAAGAGAAGCATCAAGGCATTTATATTTAAAAAAGACATTTAAAAATTTTATACTTGTTTTAATAATTGGGACCTTCGAAATCCAAAAATTTCAGTAACAAGAACATCATCAAAATACCAAACAGTATATTAGGCTATACTAAACATGACCTATTTTTTCGAAGCCTGGCTTGCAGAAAGCAAAACCGGGCCCGCCTAGGTAAGAAAAACTTCCCAGCTTTTTTAACGTGCTTTTCTTAATTTATTCGTTTTCAAGCACTCTGCAATTTTTATCTAAAACCGTAACGATCAAAACCAAGCCCGCTGTCCATGCATTAATAGATTATTATTTATGCAACTATATTTTATCATTAGAAAGCAAAGTTTTGATCCTGAAAAATCTACTTTCTCAAAAAATACCCAGTAATTTTCAAACAACAGTAGTATAGACCAATAAATAAAATAAAAAAACTTATCTTTTTCTGCAACAACGTGATCTTTTTTTCTGCATTCAAGTTCAGACAAACATCCATTTAAAAAAGGAAACAAATGAAAGAAAAAACTCATTGAGTTTATCCGCAATCGAATAAAATAAATGTATGAAAATTTAAAAAACGCAAATTTTACAAATAAGAAAACTGTAGACAAATTTTTTTTAACAAAAATTAATGGTTTTTCGATTTTTACAAAACGGTGTCAAACTTTCTCCTCGATCGTAATTTTTTTATTATTTTGTAAATCATGTCTTAAAGATAAAAATTTATTATTGATAAACATTTGAAACCGAATATTAAAAATAATATTTTTGAGAAGTGAATTAAAGCTATATTTTATAAATGTATGGAAAAAATTAACAATTGAATAACAAGTGTCTGGTTTTTAACATTATAATTTCGGCATGACTTCGAGAAACTATCGTTTGAAGAACAAATGGTGTTGATCTATATTTTGAACTTGAGCTGTAATTTTTTTTGACAAAAACCATTATTTTTTGTTAACCAAACACGATTACTTATATCACGAAACAGCTAAAGTTATTACAATTATATAGAAAAGTGCATTTGAATAATGAATGAAAAAATTAATAATACTCGATACAGAATTCTCAAAATTCTCTTTAGACTGATGAATACCAGACGACTCAACTTCCCCACCTTTCTACCCCAAAAAAATCAATTTTTTGTCAGTTTGAATTCTCTTCCACCATTGTATTCAAATGAAAAACTTACGATTTAATTATCATACCAATACTAATAATTTGAATGAAAAAAAAGAATGTCATCCCTAAGATGAACATTAAAAAAGTACATCAAATAATCCTAAGAATTACGTTAATAAAAACTGCAATTTTACTACTAGCCAACAATTTTATCATTTTAGAGAATGAAAGTACATGTGGAAAATGAAAAAATTTATAGAACTGCAGTGTTTCAAATTTTATTAGAAGCTAATGCAAATGATGATGGGCTTAAGGATTCAAAGAGGATCTATTCATGGATAAAAACTAAATCCAGGTGATCACAATAATAAAAAATACCAATAAAAATGGTTTCGAAAAAATATTACGGTGTTTAAAAAACCGATACAAGCTATATTCAATTGTTCGTTTTTGTTCATGCATTTAAAATTTATAACTTCAATTCATTTAAGAAAAAAAAGTTTCTACGTTTAAAGTTTATAAACCTTGAAATATGGTTAACAAAATAAAATAAAGTTATGATCTAAGAAAGAAAAACACTGTTTTGTGTCGTTTTGGAAAAAAATTAAAAAGCGTGTTTAGTTTTCAAAAAAATCGATATCGAATAATAAATTTGAATTATTACGAGATACAAATAAAAATTTTCTCACCCCCTTTTCAGGTATGTCAAAATTTCTGGCAACGGGATTTCGGTATGATAAAATAATGAGAGTAATATCTTTAAGGTCATCTTCTTTTTTCTCAAAGTCAATAAAAATGATACAAAATAACCCTTGGTTCTGTTTTGTTTTTTATAAAAAATTTCTTTGGTCAAAGTATTTTTTATTTATCTTTACACATCTTTGACTAAATAATCGAAGTTGGCTAAACTATTCACAAAATCCATTAATCGAATAATTATGTTTCATCAACTAACTTTTTTTTAAATGAGATAAATGTATTGATTTGCTTTTTTTTAAAAGTAAGGTAATGTTAAAACATGATTTTTTTGTCAGTTCTTTACAATTTCGACAATGATTTTTCGTAAATAAAATATTAAAAAGCCTAAAAATATTTAAAAAAATCTTCACATTTGTAATAGTGTTGAAGAAGGCGATTTCAAAAGAGCAGACAGATGAATAATCAAAAACATGTTTTTTTTTGCGAAACTAAACTGAAAAGTTAAAAAAAATACCAGCAACTGTTGCATCATTTTTTCCCCTTTCGCATTCTTTTTTGCCCTGTTTTTATTTTTCCTTTTTAAAAGTTTTGATGGGCTACTCATGTTTAAAATTTATTCGTTTTGAATTTTTTGTTGTATTTATATTACAATTTTCATTTATAAAATTTGAACAAGAAAATTCAAAGAACAAATTGCCATTATTAATTTTTAAGTTTACCATCACTAATAAATTTTCGGGTTACCCAACACAAAAGATAATGCAGGAAAAAATACGATATTTTTATATTCTTGATCATGCATGGTTTTAGCAAATACCACAGTATTCCGTTCATCCATTCACTTTTGAATACTTTGTTTTAAAATACTTTCAGAAATTTTATATGCTTTTTGACCAAAAAACGGCAATCAGTTCAATTTCAACATTTATGTATTATAATACATTTTGAACGAAAAAAATCTTTTTTATGAAAAACAAATTTATTTTCCTTGCGTCAACTCTTTGAACTCCGCGCAAAAGCTGAAGGAAGTATTCAAAAAATTAAGTTTAGTTTTTTAAGTTAATTTTTGAATTCAACATTTCAATAAAGCTGTATTTTGTTGATCTTTTGAAAAATCTAAGGCATCAAAGTCCTGAGTTTGTCATATAACAGACTTTCTGAAAAAATCGAGGAAAGGGCGATCGAACAAAAATTTCAAAATTGTTTTTTTGAGCTAAAATTTGGCGTGTAGTATCCTTAGGGGTCAAGGAGGTGTGATCAAAAAAAATTTTTGGTATCCGGTGCAGGGCTGCTCCGACGCGGTTCCTGAGCTCAGTTTTGACCTGTTTTCTACAAATGAGGTATCTCCGGAAAGCCCTTGATCAGGGCTACAATACTGATCTGCTGGAATTTTTATTGACGGTCCCAGCACGAAAATTTCGCATTTTTAAAATTTCAAAGGGGGTTAAGTACCCCAAGAATTCGGGTCCGCAAAAATTTTTTTTTCTCAAAATGTTCCTTTTTTCATGACTCATTTATTGGTGGAAAAAAATTTTCGATTTCTAAAAATTTTTGAGACACTTTTTCAAAAAAACGAAAACGCACGTTTTTAACTCACTCACATAGTTGGAGCGTTCTTCGTTGGACCCTGTAGTCGAGTGGTTAACGCGATCGCTTTTTGCACTTTCACTCGAAGGTTCGATTCCCATTGGGTGCAAATTTTTTTATAGCTTTTTTGATATTAAATATTTAATTATATAAGTGTTGCAAACACAAAATTGTTATTTTATTTTTGTTTTTATTATCTGAGAAGATAATAATGTCAATAAAAGATTTTTTTACTAGTACTTAAAAAAACTAAATGTTTCAAACATATTTTCAACCGAGAATGTTAGCAAAAAAAAATGTAAAATCTTTTTCTTTTCAATAACCATTAGAATAAAATCTGTCCTTTTCTTTTTTCTTTTTATTATTTCATATTATGATTATACAAAGGTTAGTCCGTTTTACTTTTTAAAGCAAACATTATAAATTATTTTTCGGATATTACTGTATTTACTGTTTATTATTATCTCTCAATAAGAACGTTTGAGGTTTTTTATTAAGTCTAACATAGATTTTTAGTTTGAATTATATTAAAAAAAATTTACCGTTTAAAAAAAAATTTTTATATATCGTTATATCGTTGTAAAAGAAAAATTTTTATAACAAATTCTCTAATCTAATGTTTGCTTTAAAAATGAGATCGGCTAACCTTTTTTGTTTGTTAATTTATTGTTTTACTTTTTTTTAATAAAAAGTTTTGTTATTACGAAAATCCTTCTTTTTTGGACATAAAATAAAATAACAAATTTGTGTTTGCAACACTTATATAATTAAATATTTAATATCAAAAAAGCTATAAAAAAATTTGCACCCAATGGGAATCGAACCTTCGAGTGAAAGTGCAAAAAGCGATCGCGTTAACCACTCGACTACAGGGTCCAACGAAGAACGCTCCAACTATGTGAGTGAGTTAAAAACGTGCGTTTTCGTTTTTTTGAAAAAGTGTCTCAAAAATTTTTGGAAATCGAAAATTTTTTTCCACCAATAAATGAGTCATGGTGTTTGCGTTTAAAAAATTTAACAATAAGTTTTAAAAATGGATTTAATAATTGTAAAAAATTCATAAAAGCAAACTTTTTTCGGACAGATTTAAACAACTTACAGACATTAGAAATGTTTAAAGCAAAAAATGAAGCGAAGAAAATTTTTGAAAAGACGCTTCTTTTCGTAAACTACTTTTCGGAAACATTTTTGTTATGTCTTGAAAAAAGCAGCAATAATCAGCCCAAAAAATTTGTTCAATCTATTTTTTTACAAAAAATTTGTTTGGTGTATTTTTTATAAAAACGATGGAAATTACAATTTTTGTGTTGTTGTCGTTTTATTTTTTGAATTTTTTATCAAAATAGCTACAGTAACAAGGCAGAAGTTATTCGAAAAGTAGAAGTAACTGTCATGGAAAAAAGTGTCATCAATATTGACCAAATATTGACGACCAATTTTACCTTAATTTTGGTGCATTTGAAGTTCATAACCGTTTTGTTAAAGCATTTTTTTATTTTACTTCGATGAAGGTGGCCATCATGAAGATTTAACAACACTTGATATCATTGATTTGTAAGTTAACAAAAGATAGTAATTTTTTTATTGATAACCTTTTTTATTTTATCAACAAAATACGTTCATAATTAAATTTTAAAAATTTTTTGTTTTGATCTGGTCGATCTGCCTCATTTTTAATCAAAAGTTATGAAACATTTTGTTGATCAGTTTTAGAAAATATTTTGTTTATCGTTGATTGGTAAATTCAAAACTAATAAATATTGGATGGCTTCAACTTACACGTTTTTCAGCGTTAATTACACCACAAAAATCTGCAATAACTTTTAAATGATAACCTGGAATTGGCTTCGAAGAATGGTCTCCTTTAAACAAAAAATGCAGAAAGCTATTTAAAATAAAGTTTTTTTGTTTATTATCTCAGTATATTGTAAAACAACCAACATCATTTTAAGTTTTTTAACAATCATTTTCAGCTACGATGAAATTTTTATTTGTACCAATAAAAAGGGAAAGGGTGTTATTGCTAAAATTTGAATCTTAATTATCTTGCTTCAAGCGTCAAAGAATTTCATTTACTTTATTAATGCATCTGCTTTATAATCTTGATTTTGACTTCCATGAAAAATTTTTCTTTGAATCTTCAGGCTAACTAAAAATAATTCTAAAAGAAAAAAACAATTAACATTTTTAACAGAGAAACGATGAAAAAGGTATAACCAAACGGTGAAAAAATAATGCAACATTTGCTGGTATTTTTCTATTATTTTAATTTTGTTTCGCAAGAAAAACATTATTTTAGACTATTCATATGTCTGCTCTTTTGAAGACTGTCTTACACACTTTCGCAAAAATAAAATCATTTTTAATGTTTTAAGGATTTGGAATGTTTTATTTGAAAAAAAATTTAGCAAAAATAGGTGAAAATTGTGTTTTAACATTGCCTTACTCAAAAAAAGGAAATCAATATATCTTCCTCCATATTCATTTTTAAAAAAACAAGCAAGTTAAAGTTGAAGAAACAACAATTAAAAAGTTAGTTGATTTATTCATGCAATTATTTTGTAATTTGGTGTGCGCCCCAAAAGAAATTGTTTAAAAATAAATAAAAAAGGCGAATTTCGCAACATCCATGCATGGCAATATTGGTGGCAATTTAGTATTCTTTTTTTAAATTAATGTTTCATCAGAATGAGAGGTTAAGTGTTCGTGGTATTCATCACATTTCAATCTGTGTTAAAAAATTTTACAATAAATTTTAAAAATTCATTTAGTAATTGTAAAAAATTCATAAAAGCAAATTTTTTTCGAATAGATTTAAACAACATGCAGACATTAGAAATGTTTAAAGCAAAAAATGAAGCGAAGAAAATTATTGAAAAGACACTTCTTTTCGTTCATTACTTATCTTAAAAACTTTTTATAAATAAATAAATAAAGAAAAGCAGAATCAGTCATCCCTAAAATTTGTTCGATCTATCTTTTAACAAAAAATTTGTTTGATGTATTTTTTACAAAGATTATGGAAAATACAATTTCTTGTGTAGTTGTCGTTTTATTTTTGAATTTTTTATTAAGTTATAGAAAAAAGGCAGAAGTTATTAGAAGAAGTACCCTAATTTGATTGATAAAGCTTTTTTTTAAAACGTTGGAAATTCCATTTTGACATAATTTTTCACACCTGCTGTTTTTTAAAAATTGTTTAAAAAATTAGTTACTGAAAAAAATCGAAGTTATTGTTTAAATGCACACATACCTTTAAATAATGAATACCAAAAATTGCATTTTCATCATTTTAATCAACCACTGAATCCAAATTAAAAACTATTTACACAAATGATCTTTTTTTACAATATCCTGAAAAACTGCTCAAAAACTATGTAAAGTTTTTAAACGGTGAGCATATGAAATATCATATTTTTAAATCAAATAATAAATAATATAATACAATGTGATTACTGTAGATGATAGCATCATTGAAAACTAGTAATGGTAATGTAGAATACAGTTCTCTCATGTGATTACTGTAGTCAAAGAAAATTTTTTGATTTTGGCGTTAAAATTGTCAGGTTTCTTCTTTTTTAAATTTCCATCACATTCATTTTTTTACTTACCGATTTTTGCTTGGTCGATTTTCTTTTTCAGCTTTCACTTTTTCAGTATTGAATCCTTTACATGGCCCAACTTCAGGACGAGCAAGTCTCTTCCATTCATTAATGTAATCTGCACAAATTTGTGCCTAAAATCTTTCTTTTGTATCAATAAAAAAACAAAAATCTGCTAAAAAAGATTTAATAATTTTAAAAAAATTCAAAAATTCACTTTTTTCCGGCGGATGTAAAGAATTTGCAGACATTTCAAAAAGATGAAATAAGAAAGAAAGCGAAGAAAATGACTTTTTCATCACTGCTTTTCGTAAAAAATTTTTATTTGTTTTGAACAAAAGAAAACATCAACGATCAGCCCCAAAAAAATCTGTTTTTTACAGTCAGTGAAAAAATGACGGACAATGATGGGGAATGAATGCTTGTTTTTTTGACGGACGACGACAGCAAACGATGCAACGAAAAACAGGAACAATCAATCATGGCTTTCTTTCGTGGTGAAACCACTTTTTTCCTAATCAGGCAACAGTTTTTTAACCTGACTGCAACAGCGCCTTCAAATAAACTTTTGAACTTGATTTTAATACAGCTATTTTGGTTTTTTAGTACTTTAAAAATGCATTAAACGCTTCTTTGAAGTTAAGATCGTAAATAATAGTGAATTTAATTCTAAATTTGAATTTTTATGTGATTTCCTTTGAATTCATTTTAAAATTGGTTATTATAAAATGAATTCAAGGAATAAATGTAGTGATAATTTTTGACAATTTAAATTTAATTATGAACGTATTTTGTTAATAAAATATAAAAGTGAATCGATAAAAAAATTTCCAGCTTTTGATAACTTACGAATTTATAACATCAAGAGTGGAAACAGTTATATCTTGATGATGGCCACCTTTATCAAATTAAGGTACTAATAACTTCTGCCTTTTTTCTATAACTTAATAAAAAATTCAAAAAATATAACGACAACTACACAAGAAATTTTATTTAGCATCATCTTTGTAAAAAATACATCAGACAAATTTTTTGCAAGTTGTTTACATCTGTCGGAGAAAAAAAGTGGATTTTATGAATTTTCTTCACGACAGAGTTCAAAAAGAACAGAGAAAAGAAGAGACGCAGCAGCGCATGATCGAAAGTGTGCAAAACCAGCCGTAGTGAAAACATGGTTTAATTTTGTGAAAGAGTCTGCATTATTTTTTGTGTCTTTTAAAGCACAAATTTTCAGGGATGGGCAAACGCGACGCGACGCTTTTTTTTCTGTCGCTGAATGTTTAGCAATTTTTTTTTGCTAAATTATTCGCGCGCGAGAAAAAAGCAAGCAGCGCTAAAAAATTCGCGTTTGTTTCTTTGATTTTATGATTTTATGTGTTTTTATGAAAAGTGTACTTTTTTATAATTTGCATATATAAACATACAACAAATTTTACATATTCGGAAAGCCATTAAAAAAAGCCACAAAACGTAAATTTTTTTTCAAGTTTTACCAAGTATTAATAAAGTTATAAAAAAGTAAAGATCATTTTAACGAAAAGTAGGTCAAATTTTTTGCAAAGGAAAATCAAAAAAAAGAAACGAACGCGAATTTTTTAGCAAACTGCGCTCGCGAAACGCAACGCAAAAATTTCTTTTGCTAAAAAAATCGCGCGCGTTTTTTTAGCGACAGAAAAAAAAACACTCGCTAGCGACTCGCGTTAAGTTTTCGCGTCGCGTTTGCCCATCCCTGCAAATTTTGGCGTAAAACTTTTCGAAAACTTTTTTCTTAAATTTCTTTTTTTGATTTGAATCTTTTGTTGCGCAAAAATTGCATTAATTATACTTTTTAAAAAAAAGGGTTTTAACGTTAATTAATAATAAAAAACTTGAAGTTTCATTGCAGCATATTACCGTTCAGTAATAATTTAAAATTTTTAACATTGAAGGGCCTGGCTAAAATGTGGATAGATTTTGTTAATTATCACTATTCTTTGTTTGCCGAACAATCGAAACAATAAGTGCTTATATTTAAATTGCATTGTTTTAATGTTTATCTTCAAAATCCATCCACCATTTAGACGTCTTCTCTACCCGTCCAAAGCTCATGTTCAACCTTTTTCATTATTTTGAATCTTTTGTTGTTCAAAGACTGCATTATTTTAACACATTTTAAAAAAAGAATTTAAAAATTTTGTAATCAAAAAACTCTTCGAAATACTGGTACCGAAGTTTATGTTGCTTTAAAAAAATTTGAGGTAAAAGTTTTTGAAACATTGCCACATTTTGCAGAATCATTTAAAGAAAAATTAATTTCAAGTCTGAAATATTTTAATTTTTGAATAGATATTATCGGATTTTTAAAATAATGAATTTTAAATAACAAACTTTTTTTAAAGTTTTTGATTGTTATTTTTCTTTATTCTACACCACGAAAATTAGTTTCAACTCATTTCAGAGCTGCAAAAGTATTTTCAACAAATTTTGTTACTGGTAACAACAAAAGATTCAAAAAGAAGAAAAAAATTGTTTAACGTGAGTATTTCACAAAGCTTGGTTTTTAACCAAAACTTGATATTTTAAACGACAAAAAAATATTGTAAACTGATTCACAAAAATAAAACATTTTTTAGTCATCCACCAAAACTTTCATATGACAAACGATATAAAATAGCAGAAACAAATACAAAAGTGGAGAAGAAAAAAGGATGCAACTGTTGCACCCATTTTTATGTTTTGAACATTTTGATAGTTTAGTTTCGAAAAAAACATTGCTTTTATCATTGTCAGCTCATAAAATTAGCTTTTGAAAAGTACAGAAATTCATTTTTTGATGCTTTTCAATGTTTTGAATATTTTATGCATAAGGTCAAATCTACTTTTTCCTATTTTTTGTGCCCATTTTTTATGTTTATTTCATGAAATACATTTTTGTCAAAATTTGTCGCATCAATCATACACTTTGAATAAACGATAATAAAAAAAATATCGTTTCAAACACTATTACAATAAAAATGATAAATAAGTTTTCAAAAAATTGAATACAAAAGTGTAATTGAAAAAAATTATGTATCTGTTGCGACCTTCTTAATTTTTTGACACTTCAATTTGCTTTTGCAAATAACATTGTTTTATCATTCGTTTATTGGCTGTTTCTAAAACTGCTGAAATTTGAACAATAATTTAATAGTCGAAATAATTTTTTAACTCTCAAGATTCTTCATATTTTACTCTTAAAAAGCGTTGAAAATGTAAAAAGCTGATGAACATAATTCCTTCTTTTATCTTTTATCGTCTTTTAATTCCTCAATTAATTAATTCAACTCTTGAATGCTTCAAAACATGAGAAAAAACAGGAAAAAATTTGCAAAAGATAAGCTTCAAGTTTTCAAAAATGTCCTTTTTCCGTTTCTTAATTTTTTTTGTTGTTTAAAATGTCATTTTATTACTATCCCAACAATTTCACTTTCACATCGGGGCAAATGGTTCGAATTGATCCGAATTTCGGGTGCTAGTTTTTTGAACGTATAGAGTAATTAAAACTGGATGACGCGAAAAAAAATGTCATTTAGATTTTTTTTAGACAACTGTGATCGCTTTCATTTTGTTTTCCCTTTTTTAATTAATGTTTTAGACTCAAGATTCTTTAATTTAATGTTACATCAGCAAGATGAGTTGAATTTAATTTTAGTAAAGCTGTTGTTTGCTTTTTAATTATATATAAGTGCAGTCCATAATTCCTTTTCGTTGTTTTCATTTGGCAAAGTTTTCTGCCTCTACAAACAGCGAATCGGAATTACTGACTGCCCTTATAGTACTTATAAAAAATTTAAAAAAATGGATTTAATAATTTTTATTCAAAATTCAAAAAATTAATTTTTTTCTCCGACGAATTGAAACAATTTGTAGACATTTCAAAAAAAAGATGAAGTAAGAAAGAAAGCGAAGAGAATGATTGAAAAGATGCTTCTTTTTGTTCACTGCTTTTCATAAACACTTTTTATAAATAAATAAAGAAAAGCTGAATCAGTCATCCCTAAAATTTGTTTGATGTATATTTTTTATACAAACGATAAAAATTATTTGATATAATTTTTGTGTAGTTGTGGTTTAATTTTTGAATTTTTTATTAAATTGGTTATATAAAAAAGGCAGAAGTTATTAGTACCTTAATTTGATAAAGGTGGCCATCATCAAGATATAACTGTTTCCACTCTGGATGTTATAAATTCGTAAGTTATCAAAAGTTGGAAATTTTTTTATCGATTCACTTTTCTATTTTATTAACAAAATACGTTCATAATTAAAAAATATTTCATGCAAAAAGTCAAATTTGCTCTTTCCTATTTTTTTGAGCCGATTTTCTGAATTTTAAAGCATTTACATTTTTACTTTTTAGTCAAAAATCATCACTTAACTCATATTTGAATTCATTATGAAATCAAAGCTATTGTTAAATGCTCAAAATACCTTTAATTAATCAGTACCAAAAAGGCGTTTTCTTTATTTTCTTCAACCACTGAATCCAAATTATAAACTATTTACACAAATGATCTTTTTTTACAATATCCTGAAAATCTGCTCAAAATTTAAGTAAAGTTTTTGAACGGTGAGCATATGAAATATCATAGTTTTAAATCAAAATGATATAGAATATACTGCAATACTATTACTGTAGATGATAGCATCATTAACAAATTTAGTAATGTTACTGTAGAATACAGTAAGTTCAAAAAAGCAAAATGCAAAAAGGGTTTTGAAGTTGATTAAGCCTTTCATAATATTTTCGAGGTAATTAAAAAAATCAAAAATCCTGTGTTTTACTTTTTTTTATTTTTCAAGTAAAGCAAATATCACAATTTGAATTTTTGATTCAAAAAAGCAACAACTTTTTTGTTTGATTATAGAAGATTGAAAAAAACGTCATAAAAACGAATAAAGAAAGAAATGTTGCGCAAGGCACTTTTTATTAAATATCATAAACAAATCTCCAAAAACACAAGCCTTTTGGAAACAACAGTTGGCTTGAAATGGGTGAAGGTGATCTAGATTACCCTTATAAAAGCTAATTTAACAAAAGCCAACATGAATATTTCTGTGATGCAAGGAAAAAACTGATTGATGATGAAAGGAACAGGACAGATAGGAAGAATGAACGAAAAAGTGCCATTCTGTCGAAGACGATGAACAGAAAAAAATCTTATAATTTGTTTTCCTCAGACGTAAAAAAGTGTTGAATTGTTTTTATTCATTTCTGTAACATAAATTGACCGAAAATAAAATTTTTAACAAACGCTAAAAATCTGCCCAAAACTCAATTTTATTTTTTGGCTAAATTCTGTTTCACATTGCTTTAGAATAACATAAATTCGAGGAAACTTGCAGCATAAAAAGAATCTTCTAACTTAATGACTAAATAAACAACTTTAAAAATAGTTTTTGAAAAATGGAAATCTGAACAACGAAAAATGTAAAATAAATAAATCTTTATTTTTTAAACAATTAAATTTAAAATTAACAATAAGACGTCGGAAAAAAAAAGATACACTAGTTCATGGTTAAAAGCATCCACACGAGTTCATTTGGTTCAGAAGTTCTTCATTCTAAAATTAAAGTTAATTAATAAATGTGTTAGTCGTAGTTGGTGTTGGCCATATGATTATTTATTTGTGAAAAAAATATTACCTTTTCATTCATCAGGAGATAGTGCAGCACCAGCATTCTTTGCTATCTTTTTTATGTTGAAAATAATAAAATGATCAAAGAAAGGAAATTTTGAAGTTGACAATTGACAGGAATTCCTGTGGTTCAAAAGTTCTTTTCTCTAAAATTTAATAAGTTAGTAATTGTGTTAGTTATTGCCTTTTGAACAACTCGACCACGCATACGACGTAAAGTGTGAACAGTCTAAAAAGGGATGAACAAACATTTTTGTAGTATTCGACCGTTTTCATCTTCTACATTTCGAAAAAGTTGTATTTTGTTGAGCTTGATATTTTGGAGTTACAGTTATAAGTTAAAAGGGGGCAAACAATTGTTTCATTGTTTAAATGAGGGGAAAACTTACATGTCCAACTGAAACAAGTCGGCTTTTTTTGAACATTTCATAACAATAGAAAGCAGCAATGAAGCAACCAGTTCGACCAATTCTGAAATTGAAAATTGTCAGAATTTGATAAATAAGGGAAAAAATTTCAACAAACCCTGCGGCACAATGTACAACTACTGGCTTCTTCTTTGCAACAGACGGTTCAACATATTTTTTGAAAATATGGATAATTGGTTTCGTCATTGCTGGAACACCAAGATCCGGCCAGAACTTGTACAAGGCATGTTTTACAGTAAGAAGAATTTCTCGAGTTGCACTGAAACATAAATATATTTAAAATAATTTAAATTATAATAAAAAATATCTCAAAGATTAAAAAATGGCAAAGCATTGCAACGGTCCTGCCGGATTACATTTTTAGTAAATTTACAGGTGGTCCCCCTTTTGAAAACTTTCGAAAATCAAAGCCCGGCCCTGTGCCATACTTAAAAAAGGCAAAAATACTACAAAGTTTATCGTTTTTTTAGAAACGTTTTGATGATAAACTTGTTACTTAATTTTCAAACTTCCAAAATCTGTAAACTTACGAATCAGTTATATCAACAGTTGTGACTGTGACATCTTCATGTTGAGCACCTTAATCAAAAGAAATTGCATCAGCATTTCGATGATGAACTTCGAATTGACCAAAATCATAAAATTGGTCATCAACATTTGGCCAATATGGTGCTGATTTTTTCTTCATCATAAGTTTACCATGTTCTTCACTTTCTTCAAATACTTTGCAAAGCATAATTAGAGTTTCAGATTTCTCTTGAATTGTCATTGTCCAAAAATCCTTCGCAGTTGCAGCAAGTGGAGCCTGGGTTCCTATAGAAATCTTTTGTGCAGCATCTTTGACATAATTCGCATGAATATATTCATTATCGCCACCAGCACCACGAAGAACAACTCGACAAGCATCGATCCATTCAATGTTACCGTATCTGAAAAATCAAAGTTTCATTATCGATACTTGTTTGGCCTATGGGAATACATGTCTTTATCCCTTTTGACTACTTCTTGTATACGGTCGATTATATTTGTCTTCTAAAAATGACAAAAAATTTTATGTTCCTCTCTTTTTGAATTCTCACTTATGATTACTGTAATCAAAGAAAATTTCCCGATTTTGGCGTTAAAATTCTCAGGTTTCTTTGTTTTTAAATCTCCATCAAATCCATTTTTTTACTTACCGGTTTTTACTTGGTCGATTTTCTTTTTCAGCTTTTAATTCTTCAGCTTTAAATCCTTTACATGGCCCAACTTCAAGACGAGCTAGACGCTTCCATTCATTCATATAATCTGTTCCAGTTTTTCCACGAATTTGTGCCAAAAATTTATCACGAGTATTTATTCGTGGATAATTATTTTCTAAACAACATAATTTAAACAAAGAAACAATATTTAACATTATTTAACCAACCTCAATGAGTCATTGTATTCACGAAGTTCAAAATTGCAGATGTACCGACGATCCCAGTTGTTATTATTCTTTGAAGAAATTGTAATGAATGAAGCAAAGGATGTCCATTTCAAAATTGAATCAAAATCATGCTTCTCCCACATTTTGTTCATCAATTGTTTCTCCAGAGATACAGCGAATTTGAACCCAAAAAAAGAAGAATATTATCAGTTGTTGCATTTGGACCACAATCTTTTTTGTTTTCTACATCAATAATTTTTATGATTTTTTATCAAAATACATATTTTTTATTCCAATTTGCATAAGAGTTTATCACTTTTATGCAAATTATTATAATACTAAATACAGTTCTGATAGAAATATGTTTGTTTCACCAAATCTCAAATTTGATTACTGTAGTGATTTTTGTTTCATTTTTAAAAAATGAAACAAAAATCTACTGAAAAAGATTTAACAATTTTAAAAAATTCAAAAATTTTCTCCGACTGATGTAAACAAGTTGTAAATTAAATAATTGAAGTTAACAAAATTATTCACGAACTGCATTAAACGAAGAATTATTTTCATCAACTAACTTTTTTTATAAACATTATACATGGATATGAATATTGCGTTGCATTTTTTTTAAAGTAAGGTAATGTTAAAACACGATTTTCATCAGTTCTTTTCATTTTTTGACGATGTTTTTAAAAAATAAAATATTCAAAAAGTATGAAAAAAATTCTATTTCTGCAAACGTGTTCAAGACAGACTTCAAAAGAGCAGACAAGTGAATGTTAAAAACAATGTTTTTTTGCGAATGAAAAGTGACATGTCCAAAATACTAGAAACAGTTGCATCGTTTTTTCTTTTCAATTTTGATATTTGTTTATGCCTTTTTTTATCGCGAGTTGTCTTTCGAAAGTGTTGATGGGCTACTCTTGTTTTAATTTTTTGTAATTCTTTTTGAACTTTCTAATGTATTTTTCAAAAAAAATTTAAATTTTGCAAGTGATAATCGGCATAAAGATTCAAAGAATAGCCGTTCACGGAAACAGTCAAAATCAAGCAGCTTCAATCTGAAAACATTAATAAATAAAATGAAATTCTACTACACTGGAATCAAGATTTAATCATATTTTAACACGAACGCCTTTCACTTTTTATTACTTATAGCCGATAATGATTGTTAAAATGCTTCAAATGATATTGTTAGCTGTGCAAATTACAGATCAAATTGAAAAACCTTTTACTCCAAATTTTTTATCCATTCTTCTAAGCTAGATCCAGTTTAGTTTATCATTTAAAAGTTACAAATTCATGAAAAAAACTTGAAAAAGAAACGATTCAAAGAACGAATTACAATTCATCATTAATAAGTTTATGGGTTACCCAAAACAAAAGAAAAAGCATGTAAAAATACGATATTTTGTAGCAAAATCTATTTCACCTAATTTTGCATGTATTTTTGAGATAAGTTACTCAAGTGAAAGTCGTATCTTCAAAAGCTATCCCCGTTTCCAACGTCCCATACTTTCTAGTGCCCGAATTGATATTTGTGTGGCAATTTCACAGATGACCAAAAAGGGCTTTGTTTTAACAGTGACTTTTAAATAATTACCTGGAACTGGTTTTGAAATAACTTTGACCGATGTAAATGAAAAATGCAATGTGTTATTTAAAAAAGTTTTTTAATTATCTTGTCAGCAATTTGCAAAACAATTAACATCATTTGAAGTTTTTTAACAATCGTTTTTGGCTATAAATAAAAAAAGTGAAAGGTGATTGTGTTAAAATTTGATTTAATCTTGCTTCCAGTGTCGAAGAATTTCATTTAATTTACTAATGTTTCCTGAGTATAATTAAAACTGCTTGATCTTGACTGTTTCCGTGAAAGACTTTTCTTTGAATCTTTATTCCGATTATCACTTGCAAAGTTTAAATCCCTTTCTGAAAAATACAATAAAAAATACAAAAAGAATAACAAAATTTTAAACAAGAGAAGCCCATCAACGCTTTCGAAAGACAACTCGCGATAAAAAAAGGCATAAACAAATATCCAAGTGGGAAAGAAAAAATGTTGCAACTGTTTCTAGTATTTTGGACATGTCACTTTTCATTGGCAAAAAAATCATTGGTTTGATTATTCATCTGTCTGCTCGTTTGAAGTCTGTTTTGAACACGTTTTTTTAAGGATTTTGAATATATTTTTTTAAAAAAGCTTTTGAATGTTTCTTTATTTTGTGAGCTTTTTTTTATTTTTATCAACATATTTTTTTTTAATGTAAACTCAAATGTTAAAAAAGGGGAGCAGCCGCTGCAGTATTTTTTTCTTCTCTACTTTTGTATTTGTTTCTGCTGTTTTTCTCGTTTTTTTAATGTGTTGAGACAACGAAACAATTTTTTTGTGTCTTCTTTAAACGTCAAATATTTCATAAAAAGGAAGCTTTTTGAAAAGGTCATGTTTAATTTCTTTTTATATTTTGAATCTTTTGCTGTACAAAAACTGAATTAATATTGTTTTTTAGAAAAAAGATTTAAATAATTTTTGAATAAACCACTCGTCGAAATGCTTTAATTGATGTGTTTTTTGCACAAAAATAATTTAAGGTAGAACCTTTTGGAGCAAGTCAGTTTTGCATAATCATTTAAAGAAAATCCATTTCAAATATGAAACAATTGAATTCATGAATATTATCGGTTTTTTTGAATAAATAATTTTAAAATAATTTCAAAAAAAAGTTTATAAACTTTTTTTTAAATGTTGTTTCTTTATTTTTTGAACATTTTCTTGTTTTTATTTGTCGAGCAATATATTCTTTTACAAAAGTGAACTGAAATGTTAAAAAAAACGAGCAACAGCTGCATTATTTTTTCTTCTCCATTGTCATATCTGCCTTTTTTTCTCATTTGTCTTGCAAAAATTTTGATGGACAACGAAAACATTTTTTGTTTTTGCGAAAGAGTCTGCAATATTTTTGTGTTTACGAAATTTTGTTAAAAAGGAAGCTTTATCAAAAGCTTACATTTAAACATTTATCTCCTTCTTTCTGAATCTTTTGTTGCATGTTTTCAAAGAGGATTCATATATCTTTTTGAAATATTATACTCACTTAATTTATTATCAGTGTGATTAAATCTTCAGACGATATGACTACATCTTTTGGAAGTCAATAATTAAGATGTTACCATAAAAAATATTTCAAATATTCCTTAATGACTCAAAAAATGGAAACAAAAATTTTCCGTAAAAGTAGTAAAGTTTATATTTGTAAGATTTAGTTATTAAGCCAAGCATTCTTCGTTGCTGTATTTTTTAGTTAACGCAAATAAATAAAACACAAGTGAAATAAAGAAATTGCTTATCAGAAAAAAATGTTGTACAGTAATCAAAAACTCTCAGAAAATGTATTATTATTTGTGTCAAGTTTTTTAAATATCAACTTCTTATATTTTTTCAACAAATTACGACCAAAATAATGTTAGAAAACATGGTTTGTTTATACTTGATTGGTAAATCCAAAACTAATAATTATTGGATAAGAGTAACTTTGGATAACATGCTTTTCACGCCAAAGAAATTTGCTTCAACTCTTTTGGTCATAGCTGCAAAAATGTTTTCAGAAAATTTTTTTGACATTTATTTCAAAAATTCCAGAAATTGTGTTTTAAGCCCAATTATTAGACGAGAAAAAATTAGAATTGTGTCTTTTTTTGTTTATCTTTAATTGATGCTTCTTCGAGAACATAATGTTGAAATTAAAATCTAATCCAGTATGTAGTCCTCGTGACTGCTTCAAAAAAGGATTTAAAAAATTCAAAACGAAAATTCCATTTTTTTACATTTGAAAAAATTATAGGAAAAATGCAAAGCAAAAAATAGACTGTGAAGATTTTTTTTCTATCAAACATTTGGCGAACATTATGTTTTGAAATTAAGAAAAACAGCAACCATCAGCCCAAAAAATTATTATTTTTTTCGCAATCGATGAAAATCTGATTTTTGCCTTACATTCATTTTATTTTGTGATTTTCTTATTAAAATGGTTATAGACAAAAAGATGCAGCTGTTGCAAATGTTCGCTTTCTTTCGTACTTCATCTTTTTGAAATTTCTGCAAATTCTTTACATCCGTCGGAAAAAAATGAATTTTTGAATTTTTTAAAATTATTAAATCTTTTTTTAGCAGAATTTTGTTTTTTTATTGATACAAAAGAAAGATTTTTGGCACAAATTTGTGCCGACGTAGAAAAAAGGAGAAACAAATTATTCAGAAATATGGGATTAAGGGTATGTTTTCCCATTTGGGTAAACTTTTAAAACCCGACACTCATATCCCGGCGCTTAAAACTGATACCCACACAATTTTTTCGGAATCTGATAAAACAACTGTTTTCGCAGCAAACTTTTTAACTTATTTCCAAAATGAAAAACCTGTTATCCCTATGGATTCTAATCCTATTAGAGATAATAGTTTACCCTTTTTGCAGGCATCCCAAGTCCACGATATTCTTAAAAAGCTTAAACCTAAATGCAACACCTCCCCTGACGGAATACCGTATATTATCTTAAAGAAATGCGCTTTTACCTTGTATAAACCCATCACTAAAATTATCAATCTCTCCTTTTTTAAAGGACAAGTTCCTTCTTTTTGGAAGAAGGCAACTGTCATACCAATCTTTAAAAAGGGAGAGAAACATTTTGCCGCCAACTATCGCCCCATTTCTCTGAACTGCTCCCTATCCATGATACCCCAAAAAATTGTTGTAAATTTTTTGAATAACTTTTTTACTGAACACAAGCTAATCCCTACCTGTCAACATGGTTTTACAAAATCCAAATCGGTAACCACACAGTTACTCGAAACTTTCGACATCATAACCATGTGGGCAGAAAAGGGAATAGCTTGTGATATCATCTACTTTGATGTCAAAAAAGCATTCGACAGAATGTCCCACCCTATCCTTTTTGCAAAGCTCAAAAGAGCGAATGTCCCAAATTCTATCATTTCATGGATTAAAGCGTTTCTAACCAATAGGAAGTTTAGAGTTAAGGTTGGGGAATCTTTATCTGAAGAATACGACATCAACTCTGGTGTACCTCAAGGATCCAAAATTGGGCCTGTTCTCTTTCTTTTCTTTATCGCAGATTTGATCTCTCATTGCGCAACCCCTGAAGTCATTAACATGCTTTTTGCAGATGACCTTAAAGCAATTTCTTCTGTTCTTTCTGCTGCTGACTCCCCACTTCAAAAATTCTTAATAAAGCTTGAAGCATGGTCCAAAGAAAACCAACTTGAGATTGCTATTAGCAAATGCAATGTTTTACATTGCTTACCTCATAGTAATCCCAAGTATTCGTATTTCTATGATGGATTTAAAATCCCCAATAACCAAAGTTGCATTAGGGATTTGGGATTAAACGTTTCTAATGATCTTAATTGGGATACCCATATTTCTAAAATTTCCAAGAATGCTTTGGGTCGTCTTTTTATCCTCTTTAAAGCGCTAAAATCCACCTCAACTAAGCTTCTCGTTCATATGTATCATACATATGTTCTATCACGAAAGGTGATTATTGTGACCTGGCTTTGGTGTAGAGAGAGATTTTCTTCGCTTTCTTTTTTTTTTTTTTTTTTTTTTTTTTTTTTTTCAAATCAAAAAAGAAAGCGAAGAAAATGACTTTTCCATTCCTGCTTTTCGCAAACACTTTTATATGTCCTAAATTTTATAAAAAAAGCAGCAACGATCAGCCCAAAAAAATTGTTCATTCAATTTTTTATATAAAAACGATGAAAATTACAATTTTTGTTTTGTTGTCGTTTTATTTTTTAAATTTTTTATCAAAATGGTTACAGTAACAAGGCAGAAATTATTCGATAAGTAGAAGTAACTGTCATGAAAAAAAGTGTCATCAATATTGGCCACCCATTGATGACATTTTTGATTTTGGTGAATTTGAAGTTTTTTTTTGGCTACAATGAAATTTTTAGTTGTACTATTAAAAAAAAGGGTGTTATTGCTAAAATTTGAATTTTGATTATCTTGCTTCAAGCGTAAGCATGGCAACGGGCCGACTTTTTGGAGGCCCGGCCCGGCCCGGGCCCGGTGAAAAAAAAGCCCGGCCCGCCCGGAGCCCGGAAATTTTCGCCGCGGGCCGGGCCCGGCCCGGCCCGTTTTCTTTTTTTGTAAATTTTCACGTGGTCCCCCCTTTGGAATTTTTTTAAAAATCAAAGCCCGGCCCGGCCCGGCCCGTCGAAAGTGAAGCCCGGCCCGAAGCCCGCGGGCCGGGCACCGGGCTTTTCCGGGCAAGGCCCGGCCCGGTGCCATGCTTATTCAAGCGTCAATAATAATAGAGGTTAAGTGTTCGTGGTATTCATCACATTTCAATCTGTGTTAAAAAATTTTACAATAAATTTTAAAAATTCATTTAGTAATTGTAAAAAATTCATAAAAGCAAATTTTTTTCGAATAGATTTAAACAACATGCAGACATTAGAAATGTTTAAAGCAAAAAATGAAGCGAAGAAAATTGTTGAAAAGACGCTTCGTTTCGTTCACTACTTATCTTAAAAACTTTTTATAAATAAATAAATAAAGAAAAGCAGAATCAGTCATCCCTAAAATTTGTTCGATCTATCTTTTTACAAAAAATTTGTCTGATGTATTTTTTACAAAGATGATGCAAAATACAATTTCTTGTGTAGTTGTCGTTTTATTTTTTGAATTTTTTATTAAGTTATAGAAAAAAGGCAGAAGTTATTAGAAGAAGCACCCTAATTTGATTGATTATGCTTTTTTTTAAAACGTTGGAAATTCCATTTTGATATAATTTTTCACACCTGCTGTTTTTTAAAAATTGTTTAAAAAAATAGTTACTGAAAAAAATCGAAGTTATTGTTAAAATGCACACATACCTTTAAATAATGAATACCAAAAATTGCATTTTCATCATTTTAATCAACCACTGAATCCAAATTAAAAACTATTTACACAAATGATCTTTTTTTACAATATCCTGAAAAACTGCTCAAAAACTATGTAAAGTTTTTAAACGGTGAGCATATGAAATATCATATTTTTAAATCAAATAATAAATAATATAATACAATGTGATTACTGTAGATGATAGCATCATTGAAAACTAGTAATGGTAATGTAGAATACAGTTCTCTCATGTGATTACTGTAGTCAAAGAAAATTTTTTGATTTTGGCGTTAAAATTGTCAGGTTTCTTCTTTTTTAAATTTCCATCACATTCATTTTTTTACTTACCGATTTTTGCTTGGTCGATTTTCTTTTTCAGCTTTCACTTTTTCAGTATTGAATCCTTTACATGGCCCAACTTCAGGACGAGCTAGACGCTTCCATTCATTAATGTAATCTGCACAAATTTGTGCCAAAAGTCTTTCTTTTGTATCAATAAAAAAACAAAATTCTGTTAGAAAAGTATTTAACAATTTTAAAAAATTCAAAAATTCACTTTTTTCCGACGGATGTAAAGAATTTGCAGACATTTCAAAAAGATGAAGTAAGAAATATAGCGAAGAAAATGACTTTTTCATCACAGCTTTTCGTAAACAATTTTTTATATGTTTTAAATCAAAGAAAACATCAACGATCAACCCCAAAAAAATCTGTTTTTTTTCAGTCATTGAAAAAATGACGGACAATGATGGGAAATGAATGCTTGTTTTTTTGATGGACGACGACAACAAACGATGCAACGAAAAACAGGAACAATCAATCATGGCTTTCTTTCGTGGTGAAACCACTTTTTTCCTAATCAGGCAACATTTTTTTATACTGACTGCTACAGTGCCTTTAAATAAACTTTTGAACTTGATTTTAATACAGCTATTTTGGTTTTTTAGTACTTTAAAAATGCATTAAACGCTTCTTTGAAGTTAAGATCGTAAATAATAGTGAATTTAATTCTAAATTTGAATTTTTATGTGATTTCCTTTGAATTCATTTTAAAATTGGTTATTATAAAATGAATTCAAAGAATGATTGTAGTGATAGTTTTTGACAATTTAAATTAAATTTAATTATTAACGTATTTTGTTGATAGAATAAAAAAGTGAATCGATAAAAAATTTCCAACTTTTGATAACTTACGAATCTATAACATCCAGAGTGGATACAGTTATATCTTGATGATGGCCACCTTTATCAAATTAAGGTACTAATAACTTCTGCCTTTTTTCTATAACTTAATAAAAAATTCAAAAAATAAAACGACAACTACACAAGAAATTTTATTTTGCATCATCTTTGTAAAAAATACATCAGACAAATTTTTTGTAAAAAGATAGATCGAACAAATTTTAGGGATGACTGATTCTGCTTTTCTTTATTTATTTATAAAAAGTGTTTTTCGAAAAGCGGTGAACATTTGCATTATTTTTTGTGTCTTTTAAAGCACAAATTTTGGCGTAAAAAAAGCTTTTAGAAAACTTTTTTTTTAAATTTCTTTTTTTGATTTGAATCTTTTGTTGTACAAAAATTGCATTAATTATACTTTTTTCAAAAAATGGTTTTAACGTTAATTAATAAAAAAACTTTCTTTTATACGCAAACACCAGAACAGATTTAAATGTGATAAATACCAGAAATTCTGACGAAACATTTATTAAAAAATGGGAACAAATTGAAATCAATTTTGCAAAATTGTTTTGTAATTAATAATTTAATATTTTAAACATTAAAGCCAAATTTTGAAAGCAGGAATAAAAGAGATGTCGGTGAATGGTTGTTGCGAAAGTCAACTTTTTTTAAAAAAAGAAATAAACATACAGCTTTATCATTATTTCATTTATTCTGTTTTCTTCGAATTATTTTATTTTAACAATTTTTTTTGGATGTTATTTTTTTTTTACCCTTGCGTTTACTCTTTTTTACCCTTACAAAAAAAGAGTACTCTTGGTTTTACTTTTTTTTACCCATACAAAAAAAGAGTACCCATAGAAAAAAAGAGTACCCTTACGTTCACTTTTTTTTACCTTTGCAAAAAAGAGTACCCTTGGAAAAAAAGAGTACCCTTACGAATTAAATTCAGTGTATTAGTAATAAATTAATAACACAGTATTTTTTAAAGTTGTTAAATAAATTAATTAATAATAAAACTTGAAGTTTTATTGCAGCATATTACTGTTCAGTAATAATTTAAAATTTTTGACATTGAAGGGCCTGGCTAACCTGTGGATAGATTTTGTAAATTATCACTAATCTTTGTTTTTTATTGTGTCCATTGCCGAACAATCGAAACAATAAGTGCTAAAAATTTAAATTGCATTGTTTAGATGTTAGTTTACAAAATCCGTCCACCAGTTAGACGTCCCCTCTACCGGACCATCCAAAGCTCATGTTTAACCTTTTTTTTTTGAAATTTGAAATTTAAATCATTTTGCATTTCAATTAATTCGCAGTCATGGATTTCTTCTCGAAAGAATAAACGCATTTGGTATACGAAGGTTACATTTAAAATTTTCATAATCCTAACAAAGATAAATCAAAGAAAACCTACAGATGTCAGAAAAGAAATTCAAAGAGATGCCTAGCTACTGCTATTGTTGAAGGAGATATGAAATGAAATCAAAAAAGAAAAAACTATGAAAAAGACTTATAACGATGGCCTCTTACATTTTTGAGATTCACCAAAAAATATTTTTAATAATAATATTAAAGATGAAAGAAATTTTAAATGTTGTTAGAAATTTTAAAATTAATACTGTATTTAATTTTTTGAAGCATGTAAATACGGCAGCTTCTACTGAATATATTAATAAATATATCTCTGGGGGTCAACAACCATGGGGTCAAACACCATGGCCCCTTTTGGTTAAAGTTTGCTTCACATTGCTTTGGAATCGAATAAGTTTTTGAGGAAAATTTCAACTTAAAAAGAATCTTCTAACTTAATGACTAAATAAACAACTTTAAAAATGTTTTTAAAATTAGAATACCACACAAGTAAAAATGTAAAATAAATAAATCTTTATTTTGCTAATAATTAACAATAAGACGTCGGAAAAAAGAAATCCACAAGTTCATGGTTGAAAGCTTTCACACGAGTTCATTTGGTTCAGAAGTTCTTCACTCTAAAATAAAGATTAATTAGTAAATGTGTTAGGTGTAGTTGGTGTCGGCCATATGATTATTTATTTGTGAAAAAAATATTACCTTTTCATTCATCAGGAGATTGTGCAGCATTAGCATTCTTTGGTTTCTTTTTAGCTTCACGATTCTTTAACTTTTTAATTGTGTAAAGAAGAATACACTTTGATTTCTTCAAATCCACTTTCATTTCTTCTTCAATCATTTCAAGCAACAAAATATGGAGAAATATATATTGACTAGCTTTTTGTACGAGACGACCGCGCATCCGACGCAAAGATTTTACAGTCTAAAAAGGGATGATCAAACATTTTTGTAGTATTCGACCGTTTTCATCTTCTACTTCACGAAAAACTTTATTTTGTTGAGTTTGATCTTTTCCAGTTACAGTTATAAGTTAAAAGGGGATAAACAATTGTTTCTCTGTTTAAATGAGGGGAAAACTTACATGTTCAACTGCAACAAGTTGGCCCTTTTTAAACATTTCATAACAATAGAAGGCAGTAATAGAGCAACCGGTTCGTCCAATTCTGAAATTAAAAACTCACGGCAGATTCAAAGCGGAGTTGAAACGTTTGCAAAGAAGTAAACATTTTCGTGTCGGGAGTCGCTTTTGCCTCTACTATTTAAAAAAGCTTCAATTTCAAAGAAAAAGATAAACGTTTTCTTATATATTTTAAAAGCTAAATTACATTTTAACATTGATTTTTTTTATTCTAACCTTGTTTAAATAACAATTATAAACATTTTAAGCCATTGCACTACTTTACAGCACCAAATATACTGTTTTTTCATCAGTGTTCAAACTGAAAAAACTCTTACGGCAGGATTTTGGCTCACAGATAAGATATCAAAAATCTGACTAGATATTATTGTAGCCAAGATAATTTTATGTAAAACGTATAGAAAAAATTTAATTTATATGCGCTAATTTATTTTTCCCGATTTTTTGAACAAAAAAGTGCGACAAAAACGCATGATTTTAGCTCAAATTGAAAAAACTCTTACGGCAGGATTTTGGCTTCCAGATAAGATATTAAAATTCTGTTAAGATATTATTGTTGCCATGATATTTTTATGTAAAACGTATAGAAAAAATGTGAAAAAAGTTTAATATTAACCCTACACCAAAAATAATTAGTAAAATTTTGGATAAAAAAAAGTAAAAAAACTCTTTTTTCTTTTCTTTTCTTTTCTTTTCTTTTTCTTTGTTTCTTTTCCTTGCGTCGATGATCTTTAACCATTACGACATGTTTCAACTCCGCGCAAAAACTGTTTTGAATCTGCCGTGAACTGTCAGAATTTGATAGATAAGCGAAAAAAGTTCAACAAACCCAGCTGAACAATGCACAACAACAGGCTTTTTCTAAGCAAGTGATGGAGCAACGAAATTTTTGAAAATCTAAATAAGTGGTTTTGAAGTTGATGGAACACCAAGGTCTGGCCAGAACTTGTAGAGAACATGCTTTACAGTAAGAAGAATTTCTCGAGTTGCACTAAAACATAAATATATTTAAAACAATTTAAATTATAATAGAAAATAACTCAAAGATTAAAAAAGGGCCCAAAAAAATTACAAAATTTATCGTTTTTTTAGAAACGTTTTGATGATAAACTTGTTACTTAATTTTCGAACTTCCAAAATCTGTAAACTTACGAATTTATGACATCAAGAATTGTCACTGTGACATCTTCATTACGTCCACTTTCATCAAAATAAATTGCATCAGCATTTCGATGATGAACTTCGAATTGACCAAAATCATAAAATGGGTCATCAACATTTGGCCAATATGGTGCAGATTTTTCCTTCATCATAACTTTGCCATTTTCTTCACTGACTTCAAATAAATTACAATGCATTATCACAACTGTTGTCTTCTCTTGCAAAATCATTCGCCAGGAATCTTATCTTTAATAAATTCTTAAGTATATAAATTTCTAACAAGAAATAATTACTGCTTATTATTTTAAACATTCAAAAGAAATTTCTTTTTACAAAAAGATTGTTGCTTAACAAAATTTAAGCTCATTTTTCTCTTTTAAAAAAACCAAAAAATGAATATTGAAATGTTTTTGATAAGTATGATGCAATCGATGACCTTTTTGTTTCATTTTAAAAATGGAATTTTCTTCAAAAAACAGATGTGAATAATCGCTCGATTGCCTGCTTTTAAGCTTTCTTGCACTTTTCGACACCAAAACCTAACCATTCCGTAACCTAACTGTAACCAAAGCATATCCCATTTATCACCGCTTTGGTTATGTTGGGTGTTGTAAACGTAACCTAGCATAACCGTAACCGGTGTCGAAAAAGATCTTGGTGAGGGAATTCTCAACACGATTTTAGTGTCGTATTAGAATGTCTAATTTAATTTAGACAGGTCATCAAATTCGGCTAAAACAGATATCTAATTTTGAAATTCAAATGTCATATATTATTTGTTCAGATAAGTTCTTATTTTTAATGAATTGTTCTGTACTTGTTTGGTTGGCAAAAATTAATATATGAATGTTTTTAGGAACGAATCATCATCAGAGAAAAATATATAAAAAGAGTAGGGAGACAATCAGTATTAAAAAATGGAGAGTTTTTGGGTAGAACGGAAAAAAGGAATTACAATCGTGACAGGACCAGTGAATAATCAGGCAATCAGCAAAGAAGCAAAGAAAGACGGACATGTAAGGTTACAACAGGATTCAAATATTTCAATAAACGACAAAATTGTTAATTGAAAAAAATGTTATTGAATTTTTGTTTGTTATTGTTAAAATTGAAATAAAATTTGTTTACTTTAATTGTGGATTCTTGTCTTTATCAAACATCATAAGTTAAATCACTTCCTTGCTATGATTTTTCGCAAAAACTATCATTTCAAAATTTATTGCTTAAAAAATTCAAATTTAGAATTAAATTTACTGTTATTTATGATCTTATCTTCAAAGAAGCGCTTAATGCTTTTTTAAAGTACTAAAAAACCAAAATAGCTGTATTAAAAACAAGTTCAAAAGTTTATTTGAAGGCACTGTTGCAGTCAGGTTAAAAAAATGTTGCCTGATTAGGAAAAAAGTGGTTTCACCACGAAACAAAGCCATGATTGATTGTTCCTGTTTTTTGTTGCATCGTTTGTTATCATCGTCCGTCAAAAAAAAAGCATTCTTTCCCCATCATTGTCCGTCATTTTTTCACTGACTGACCAATGTTTTTTTGCGAATGAAAAGTGACATGTCCGAAATACTAGAAACAGTTGCACCATTTTTTCTCTTCCACTTTGATATTTGTTTATGCTTTTTTTTATCGCGAGTTGTCTTTCGAAAGTGTTGATGGGCTACTCTTGTTTTAATTTTTTGTAATTCTTTTTGAATTTTTTAATGTATTTTTCAAAAAAAATTTAAATTTTGCAAGTGATAATCGGCATAAAGATTCAAAGAATAGCCGTTCACGGAAACAGTCAAAATCAAGCAGCTTCAATCTGAAAACATTAATAAATAAAATGAAATTCTACTACACTGGAATCAAGATTTAATCATATTTTAACACGAACGCCTTTCACTTTTTATTACTTATAGCCGATAATGATTGTTAAAATGCTTCAAATGATATTGTTAGCTGTGCAAATTACAGATCAAATTGAAAAACCTTTTACTCCAAATTTTTTATACATTCTTCTAAGCTAGATCCAGTTTAGTTTATCATTTAAAAGTTACAAATTCATGAAAAAAACTTGAAAAAGAAACGATTCAAAGAACGAATTACAATTCATCATTAATAAGTTTATGGGTTACCCAAAACGGGTCTTCTTCAGTTTAGCGGGCAAATATTCTTTCATTGTTTTTTTCTTTTCTCCATTCTCAAAATGAAAATGATTTCTTCAATTGATGCAAATTTTTGCTTTTTTCATTCGGTAAAATCAATCTTGAATCAGTAAAATTTTGGAATGAAAAAACGGAAGAAAATTGCCCGCTAAAGTGAAGCAGCGCGATAGTCGCACTTCTTCACTTTAGCGGGCAGAAATATGCATATCACTTTTATGCAAATCTGAGTTCATTTTCAACAAAACAGTATAAAAGGAAAGAAAGCCATGTTTTCTCGAGCATGCTTCGACTTTCGTTGTGGTCCGTGCGGGTGGCAAATTTTCTCAAAGTTTTTGGCTTTCAAGCAGTTAATAAAAAGTTGGATCTCGAACTTCTGTTCGAATTCCTTCTTTTTATTGATTGCTTGAAAACCAAAAACTTTGAGAAAAATCGTTGCCCGCTAAACTGAAGAAAATCCCCCAAAACAAAAGAAAAAGCATGTAAAAATACGATATTTTGTAGCAAAATCTATTTCACTTAATTTTGCATGTATTTTTGAGATGTGTTACTCAAGTGAAAGTCGTATCTTCAAAAGCTATCCCCGTTTCCAACTTCCCATGGGACTTTCTTGTGCCCGAATTGATATTTGTATGGCAATTTCACAAATGACCAAAAGGGCTTGGTTTTAACAGTGACTTTTAAATAATTACCTGGAACTGGTTTTGAAATAACTTTGACCGATGTAAATGAAAAATGCAAAATTTTATTTAAAAAAGTTTTTCAATTATCTTGTCAGCAATTTGCAAAACAATTGACATCATTTGAAGTTTTTTAACAATCGTTTTCGGCTATAAATAAAAAAAGTGAAAGGTGATTGTGTTAAAATTTGATTAAATCTTGTTTCCAGTGTCGAAGAATTTCATTTAATTTATTAATGTTTCTTGAGTATAATTAAAACTTGATTGTTTCCGTGAAAGACTTTACTTTGAATCTTTTTGCCGATTATAAAGTTTAAATTCTTTTTTGAAAAATACAATAAAAAATACAAAAAGAATAACAAAATTTTAAACATGAGAAGCCCATCAACGCTTTCGAAAGACAAATCGCAATAAAAAAAGGCTCCAACATCAACCTTGGAGTAAAACTCGGGTATGATGAAAGATATTGACATGCGGTGACTTGCTTTATGAAATATCATGTTGTTAGAGTATTCTGGGTGAGTTTTATGACATTTGGATATCGTTTAGTCATATGCTATCAACATGAAATTTCGAAAGTTAGCAACATTAGACTTCGAAGGGAAAATCAAGGTAATTTGAGTTTTTGGTTAAAAATAAAAGAGTCAATGCTTTTAAAACATTAAATGGATGTAATGTAAGTGATTATAAACAATGAACATTGATATATTGGTCATTTTTGATTTTTCCGGATCGTTTGAAATTTAATCACTTTTTCCAAAAAACTCAAATTACCTTGATTTTTCCTTTGACACCTGAAGTTGCTAAATTGCGAAATTTCATGTGGATGGTATATTTCTCAATGATATCCAAATGTTATGAAACTCACCCGGAATGACTTATAAGCATAGTATTTCATAAAGCAAGTCACCTCATGTCAATATCTTTCATCATACCCGAGTTTTACCCCAAGGTTGATGTTGCAGATATTGATCACGCGCACGTTTTTCATTGGCTATCGCTAAGTACTCCACCGATTTCAACAAATTTTATATTTTTGGAAAGCCCAGAAACAGGGCTATTTGGTGTGATATATCTTTGCTTTAAATAATTTGATATGCAAATTTTGTTCCTGTGTCGAAAATTACAGTACCCGAAATTTCGACATTAGAAGTCAAATAAAAGAATTTTCTAGTATGCATTCAAAAGCCCTTACTTATATGTACAATTATGGTTAATAACTTTTTGATTGGTTCACTTTTGGATTTTTCCCGAATTTTTCAATTTTTGGCAATACAGTAACTTTACTTTACGCCGAAATCAAAAGTACGAGATATCAGGTTGTTCGATAAGTCCTGTCCGGTGTTTGACCCGCTGGCAAATTTTTAGTTTTTGATGAAATTTCTAAATTTCTTTTTTAATAGGTGCTTATGGATGTTAGAAATGATGCCTAAAAAGTATTTTTGACAGTTTTCGTTTTTGGCGGATTTTGAGCGGATTTACGAGGGTCCTCTCGGATTTGTAAGTATTTCGAACAGAAATGTTATAAAAAAGTGAGCTAAACATGCAAATTTTTAAACAAAATTGAAGAATAGGACGTTGGAGACCTGATAGAAAACATTTTGCCAAATTCTGATGTGCCGGATTTGATTTATTCAAATTTTTCCAACAGTACTCAAATTTTGCTGTTTTTAAATAAGTTTTGTATTATTTTTTGGATAGAATGTGTCAAAAAGGATTAGAAATGATAAATAGAGGTCCTGTGAGTCCATTGGTATGCATTGGGACCATCAAATAACATTTTTTTGATTTTTTAACAACCGATGAAATGATACGGTAGGTCAACACACTTAAAATGCTTCTAAATGAATAAATTTACGTTTTTATTACAAAAATCTTTTACAGGACACCTCAGCAGACTCCCCAGTATCCATTCTGACCAAAAAATCAAAAATAAAATTTTTGATTTTTTCGACTTTTTCACGTGGTCCCCCCTTTGGATCAAAAAATCGTCAAAGGGGGGACCATGTGAATAAGTCGAAAAATTTCAAAAAAATTTTTTTCACTTTTTTTGCTTAGAATGGATACTAAGTAGGCTTTTGAAGTGCCTTTTGAAAAATTTTTGCAAAAAAATTACCATTTACACTTTTAAAGCCCGAGAATGTGAAACATCTAACGTACCATTTCATCGGTTGTTAAAAAATCAAAAAAATGTTATTTGATGGTCCCAATGCATACCAATGGACTCACAGGACCTTTATTTATCATTTCTAATCATTTTTGACACATTCTATCCAAAAAATAATACAAAACTTATTTAAAAACAGCAAAATTTGAGTACTGTTGGAAAAATTTGAATAAATCAAATCCGGCACATCAGAATTTGGCAAAATGTTTTCTATCAGGTCTCCAACGTCCTATTCTTCAATTTTGTTTAAAAATTTGCATGTTTAGCTCACTTTTTTATAACATTTCTGTTCGAAATACCTACAAATCCGAGAGGATCCTCGTAAATCCGCTCAAAATCCGCCAAAAACGAAAACTGTCAAAAATACTTTTTAGGCATCATTTCTAACATCCATAAGCACCTATTAAAAAAGAAATTTAGAAATTTCATCAAAAACTAAAAATTTGCCAGCGGGTCAAACACCGGACAGGACTTATCGAACAACCTGATAGATCGGCCCAAAACTTTCAGAATAATGTTTTTTTCATCTAGTTTAATCGAATGGACCACAAAAAATTTCATTTAAAAATTTCATGTAACGCTCGAACTGTAAATTTTCTAATCCTGTCGTATAGTGTCTCTTAAGCTCAATTATTATCATTATGTCGTTTTTAAAACGGATTGCAAAAAAACTTAATTTGCATAACTATTTTGATATTAGACCGAAAATTATTATTTTTGTAGAACTAAAACAAATTTTAAGTGATCTAGCGAAAATAAACCCCAAAGATTTTGTTTACAATACTCAAAGTTTGAGTATTTATGAGTCTCAAACGTATAACTTATTTATTATTTTTTGCTAGATTTATTTATAAATTGAAGGAAAAAATATATTATCAAATACAAATATAACTCTACTACAATTAGCCCTTTCCCACTTGAATAGCACTGTCGAGGGTGTCTTTTTCTTAAATGAAATTTGAATACCAAACTTTCAACAGAAAAGACAGGAAAATTTCAAGTGAGGAACAAATTTTGAATTTCAAGCTCCAACAAACTTTTTTCGAAATTGACATTTTGCCAAGCCTTGTTGCTTGACTTGAGCTTTCCATTTTCTAATCACCTCACTTTTCCCGAGCTTTTTAGTACTGTTGAGTACTGTAGCTCAGAAATTAGACATATTTGAATCCAAATTCATGTCTTTCTAATAAAAATGCTGATACCGTTATCAGTTAAGTTGTTGAAATTTTTTAGACTTCCGTAAGCCATAAATTTGACGGATTTTTCTAATTCCAATAATTACTAAATGAATTATTTCAATGATTGTACCATTTCCATTATTGATTTTTCATGTTCGCGGAAATCTATAATCTTGGGCGTGTGCAATATTATAAATTTTTTGTGATGTTCGGGAACGGTCACAATCAGTGTTTTCTTTTTCACCACCCCTCAAACACTGATTCACATCGTCAGAAAATCGGTGGTTGTCAAACAAATGAGAATGATGTAGATTACCATCAGACGGTTAAATTCAATCGACGATTCAGATTTGAACATTTGAGCAAAACACTCAAAAATCATTCCCATTGTATTTACAAGTGCTTCAGCTCAGAATTTTTACAGGTAAAAATGCACCGTAATCTTTTGCGTCAGTAACAAACAATCTGTTATTTATACACAAAATCTTTGGCAGATTCGATTTTGTATTACAAATGTCTTGTTTCATAAATTTTGAAAATCAAAAGTTTTGCTCTGATGTATGACTTGTATTTAGCAAGAAGTAATACATTCATGGCATTTCCGACAATGCACAATCTTTTCATATTGATTCAGATTTTGAACAAAATACATGAGGCAATTGCTACCTGGGTGGGAGCAATTTGTAATTGCCTGGGAGGGAGTAGAGTTATATTTGTATTTGATAATATATTTTTTCCTTCAATTTATAAATAAATCTAGTAAAAAATAATAATTATCCTATACAAATATAACTCTACTACAATTAGCCCTGTTTAACATTGAATCATAGCATTGCCTCTCGAGAGGAACGATTCATAATCAAAGGGATTGCGTTATTTTGATTAAATAACTATGACTCAATAATTTGAATCAGGAGGAACCATTTCTTTAACAATGTCGATGAAATCAACTCTTGTCACAATCAGCCATCGTCGTTATACCGTACTTCAAATGAAGAAAGTTCATTTCATTGTAAACGTTCTTATCCATGTACAGTGATAAAAGATTTAAAAATCCCGAAATTCACTCTTTTTTAGTTCCAACACTGTTGTTGTGAATCCGGTTCACTTTCCGTTCAGATGCTGGATTTTTATAGTGAGAAAAACTTTGTCATAGTTGACAATTTTGTTCTTGTTTGTATCCATGTTCGTGGTTTTGGTTGAATTATATTCATTATATCAGTGTTCACAAATAATCTATTTAAATCAAAGGTTAAGTGAAAAAATGAAATATTCCACGACAATCAGCACCGATGCCGCTTTGATTTCAGCCTTGTGCTCTGTTTATATTTTGTTAATTAAAGCAAAATTTTTATCGTAATCATTTTGTGCCAATTGATCATTAAATAGCAGTAATAAAAATGTATAAATAATAACTCCACTTGGATTAATATACATGATCATTAATCAAATAAACAGATCAAAAGTTTTAATTTGTCAGAAATACTTGATTACTGTAGTTTCTTCGAAAAATAGTCATTCTTTAATAAGTTGAGCCAAGTAAAGTTTTCATTCATGACCATGACGGCTATAGCCATGTCTTTACAACTATAAAATAGCTACAAAAGATAATTTCATGTATGTATTCCCAGTTTTGGCTCAAAAACGTAATGGCACTACAAGTGTACGTCGGAGTTGGGATAAATGAGAGGAAATTACAAGTTCGAATTGTGTTTCCATTCTCTGAATATCATTTTTGCGACATCTGGTATTTTGATGCATTGTGTAAGCTACAGAGGAAAAAGAGAACACCAGATTTATTAACTGTATTCTTTGTTTTCCGTAACACTACAGTTTTAGTGTCATCCTTAAAGACTTTGTTTTAGTTATCACAGTATTGGCATACCATAAGCTTCAGAGGTCAATTTTATATTGAATTTTACATTTTCTTTTGCAGAATGAATAACATGTTTCTTATCGTATAATTCTTATCATTTTTCTAACAAAGTGAAATGCCAATAAAGTTGACACTTTTTAGAGAACAAAAGGCAATCATAAAATTTTTTGCCCGAGCAAAATTTATTTATAATCAAGGTGTCATTGTGATAATAGTATCTTGCGTTTCAAATGGTTTCTTTAACACATTGAACAAATCCACCGAAGATAATAGACGCATAATGAAGTAAGGATTTCGGTAATATGTATTACTGTTTTCTCACAAAAATTGTTGATGTTACATATCCAATGACAAATTGATCAATCTTTGGTTTTAGATACTCTTTGGTGTTCCTTAACACTTAAAAACCAACTACGTAAAATATAAGTTGTACCAAAGAAACATTTTTAAACTGTAAGAACAGTCTAAAAATAATACTCAATTTACATAGGTCACTTTGAAATCATTTCCAATTTAGTTTTTACAGAAATTGTTGAACCAAACGACATTTTTGTCAATTCTGTTAAACTGTGGAAGAAAGATCCGACGCTACCGATAGCTTTGGATTATAGCCAAATGAGATCAGGAGTATTAAACTTCCCATGAAGTTTCGAATAATCAGAAAGTGGCATCAAGTACATCATTTTTACTTCTGTGAGAATAAAAACTGAATTGAAGTTAAGTAATCAAATGACACGAGATTCGGTATTTGTATTTTGTTATAATAGTAACCCGTGTTACAAAGCTTAATAAAGTATTCATTATTCCGTTCATTACAAAGGTTAAATGCTACGGTATTGGAAAAAAAATCGTTAAATATTTCCTTTCACATATTCGATTAACAATTAATGTGAATTTTGTGACGTAACAATATTTAAAATGTCGTATCAAAAGACGAGATACACTTTCTTATTTGTAAGAGGTAGACGTATGTAAAGATCTTTGATAATAATTTAAACTTCCCGTGAAGTTATCATTTTTATTGTTCTAATGAAACGTGTCTTCAAGAATCATTTATTTTATTTGCATCCGTATGCAAGCTTCTAAAATAGAAGCATAAACTTGAAAAATGTATAAGTATTTTACTGTCGAATGACGATAGAGTTTTCATTTGTAACCCGTGTCACACTTTAAACTACAGTATTCCAAGATTTGTTTGTCGAAGTTAACGCATGTTCATGTGGAATTAATGTTATAATTCGATTTCTTTCCGTTCTTTCACAAATCTTGTTGCCACTTAGGCCAGTGTTGTACCGCCATACACATTTGTATTCCAGAATGTATCATGATTGCAAAAAAGTAAAACTTCCCGAAAAGTTTATTGTTGTTCATGTTGCCAATTTATGTTTTTTTAAATCTTCCATTATGCAGGGAATCAGCTGCAATTTCGAATAGAATCTTTTTCTTCCCATGAAGAAGAAGTATATAAATAATATCATCAGTTGAAGAGCTTTTGTCCTTTACACAAATGTTGAAATAAGAAAGCATGTAAAACAAATCATCAGCGAATAAAAATGATATGTGTAAAGAAAAAAGAGATTAAACAAACTATCTTTGAGATGTATCAGTGCTTCAACAATCCCGAAATTGTGTATAGATGATGATAAACATTTTAAGTACGTTGAACAACAATATAAATTCCTTAAGATACAAACACAACCCCCGCGGGTCTGGAAATTTCTTTTAATCGCATCCACGCAATAAAATATTGCAACAATTTTATGTTGAACTTGTTAAACTGTTTTTGAGGATTATTAAATGTATTTCAAGCAAAAACCAAAAAGAAGATGGTGAACTTCAATAACATAAAATTTTCGCTGCTTGAGGTAAAATTTGTATTATACTTCCCGTGAAGTTACAATTGTACTGTTTTTCTCATCCGAACATGCAATTGCAGCCCGAGCTGAATTATCGATAATTTCGTGAAAAGATAAAACAATCGTGTCTGTACACCAAACGACTACATGACCCAATTTAACCGGAAAATAATCATTTAACATTTTAACATGTATCACAGATGCTACCCATAACATTTGAATATTGATATATTCCATTTATTTGTTTTTAATCCATAAAAAAGAAACACTTCTTTAACAAAAACACAAGACATTCGTGAATTTGCAACACTTAAAAGTTCCCGTGAACTATATATCGAAGAAATTATGCATTATCAATAAAAAGCTCCCCGCGAAGCTGATAATGTATTAAATTTGTAGAAGCTTCCCGAGAAGCATAAACTTGGGTTAGCTGGCGTCGTTTGTTGATAAAAATCTAAAAATCTTGCAACCTGGCTTGCAGCCGGTGTAGATTAGACAAAAATTAAGTAATCCAAACAATATAAAATAGTCTGCCAACAAACTTACTGATGGATAATATATATAAAGATAAAATAAGATGGTCGAAGGTAAAAGAGAAGAGAGAAAAGTGCCGACCATCCGACACATGCTGTCGAGGGAAAAGTGAGGTGATTAGAAAATGGAAAGCTCAAGTCAAGCAACAAGGCTTGGCAAAATGTCAATTTCGAAAAAAGTTTGTTGGAGCTTGAAATTCAAAATTTGTTCCTCACTTGAAATTTTCCTGTCTTTTCTGTTGAAAGTTTGGTATTCAAATTTCATTTAAGAAAAAGACACCCTCGACAGTGCTATTCAAGTGGGAAAGGGCTAATTGTAGTAGAGTTATATTTGTATAGGATAATCGAAAAATAGGGTGTAGAATCTTTTCGAGCTGAATTTTAGAAAACCATGTGGAAACAGAATCATAATTATTTTTAAAATTAAAAAAATGTGTAAAAAAAACTCACCGTAGACGACCCCAGCGGACGCCGGAGATAAGACCTCATATTTTGTCCATATATTGGTCATGAGTAGAGATAATTATGGGCAAAATATTAGCTGCGGAATCCTAACCGTTTTTGTTTAACAACAATTTGATATCCGTGAAATAATCTGCAAATTTCAAAAACTGCCAAACTCACCCATGAAGATGGGAAAAATTCCTTCTACAGGGTGTCCCAAAAAAAGTGGCAGAGGGGCTGCTAAACAAAAACAGAGAGGAATGAATAACTAAAAAAAACTCAACAATTTTCTTTTTTTTTAACTCTTTAATGTATTCAACAATGTTCTGTGTTTCTAGATTTGTAAAAGAAAATTCAAAATTCACAAAAGTTTTTATACAAAAATGAATCAATAAAAGTTTTTATGCAGTAAAAGTTGTTCAACATTTCGTTGCCGTTAAAATCAACCATTTTCATTCAAAAGTCTCAAATTTGAGATGGTTTTGTTTTTGCGATTTTTTGATTCGCATTTGCTTGACATTTTTAAAGGTTAAAAACACTAAAAATAATATTGATCATGTAAACTCAGAAATAAAGCTTTGAATTATTCAATATGCAAATTTTAAAAAATTCCTTTTCATCAATATTTTTTTATTGTTTCAAGTGCAGTACGTCAGCACAGCGCATCGTCTGTTGCTTTTTTTGACAAAGAGAAAAAAAGAAGTAAAAAAAGTGCGCATCTTCAAAAAAAGATTCTGACAAATTTAACATAACAATATATTATTTTTTTGTTATTAATGGATAAAGGAGAGTCTGAAATTTAGCTTTTTCGCAAATTTGGAAGAAAAAAACAATTTTCTCGATTTTTCGCCTTATGTTGAAAATTCGCCATTTTTGGCATTTTCGATGGCATGCCAAATTGAAACTGCTCCTACAAATTTTCCAAAACTTGCCATAAAGCATTGTTAGACCTCAGGGTACATGGTGGAATACCTTTCATCTCAAAGTCAATGTCATTTATTTTTTTATAAACGATTATTTAAATTTCCCCTATAAAAAACGGCTGCTTGAGTCATTTTTTGCCGTTTTTTGGGTGAAAAAATTAAATTAGGTCCAAAATCAAAAATCTAACCGCAACGAATTGTTAATAGACCCCTATAGAACATGTGTATTTTGATTTTATAGTTTTCGGAAATGTAATTCCAAAGTTCTATTCATTTGAACTACTGATTTCTTATACTATAACATGACTTTGACGTGTTTGAGCAACAATTTTTAATACCGTTGTGTAATTAATGAACAGGGTGATGTTAAATATATAAAGAACATTTAGTTTTTATCATCAAAAAAGTCTCACACGACGTAAATGTGGCTTCAAAGTGTTTTTACTGATAATTTACAGTACCCATATAAAAATGTATGGGAAAAATAAAATTTGCTAAAATACGTCAAAAAATGAAAAATGTCATTGGAAATGATACCAGACATGATTTAACATCATTCCACGTCATTAGTGATCGAAATAATAGGATTTTAAGAAAAAAAATTTTTCGAAATTTTTTCATCCACGTGGTACCCCCTGTGGATTTTGGCATATTTTAGTAAAACGAATAGAACTTTGGAATTACACTTCAGAAAACTACAAAATCAAAATACACATGTTCTATAGGGGTCTATTAACAATTCGTTGAGGTTAGATTTTTGATTTTGGACCTAATTTAATTTTTTCACCCAAAAAAACGGCAAAAAGTGCCTCAAGCAGCCGTTTTTTATAGGGGAAATTTAAATAATCGTTTTTAAAAAAATAATTGATATTGACTTTGAGATGAAAGGTATTCCACCATGTACCCTGAGGTCTAACAATGCTTTATGGCAAGTTTTGGAAAATTTGTATGTGTAGTTTCAATTTGACATGCCATCGAAAATGCCAAAAATGGCGAATTTTCAACATATTGTTTTTTTCTTCCAAATTTGCGAAAAAACTAAATTTCAGACTCTCCTTTATCCATTAATAACAAAAAAATAATATATTGTTATGTTAAATTTGTCAGAATCTTTTTTTGAAGATGCGCACTTTTTTTACTTCTTTTGTTTCTCTTTGTCAAAAAAAGCAACAGACGATGCGCTGTGCGTCAGATTTTACATATTAAAAATGTTCGGAAAACCCAAACTTGATAGTTCTTTTTTTTAAAAACATAAGTTACTTCTTTTATTGAATTCGTTGTGATTGGTTTTTTTATCGAAAAACCCTTGACAATTTTGCAAAAATTACCAAAATATTCGAAACAAAAATTTTAGAAATGAATAAATGTTTTATAGAAAATTCAACATCAAAAAACATCACATCGTTGATTTATGACCAATACCAAATAAACAAAACGGATCATTTTTTGAAGACAGACTTTTTTTAAAGCTTTTTAGCATTTGCTTTTTTCGTGCCAACGAAAAAAACGAAAATTGCCTTGTTTGCGTTTAAAGAAATGAATTTTTTCAAGATAAACAATATTTTTAAAGAAACACTGAAATCGATTCAAACTTTCACTGAATCTGTTTTGTTCCACATCAAATGTAAATTTGGATGGAATATTTAAAAAAAGTGTGCCCCCATATGTTTCTTACAGACTAAAATGTGTTTAAAATCGACCATAAATGATTAAAAAAGTTAATAAACAGTTAAAATTTCAGATCAACAAAAATGAATGAATAAAATTTATTATGCGATAATCATTTTTTTTGCTCGAAAAAATACAAAGGTTATTACGATATTTTTAAGAATACAGTATACCAGAACCCCTAAAATTCTTACCTTCAATTAAAACTGTTTTCTTCTTTACAAATATTTCCACTGTATCTTTTTTTAGTTTGAATCTGGTCTCTTTTGATAAATTCGTTTTTGAGTTATGATATTTTGGCATGAAAACATTCAACAAAAAATTCAAAAAAAAGAACGTAAAAATTTGAACACAAGATTTTTGCAAAACTTTTATTCTAACCAAAAGGTGATATTTTAAAAGACACAAAAAAATATTGCAGACACATTCACAAAAACCAAACAGTTGTTTCGTCACCCATCGACTTTTTGGAAATAGAAATGATAAAGGCAGAAACAACTACGAAAAATCAAGAGAAAAAGTGATGCAGATGTTGCGCTTTCTTTACTTTTTGAAAATTTTTGTTTAATTTTGTAAAAAAAACATTGTTTTTGATCACTCCCTGTCTGGTTTTTTAAAATCTGTCGAAAAAAGCGTTGTTTGAAAAATCCATCTTCAATAAAATGTTTTTTTGCAGTGTTCTGTTTATATTGTAGTGTTGACGACGTGATGTTTTTTGCTGTTGAAATGTTTGTAAAACATTTATTCTTTACCAAAATGTTTGTTTTGAATATTTTGATAATTTTTGTAAAAATGTCAAGGATTAATTAAAAGCAGCTTATAGTATCTACTTCAAAATTCATAAAAAATGTTACTGATGTATCATATAAAACATTTTATGGATATTTTTAATATGTGAAGTCCAACGTACTTTAGTTTAAACATGAAAACCATCGGTCAATTTTTTTTGTAACATTCGGATATGTTTAATTAATAAAAAAACTAACTTGCTGAATTTTGTTGTTTAAAAATATTTATTTATCTTTCGCCTTTTTTTACAAAATTTATTGATTTTGCAACGCTTGTAAATTTTGAATTTTCTTTAATAATTTTAGATAATGTCGATCAAAAAACCTTGTTGAAGATAACCACGTTATTTAAGCAAAACAGAAAAAATATATAAAATGTGAACGAATATACAACAGTTAATTTTAACCAGCTTTTTAATGTTTTTTTTAAATTCTCTGTTATTTTTTAAAAGAACAAGATAAGAAAAGATTAATACGTTCCAACTACCGATACCAATTAAAAAATACATAAAAAAATTTACATGGATTTTTAAATCATCAAAATTGATTTTAAAAAATTCAGCAGTTGCTGAGACCTGCCAAGAAGATTTTAATCGAAACATTATGGTCTCCAAGACTTGGATGTCAATTATAATTTTCAATTGTCATAAGAATATTAGTCAATATGATTCCACAGTTTTCAAAAGAGCAGACAGTTTAATGATAAAACCATTTTTTATAAAAACCGACAAAATAAGAAAAGTGCAGCAGCTGCATTATTTTCATTTTGCACTTTCGTATTTGTTTCTGCCTTTTTTGTTGTTTCCTTACAAAAGCGTTGATGCATGACAAGATTAATATTTTTTGAAAAAGAGTTTTCAATATTATTTTATTTAAAAATGCAAGTACAGTTGAACCTCGATTTTACGCGATCCAAGGGACCGAATAAAAATCGCGCAAAATCGAGGTCCGCGTAAAATCGAAGCGCGTAAAATCGAGGTTCGAGTGTATCAGCTTTTGGTTAAAAATGAATCATGTTAAAAAGCTCTCGTTTATACACATTTTGTCTCTTTTGAATCTTTTGCTATAACACATTTTCATTAAAATAATTAATGTATTCATATACTCAACAGATTTAAAATCAGAAATGTTTAAAAACCATAAATGTTTTTCACAAATTTATTCGACAAAATTTTTATTCAATGACAACAAAATATTCAAAAAGAAATTAAAAATGTTGAAACGCGAGCTTCCTTTTTTAAACCAAAAGTTGATGTTTCAAAAGACACAAAAAAAATGTTGTTAATTTTTTCACAAAAAAAAGCGTATGTCGTACATCAAAATTTTTGCAAAAAAACCATAAAAAAGGCCGAAACAAATGCATACAAAAATGAAAAAGAAAAAAATGCAGCTGTCACGCTGTTTTTTATTTATGAACACTTCAGTTTTTTTTTATAAAAAAAACATTGTTTTTGATGATTCAACTGTCTGGTCTTTCGAAAACTTGAGTCAATAAAACATTCCTGGAAAAGTATGTGAAAGTATAAAAAACATATAATGTCACATAAAAATTAAAATTGCATAATCATCTTTCAAAAAAAAATTCTGTAAAAATCAACTTTGGATGAATTGTATCTGTCTTGAAAAAACAATGATTAAGTATCCTAAAAATAAAGCGTTTTTACAGGGGTAGTGACATCTGATCCCCACATGTCCATGACATCTGACCTCATGACAACTAGGCCCCAAACTTTGTTTCGAACTTATTTTGTTAGTTTTTTTATTGCTTGTTAATACGATTTTATTATTAGTTTAGTTCATTTGTAAGCCCCCAAATGTATTTTCAGCGCAATTATTGGTCTATACAATAATGAAAAAGATAGTTTTAAATGTTGTTTAAAGCATTAAAATTGAAACTGTATATCCATTTTTTAAATAAATTTAAATTCTGCTAAAAAATATATATCTGAGGGTCACTTGTCATGGGGTCAGATATCATGGTGTCAGATGTCACGGCGTCTTTTTGCCCAAATTTTTTTTTATGAAAATTATTATTTTTGATTTTGCATAACTGCAGTTTTTTAGGAATTCATTGATTTAATAAATTAATGATTTCTTTACTGTTATACCGGAACATTCTTGGCTTTGATTTAAAAGCCGCATAAATGTTATTCACAAATTTATTCAACAGATTTTTATCCAATGTCAACAAAATATTCAAAGAAAAAAGAAAAAAATGTTTAAACGCGAGTTTCCTTTTTTAAACCAAAAGTAGATGATTTAAAAAAACCCCAAAAAATGTTGCAGATTTTTTCACAAAACCGAAACAGTTTTTTTGTTGTCGATCAACACGTTTTGGAATAGAAACGAAAAAAACGAAAGCGAAAAATGAAAATAAAAAATGAAAAATGATGCAGATGTTGCTTTATTTTTGAACATTTCACTTTAATTTTGCTAAAAAAATTTGTTTTCATTATTCATCTGTCTGCTCTTTTGAAAGCTTTTGTCCCTGAAATATTGTTGGGGAATAGTGCTCTCAACAACTGGAATTTTCAGTCCAGTTAACTGGACTGCCATACAAACTTTTTTTATAAAGTTGTCGTTCGAAGCTTAATTTTTGATAAAATAGTAAAACGAATATTTTTTATAAATGAAAAGTTAATTTTCAGCACCGAAAAAGCAGTTTATTAAACAATTTCTTATGGTTGTCCAGTTAACTGGACTGAAAATTCCAGTTGTTGAGAGCACTATTGGGGAAAGTATATGAAATTTTAAAAACATGTGTTTAAGATTTTTTGTGCTATGATTAGTAAAACATTTAAATTTGAAGCTAAATTTTTGAAAGATTAATTTTTCTATTTTTTCACCAAATCAAAAATAAATATACTTTTAAAAATGCAATATGATTGGTCACCCTCACAGAGGAAAAAAATTAGAATCGTTTGCGTCTTTGCGACGATCATGTTCTGATAAAAATCTGATTACAGTAATTCCCGCGTTTGCTTCATAAATATCTAAAATAACAAAAATTAATTTAACAATTTTAAAAAATTCAAAAAAATTCAAATAACACGAAGGAGAAAACGTTTCTTTTTGATCACTTTTTATATGTTTCAAAAAAAATAGCAACGCCCGAAAAAAATTTTTTAATCTTTATTTAGAAAAAACGATGGAAGCTACATTTTTTCATTTTATTTTCTTAAAATGGTTACAGACAAAAAGTTGCAGCTGATATTTTAAATGGATAGAATACATTTCAAAAGAAAATTTCATTCGCCTTTTTTTGAATATTTTTATTTAATTGGTTAAAGACAAAATATTGCAGCTATTAAAAATACACAGAAGAATAATGTCTTTAAATACAAAAGATTATTATTCTGGATCAAGAATTGACGAAACATTATTTAAAAATGATGCTTTTTACTATTCTCTCCAACCAATGAATCTAAAATGATTTAATTTCCACAGAACTGATCTTTGAATTAAAAAACATTTCCAACATGCTGAAAATTTGCTTAAAAACTTTCGAAAAAAACTTTAACGTCGTTTCGGTTCTGTGATTTTTAAAAATGCAAAAGAAAATGGAAACACTCAAAAATGAATAATGAAAACACAATTTTTTTGCAAATAAAAAAAAACAAAGTTTTTGCTGCTTCTTTCTTTCAATGCTTAATGATATTATTTTTAAAATAATATTTTTATGTCACAAAAAGGTCATCTTTGACATTTTCCCTTTTGCTCTTCTCTTCTTCTTTGCCGTTTTTGGTTATCCTTTAAATAGAAAATTCTATTATTTGCATTAAAAAAGTATATTTTTATGTTAAATGTCATCTTTGAAAGTGGGATCCCTTTTTTACGGTGGCTAAAAAAGGTCAAAGATTTTATGCACTCTTTTTAGTTTCATTGCGTAAATTTTATGAGATCTTTTTTGTGCCATTTTTCAGTTCTTTTTGTTTGTAATAAAATCTGCTACTTGAAAAACTATAAATTGGAAAATTGGAATTTTAGGCCGGAGAAGCATCTCCTGGTCAAAAACTTTACTCAATTCTGATATTTTAGTTTTCAAAAAGTTTTCTCTGAAAGTGAAACCATCAATTTAGTAATATGTCACATAACAATAAGTATTGTTATGTGATATATTATAGAAATTGTCATCAGTGACAAGTTTATTTAGACATCAAAAATTATGCTGATTTTGTAAATCATTCTTTTTAAAGATTTAATGACAGAATTTTAACTTCACTTATTTTATTACTAATTAAATAATTACAAACTTCTGGAACTAACTAAAAATTAATTAAAACCAAAACATTCCATTTTCATGTGAAGGAAAATATGTATGACACAGAGATTCCTTTTGTATCAAATTGCATCTCTTTCTTTTTTTAGTCTTTTTTTCCCATATTTTTTTCATCCATATCAATTAATGTAGCCATCCAAAGCCTTGAAAAATAAAAACAAAAAACGCAACTTTTTTATAGCAACATCTATTTAAAAACTTGGCATTTCATTTTAATTTTGTTTCGCTCACTTTTTTCATATCTGTGACATTCCATTTCTTCTTTTTCCAACGATGATGATGATGAATGAACTTTTATTTAAAAAATGCAAAAAATATATAATATTAAATTGCCGTTTAAGACATTAATAAATTTGTGTACCTTAAAAATAACTTGATTGTTATTTTTAAGGTACAAAAATAATTTTATTGTTCCGTTTATTTGCTTTTGTAATACCCGTTTTGGTTACGGTATTGACGATAAAAAGAAAAGTAGATAATTGACTTGTTTTTCTATCTTCACTTTCACCTTTCAAAATTGCAACGAACTTTGAGCTACTTTTTTAATTCACTTTCTTTTGTTCAAAGTGCCAAACTTGAAGCAACAAAGAATTTCCTTCGTTTTAGTTGAACGAAAAAAGTGCCATGGCATTTTTCAATGAATTGTTCTTCCTTTTTTGGCGGGTTGGCCATTTATTAGTAATAATATTTTTGATGATAATGGCATTAATAACCTTTGTCTCTTATTTAATTTTTGAACTTCCTTCATTCAACTTGAATTAATTCACGGAAAACAAAATTTTTAAAAAGGTTCCAATTTTCACGCTTTAATTGCGCTCTTTTTTGTCAGTTTTAATTGTTGTGTCTTTTTTGTTTCGATTAAAACCTGAAAATTTGGAGCCAAAATTTTTTAGAGATACAGAGAAGCTTCGGTTTTTGATGAATAATTTTGGGGGAGGCCAAATTTTGTTCTGAATTGCAGTAATTAAATTTATGATAGCTCTAATAACTTTTTTTACCGAATTTTTGAACAACTTCCTTCATATTAATTATCTAATATTCAAATAACAAAAGTTTTTGTTACAAAAGCTAACTTTTCTGTGCTGTTTTAGTTGACTCCGAGACGTTGACTTTGAAGTTGGGTTTCTAGTTTTTTTGGAGTTGACACTAAATTTTCAGGAGATCGGCACTTCCATTTTATCTTTAACATTTTGATGACGATAACTTCGAAGTCACAGTCAATAGTAATAGAAAGGGTTCGACATTGTCTTCTTCTAAAATAAGAAACAGGAACGAATACTTTTTCTTACCGATTTTGCAAAGCTTGAGAAAAACAAATTTTATGCTTCTTCAACACTTTGTTTTTAGTCATTTTTGCTTCATTGCATTTTCGTTTATTTTTCTTCAAATTCTTCAAATACCCAAAAAAGAAGGATTGTTTGCAAAAAAAGCTTCCATTTTTCAAAGAAAATTTCAAGTTTCACTTTTTTTCGGTGTTGAATCATGAAAAACACAAAGTTGGTATGACGTTGTTTTTTTAACAAGCAAATAAGTAATAATAATAATACCTTTCTGTAGGCAATAACAAAAGAAACGAATGAATGAAAAGAAATGGTGGGCCTTCTTCTCTTCTTTTTCTTCTTATTCCTTGTCTTAAAAGAAGGATTTTTCAAAGCTGAAAAGAATAGAGGGTTGCTTTCCTTGGAAATGTTTGAAGAAGAAAAGAAGAAATACTTTCAAATTTTTTATGCAATAAAAAATAAACGTTTTTTTGTTAAATTTCAAAGAAGTGTTTATTTTTAAGATATTATTCATTGACACACACCATTTCACTTCTTACCTATGCATAGGTTTATATGGCACCAACAATGCCATAAAAAACTCAGACATCACTAGTCTGAGTTCATTTTTTGACATGGACAAGACACATTTTCTTTTAAGGTGCATTGTTCAAGTTTTGCATTTTGTTTGTTTTTGCCTCTGGCAAGTAGATGTCCATACTTGACAGGTACTGCGTATTCTTTGATCTTACTAAAGTTGTTGCTCTTATCTAGTTGGAGTATTACGGTAGCCGTAAGAGTGATATTACTTTTTGGCATGAAAGAAACATCACAATTTTCTATGCATGGATTTTTAGGGCTTTTTTGGTGCTGCTTTTTACTTTCTTTTTTTGTTGAATGACGATTTTCTTTAAATTTTTGATTTTGGCATTTCCGTTCACTTTTTCTTTGTTCTCTGCTAATCCCAAAAACAAAAAAACCTTTCTTTAAAATTACCTGAATAAAAACAAGATTGAATATTTTTTGAAGAAATTGAAGTTTCATTGGGTCCATCTTTTTTTCATTCACTACATGCACATAAATTTACTCGTCATTTGTCCACTTTTTTGTGGCACCCACGACTTTTTCGACTTTTTTTTCAATGAAGAAACAATTTTTTCGTTAAATTTATTTATTAATTAGTTGGAAGTTTTTATGGTCAATGGTGTGTCCAATGTTTGTTGAAAATCACATCATCTTTTTTCGGATTTACCTTTTTGGTTCCAGCAAAAAAAAATAAACATGTTTATTTTTCTTTACTTTTTTGAATTTTTTTGTTGTTTATTAATAACCAAGACAATGACTTTAAATGCATTTATTTTTAAGAGTTCTTCACGCAATAATATTAGGTAAAATTAATGTCTTAATTTTTGGTGAAAATACCGTATATAAAAAGCATTTTTTGGAGTTATTCATTTATTTTAAGGTTCCTTTAGAAGAATAGCTGTTGTTTGTTGGATTTAAGTTTTTTGAATATTTGTGTCTGCCTTTAGAATCGAAAAAAAATTAGATTCATCATCAGAGCAAATTTTACTTTTAAATTTCCAAGCCCATATCCAGGATTTTTATTTGGCAGGGACTGCAAAATTTCAAGGGGGCTATCCTTTGATCTTTTGCCGCCGAAGGCAGCCGGCGGCAAAAGATCAAAGGATTTTTTCAATTTTGGTGGCGGCTTTAGCGCCCCATAGCCCATTCCTGAATACGAGCCTGTAAATTTCTGCTTTACTTTTGTTGACTTTAACTTTTTGTTTATGACTCAGTTTTTGATTAATCTCAAAAATGATGAAAGCCATTCACATCATAAATGTGATCCTTGATACCCTAGTTTTTTATTAAAAAGCAGGCACTGCTTTTTTTTGTTTTGATATTCAAATTAAATATCTTAAATGAATTGAAACAAGAACTATTTTTGGCATTACCTTTTTTCTCAATTTTTATTTTTGGATATTCGCTTACGCCAACCATGTATTTTTAGGAGGATTTATTTTTTTTAAATATTTAAATTACCGTATTCAAGTACTCAAAGTCATCACGTAAAAAAAAGTAACGTTAAAGCATTTTAATCCCTCTCTCTTAAAAAAGATTTGGTCAATGTCATCTTTTATCTTTGATATTATTTATTTTTAAATAATAAACAATAAATGGGATTACCTTTTTTTGCACAACTCTTTTATTATTTTGTCTCTTTTCCGTTTTTAGTCAGTCATCTCTCTTAAATTTTACCCCAAATTTAGACATTTGTTAATCTCTTTTTTGCGCCTCTCAAAAAACCCCCCTTTTATCTCGTCATTTTTGAAAAAAAATTATATATAAATTATTTGAATTTAAATAATTTTAATATTATAATATTACTTTAATTTAAATCCTTCATGTCATTTTTAGGACACCTTATAAAAATTAAATATTAATAAAAATGAAATTTTATTTGACATTATTTTTTACCATTACAGTATTATTGGTATTACCAGGATTTATTACAGCTGCAGCAGCAATGCTAAATCCAACAAGACAAGATTTGTCATTCCTTAAAGATAAACGTGGAATGGGACTTCGTTTACCACATCTTTTACGACTTCATGATGATGGTGGAAGCAATTATCATGGCCTTGATAAAAGACGTCTAGGTTTGTATCAATTATTGACAAAGGACTACAGTAATCATCAAGATATTTTAGGTGTTCGATTACCAAATCTTGTTCGAATGCGACGTTTACAAGATTCATCAAATGATCAGCTTTTTCATTTCTAAAAATAATATTTGTTGGTTTTGTAAAAATTTTTTGATGCTGTTGTCTGCAATTTTAAATATTTGTTTTTTGATTATTATTTTTGACAGAAATAAATCATGGGTTTTAAAATAGCTTTTAATCTTATTTTTTGGTTAATACAATACGGTAGTCTACCACGGAAATCAAACATTCAACATTGTCAACGAAGGGATAAAATTCATTTTTAAAACTTGACTAATTTCTCATAAGCAAAATCAATAATGATATCTTTCGTTTTTGCTTTTCTCGATTACGGTTATTGCTAAGCATGTTAGTAAAAAGAATGTTGAATATGAATTATTGAAGTTCTACGTTTAATAAAATTTCAATTTTGCTCAAAACATTTCTGTCCTCTTTAATCAGATTAATTTATTGCTGATAAATAGATGCCGTGATCAAAAACTTCATTGACTATCTCTCAAAAATATTTAAACAAAAAACACCTTTTCGAAAGCCTATTTTGCTGTAACAAACTTAAAATGAGCAAACTTTAAACACTTTTTAGTCATTCATGCCGACAAAATAATGGCATTAGTCATTTATGCTGCACTTTTTTTAGTAATAAATATTCAGCAGATACTAACTAATCACTAAGATGGACAAAGGTGGTTCATAAAGCGGCAAAATTGAGAAACTTTCTAAATCTTACAAACATCTGTCAAATATTCCTGGGATCCCTTCAAACCCTTCCCAAATAAACAAAAACACATTTTATTAATAAGGTTTTATTATTGAAACATCACACAAAAGAAAATTGTTAACATGGTTAAAAAATATATGGTGAAAAAGAGAAACAATAAAGTTATAAAGAGAAAGATTAAATTAAACAGTCCAGTAACGACTAAGAATACCATGGAGATAAGCAGCACGACGATCAGGAACCCAGAAAAGATAAGCAAGGAAGAGAAGACTAACAAAAGTCAAAGCACAATTCCAGAACATATTATTATGAGATTCTTTTTTCCATTCAGAAGCAGTATATTCTTTTTTAACCATATTATGCAAGAAGATTTCACGAGCACAAAGACTGAGCAAGAAGATGAGAGAGTAGAGAACGACAAAGAGATACATATCACGAGAAGTTGAATGATAATCTTCTTCATCGATATATTCCATTGCACAATCACGAAGATCCTTGTATTCAACAGACCAATCATCATAAGCTTTAGTCATTGCCGGTTTGACAAGAGCTTTAACAGCATCAATGGTAGAATAGTCATGGGTTTCATAAACAACAGGAAGAACAGATTCAGAAATATTATAATCGACGACGTCACGAGTGATTGGATCGATCATTGCAGTAGCATTAGTTCGATTGTAGAAATTCTTCAACTGATCAACATCATCATAAGCCTACAAATGGAAACAGTTACTTAACAATTATGAAAAATCAAGGCCAAAACCCTGCGGCGTTTGACCAAAACAGAGAGGATCCTAAGATATAGTTATAACAAACTTACTCGAGCCCAATGCAAATAAGGATACCAAGCACGTTCTTCAGCATGAACAATCCAAGTCTTGTTTGAAGGATTCCATTTAGTTTGATTGCACTTTTTGACAATTTCATAGCGATCAGGATAAGTCAACATTGGCCAAAGCAAAAGAAGCATTACACCAAGAAGGAAAAGAGGATGGAGAAGATTTACAAGGTTATACTTCATAACAGCTTTCTTCTTTTGGGCATTATCGAAGGCATCATCAGGAAAGTAAGCAGTTTCCTTCATAATGATATAGCGACGAGTACGAGACATAATTGCAACAATCTAAAAAAGAAGGAATATTAATGACGGTAAAAGTTAGACGACAAAATAAATAATAATCAAAGTTAGTTTAAAAAACGAAGGAAGAAGAAAATTGAGTAGAGAGATAAAAAATGAGAGACGGAAAATTCAACGCAAACAAAAATGAAGGAATGCGAGAACGAGGCAACGTAAAAAAAATGCTGCGAACTTTTTCGAACAGCAGTGATCAAAAAACAATGACAGCTCTCTTCCAATCGTGTCGAGAGCCTTGAGAAAATTACAGTAGAAAAGCACGTGATAGCTTTTGGCGCGCAATTTAAAAATGCAGCATTTGTTCATTGCTTTTTTTGGGAGTGCCAGCAGCAATAAATTTTTGAACGATAATTTTTTAATAGCGATAATCTATAATTATCAACACGTGTGTTGAAGAAATGCCTAAGAAAACGGGAAAAAAAGTTTGCAAATTACACAAAAAAATGATCAGCGAATATAAAGCCAGAAACAAGGGATATATAAATAACCAACAAATTAATCGTTAGCAATAAAACTATCAACAAAAATGATAATAAGGGATTGTCCAGATCTGACGTCGGGTTTTTTGATGAAATTTTCAAACCCCCCTCCCCCTCCGTCAGATTTTTTGCTTTGATGTTTGCTGCTTTTAATGTGAGCGTCAGATTTTGGATGACCCCATCCCCCCCCCCCCTTCAAACACCCGACGTCAGATCTGGACAATCCCTAAGATTTATCGCAGTCAACATAAATTTTAAGCAAGCAAGGGACAATTAAATAAAAAACGATGGATATATAAAATTTTAGTTAAAAAGTGAAACTAAAACAGCAAGCTTTTCAAGTATCAGCAAAAGTAAGATTTTTCAAAGGCAAGAAAAGCCACAACAATCAAGAAAAGATAAAATAAATTGAGAAAGAGGGAAATTAAAGAAGATGGGATATAAAAATCATTACTTTCTAGAATTCTAGATAGAATCTACAACATCAACAACAATGTTTATATCATCAAAATATTTTGGGAAGATTTATCATATCCATGAACAAAAACAATCACGGAAATATCAACATTATATCTCACATGATAAAGCAAAGCCAAGAAAATTTATACAATCACGATAAGATAAACAGGAAAACATAACAAAAGTGAATATATAAATTTTTAGACACGAACAAAATTGTTGAAGCAATTCGATGCTTTTATAAACATTGCTTTCGTTGATTTCAACAGCGGCAAACCAAAAAAAGAGGCGTTTTTTCGCGATCTTTGCAATGAAAAAAATAGTAAATATTTGTTTGAAATTTGTTGCAACTGCTGCTGCTGCTCAATAATCGAAGTTGAAAAAGGAAAGCAAATTTTCTGTTGCAAAATGGCCATTGCAATGGTCGAGGATGACTCATAGTGATAAATAATTGACTACTACTATTCAAAGGTGAACATATATATGTTGTTGTTGACGTTCAATGCGAAGAATGAAATAAACAAACTCAGACGGGGAAAAATAGATCGGCAAAAAACAAGGCTTTTGCTGGACTATGATTTTTTACAAAAGTGAAAAGCACAAGAAAAACGAAGCTTGAATCATGCGTTTTTTCTTGGGGTTTTTTTGGTGTTGTTTATTGAGATTTTATCTCAACATAGAAACATCCAGCCGCCCCCTTCCAACATAAAAATAAAATTTGATGATGAAAATATAAAATAAAAAATTTGACCACCAAAATGAATGTCAATAAAAATATAAAATATTGGTGTTGAACCTAAAATAAAGCAAAGCAACGAAAAAACGTTAAATCAAAAAAGTGGAAGACAATAATCGAGATCAGTAATAGAGATAACAACTAACTTTCTAACGTAAAATACATTTACAGGTCTAAATGAATTAGTTTAACAAATAACGTTAACTTTATATTACTTGTAAAACCTTAGCACCAGCAAAAAACTTTTATTCAAAAACATCAAAAAAATTGTAAAACTTTTTTTTGACAAAACTTTTTTTGCAGCGAAAGAACAGAATTTCTTTGCGTCTCTGTTTTCTTCTGGACTTTGTTGTTGATTTCGCCAAACATTTTGGCGTTTATATAAAAGCAACTTCGTTTTTCTTTCAGTAAGAATGGTCCGGAATCTTCGGGTTATCACGAAACATCCTCCCGGAGATGCTTACTTTGACCATTCTTTTTTATAGTTTTTAATTTATTTTTTTTTCAATTTAACAATGCTTTTTCTCGTTGTTTTTTTAGTTTAAGGATAGAAACATCTTAATGCCACAGTATTTATTGTTCGTTAAATTACAATCATCAACATCTCGGCATATGTGAAACAAATGATCTTTTATATCCAAAATATTAAAATTATCATATTTTAGACTTTTTGTTTAATCTTTTTTTAAATAAATGCATCTTATTTTTTAAAACGAACAGCTGTCATTGATTTTGAGATCTTTATGTCTGTTGCAAAAAAGAGATTAATTTATAAATTTACAAAACCGATTTCGTATTTGTTCGCTGTTAATCAAGTTTCTTTTATGTATATCTTTTTGAATATTTTAGTTTAAAACACATTCTCAAACCATACACAAGGATTAATAAAAGTGGAAAGGAAAAATATATACAGTAATCGAATTTTTGCGAATCAAACAGTTATAAAATGAAACATTAAAAAATTAGTAAAAATGAAACGGTGACAAGAAAAGTTTCATCATTGATATATTACTAAAACTTGAAAAAAGTTTATAATGATTTTTTTTCTATTATTTGTTTAAATAAAAAGTTTTCCCCTTTTTTAAAAAACTTTATCAAACCTAATAAAGGTGACCACAGTGAATTATTTATTTTTGCGAAAATCGAAAAAAACGTAACAGCTAAATTTTATTCAATCAATGTTTTTTCAACCTCAACAATATTAACCCCTTTTTTTCACTGGCATGAGTAACATTAATTTTAATCGATAAGCTTTGTCCAAATTATTAAAAAGCTTTCGAAGAACTTGATGAAAAGTACGCTGTTGAAAAACAAATTGCGGGAGTGGTTCAAAATATTTATCAAACATTTGATACTGTAAGGGTTAGATGACACATTAGTGTATGAAGTGATTGTTCAAATAGGTCTCATTCACAGTTGACCATGAATAACATTCAAAATATACTCCTACAAAAAAATGAAGCAACAAAGAAAAAAACGTAAGCATACTGTAACCATTAGAAACAAAGGTTTTTGGCATTGAGTGACAACTTAGCAAAATAAATTCTTGCGAAAATTTGATGTTTGAGTTGGCAAAATTGTGTTGTGCTATTTTTATTTTGTTAATTATTATTTTTTATGTTTAAAATGCATCTTTTTTAGATATTTAATCAAGTTAAATAATGGATGCCAACCAAAATCTTGTTGATATGCAAATGGAGCGATATGAAGTCTTCAAAGCTCAAGATTCAGACAGTGATGAATTTGATGTTGCTTTTAGTTTCAATGGAAAAGTATGTTTTTATTATTTTTAAACATAAAATGTTCATCTTAATCTTTTTTAGAAATTATACGCAAGTAAATACATGCTATCTTCTATCTCAAGTACTTTTAAATCGATGCTTTCTGGTCGTTGGAATAAATCTGCTGAACCAATCAATATTCAAGATTACACTTTTGATGATTTTAAGGAATTATTAACCTTCATTTATTCTGGCCGATGTTCACTTAATAATGATAACATTGTTGCTTTGACTGATATGGCAGAATTTTATGGTATTAAAGTTCTTAAACAAAATTGTGGAGAAATTTTACCACATATGCTCGATCTCAATAATGCTTTTCAAATGCTTGAACTTGCTGAAAAATATTCATTTGAAAATCTCAAAGAATGTGTTTTTAAGATTATTTTAAAGTCTGAACTTAGTTTTAATCTTAAAAAATCTACTGTCAAAGAAATTGTTGAAAGAACTCAAATTGATAAACAAGAAGAACTTTTTGAAGGGGTAATTGTTTTAGTTTTTTTCGTTCAAGTGTTGAAGTACATAATGGTTTTATAGGTTTTCAAATGGGCAGAAAATCGAGCATTACAAAAACAAAAAGATGATAAAAGCTTGAACTTGAATGAAACAATCAAAGAAGAATTGTGTGATATTTTACCTTTGATTAAATTTGAAGCGATGAAATATGAATTTTTTGTCAAATTTGTTGGTAAGTTTTTTCAGCATCATTAAAATTGTGGTTTTTCATAATATGTTTGTTTTTAGTTCAAAAAAATTTTCTTTTTTCTGGGGATCACTTAAGTAATATTTTATGGTCACGAAGTAAAGTATGCGGTATGTTATATTTAATACATTCTAAATTGATGTAATTTCTTAATTTATTTTTTAGTAAAAATCACTGATTCAAATGGAAAAGTACTGAAAGGTGAACTTCAATGTGATGAAATTGAGAAAGTTATTGGTTTTATTCAGTCAAAGAAAAGTGAAAAATGTGTATATTCTGAGCCACAGTATTGTTTTTGGGAAGGAAGTCAATCACCTCCAACAACACCATGTAAATTAACCCTAAATGAAAATATTGATTGGTATCTTGCTTATGACGATAGAGAAGAACTTTCTGTTTTTCATCAAAATTCTCTTGATGATTATTATGATGATGGTGATGATTTTTATTTGCTTGCAGAATTATTTCCTGAACCCGGTTTTAAACTTGATGCTGATTGTAAAATTGAAGTTTTTCATGACCCATATTAACTGTTTACTTTTTTTTCAACTATTGCTTTGTTTCAATTGATAATAAATGTTTTTTATATAATACTTACGGTTTGAGAAAAATGTAATTTTTTGAACAGGCTTTTGGATGTGTCATTGAATTGTGTGTTTAAATTTTTTTATCGTTACAAATATGAAATGATTAACTCAACAAAAATAAAATGTTAGTCATTAATAGATCAAAGATTTTAAAAAGGGATTTATTTGTTCAAAAAAATAACATCACTACCGTATTTCTAATTATGACAATTAACAGAAAACATTCAATTTTTTAGGTATCCAAACAGAGCAATGGTTTTTTGGAGGACAAACAGTTTAAAAAAATGTAATTTTTTGATTAAATGAATCTGTGTAAGACATCCGTTTTCTGCTTCAGAAACGTTCGCAAAATTAGAAACATTCAATTATTTTCATTATTTTCATCTAAACATTTGAAAAGAATTAAGAGAGAATCTGTGAGATTCGTTAAAACGGAGTGCACAAGATTTTTTAGATTTTGGTTTTTTGGTACTAAATCGACTATATAGGTTGTAAATAGACGATTTTGAGAATATAAGACTCATCTGGTGTGTAGTTTTGATATAGGAGTAATTCAAAGTTACATATGTGCAGAAAATAAGAAAATTCGGCATATTTTTTGTAATGTAGTTATAAAACTGATACTCTGCAGTTATACTAAGTCGAACATGGGCTATTTAATGGTATATAGAATATATTTTTCCGATGACGAAATCGGGCCCAAAATTCACTTTTAAATTTTTGAGCTTAGATATCGTCATGAAAGATTTGCTGGCCGGACTAAGTAAATATCCCACAATGTTGCCCCACATGTCTACTTTATTTGTGGAAAGTTTCAGCGAAATCCAGGGTCCCGTTTTTCGTAGACTGTAAATCAAAGTTGCAAGCCCAACATCTTCAACATCATATGACCCACATAAGTTACGAAATAGGTTACGAAATCACTTCCGGTGACTTGTATTATGAAATAGTATGTTAGGGGAACATTCTGGATGAGTTTCATGACATTTGGACATGATTTGGAAATATTCCATCAATAGGAAATTTCGAAATTTAGCAACATCAGACTTCGAAGGGAAAATCAAGGTAATTTGGGTTTTTGGTTAAAAATAAAAGAGTAGATGCTTTTAAAACATTAAATAGATGTAATATAAGTAATTATAAGAAAAGAACATTGATATATTGGTCATTATCCATATTTCCGGTAGTTTTGAAATTTAACTTGTTTTTGACCGTTTTTCGAGGTATCAAAATTGTATGAAATATCATTCCTATCAACTTTTTTCGCCGTTACCGATCAAATATAACATGTTTAGAGTAAGTAGGTACAATTTCAACATTTGTGGATGCTGACTTTTAATTTCCCATCATTTTAAAAATCAAGGTATTTTTCGCCTATAAATTTTCTCTAAATTCCATGTTTTTCTGCTAAAAAAGAGGTAAAACAATTTTTTTTGAACTCAGTGAGAGTATTTCGTATCATTAAACATAAAAAGAAAACCAATCGATTAAAAACCAATAATTCGAAAAATCCCTAAAATCGATAATTTTGAAAAATTTGCATAATCATCAAATTTGTTTCTAAATGATTTTTTCAGGCAATAAGAATTATAAAAATTATATTGAAACATTTTGAACCTTTTTGAATGTAAAAACATGGAATTTAGAGAAAATTTATAGGCGAAAAATACCTTGATTTTTAAAATGATGGGAAATTAAAAGTCAGCATCCACAAATGTTGAAATTGTACCTACTTACTCTAAACATGTTATATTTGATCGGTAACGGCGAAAAAAGTTGATAGGAATGATATTTCATACAATTTTGATACCTCGAAAAACGGTCAAAAACAAGTTAAATTTCAAAACTACCGGAAATATGGATAATGACCAATATATCAATGTTCTTTTCTTATAATTACTTATATTACATCTATTTAATGTTTTAAAAGCATCTACTCTTTTATTTTTAACCAAAAACCCAAATTACCTTGATTTTCCCTTCGAAGTCTGATGTTGCTAAATTTCGAAATTTCCTATTGATGGAATATTTCCAAATCATGTCCAAATGTCATGAAACTCATCCAGAATGTTCCCCTAACATACTATTTCATAATACAAGTCACCGGAAGTGATTTCGTAACCTATTTCGTAACTTATGTGGGTCATATGATGTTGAAGATGTTGGGCTTGCAACTTTGATTTACAGTCTACGAAAAACGGGACCCTGGATTTCGCTGAAACTTTCCACAAATAAAGTAGACATGTGGGGCAACATTGTGGGATATTTACTTAGTCCGGCCAGCAAATCTTTCATGACGATATCTAAGCTCAAAAATTTAAAAGTGAATTTTGGGCCCGATTTCGTCATCGGAAAAATATATTCTATATACCATTAAATAGCCCATGTTCGACTTAGTATAACTGCAGAGTATCAGTTTTATAACTACATTACAAAAAATATGCCGAATTTTCTTATTTTCTGCACATATGTAACTTTGAATTACTCCTATATCAAAACTACACACCAGATGAGTCTTATATTCTCAAAATCGTCTATTTACAACCTATATAGTCGATTTAGTACCAAAAAACCAAAATCTAAAAAATCTTGTGCACCTCATTCTTGAAAATTGCAAATTTTCTCACAGACTCTCTCTTAAAATGCCTTTCTTTTTTCATTTCCAGATGATCTCAATATCGTTTTTCTTTGTTGATCGTTTATTGAAAGAATGCTCTCTACCTTAACCAATTGACGAAATTTTATATAAAAGTTTTAGCAAATATCAAAAAATTGTTGTCTGAAAGTGTTAAAGATATATACCGTTCTTTTGTGTTGTTGTAAGTTTAATGATTTTCTGTCATTTGGCCACGTTACAGTTATATTTTATTTAATCAATGTTTTTTTAACCTCAACAAAATTAACCCTTTTTTTGCACTGGCATGAGCAAAATTAATTTGACGGACGAACTAAAAACAATTTTTAGTTGGCAAAAAACCTTGTGCTCGGTTTTTTCCTACTCCAAAAACATATTTGTTTCTGTTGTTTTTGTGTCAATCATTCATTGTGGGTGTTTAATAAACCAACAAATATTTTGTTTTTAATATAATTTAATTATTAGTTTCTTTTTCAGCATCCACAATTCCTATGTTACTTGAAAAAGAAATCTTTAATAATCTTTGTCCAAGTTATCAAAAAGCTGTTAAAGAACTTGATGAAAAGTATGCTGCTCTTTCAGAAAATGATTTTGTACCAAAATTAGAGCTATTCAGAGAATTTTTTCATCGGTTTTTAATGGGGCCCCAACTTTGGGATAAAGTTTCGAAGTTAGTTAATTTTATTTATATTACTGGACTCCACTCCTGTAATAACAAAAGCTTATTATTTGTTGTGAGACCAATGTTGTGTTCGCCTTCGGCCGCGCCTCCGACTTTACAAAGGTCTTTTCGGTATGAAAAAGTCATTATTTTTGGCTAATTTTTATCTCATTTTATAGCCAATACCCCGGAGGCGAGGTAAGTGTTTTTTCTTTTTTCCGATTTTTCAGCTAGTTTTTGAGCTATTGAGTGCCAAAGTTCAAAAAATCGCCAAAAATTTTTATAAACTTTTTTCTCACTTTTTTGAACTTTAACGTGCTATAACTCAAAGACTAGCTGAAAAATCGGAAAAAAACACGTACCTCGCCTCCGGGGTATTGATTATAAAATGAGATAAAAATCAGCCAAAAATAATGACTTTTTCATACCGAAAAAATCTTTTTAAAGTCGGAGGCGCGGCCGGAGGCGAGCACAACACTGTATGAGACTATTATACATAATAAACTTTAGGATATTCGTGGATTATAAAGACTGGATTGGATTAGCAAACTGCACCGAGGAATTAGAATTTCATAATAAAATAAACAACGAACATAGCTACGACAATTATATATCGTATTATCAATTTTATGACAGCAGGTCAATATATTCCAAACAAAGAAATATGTTGTTACATAAAAAGTCATATGCCCCCTTCAGTCCATATACTTTAAAAGAAATTGAAGCACTTTTAATTTGTCCCCAAAAATACCTGGATGATACCTTCAAATATTACGATAAATTCTCTCGTAAGTGTATTTTTTAGGTTTTATAAATTTTGTTTTATAATTATTCTTTTTGCTGCAGGAAGTCCAATTCCAAAAGAACTTATTCAAAAATTTCAAAACGCCAAGAAACTTTACAATGAAATTGTAGAAGCTGAAAATGATCAAATAAAATGGTTTAATTTGTTGATTCAGTGCCAAAATGAGGATTATGTTTGTGAAAATATTGATGTTAGACTTGGACAAAATTTGAATAATCTTGAATTATGGTCATTATATTTTGATTATTTAAGGAATATCCAAAATACAAAGGTTTGACAAAAATGCTTCAATAGAAGATTTGGGATATGGGGATATGGGGATTAAGAAAGTTGTTAATTGCTTATTAGTGTTTAACATATTAAATAATGCCATTCAGTTGTTTTTAAAAAATGCCATAAATGAACAACCATTTTTTAGAGATTAATGCATTTATATTCTCGTTATTGCCGATATTTTCTTGATGATCTCAAAATGAAAACCGAATACAAAGAAGCTGTGAAAAAATATGGTCCAGTCAAAGTTTTTTGGAAGAATGCCTTTGACTTTGAAACAGCAGAAACAAATCCAGATCAACTTTTTAATAAAAATGATAAAATTGAACCGAAATCCTTGAGTATTCCAAAACCTTCATTTCAAAATTATGAAAAACAAATTTTCTCATTTCCAAAGACAATTATGTCCTACATTATCAATTTTGGGAATCCAAATATTTTACATAATTTGCATAAATCTTGCAAATATTTTTTTGTTCTTCGACCGTATCCTGTTTGTCATAGATTACGGTGCAGCCATGGGGAATTTAAAACAAAATTTTATGGACAATCACTTGATATTTTTGTTAAAACACATGATATTTTTGGTAAACATTCTGTCAAAGAATCAAATATAATTTTTGATCGTAAAATTATTATTTCAAATTGTTTAGATGGGTATTCTTATTTAAATTAAACAAAGGACGTTATTTGATCGACCCATCCGCTTTTGGAACAAGACCTATCACAATTGATACCTGGAGAGTGGTTATGCAAAACCCCAAAATATTTTTATTGAGTGGGCTTTCTATATGCAAATTTATGGAAATGCAGTTTGAAAAATTCACGATTTTTCAAAAACACCTGTTTCACACACATTTGTCGAACTTCAACTCTATAAATTTGCATATAGGAAGCCCATTATTATTTTTTTTGGGGTAATGCATAACTACCCTCGGGCTATCAGTTGTGATAGGTCTTGTTCCCAAAAGCGGCTGGATCAATTAGATAGTGTCCCTTAAAAGTATTATAACTTAAAATTCAATGTTTTAGAGATATATATTTTTCAAAAATACATCAATGCAATGCAAAATATATCGAATGTAATGCACGAAAAATGTCTTTCAAAGAGTTAGTTTTCTTGGTTGGACATGGAAATGTGGATACTTTGAATTTGAATCGAGTTCAAATTTTTAATGAAGATAATATTTATGTTCCACTTGAAGAAATTTTAAAATTGCTACCAAAGATTACTGTTTTTCAGTAAGTTTTGTAATTGTTTCTACAGTAGCTTGCAAAAGATTTGAGAATTTTAGTGTATGTTTAGGGGCTGTCCAGATGTCACGTGACACAGGTGATGGGTGGGGGGGGGGGGTCTGACGACTTGTCACGCCGCTATGATGTTTGTCGGCAAAAAGCTTTGATGTTGTGTCACCTAAGGGGGGGGGTAAAAAAATTCCAATTTTTGTGTCACGTGACATCTGGACAGCCCCTTATCCCATACATAAATTTTTGTGATAATTGTGGTAAATAAAACTTTGTTAAATTTAACATCAACTAATTCAAATCGGGTCACATTCAAAATTTTTATGTTAATGTTATCATTTTTAGGATGGAAAAATTTGTTGAAATCACATTGAAAACTTTTGAAATACTTTCAACTTTACAATTTACAAATAAGTTCCACCTTTTTTCTCTTCAATATTTGTCTTATCTTGAACCATATGGATTTTGTGACTTTTTAAAGGTAGAGTTTTATTTTGTAAAATATCGAAACAAATCAATTTTTTTCAGAAAACCTTGAACTCTAATTCCAGATGTTGTATAGGTTTTAAAAATGAATTTGAGAATTTGACTGAAATAAAAAATATTACTGATAATGAATTAAAAAATTTCTGGCCAGAACAACAAAAACCTTCAATCTCTTTTGATTTGGCGTTTCCGTAAGAAGTTTTTAGATATTTGAATAAGTTTTTTTATTCGTTACTGTATTACTCCAATATGATTATCTTATAAATCAAATAAATGTATTTTTTCTTTTCCGTTTATCATTGAATGAATTTATGTAAGGCATTCTTGTCATCTAATATTCTCAAAAATCTGAAACGTTCGCAGAAATACAAAACAGTTAATTATTTTCATCATTTTTCTAACAACAGAAGGTATCAACATGTCCCGCCGCTTTTTTAACAAGACCTATCCTATTATATAGCCCTAGGGCAGTTATGCATAACCCCCAAAATATTTCCGTTGAACGGGCTTTCTATATGCAAATTTATGGAAATGACGTTCGAAAAATCCGCGACCCCTTGGTCATCGAGTTTCGCGGTCTTTTTTCAAACTTCATTTTTAGAAATTTGCCCTAGGGCTATATAATGGGATAGGTTTTGTTCAAAAAGCGGCGGGACATGTTTATACCTTCCCTTGTAAGCATTGGAAAAGATTAAAATTTGTCAAAGAATTATTTAAATTATCGTTTTATCTAACCAAAAAATGGATGAAACGTGTTATTTAAAAAGTTGAAATTTTTTTTATTTTTGCCCTTCTTTTTTTATTTCCCGATGATCTCAATATCGTTTTTCTTTGTTGATCGTTGATTGAAATAATATTCCTTCCCTTAACCAAATTGACGAAACTTAACATAAGATTTTAAGCAAATATTAAAGTTGTTGTCAGAAAGTGTTAGAGATATATACATACCGTTCAATTGTGTGAAAAAGGGACACATTCTTTTTTAAAATTTACAAAAGTGACAATTGTCACACATACATCAAAGACTGAATACAAGTATAAAAAAAGGGTACAAGAAATCAATCTGTAACTTTTTTTCTCTGTTTGAGTTTTGTTTATACTTTTTTCACTTTTAACAATTGTTAAAAATGCATTTTTAATGATGTTTAAATCAGTTGAGAAATGTTTGTTTAACTATTTTTGGGGGTTGGAATTTTTCAATGAATAAGAACATGTTGGATTTTGTTTAAAGTTGTATTTATTTAAAGGTTGTAAGGAAATGGAACTTGCAAGTTTCAGTAAAATGGTTAAACATGTAAAAAGATTAATAAATGTATATTAATAAAACTGATTAGGGATTGTTGAGATTTGACGTCGGGTGTTTTAGGTAAATGAAAGGGTGAGCCAAAATCTGAGGCTCACCTTAAAAGCGGCGAACATCAAATGAAACAATCGGGGGTTGGAAAATTTCAAGAAAAAACCCGACCTCAGATCTGGACAATCCCTATTAAAATTGTGATTTTTATTGGCCTAATACCGTATATGAAATCTTTCCCCGTGGACAAAATATTCGGTATCACAAAAACTTTATTAATAATCTAATACATGTTGGTACTCATTTTTGTAACTACAAATTTGATGATTTTTTTTGTATCGACGGATTAAGCCATGTCAACGTCATCATCAGAGATCCAAAAACACCATTGAACACTTTGGATTAATTTCGATCACTTATTTTTTGAAAGTTATTTTTTTATTCATCAACAAAAAAGCTTTCGTCGATGTCTTTTGAAAACTGTTTTTTTGTTTTTATTTATTTATTTTAAATTAATTTACTTTTTTTGCGATCAAAGCAACAACATTTGCTTCATGTCTGTTTATGATACTTTTTCTTTTTTTCTAAAAACTTACAAAAATTACATCAACGAAAAAATTCATTTATTTACTCCCGGGTCTCCCAATTTTTTATTAAAACACAACCGTTTTTTGTTATTTCTTTGTTTAAAAAATGTTTAAAATTTTATTCTTTTAACATTTTTATTGTTACTTTTCAAGAATCAGAATCCTTCTCCCAAAAAAAATCAAGTTTCTGTCTTTAAAAGGAAATTCCGGTTTTTTCTTTTTCCTGCAAAAATTTGATTTTTGCGTGTCGAAGTTTGACTCACTTTTTTTTCATTGTTGAATAGAAATTGAACGGAAATTTGATCCGGGTCATGGCCAATACATGTGAAAGATATATATTATTTGATTGACATAAATGTTGCATAACATTGATTTATACATGTCATAAAATTATTGTTTTTTGCTGTTGAAAAAGTTGTAAAAATTGTTACTTTTTGGATTTATTGGATTCTAACAATCGTAAGCAAATCCATTCCTTATTTCATTTTTGTTTCTTTTTAATTTTTTTAACTATTGCATTGTTTTGTTAATTTTATTCCATTTATCCCTTTCTTATTATTTAATTAATGATTTATTTTTTTGACCATCGAAGTGAAAGTAATTTTTTTCTTTCTTTTTTTTTGAATTATGCAATATTTTTGTTTCTTTTGGTCATTCTTTTCTTTTTTCGACATTTTTTGTTTTTAAACATGCTCATTTACGGAGAATCTGGTTTTGAAAAACTTTGAAATCCCATTTTTTATTCATTGATCAAAAACAAAATAAAAATGAGAGAAAAAGAGATAAATCTTGTTTAGCCCAAAAATCACGTAATCCTTTCATGTATATGATTTTTAAGGTTTTGTTTTTTATTTGTCTCCAAATTTTTTGAATCTTGAAAAATTTATTGTTATAACTTCTAAGTTCAAGTTATCCCTTTTTTAAGTTTGTCTCAATGACTTTGTTTTGTTGTCTCCGTCGGTTTAATTTTTTTCGAAAATGTTTTTGTTCATTTTTTAGTTTTTCAATATTTAATGGAAACATTTATAAACATTGATTCACAATTTTTAAGTTTTATTTTCTTTAAGCGACATTGTTATTTTTAATTAGCTTATTTTTCGTGACAGTAAACACTATTTTGGTTTTAAGTATTTCTGTTACTTTCATTTTTTGATAGTAACTTTCTTTTATATTTTTAATGTTCAAATTTGTTACTATCGTGAACTTTTTTGTGACAATTAAAAGAGGATCAAAACTTGTGTGCCCACTGATCAATCCTTTTATCCTTTTTGATATTCGATAAACAGAAATATATCAAAAAGGTTAATCTCTTCAATTTCAATTAATAGGATAAATTTTTTAGGTAAAATATTTTCTTCCCCGGAAGTTGAAGTTTTTATCGTTAAACATTTTCCGTCAAAGGATTGGTTGCTTTTTGGTATCATTCAAGTTTTTCTTTAACTTTCATTCATTTTTTGTATGTATTTGTTGTCTTTTTCTCTATTTTTATCCCCTTGTTACAGAAAAAAATATAATCATAATACCAGAAAAACCCTCAAGCAAACAAATAAAGATTGATGAAAAACACGAAGAAACAAGAAAAAATGAAAAAAAGAAAAGCTTTTTTTCATCTCCTACCTACCTACCTTCCACCACCGCAAAAGTAAATGTTGAGACAACAACGACAACATTTGATGCTTATCCTCACGTTTTTATTTGGAAGCATAAAAAAATTTTTAGCTGCACGATAATTTTGATTTTGAACGAAGTAAAACCTTGCAAATTTTTTTCTATAGACAAACATTTAATTTTTAAAGCAAAATGTTCATATAAAAATAAGGTTGATGCATGTTCTTTTTTGAGACTTCGAAAGGAACATCATGTATCATTTATCGCTTCTTTTCCCGGAGGCAATGTCAATGATACTTATCGTTTTTTTCTCTTTTCTGTGATTGCGCAATAACACTCTTTTGGCTGCTGTTTAGTACATATTTTTGACAGATACTTTTTTTCCTTAAATATTTTTGTCTCATGATCGATGTTGTCATTTGCTTAAGTTTGGGTTTAACAAGTTTTAAGCCAACGTTAATGAATAATTCTAATTTCTAATATAAGCTTCATTTTGGTGATAGAAACTTTAATTTTGGCATTTTCTTTTACTCTCACTCTCATTTCTACAGTAACCCTATTTATTAATTTATCGTTGAATTTCTTTCTCTCTTTTCGCGAACTCGTCATTTTATAAAAAATTAATTTATTCATTATGTTTTATTAAAAACTTTCACATCGTAAACCTTTAAAAGTGATGTCAACTTTTTCAAATTTGTGAATGGCAAAATAATGATTCACACTTTACTTTATTATTGAATCTTAAAAAACATTTATTTGAAACATTTCTTTAAAAACCTTTTTTTTGTGTTTTGCTTTGTTTTTGAAAAAGAAATTACTCATTTTCGGCAATCCCATTCAATGCAAAAACAAAAATTGATTCTTTTGTTGTTTATTTTTTTGCAGATTACTGTAACTTTGATCTTCTTTTGTTTTTTTCAGAGACAATGTGAAAGTGATTATTGATACTTTTTTAAACTAATTTTTTTCCGAGACATTTGTATTTTTTTGTTTTTTCCGTTTTGCGTCTTTTATTATTACACTCAATACCGTACACTGCATAGAAAAAACATATTTATGTGATCATCAGAAACTTTATTTTTTTCTTGAACAAATATTTCAGTTTTTTAACGGTTCTGTTTTTCCATTTTTTTGATGTCCCATGGAATTCACAATTTTTTGATTCCATCAACAAAATAAATTTACTTTCAAAACTTTTTTCTATTTCTGATTTTGATCATTCTTTACTCTTTAAAGAAAAATTTCTCTCTTTCTGCTTTTGTTTTTTTGTTACCCTTCTTTTTTACCATTTTTGGGGTAATTTGTCAATCTTCCAAAAAAATTTGAAGATGAAGAAAAATCACTTTTTTTGAATCATTGAAAACATATGTGTTTTTTACTTTTTTTAATTTCTCCCATTTTTGGTCAGCAGTCGATAAATTTTATATCCGAAGGAAAAAGGCTTGATTTTTTTCGCGTTTTTTTGACCATTTTTATAATGATAAAAGATTAACCAATAAAAGTAGTTTTTGTTGTTGTTTCAGATTTATTTTTTATATCCCTCTTTATTCTATCTCAAAAACCAAACCCAAATAATAGTTCAAGTTTTTTATTCTCTCTCCGAATGTTTATTATTATTTCCAAATGACGTTAAATGCTGGTATTTTTGGTAATGAATTACCTGATTGATCAATTTACAAATCGATTTATTCAATCAAAGTTGCAATTATCAAATGTTCTGATAAAAGATACGCAAAAACAAAACAAAAAATTTATTGGAAATGAAAATCGACAGGTTTGTATTTTTTGGAGGGCTAATTTTTTGTTTTTCTGAACTGTAAGAATGTAAGAAAATATCTTTGTTTTGTGATATATGTGTTTTTCAATGAATTTATAAAACCTTGAAATGCGGGTTTTTTTATAGGAAAACATTTTATTATCAACAAAAAATAAAATTGAAGATCGTCGACAATTAAAAGATGCTTCCTTATTTCTTTTATCGGAGATGATAAATTTTTGGAGCCAATTTTGGCATAAAACTTTGTAAGTTTAAATTTTATACATTAGTTACCGTAATCACTTGTTGTCTACCGTAATCCGATACATTAGACAAATTAGATTTTACTATTCATTATTATTACGGTAGCCACCGTACCTTTGCTATTTTTAAAATAAAAACTGTTGAAATTTTTGTTAATTGTACAAATTATTATGACTATTATTATTATTATTTTTGTCTGTCATATTTAAGGATGTACAAATTGTTTGTCTTTTGGATAATCTTCCACCTTCTTTTTTTTCTTCCCCGTAGGAAATACACTTTTTCATTTTTTAGTTTTTGAGTTTTTGTGCACCTAAAAAATCTCATTTTTAATAATGTCGCCGCCAGCTAATCTGGCGCTACTAATTTTTTTATTACAGTCTTTTTAAAAATCTTTTGTATTTTTTCACTATTACGTTTACCGTTTCTAACTGTTAATTAAAATGTATGTAATTTTTAAAAAAGGTTATTTAAAAATTTTATTTAAATTGGTAATTATTCAACGAATCAAATAATTAACCACCAGTTAAATACGTTTATAGTTTACTCAATTTGTTTAAACTTTTCTTCATTTTTAAAACAATGCATCAATTTTCACGCATTTTTTAACTTTTAAGTTTTTTGAGTTTCAATTTGTTTTAAAATAAACAATACTTTTTTCTTCCGTATTTTTTCTTAATAGACCATAGTTTTTTTCCACTTCAAATGACAAAAACATTTCTTTGATTACGTCACTTTTGTAAATTTTTGATCAAATGAGTAAAATTAGAAAATCAGAAGAAAAAATCTCAAAAAAAGTTTTTTCTCGAAAGAAAAAACACAAAGGTAGATTAGTGAGAGAAAACATAATTCTTCATTTATGTTTAAACAAAACAAAAACAATTTTTTTGAAGAAAGAAGCAACAATCGAGAAGAAACATGAGTTTTGAAAGTGATCGCAGAAAGAGAAGAAAGTGATCTAAAAAGACAACAAGCTTAAAAGTTATTATTTAAAAGGTTATTTCAACATTTCCCCCGCTACCGTAATCTGAGATATTTGTTTATTAGAGCAACAAAATTTGTTAAAAAGCTAACCCCTGAATTTCTTTAAATTATCCCATTTCTTTGCTCTGTCAATATGTAAATATCTCTGTCATTCCATTCCCACTTAACAACCATCACGTTCAACCACGTGGTTGAGAATGGTGGTGGTGGTGGTTGGCGGGGGTAAATGGTCATTTTTGAAAAAAAATGGAATTTTTTTAAAAAGGCGAAAAAAAAGTTTTTTGATTTCTTTGATCATCATCATCTTTGTTGAAAAAAAACTAGACTCGGGGGCGACAAAAAAATTGAATGAAAAATGTAGGAGGAAAAAAATCAAAGAAAAAAAGGATAGGATGCATTTCACACTTCTTTTACAAGAAAAAAATGAAACAATTTAAATTTCATTAATAGTAATAATAATTTAAAGTGACGACAAAAAATGCAAAAAAAGGCGTAATACAAAATCATAAATTGTTTGTTTAAATCTTTAAAGCCATTTTGTGATGGAAAAATATTTAAACTATTTCTCAGTGAACAGCCTTTGTTTAAAGGTTGTTGAATAAAACGGGGGACAATAATTTTGTGTTCATTTGAGTAAAATTTAGATGTTCATTTGTAGTGTTAAGCCAAGTGAAACTTGAATATGTTTTAATTACTGTATGTCATCAGCTACTGTAGTTTTTGTGGCGTTATTGAAATTTGTAAAGTAACTTTTTATTGATCAATTTTTGATTACCGTAATTTTCATCCTCCTAAATTTTTTCACTTAACCTTGAACCCTCTATGAACAATTAATTATTTTCTATCCCGGGTTCAAAATTCAATATATATGTGAACCATTCAGATCATTTTTCATGAACAAAAGAATCAAAAAGGGACTGTCCTTTTCTATGGCATCAGATTACAGTAATCCACAACTGCCTTTTATTTCCATAAAAAATGTTCCCTAATTTTTGATTGTTTTGTTTTTCCTTTAATGAACAAAGAGGAGTAAAACAGATTAAAAACATATTTAATAACACCACGCTACTTTTTTTTGTTGTTCGACGTAAATCACTACTTTTTTCACACAGTCACTAATCCCATTTTGATCCTTCTTTTGATGTCCTTGTTCTTCCTAAACAATTACAAAAAAGGCTTTCCCTTTTCCCGTTTATCTCTTCCTGTTTTTCTTCCTTTCAACACCTTTTACGTACATTTTCGGGAATTTATTATGATTAACCCGTTTATATTATTTTTCCTCCTTTAAGGCCAACAACTGTAATCGGGTTCGAAAATTTGTTAACCTTTTTCACGGATTTAAAAAGACAAAAACATTCACATATTTGTTATTGGTCATTTTTTTCAAATTTCTTTTTTTCTTCGATGACACGAATGTTAAAAAAATAAAGAGATAATTTTTTTTTTATGTTTTTCTTTGGGCGATAAATAAGAAGGGAAATGTTCGGATGTCCGGAGGGTATATTTTGACTGGCCACAAACAAAAAGTAACAAGTTAATTTAAACGTTTTCAAAGTTAACTTTTATTTTCACTTTTTGTAAAAAATTTAAAAAAAAGGAGCACCTTTTAATTTTTAAGGTGTAAATTATTATTAAAAATGTTTAAAATTTCCTGTTATTCAAAATTCCCACGAAAGTCATAGCTTTTTTAATCTTTTGATGATCTTCTTCCAAGTCTTGATTTTCATATTGTATGTTTTTTCTGATTCATTTTAGTAAACTTTAAAAAGTCAGAATTGTTGCATTTTTTTCAATCTAAAATTTTTCATTATATAATTTCAAGTTTAACCGGATATTATTTATCCAATGATTAGCACTCCTTTTTTAGGTGCAACTTTTTAAAAGTTTTAACTAGTCCTTTTTGAGTATATTTTAACAATAGGTTTTCCCGCCTTAATTCAGAGATAGTCGAGATCCGAAAAAATTTTATCCATAAACCCAATTTTTGTAATCCATTAAGTGCTTCTTTGTATCTGTCAAAAACTTGTGAGGACAAAATTTGGATTAAAATACTCTTTTTTTATTTAAAAAAATGTCTGATGAAGTGGTAACAGAGAGATTACTGTAAGTTTTATTTTTTTGGCTTTAAAATATTCCATCATTTTCTTTTTTTTGTTAAAACTGACATTTTTATTACACCAAAAAAACGTAAAAAATTGTAAAAATTGTTTTTGACACAAAAACAAAAGCTTTTTACAAATGGTCATCATCTGGTCAACACAAAAAAATGCAAAGACATAACAAAAGATTTGTCGAAAAACATTTCTTAAAAATTTTTAGAAATTTTTAAAGATTTTAGCTCCGTTTTCATTTTTTTAACAAAAAACTTTTTTAACTGCTCTGAATTTTTGTGATAGTAAACAAGAAAATTTATCGCATTTTTGTTACTCTCATTTTTGGAAAGTAATTGTTTTTTTGTATTTTTCGATACTAATTGATTACTGTCAGTTTTTGAATGTGATGTAAGAAATTAATTTTTGGGCGGTGAAACTGTTTTGATTATTTTGGTTATTCTTAGAACTTTACCTTTTTTAGAGAAAAGTCTTTAAATGTGTTATTTTTCTTCTTTCACGTTTTTTACTTAACTCCGTTTTAAACTTTTTCATCGTCGTCGCTATTGTTGTCGTCACAAACAAAACAAAATCGGTTTCTATCATTCCTTTTGTAGGTTTTTTTGCAGAAAATAAAATCAATTAAAAATCTACCTTTTTTAAAATGGCCAACAATAATAACAAAGTTGTTTTTATTTAAGAAAAAAATAAAATTTTTTGGGATAAAAGATTAAAGAGACAGAAAGAGAGGGGATACCCTAAGGCTGCTGCACTGGAAAAAAATAATAAAAGATCGCAAATGAGAGGAGGACATGAGAATATAAAAATAACGATGATGTCGGGCCGATATAAAAAAGAATATATTACATAATGTCCTCCATTTTTTTTCTGTTGAACTGGTTTAGATCATCTTTTTGATGCAGAAGGAAGAAGAAGGAAGGAAGAGTTTGGGAATCGGAAGCTAACAACAAAAAAATAACAAGCAAGTAAAAGGAAAGCGATTTATTGCTTGCTCATTTTGAAGATGATGATGATGGCCTTCAAAAAGATGAGAGAAGAGATTGCTTTCACGTGTTTTTCTATATCTTTCAAAGTAGTAAAAAAAGGGAGAAGAAAAAGAAAGAAAAACTTTCATTGTTTTTGTAATATCCCATGCATGCAAAAATTTTATATATCCCTTTTCATTTCAGTTTAGTCATATTCTTTTAAGAACGAGGATGAATACGTTTCAGAAAAGAAGATGAAGATGAAGATGACATGGTGTTCGAAGGTCAAGGAGAAATATCGTTTCCAGAAGTTTTTTTCTTTTTTTCTGCTAAAAAAAGGGAGAAAAGATCAGATGACTGAAAAAGCTGCAAAAATATGATGGGGGTGAAAAGCCGGAGGGGAGGTGGAGGAGAGTTCAATATGTCTTCTTAATTAACTTTATTTCATTAAAATCAATAGAAAAAAAGCTTGATTAAAATCGTTTTTAGAAAGGTTGAAGAAATAAACACGATTTTGTTTAAACCACCCTTACCTTTGATGATAGTAACCCAAAATTTTGCTATTTCAAATTTTTCTGTTACTATACTTTTTTTAAAAGTAATTCATTTTTTAAATTTTACAAATTTTTTTGTTACTTTCTCTTTGAATCGGAGCACTGTGTAGTCAGGGGGTGTCAAAAATGTTTTTTTTTTCATTTTTATTAAAAAAGAGGAGTGATCTTTTAAGTGAAGTCTCACTTTTTTTCGTCGGTTTTTTTTGGGTAAATAACAAACAACTGACCATCCATCTATCGTCATTTTACACTTCCTTTAAGGGTAAAAAAAGAAAAGTTGACAAAAAACAAATACACTTTAGACATTTTTCCGCCGGAGAGAAAAAAAACTTCTTGCGGATTACGTGAATCTTCTTTTTTTATTCGTGACAGATCAAGTGGATCAGTAAAGGAGAAGATTGTTGCTTCCTTTTAGGATTTTTTATCTCGTGTAAAAGTACGAAATTATTCATGTTTTTGACCTAATGTTTGTAAGTGTATCACTTTCTCTAAAGTTTTTAATTGATGGTAGCAAGTAAAAAGTGAATTTATGTTACTTTTTATTAAGTTTTGAAAATTTGATGAAAAGAACAGAATTTAACTATGTTTAATTTTGATGAAAGTTATGTGAAACTTTGAATTTAACATTTTTGTATTACTGTACTTTTTGATAGTAAATTTTTTTATAGCTTTCTCCATTTTTGCCTTACTTTCTCTTTAAATCAGCTTACGAGATGTTTACATTTTTTTACAAATTTGTTACCCTAAAAAAATTTGACTAGGAAGTTTGCCTTTTCTTGGAGGGATAAATCTAGCATGAGAATTTCCCCTATTTACATTTTTCAAAGATTAAAGAAAGACATTAAAAAGTGAAACCACTTTTTTTCAGCATCCTCTAAAAAAACTTTTCATTTTTTTGATCAATTTTCTGATGATTATTGTTGTCCACAAAAGGATTTCAATGATAGAAGAATTAAAAAAAACAAATACAAGCGTGAAACACGTTTACAATCTTTTTTTTCTTTTTCTTTTTCTTCTGCTTCTGATGATGATAGTTGAGATTTGTCCAAGCCTTTTTTTTGACTACTGGTTTTTTTCCTTTCCATTTTTGTCTCTTCTGCAATCGTTCCCTTTCTTTTTCTAAAACATAAAAAAATTTCACTTAAAAATAGCTTTCCCTTTTTTGGAGATGATTGGTTTTATACGAATATCTGGACACTTTTAAAAAGTATCATAAATGATGATGCGGTTGCATCATCATCATCATCATCATATGGCGCAACAACTTTGTCCTTGGATATGCGTGTATTTTTATCATCAGACAACTAATTTGGATACGCTTTTATGCATCTTTCTTTGATACACTTTTTGTTTCATTTATTAATCATTTAATCATTGAATTCCTTCTTTTTTAATTTTACACTAAATTTAAACATTCATTTTTGATAGACATTAAACTTTTTTTTATTGGCAAACCCCCAAAAAATTGGAACACTAAAAATAAAAAACTTTTCTTTCTTCTTCTTTTCTTTTGAATCTGATGACTTTGTACTTAATCTTTTCTTAAAATCCTTTAAAGATTTTTTTGTGTTATGGAATAATGCCCTCAAAAATGACCTCTATTTTTTCAGTTTTTTTTTTACAACTTCTTCTGTTCGTTTTTTCTGTATAACTTTTAAAATGCTTTCTTGTACACTTTCATTCATTATAGTTACTGTAGCTTTTGATTTTTTGTGACTCAAACAACATTTGATTAGAATCTTTAAAAAAGTTTTTAATTTCACTTTTTTCAAAAAGAACTGTTATTATTTACCCTTAAAATTCTAAAAAAATTCAATAAAGAAATGTATTTTGTTTTTCATAATTCCATGAAAATTTATTGTTTGAAATATTTTTTGTGATAATCGAAAATACAGTTCTTTGACTTTTGTATTGTACAAAAATAGCCGAGAAAAAACTAGCTCATTTCACTTAAAAACTTGTTAATTATTTTCGAGATTTTAAGTAAACATTTGAAATTTTTGTATATGTTTTTTCTATTTTCTTTATCACGTTATAATAGCCATCATCAAATAATATTTATTTGACAATAATTAATTACCCCACGGGGTTTAATTTTATTTTTTCTTTGAATTTAAACACATCTTTTTTTTAAAAGTAGCAATGATTTATTTGCTTTTGAAGTTTCCGAATTTTTTTAAATTTTCAATTTTGTTAAATTTCAATTTTCGTTTCAGGATGCCAAGGATCTCACATAATTCGTCATCAACGAGGTGCATCGTTGATGACTTTGATCAAGGTGTGCCATCCATAATTGCACATGAAGCAAATCCAATAAAAAAGATTAAAGTGATATCGAAAAAAGATAAAACAGCAAAATCTCGAATATTTCCATCAACAAGATTTTTTATGGCAATTTTATTAATGCTTTGTTTTATTGCATTGGCAGTTTCAACTTCAAATTTATCAGTTTCTATGGTCTGCATGATCAAAAAAGATTCTGATATCCCAGAAAATATTGTCAATGATTTGATAAGAATTCGAAGATCAACAAATAATTCAATGATTGAAGAATTCTTAGATCAAGAATTGGGTGCAATTGTTAATTTAACAGTATTTAATAATTTTAATAGTAATAATAATAATAGTAATAATGAGACAACGGCAACTTTGACGAAATGTGAACTTGCAAGACTTCGAAAAAGAGCAATTGAATTTGAATCAAATCCGCAGTTGTTGGAAGCTATGAATGAAAGATTAGAAGCTGAAGCCGCAAATAATAATAATAATAATGCCGGAGGGGATGGATTAAAAGTTGAAGTTAAAACTTGTCATGCTGGTGCACCCTTGGTGGAATGGAGTGGCACTGAACAAGGTTAGTTGTTCATTAATGCCCTTAGGATATCTAGATTGCATCATCTCAAATCACTTGGATTTTGCTAATCCTAAATGCCTCTGGCATTCTTGTTGATTACACCCACTTTTTATAGGTATTGTATTTGCTGCCCAAAATGCCGGATCCTTACTCATGCTTGTCTCGGGCACTTTTGCGGATCGTCTAAATTCCAAATGGTGTATTGTTTTTTCCCTTTGTCTCCTCATCATCTCCAATGCCGTAATTCCTTCCATTAGTCAAGTCTCAGTTTGGCTAGTAATTATGGCCCGAGTTTTAACTGGCTTTAGTGATGCCCTTCTACAACCTTCAACCAATTCAATGATTACCCGATGGTTTCCCCCAAAAGAAAGAACTTTCGCCATTGGGCTTATCACGGGTGGAAGACAAATTGGAACATTGTTAATTTTGCCAACGGCAGGATTTTTATGTGAAAAGAAACAATTCATGGGTGGCTGGCCATCAATCTTTTATATTTCGGCATTTATTGTTGCACTAATTTTGGTATTTTGGTTGTTACTTTCTGCTGATAAACCAGCCAAACATTTTTGTGTTTCAAAAAAAGAAAATTCATTCATTCAAGAAAAAATTCAAGAAGAAAATTTGGGAAAACGAAAGGAACGAAAATCTGTGCCATGGAAATCTATTGCAACTTGTGTGCCATTGTATGCTGGAGTTGCAGCTTTGATCTGTCATGAATATCCACTTGTTATTATGTTACAGGTTAGAAAATTTGCATATCAAAATTAGTGCTAGATATGTGTCACAATCAAATGCCATGGCATGACATCTAACATGCCATGCCATGGCATTTCCATGTATACATAGTTCATTATTATTGTTTTGATCCCACCTAATATTTTTGATCCATTTTATGCAAATTTATTTTTAGCTTCTTCCAAAATACATGGATGATGTCATGAAAGTTAGTGTTCAAATGAATGGCATAATTTCTGCTCTTCCAATTATTGTTCTCTTTATATCAAAAACTCTTAGCTCATCTTTGGCATCTGTAATTGGAAGTCGAAAACGTGGCCGTTTCTTACTTTCCAGAACGGCAATCGTAAAAATCTTTAATGGAATTGCATCCCTTGGTCTTGGAGTTTGTATTGGAATTGTTCCACTCATGAATGGACAAGGTCATAGTGCTGGGGCTATTATTCTGTTATGTTTAGCTAATGTTTTTGCTGGTAAGTAATTTTTTTGTTGGGCTATTACTGTACATTGTGGTAAACAGTAATATTTTTTAACACAGTGTTGTTAAAAGTATACTGTGGCTAAGTAATTGTTAAAATTTGCATATAATCAATAATCTTTTTTTAGGTATGCATACTCCTGGAGTTCAAACGGCTTTACTCCAACTTGCACCAGCTTATTCTGGAATTATCACCGGAATTGCCTTTGGATTTGTTGCAATTTTTTCAATCTTGAATAAGGTTATCTCCAACGTGATCGTCCAAGATGGCTCATTAAGTGAATGGACCCTCGTCTTTGAAATTTCAGCCGTTGTTGCAGTTTTACCCGTTTTCTTTTTCACAATTTGGGGATCTGCAGATCGGCAGCCATGGGCTTCTCAAAAACATGTCATCAAAAATATTTCTACCGTAACCCCTGAAAATTCTGACAAGCCCCATTTTACTGTTGGCGGAGAATCAACTTTAAAGAATTCAGAAGATGACTTTTCAATTGCAAATGGAATTCGATTCACAATGTTTTTGAATGAAGTTGATGATTTGAATGATATCGAATATGAAGAAGATACTTCTGGAAGTGGAAGTTTAAATAGTGGTGAAACTGAAACCACTTCAGTTGAAGAAGGAAAATATTAGTCTTATTAATATTTTGTGAATATGAGTAATTTTAAAATAATAATGCCAAAGATATATTTTTGGGCTTTGAAAGAATGCCATTCCATTCAAGGCAATGCCATGGCATTTTGTGCCACTTTCAAACCCAAAAAATTCAAACTAAAATCCAAAGATTTGTTGCAATAATTTTTTTAGTTTTTTTAGTATTCTTTCTTTTCTTAATTTTTAGCTTTAATTTGTAATTAAATGATGTGTTTTTATTTCTGTAAAAATTACAGTATCCTAAAAACTTTTTTGTTTCTCTCATTTTCAATTCTGGTCATTTCGGTGCCAAAGTTTCTGATTTTTTTGAAATTCTCTTTTGGTGCATTTTTTCTTCAATTTTTAAAAAAACCATAATTTTTAATCAAAAATACCAATGAACCTTTCGTTTTTTATTTGCTTTTTTTCCATTTTTTTCTGTAAATATTCGGGTATTATTGACACACACTGCTTTAGTTTTTTTATTGTTTTTATTGGTTTAATTTTTTTAATAATAAATGTTTTTTGTCATAAAATTGTGTACTGTACAAAACAACTGTAGATACTGTAATCAAACATTTATTTACCTACAAAAACAATTACCATTATTTAATAAGTACATTCTTTAAACCTTGATTAGATGCAAATTAGATTTAAAAAATTTTAAAAAATTAAAACCGTATTTAACTGTTATTTTTTGATACTATAATTAGCACACATTTTTTGCACCTGTAACGTTGTACTTATTTGTTACGGAACTAAAATAAATAAATTTATTAATAATGTTAAAACTTAAAGAATAACAAAAATTACGGTATTTCTAAATTTAATCAATTAAGCTATTTGTTCTAAGAGATGAAATTCTTCTATCCGAAAAAGAGGGTACTGTATTTTTACCATTAAAACATGTTTGAAATATTTGAAAGAAATATTGCCGATAAGGTTTTACAAAAAGTGATGTCAAAATTGTATCATAAACTCCAAAAGTATTCATTACAATAATACAGTATGAAACAAGCATGCATGGGTGTTTAATAAAATAATAAATTAGAATAATAATTCCAATTGGGACACAAAGAAGAAAGAAGAATCCAGAAAATTGGATATAAGTTAGTAAACGAAGGATTTCATTTTGGCGTTGAAGAGGCAGAGAAATTTTAATTTGAATCGATTTTGAAGATTTTATATTTAAAAATAAAGAAATCAGTGCCAAAATTAGTCGAATTGAAACAAAAATAATTCCACAAACAATAAAAATTGGGAATGAACTCAGCGCTGAAGCTTTGAAGATAATTATTGATTGAATGTTTAAAATCGTGTCAAGACCATCAATATCCTGAGAAACGAAGAATGGCACATCCTCTGGTAAAACTCGAAAAACTTCTGCCATCGGTTTCAAAAATATTACACCCTGACTCGCAATAAAAACACAAATATTTGTAAATGTTAAAAAACAATAAACATAAAATGGAATATTTTTTGTTTCAATATGACTTGCCTGGAGGGCATAATACCTCTTCAGCGTCATTACAATACAACAATCCAATGCGGATATCGCTGAACAAAATCCAATCAGCAAAATAAGGAATGCCAAATTTGGATGAAAATTACCAGCTAACCCAGCTGGATAAACATAAAAAAATGGATGCAACATTAATGGCATGCAAAGTGCCAAAACCATCTCCAACAATAACGAAGCACAAGCATACTGTAACAAATAAATCTTAAAATTTTTCATGTAGATTGGTGTCGCTTTTATGATAACAAAAATTAGCATAATTGTTAGGATAATATTTATCACTGATAAAGCCTCGAATATTGGAGTTAAAATTGATAAAAGTTGAACATTGTAAACTTCTGTGGCCTTAAATTTTGGGATTTCATTCATCGTTTTTGTTAAAGTTGGAAAAAATATGTAGTTAAATTAAGCAGTAATTTTAGTTAAATTAAGTAAAATAAGTCACTAAATAGAAGTAAGTACAAATTGAAACAGGTGATTCAAAAAGGTAGTTAATAAAAAAAAGTATTTTGGGAACGTTTTTAATTGAAAATAATTTTTGACTTTCGCTCAAGTGTGTGAAAAGCAAATTTTAAAAACATTCTTTTTTTTCAAGGAAGTTTTTTAAACATTTTTGAAATAAATTTTGTGTTTTAAAAAACCGTGCAATTTCTAAAATTTGATGTTGTAAGCTGCAATTTTGAAGCAAATTGGGAGTTTTATTGGAAAAAATAGGAAACGAAAAATGTTAATGTTTGACTTTTGCTTAATTATTTTGTATGACGGCATATCTGATAAGTTCAATCTAGCAAAGCTCCTGTCAATCTGAATTATTTTTTAATTAATTTTTTGACCATAATCTTAATCTAATTGTTTATCGTCACAAAACAAGTTTTGTTTTTTATTGAAACTGTAAAATACATTCGAAGCACACTTGGGCAAGGTGTATGGCCGTGTATGGATTCCATACATAGGGTCGCGGGTCGCGGAAGGGGTCAGAAGAGGGTCGCGATTGCGGAGGCCAAAATCCAAAGGGTCCTCCCTTTGGACTAAAAAATAAAGCAATTTTTCGAAGAAATAACTCACGTACTCCCCCCTTTGCGATTTTTAGGGTCGCGGATTTATCAAAATTTTTCCATACCCAACTGCCCAAGTGTGATTCGAAGTAATAATTGTTCATTCCATTGACACATTTACTATTTACAATTTTGGCATAAAACTTTCTCATTTTTGTTACCATACGTAAAATTGTCATAAAATGTTTTTTTCAAAAAAAAAATACTTGACATTTTACTGTCATCGAACAATTATTCAAAATTTTAGAAATTTAGGAACTTGTCACTTGATTTCTAAAATTTTGAATATCCTCTGCATGTATCACAATCATATGTTTTTAAATTCTAAAAAAATGGCATATAATGTACTCATGTTTTTTGCATATAATTTAATGAAGCATTAACAAAAACAACAGGTGACAAATAAAATAATTAAGACAAAAGCGAGTAATTTGAAAAACAACTATAAAAGAACGTGTGAAATTGAACTTTGATAATGACTAATTTTATTTGCTGTAAAAATACAAATTTCAAAGGTACCGTTTACCTTATAATTTTGAGGGAAAAAACATGGTATTATAAATTCTTGGGAAATTAATAGCTTTGAACAAGAAAATTTTAATGCTTTCATGTTTTCGTGAAATAAACGGTTATTCAGTACCAGGAAAATATGTACCATACTAAAGAGTAATTTTTTTAATGTATTATTTACATTTATCAAAAAGTGTCCCTAACAATAATTAAGCTTAAGTGACATTTATGTATCAATTTTTTATCTTCATTAGTACTTTGACAGAGAGAGAGAGAGTCAAATAAGGCTAAATTACTTATAAAATTAAGCAGAAGAAAATTAAACAAGATCGATGTACCCAACAATGATAGAATACGGTATTCCAACCAAGAATTTTCACATAACTTATGTTTTTAAATGTTTTGAATGAATTTTACAATCATGCTTTAGATTTACGATTTACAAAATTTAATTGTTTGTGACATTTTTAATTAACAAAGCAAATTCAAGCAATAAATACGTAACATTTATGTAGGCAATGTTTTTTAATAAATGTTTCGTGTTTTCCCAATGAATAGTTAAAAGTGACTAATAAATTGTTTTTTATTAAGATAAAAACGTGAGTACAAAAAAAAGATACTGTAATTTTTTTAATAATGAGTACAAAAAAGCTACAGTATCCATAAAAATGTTAAAACATGCTAAATTTTCGATCTGCGATTCTCCGATTTCCTGATGATGATGAAAAGCTTGAATCTGATAAAATTGGAAGAACGTAATTTGTAGAATTTTCGGATTTCCCAAAAAATGTTAAATAAAAGAATCTTCGATATGGTTTAATAAAAATTGTTGTTAATGAAGTATCGTAAAGTCCAAAACAGTTCATCATTAACAATGACAAGGTTACGCTAATTGTGGATGGAGTTGTTGAAAAATAATACGTTGATATAATAATAATAAATGGGCATCCAAGTAGAAAAAAGAAGCCAGAAAATTGAATTAAAGTTACCAAACGTAAAATTTCATTACGTTTTTGAAGGGCAGGAGAAAATTGAATTTTAAGATTTTTTGAAGATTTAACATTTAACAAAAGTGCCCCAAGGGCAAGTACCAGACGAATAAGGATAAATGAGATTAGCGCGATTAATGAAAGTGGAATTGAATTAAGTTTTGAGGCACCAATGATGATTATTGATTGAACAGGGATTAACTTTTCAAGGCCTTCAATATCGGTTGCAATGAATGATGCAATATTTTCAGGAGGCACTCTTGCAGTATCTGATAATGGCTTAATGAATGCCACGGCAAGAAAGAAAATGAGAGCGAGAATATTGGTGGCTGTTAAGAAGCAATAAATACAAAATGGAATCCGTGATCGATCAGCATGGACGATGCTGATCGCAAAATACCTCTTCAAAGTCATTGCAATGCAACAATCCAGCAATCCAATTCCGGCAAATAATCCGATAACCAAAATTGCATATGAAATATTTGGATGAAAGAATTTTGCAATTCCCGCAGGGTAAAAATAGAAATATGGATGTAACATTACTGGAGTAGTAATAAGCAACACAAATTCCAACAACAGCGTAAATACGGCATACTGTAACAAATAAAATTTGAAACTTTTCATTGTTGGTGGAGTTGCTTTTATAATTATAAAAATTAAAAGAATTGTGAAGATTACGGTAATCAAAGAAACAGTTTCAAATAATGGCACCAAAATAGACATGAAAAAAGTGTTGTAAATTTCAAAAGCTTTGAATTTTGGCATTTGAAGATTTTCTGGCATTCTTTTTGGCACGGACAAAACCTGTAATTCTTTGGACCAAAAAAACTAAAAAGTAACAAAAATGTTAGTTTTACATATTTTAAAAATCAGCGGCAAAGCTTAACAAGACATTAATAAATTAATTTAATTTTGCGACAAAAACAAAAAAAATTAAATTTCACATTTTTAATAAACAAAAAATAAAGAAAAAGCTGTTACAAAAAATTAATGCATTCAAACGACCAACGTTTTTTCCCGCAAAAACACAAAGCTATAAAATTAAGTTGGTAAATTAATTTTTTAATCTTTACCAAAAAGAAAATAAGCACTTTCTTTGAAAGAAATTACCTTTTTCCTAAAATTTCCAATTTGAAACTACTATTTTGAATATTAATGATTTCACTTTTTTAAAGTGCTAAAAGCAAACAGGTGGTTTAATAATTTTTTTACTATTTTTACGAAATTTACAAAAAGACGGAAATTACTTTTGAAAGAATAGAACCCAAATTATCAATGTAAAATAAGTTATATTTATAACCAGTATTGTGAAAATAGTCATTTCGTTGTTTGGTTTTATAGCCCCCTTTTTTCTTTTCCAGGAAGTTAATTTTTCATTAATTTATGGTTTTATTACTTCCTTTTAAATATTTTGAAATGTTATAATATACAGTACGACAGGTGGTTTATTGATAAAAAAAAGTTTTTGCAAGCTGAACTTTTTTCATGAAAGCTAAAAACCGACAAAAATGGTTTTGCTAACACAAAGATCAAATTAAATGAGTGTAGTTGTGTGCAAAAGATTGAAGTGTCCATGAAACACGTTAAAACAGGTGATTCTTGCAGCTTTTTGAAAGAATATATCTGCTGTTAAAAAATTTAAGAAAGCATTTAAGTTATATCACTTCATAATTATGTTCTTTAAAAAAAATTAACGTCTTTTTTTTGAACTTTGCAAGTTTTCTTCGCAATTTCTTATGCATTAACAAAACAAAGTTACTGTAGCTCAATTTCAGCATTGGATGGATACTGTAATCAACAACCATTAACAAGATTTAACATTTTCATTTTTACAAAACAAACATATAGAATTATTAAAATCAAGCTGCTTTATCCTTGTCAATTGTTCCTCCTATTTCACCATCACCAATTTCATCCATTAATGAAAGCTTTGAATCTGATATTGAACTTCTAGAAACTGTATCCGTAATATCCGCGCTTTTTGATTCTTCCCGAATCACGGGAAGATTTTCATGATGTCCCAAATATGAGTGTCTCCGGTGCGGTGGTGCAAAAAATGTTGGAGGACTTGGTGTTCGTGATTCACTTATCTGAAATTTTCTCTTAGAGATTGTAATTAATTGTTACAAGCAAACTTCATCAAAAATTCCAAGTTGATTTGGATTTGGAATTGTCAGGGTTGGTTGAAGGCTGTGATGTCTAGTTGTTCTTAAATATAATATTTGATTATTAATAACCACTAATGGATATAAAAGATACCTATTAGGATATAGCCTATCTGTAAAATCTGCAGTTTGAGATGCTGAAGTTTTTCTTACTTGTTCTATCTCAGGGAATGGCAAATGTGGATTTTGTGTAATCCCTTGGGAAGATCGCCTCCGGGGAAAATGATTTAAGCCTAAAACATGATTTCCATTATTCAAATTCTTCGCATCTATTTTTACCAATAACCCCTTCATTTTCTTTATTCTTTGAGGGCATTATTTTATCTTTATGTGGTTGTAACCAATTTGCTTCAAATTCATCCCTAAAAACATTTCATAAGATACCGTAATCAATGAAATAAAGAGGTACAATTGATTGCATGATCCAACCATTGGATTATGGGGTCGAGCTGCTGTTTCAGCAGTATAAAGTGGCTCAGGAATGGGCTCATCCCAGAAGACATCTTTTTCAAGAATTGGAAATTTACAGTAAGAATCAACTATGGCACGCCCAACCTATAAATCTTTCTTGTTAATAGTATTACGGTAGCAATATTACCTGTAAATTTCTGTCAATTAACCAATTGCATTCAAAATCCTCGTCGTCTGATCCAAATGGATTTAGCATAACTTCAGCAACTTTTGCCAAACCCATATATAACAAAAATTCAATGATTGTCATAATCGGGAAGAACATATCAACCTTAAATTTATTTTGTAGGGGTAAATCTCATCCGAGGATAAACAAACTTTGCTTAAATTTTTATTAGTTTTTATAATATCTTCATTTTGTAAATATTGCCGCCCAAATAATGCAACAACAAAATATGCTCTTACTGTAAGTCCAACAACTTGTGTGTACACCTACAAAAAAAGGATACATGGGATATCATATATCCAATGATAAATTGGATATGAAGATATTAGATATCTGTTATGTTTGGATATGCATCTTAATTAAGATCTTAAAAAATAAAAACTTACAAGTGGAATTGGAATCCAATCAAATATTGATAACTTTAAAACAGTTGCACGATAATCCATCATTCGATCCAAAATTTGTGTATAAATTATGCTATCTTTAATCAAATTCTTATTTTTTGCTTCTCTTAATAACCCGAGAATCCAAGACATTATTACCCAATATTTTAATTGCGGCATCACAATTGAATCATAAACTTCCAATTCATTTTGGGTCATTAAACCTTAAAACTATTTGATGTTTTTTAACAATCACTTTTTCAGCTTGTTTAGTAATCTATTTCCTTAAAATAATTATAAAAATTAACAATACTTCTAAAATTTGCATTAAATGTAAAACCCTAACAGCAGCAAAAAACAAAATTCCTTCAAAAAACTGTAAAACTTCTTTTTGTTTTTTAACAGAAGTTTTTTTGCAGCGAAAGAGCAGCATTTCTTTGCGTCTCTGTTTTCTTCTGGACTTTGTTGATGATTACGCCAAACGTTTTGGCGTTTATATAAAAACGACTTCGTTTTACTTTCAGTAAGAATGGTCCGGAATCTTCGGGTTATCTGAATAAAACCCCCGGAGATGCTTACTTGACCATTCATTTTTATAATTTTTGATTAAAATTTTTTATTAAATTCGCAACAAGCGTTCTATTTTTGGATTTTAAAACTTTTAAACTTGTTTTAAGGAAAGTTTAATAACTTTTTGCAAATTTAACAACTTTTATAAAAGATTAAGATTAGCATGTAATAAAAGTATATTACTTCCTGCTATAATTTTAAACCGTACCTGCCTCAACCAAATGATCCATTGTAGGAAAACGTTTATTGACTGTAACACTAATATTCCTAAATACCATTGCTTGCAAGAGTACCATATATCTGATAATATTCCTTCTTAACATAACACTTTTACTATCATTTCCATCAATATGGGTAGCTATCAGCAATGCTGGAGTATCAACCCATGCCAAATGTTCCATCTGCTGACTCCATCTTCCAAAAACTGTTGAAACATAAAATCCCAAAATGAATGTTAATGGAATACTTAAATAAAAATATCATGGATTACAGTATCCAACATGGGTATTTAACTTACAAATCTGCATACGAATAAAAGAATAAACTTATATCTTCAAAGATTTTTTGTTGATCTGGGGTAAGATAAAATCGATATAAAATGCTTATCGAGAAATAGCAAGCTAACCAAATTAATAAATCTGCCCAAATTGATTTCCATAGAGATCCTTTCCAGCGAAGTAAAAGTTTTTGAATTCCCCAAAATGTTGAAGTTGAAACTGTTCGAGTATAAGTTACGGTCATTAAATTTTAGATTTTTAAAAATATAAATAAACTAAAACAAAAATCGAAAAAGTAGTCGTTCATAAAAATATTGTTTCAAATCGAATCGATTTTTTGGAGAGAAAAAAAAATTCGAAGAATGTCTGCTTTGATGTTTTTTGACCATTGTTTGAAATTGAAAGTTTATGAATAATTTATGTTTCGATGTTTCAACGAGTTTTTCATTGATTTTATGCAGTGAAGAGTGTCTATCAATAAACTATAATCCATATGGTTTCAAACACAACAGCGATCTTCGAACAGTTTCAAAACAAATAGTTCTATCGTAACTACAGTATCCAAATATTAAAATATTACAAATAAATCACAAGAAAAATATTTACTAAAAAACCATACAGATAGAGAACATGCAAAAACATAATGCAAAATACAACAAAGTTGAAAAAATGCAAATAATGAAAAAATAATAATAAAACAGTTAAACATCAAAATCTGGATTATCAATCAAATATGGTTCATCATCTTCAGCTCGATCCATTTCAATCAAGACATTTTCAGTATCTGTAAGACGTTTTATAACCAATAATGCGACTTTCTTTTGCTTTTCAAGATCTTCAACAGATTCAAGTTCATCTTCAATAACATTGAGATACCAATCAACAAGATCACTTCGTTTAACACCTTTCCAATTTTCATCAGTTTCACGGGTTTCATCTCGACGAATATGAAGGACAAAGAGTTCCCGCATCTTGATATAAGAATCATAATTAATCTTCGTTGATTCTTGTGTTGTCGTAACTCCAGTTGCTTTGGTGATAACATCTGAGGATGGTTCTGTTGGAGCAGTATTTTCATCAACATCCATTGCACTGTCATCAAATGAGAGATCCTGAAAATTCAAACAATAAGACAACATTTACAGTAATCAGAACTTACATTTGCAAAGCTATCTTCCAATTCAACTTCAGGTTGATCAAGACGAACAAAGCATTTGGTTAATAGTTTTGTAGCACTTTCAACATGTTCCTTCTTAATTTCAGTGAGACATTGAATACGGGCAAGAGCTTCAGATAAACGAATCAAAGATTCAAGCTGACGAACGGTTGAACGTGAAGACATTTCAATCATTGTATTTCCTGTTCCAATTCGAAGCTTCTTGTATTCTTCTTTCAAGCGATCAGCAGCTTCATCAGTAATCTAAAACGAAGGAATAAGAAATTACGGTAAAAAAACTAATAAATGCAAACCTTTGGTTTAATATGTTTAACGAATGAAACGTATTTACGAATATCGTTTACAGTATACTTTGTTTGACGTGGAACTTCAACGTATCCATCCATTGCATTATCAACAATTCGTTTTGCAATTGCATAATCAAGAGTCTAAAACAATAACATCTTTAACAAGTCTATCAAAGTTTAATACAACTTACATCATTACATTCATCAGTAAGAACAAAGAATAAATCAAATCGAGACATGATAGGTTCACTTAATTGAATGTTATGACGAAGAGGTCGTGATTTATCATATCGACCACCAACAGGATTTGCTGCAGCAAGAATGGAAGCTCGAGCATTCAAAGTTGCTTTTACACCAGCTTTGGTAATTGAGATTGTTTGTTGTTCCATTGCTTCATGGATTGCAACTTGATCCTTGAGATCCATCTTATCGAATTCATCAATACAACAAACACCCTACAAAAGTGTAAGCGTTATTAATAACAAGATAAACAAAAGCTTACATTATCTGCAAGCATCAAAGCTCCAGCTTCAATAACAAAATCCATTGATTCTTCATCTCGAACAACAGCAGCAGTTAAACCAGCAGCGGAAGAAGCTTTACCAGAAGTGTATACAGCACGAGGAGAGAAATTTTCAACAGCTCTAAAAACCAAAAATAGAGTATGCTTTGTATTATTGTAAACAGAAACAAAAGACAAAGTTTGAGAAATCTGGACGAGTATTGATTTGCATCTGCTATCTCGAAGAGATACAGATTTGTAAAATACTACAGTATGCTCCGAAAGTTAGTTCAAAAGCCCGTTCCTTAAAAAGGCGACGGAATACACAGTATACCGTAACATAGACAAAAAAAGCTTACTTTAAAAACTGTGATTTTGCACAACTTGGATCACCAACAAGTAAAACATTGATATCACCACGAAGTGTTGTACCAGGACGATGCTTTTGTACACCACCACATAACATTAAAAGTATTCCAAGTTTAACATCATCATTACCATAAATATTAGGGAAAAGTGAATCTCTCATATGTTTGATTAATTCTTTATCAGCTGACATATCCATCAAAGTTTTACGATCTGCAGCAGAAAGTGAAGCCCAAGTTTCAGTGAAATCAGTTGTATCAGGTTTAAGAGTAATTTCATCAAACTAAAAAAGGAATCATTAGGATTGCAAGATCAAGATGAGAAAAACTAGCCATTTGGATAGTAGGTTGAACTCCGGTACAAAGGAAAGCCAATTTATAATTCAATTCTCGAACCCCAAGAGACTTCAAACCAGATAATCCACCAGCTTCACCACCTCCTCCAGCACCACCTTTGCCTTTCTTCATATTCTTTGGTTCAGCTCGAATTCCAGGTGCTGATAGTACAGAAACATCAGGGATTGTAATCAACATTCCAGTAAAATCACAATGATCACCAGGTTGAACTTTTTCAACAGCTTCTCCTCGAAGAATTACATCAACATTTCGTGGGATACAACCACGAGGAAGTTCCTCTTGAATTTCTTGAATTCGAACACGTTGAAAATCAACAAATTCAGATTCATAAATATCCAAAGAATAACGAGTACGATTTTGGCATTGTTGATTCGTGCATTGATTTGGCTAAAACAAGAGACGGTAAAAAAGATAACATATATTATCTAAAAAAGCTTACTGGAGTATAACGAAAATGTTGAACAACTCCACGAATTGTTACACCACATTCTTCACAGACAAAGGTTCCGCGCCAAAGTTCAGGATGTACAGGATGAGTACGAACAACTTGTCCAGAGATTCGAACAAGTGAGCCAACTTTATAAGAATGTAATTCTCGAACAGCTTCTTTATTTGGAACATCTCTAAAGCTAACAAAGATTTGCTTTTTTCGAAGCAAAGCTTTTGCTTCCTCTTCTTCGGTTGATTCAAGTGCAAGATCACGAACGGCATCACAAATGTATGGATAAAACCTGAAAAAGTATCAATGTTAAGTGATGCACATAACTGTGATAAAAACTGACCGAAAGAATCGAGCTAGCAATGCTCCAGATAAAGTCTGATCATATTCATGAAGATGCCGGAAAGAGATTTGAAGAGTATTTCGTTCAGGAACTGTAAGTTCAGCAATCTCATCTTTGTAGAATACTACATCATCTTCTTTGTATCTAAAAGAGGATGGGTTAATAGGATGTTCAAAGATTAGAGCGAAAGCACAACAACTTGGGGATAAAGAAGGGAAAACGCAAAAATTCTGTAAAAATACGTAATTGATTCGTTTTCAAAATTTTAGCCCTAAACCCATCCTCCAAGTTGCAGCCTTGGATAAGATAGAAAACATACTCGACGAGAAAATCATAAAACATTTTCTGGATTCGAACGGCATCTTCATCTTTGACTTGACGAGTTGCAGCTTGAAGTTGGTGATGATCCATTATTAGAATGTTGTTAGTATCTAAAAAGGTAATAGTGAGGTTAGAGGAATGTATTAAATGATGTACACGGATATTAAACGTAAAAATTAAAAACACGAAAAATATTGCTGCTTAAAAATAACATTGAAAAAAAGAAGCGGTAAAATTTCCCGCTCAAACATTTTTGCAAAGTTTTTTTTCAAATTTTCTTTCACCCGGTTCCAATGTTGCACGCAAGCTGCGCACTTTTTTGTAACCGTGTAAAACAATGAAAAAATAAATCGTGAAAAAAATTTTTTTGTCGATGTAAAATTTTTTATGAAAAATGTCGCGATTGCGATCCATCGTATAATTAAACTTTTATATTTTTATGTTTAATATATTTTTAACAATCTTTTAACCTTTTTCAACACGCTTTCCACCGTCTTCTAAACACATTCATTTTCAGCAATGCCACCAAACTCTGTAATCAAACCTTCACTTTTACGACTTTCAACTCAACTTGATCTTCTTCGACTTGCTTCATCTTCGCCATTTTTATCATCAACTCGAAGTAAGTTTTTTATTCCCATTAGGTATATACGCAGGATCACTTGTTTTATTTATTTTGGCTTTGTCCCAAATCTGCCGCTGGATATAGCAAAATGGAAATGAAAGAATTGTACTGTGATTTTTGCGGCTTTTCTTACTTTTAGCAATCTATTGCTTTTTTAAAAGCTTTTAGATAAAGATAACGCAAATTCTAGAGAAACTGTCGCTTTCTTTTTCCCTTCTGTCTCGTGACGGGTCAAGTTAGGAAACATTTTCCCGTATCCAAGCCTACTTTTCATCTGTATTTTTCACATATCATTGTTACCGTTTTTAGATTACTCAACACCTGAACCGGCATCAGCTCCAGCGAATCTTGCACAACCATCTCCAACTCCACCAGATTCGTTGAAGTTAAAATCCGTTGGAAAAGCAATTGATAGCTATTTAAAGAATGTTCAAAATTATGAAAAGATGATGGCTAAAGAAAGAGCAGAATTTGAACTTGGAAAGCGATATCTCGCAAATATTATGGGATTAGATCCAATGAACATTACCCAACAAGATATTGATGCTTCAATTGAATATCTTTTTCCATCGGGTTTAACAGATAAAAAGGCTCGACCTGTAATGAAGCCTCCAGAAGAAATTTTACCTAAATTTCATAAATTTGAATTTGATAAAGAGGGAAAGCCAAAGGATTCCCTATTCTTTACTTTAAGGCCGAAGTTTTATTCTTTGTTGTCGGTAAGATTTAGTGATTGTGTCCTTGATGATTGTTGGTATTTAATGAAGTATTATTTTTAGGAAATTGGTAAAAAGGCTCAACATCTTGTTCGTCATCATGATAATCTTCTCAATCGTGGCTCACTTCCTGAAAATCCTGAACAACTTTCTCTTGAAGGCAGTGTATGGAAAAGTCAAGCAGATATGAATAGAATACTTGGTGATAAACTTTCTGATGAAATGGTAATCGTTATTTTTTTATAACACTGAAATTCAGAAAGAAAAACTACTTTCCCTGTTGTATGATTGAGCAGTGCCTAAGATTTTTTTCTTTTGATGATAATAAAACGTCGAGAATCTTATGAAATGAGGGTTACTGAAGATTGGTGAAGAGTTACACGTCAGTTCAAACCCAATGTATCTTACTGTATCGCGTAACGTTTGAATCTATAAAATTCTTTAGTTGCTTTTATCCTCGAATTAATGCAACTGAGGTAAAAAGTTTAATGTGCAGTAATCCAATTTGAATTCCTTTTTCCAAATTGTTTACGGACATCCACCGTCGCATTAGACACAGTTTTGTATTAAATTTTTTATCGAAATACTTTTTAGACCAAACTATCTAAATTTTCGGATCCGCTTGCTTTTTGGTACTTTTGTTTACTTTTTTCATTTATGATTTTTGTTTTAGTATGCTCAACTGATTATTGCATTGGATTATCTTCAAAGTTTGCCATTAGCTTCGATGGAGAAAGATTTTATTGAATCATTCCGTGTTCCGATTCATGCTGGTCGTGGTCAAGATATGATCTATGGTCCACCAATACCTGAAGTTCAACTTGATCCAGAGAATAATCGTCGATTTGCAACTTCGAAAACTAAAGCAAAATCTGTTGAAGTTGAAGTTACGGTAAAAGATAATGGAAGTGGAAAATATACTGTTGATGGGCATCATTATGATGTTTTTCGATCATTGATGGCAAGGTTAGTTTTGTTAACATCAATTGAATTTCTAATATGTGATTATTTTTAGAGAGAATTTAATTGCTCCACTCATTGTTACCGAAATGTTTGGTCGAGTTGATATTGAAGCAAAAGTCCTGAATCAACAATATGGTTTATCAATTGTTCCAAGAGCTGTTCGACATGGTGTGTCATTAGGAATTGCAGCTTTATTCCCAGAAACAAAAGAAAAATTGAGAGATAGTAAGTTATTACTGTAACGATGTTTAACTTTACTTACATTAATATTTTCAGTGGACATGCTTACAATGGAACCACGTGTAAAAGAAAGAAGCAAAGTCAATCAACCTGGTGCTCGTGCAAAATGGATTTGGAAGCGGCGTTGAAACTCATCTTTACTGAATCTTTTCTATTACGTTAGTTTTAATATAGGATTATCTTTTTTTGTTGATTTATTTTGTTTGTATAAGATTAATAAATTTAGTGAATGAAAAAATTTTTTCGAATTGTTTGTATAAATCAAGTTACTGTAACAATGAAATACTTATGATAAAATTGAAACATAGCAAAACATTCTGAAAGCATGCATGAAAGTGGGTTGCTTAGAATTATTTAATAACAACTTTTAAAAAATTTTCTTCGAAGTAAGGGGCTATCCAGATTTTACGTCATCATCAAATTCTGTTTTACCCCTCCACATCAAAGGCACTTTTTGCCGCACATCAAAGGCGGCATAGTGATTTACCCCTCCCTCCCTGATGACGTAATATCTGGACAGCCCCTAATCAAAAATTCCGCCTTCTTTCAAATTCAGCTTACAAAATTCCGACTTCTTACATTTGTTTTTTATTGGGATTTGTTTAGCATGTTTTCTAAAAAAATATTTATACTTACATCACCTATTACTTTAATGAATTCTTGGATTATCACCTTTTTGTGAGACATTTGCAAAATATGTCAATGATCTTTGATAAAAAAATATTTTCACCTGGAAATGTTTGCTTTCTATTTACTTTTCTTAATTTTAACTGACAGTGCCCAAATTCTTTCATGTAGTTGTAGTTGCTGCCATTCCAATATTTTTTGTTGAATTTAATTTAGCTATAAAAAATGAAATATAACGTTTCTGACATTATTGATTTTGATGTAATTGTTGCATTTCAACAATACAGTTTAATAACATTTATAATTACCGTAATTGTTGAAATATTTTATGGTATAATTGTTTATTTAACAACTTCAAAATCGATGCAATTCTTTCGAATTTTAACATTTATTTATATTTTTGAATGTATTTTGGTTGAATTTGTAATGCTTTGTTGGAAGCCATTTCGACTTTTTCCATTTACGATATTTTATCCAACAGGAATTTTGGCACCAATGTCTTCAACTTCTTCGGCATTACTGGTGGCATTTTACGTTTTTGGGCATACATGTTTTGTCGAAACTTTAACGATAATTGTCGTGGAAAGACATTTTCGGATTCTTGGAAATGCAACAAAATTTAATAAAATCAGGTTTTGGGTGTATTTTTTAATGGCAGCATCGTTCATTGTTATTACAGCATTGATGTTTACATTCTTTTTACAGAATGTAGACGATACAAAAGTTGATAAATTGCTAAAATCAGAAGTTTCAAATATTGAATTAGTTATGCAAATTCAGCCATCCCTTTATACCATTGATTACACCTACAGTACCACCCTTTGGATACTTTTTATATTTGCACTTTTTTATGCATCATTCCGAGTTGGCTTATTCGTATTCGTTTTAAAAGAAAATTATAAATTCTTAAAGAAAAGTAATAAAAATATTTCGGAAAAAAGTCGAAAACAATTTTCCCTAATGTTTCAATCAACGATGACACAATTTGTTACAACTTTGACCTTTGCCTGTTTTGCTGGAGCTTGGATAATTACATTTTTTATTGGAGAAAATAATCCTGGAATTAAATTAGCATTTTATATTTCAATTGGTACAGTAATGTGTTATCCAATTGCAGATGTGATAATTGTTATTGCCGTTGTTAAAGGCTACCGTAATACTTTAAAGAAAATGATCAAAGCTTTAACAGGAAAAACAAATCGAAAAATTTCTGGTTTTGGTTTTCATAATGTCTCAATGAATAATAACAATAATAACAATATTCAAACAAATTTAAATATGATTACAGGTGCAGCAAAACGAAAGGCGAGTATGTATTAAATAAAAAAAGTGTTTTTGAATAATTAAAAGAAAAAGTTGTGAAATGTTTTTGTTGTACCTTTGACATTTTTATATTTTGTATAACAAACAGGTGATTTTTAAATGTAAATTAATAAATTCTATTATTTTTCAAGTAATAAAGGAAGGGTTAACCAAAAAAACCCCCAGATATAATTTTAAAACCCAAATTTGGGCAGTTTTTTCGCGAAAAAACATTGCGTAAGCTCAGTTATGATTACTGTAATAAAAATCAGATAGAATTTTCAAGCAACAATTTTATTTTTCACATAAAGCAATAAAATATACATAAAAAATATTCAAAACCCAAAACCCAAACCCCAAAATTCAAATTAGAATAATCATGATGAAACAAATGAAAAAAGGAAGGAGGAAACCAATTGTCCAAGAAATTAGAAAATCATATTTTACAGTAGTACCGTTATAAATTTCACATTGAGGAATCCCGATTTTGGAAAAAACCAAATTCTTGTTTTCTTGATTTAAAACTTCGATATCTTCAATGTCAGCATTTTTTTGATCCAAATAAAATTTGATTCGATCGGCACAAACTTTTTTCATCCATTCTGCGTCCTCACATTCGGAAATGCCGTTCATGACAGAACAAATATTTGCCGGAAGCAATTTTGGTAAAATTTCGTAATCAACTTCCTTCTAAAAATTGCATTTTTTACGTTTGATAAATTTGAGATACAGTATATTTACCTTAAGATCAGGCATTTTGTATTTGTCAGCGAATTTAAAGAGTTCAATTAAATCTTGAATATTCAAATCTTTGAATGAAAGATAACCATAACAAAAATCAATGGCATTTGCAACAGTTGAATAATCAAAATCAGAGATTTCAATTATCTTTTCTTGATCAACTTGAATTTCAAGCATTGCTTTAAAAATTGGGGAAAACATTCCAATAATTAATTGATGAACCTGAAAATCAAAAATTTTAGGGTACAATGTTTGATAGCAAGTATTTTGATTTTATTTCATTATCAATTTAAATATTACTGTACTCAAATCTAGCAATCCGCTCAAAATTTGAACCCCTTGCTTTAGCCAAATTTAAAAATCTTACCGCAATCTTTTGATTTCCAACCCCGATGATGCAGTCTTTATTTTCTGTGAGCATTAACTTTTCGCTCAAAAAATTCTTTCCATACAAAAATTTTTCAATTTCTTTATCAACACTTTTTTCATCATTCAAAATCTGCACTTCAAATATCATTGAAAATTTTTTATCAACAAAAAATTTTGATTTTGGATTTAAAAGTGTTTCATGATCAGCAAACAAAATGCCATGGCATCCAGAAGTATCAAAAACTTTACTGAATTTTTGCTTGTATCCTTTTTTGGATGAGATATAAGCAGTTACATCTGCTTTAAGGGGTTTGTCATATCTCATAAAAAGATTAAAGTAAACCCAAAAATTCCCCTCTTGAGCCTCGTTTTTCCCATTTGGGTATACGGTAAAATAGTAATTTGCATCCTCATTCCAAGGATCAATCCAACCAGCACTTTTATAACAGACATTGTCCTTCGACATTGCCTTTTTAATAAAATTTTCATCAAAAGTCCATTGATAAACTAGGCATTTGCTCTGTAATTAAGTTTAAATAATCAAATGGCTATTAAAACTGAACAAAACTTACCATTTTTTAATAATACTAAAGACTTTCTTCTCAAAATTTTAAAAATGTATTCGACCAACAACTAACTGCAGCTCAACTAATTTATATTAAGTGAATTAGTTAAATATTTTGTTTGCAATAATTTTTTTTATTGTACTTGAATGTTGTTTTAGGGAATGGTTGAAAACTACAGGGTCACAACGTAATGGTGCCTTCATTAATGGCACATATCTATGCATTAACTTGGCATATGTAGGCGTACCATTCGAATTCTTTTATGCATGTACCTTTGTATTTATGTAATGAGGAAAGACAGACAACCAAGCTTTTCAATACAGATTGGACTCCAGATTTCACAAAAAATGAACGTCCGTCTGAAAAAATTATAATAATTGCTAATAATTTCGGGTTTCACTTTTTGTATGATTCAAGTCTTTCTTGCTCCATATTTTGAAGAAGAAAAAGTAAGACAAAAATTTAAGAAAAACAATTTAACGCGTCAAAAATGGCATTTTTAAATTTCTTAAAAAATTCAGTAAAGCAACATTTACTCGTTAAAAAAAGTATAATTCTTTACATTTTTCATCGATGAAATCGATAGAAGGTTTATTTTAGGAATTAATGATTTATAATCTGTTAAAGATTCTATTACTATAAAAAGGTTGTTCCCAAAAACTTTTGTCTTGAATATTTTCTTGTGTCATCATTAAGCATACAAAATCTTTGGGCGTTCTTCGTTATTCCAATTTTCTTCAAGTTCTTTGAGAAATATCGGGCGCAAATCTTTCATTTTTTGATATTCTTCATGATTTCTGTACAAAATTTCATCAAATCGAATCACAACTTTTGCGTTCTTGTCTAAATTTGTCTAAAAAAACGGATTTTCCAGAATTTAAAACATTATCTTACTTTTAAAAAATCACAAAATTGAATCGGTTCAAAATATTTAAGATTGTACATTTTAAAACTGCAAATTTTATTGACAAATTTAAGTTTCAGAAGTGCTTCAAAAGTTTTTGAAGAAGTTGTTGGTGAAAAAATTCTAAAAAGTCTTTAAATAAGGTATTTAAAATTAATGATTTACTCAAATACAGTAATTTTTGGGACCAATTCCAAAATTTCTTCCATCGAGGTTAAAGTTTTATCATTTTTCAAAATTTTTATCGAATTTAGATGCAACATTTCTACAGTATTGTTTTGAGTTAAAAATTTGAATTCTTTTAAACTTAAACTTTGATTGTTGAGTCGAATAAATTTTGCAAAACATTGAAAAATATTTGGGATTATTGAAGTTGATAAAATATTCAGGCTAAAATCAAAAACAAATTCTTTGTTTAAATTTAAATTTTAATGAAATAACAAAAAAACTGACTTGTTGTGATAGGTAACATTAAGGGTATTTGAAATAATAAATTTATGGTTGAATTTAATCTTTGCATTTTCTGAACATTTTGTTTTCACACTTGGAAAAAATACTGCCAGAGATTGCTCATAAAATTCAACGCCTTCTTTCCATTGCAAAGATTTGCATACAAAATTATGAAAAACTGGAATTGATTTTGTAGGAAAGAAATATTTGCAAGTTTGACATAATTTATGAAAAATTTGTGGATGTTCCCCGATGTAATTTATCAGCGTTTTTGGCAACGAAAAAGTTTGATCTTGAAAATGTTGGAATTCTCCTTTTCGGACGACGACAAAAGAAAATTCTTTCAATTGATTATTTTCTTTCACTTGAGGTATTAGAGCAGCTTTTTGACCAGTGTCAAAGGTTTCAAAATCAAATTTATTTTTCCACTGAACATAACTTGGACCATATTTTTCTGTAGCTTTCTGGTATTCTTCTTTCATTTCTTCATCATCAGTAAAATATCGACAGTATTTTGAATAAAGTGGTAATAGTTTCTGAAAATTTCTATTTTTTAGAATAATCACATTTTTGGCTTTCAATGACATTGTTATAATTACGGTAATTCTGTTTAAGTTGGTTAATCCGGATCAGATATCCTCATTTAACAACGATATCACATTACCTTTGAGTTTCTATTTTTCAAATATCCAATATACATTTTCCAGAAATCCAAATTATTTAAATTTTTTCCAAGTCGATATTCAATATTATTAACAATAAATTCTTCGTCATCAACTTGAATAATATTTTGAAACCAAAGTTCCAAATTATCTTTTGAAGCCATAATTTCCACATATAATTTCATGGATTTTTTAAAACGATTTAAAACATCCTTTTTAATTGGACTTGCTGAAAAAATATGTTATTAATCTTCTCATTAACTTGAACCATGCTTACAAATATATTCTTCATAAAATTTAAAAGTTTCATTCAAATATTTATTTGGATACTCAAAATTATGGACCATTTTATTCAAATCCGACGTTTGATAAACTTCTAAATATTCTTCAGAAAATGAAAAATCTGATTCTTGATGCAATAATTTTTTAGAACCCTAAAAACAGAAGAATTTTGAATGTCAAACTTTCTGTTAATTTTAAAAGTGCAGATTTAAAATTTCTCACAAAAGTAAATCTTTTAGTGTAATTTTCAAAATCTTACAAATTCAGGAGAATTTTCATCAACATAACAAAACTGAAACAGTGCTTTTTTCAAAATTTTTTGATGTTCTTCCAGAGAATTTATGGCTTTCGATAAACTAAAATTAAACATAATTAAAGTTTTTAGCTGCTACAAAGTAATAGTACCGAATTAATTCGTTCCAAAGTTGAGGCAACATTAAAAAGTTATTGGAAAATTCTTTCAATAAATCCATTCTTGTTTTTGGATCTTCAAGCATCTCCCATTTTTGCTCCAAACTTTGGACGGCATTTTGATAAGTTGGATGTAATGAATGTGAAATTTCTTCAGGAATAAGCATTTTTAATAATAAAAATAAAGAACTCTGTCGACAAAATTTTTATTTATAATCAATTATTTTGCTTTAAAATGTATTTTTAATGCCACAAACATGATTCAGTTGTACGTAAATGCTAAAGCCAGACAAACTATTGCAGCAAAAAAAACAAACCGACTTCACGTTGTACGCACATGTGTGTTTTTTGTTTAACACTTTCTTTGCTTTCATAAAATAGAGAACAAGAGAATAGCTTTTGCAAGCAGTGTTGTTTGGGGCAAAATGAAGGAGTCACTGAGTTGGAGTGTTAGTTGGAGTCACTGTCAGGAATTATTGTAATACAATCCGATCCGAAACTCTAAATATCGGATCACAGATCAATCCGACATATTATGGATTGGATAAAAGGATTGAAAATGGATTGGGAAATCCCACGGATTGGATTGCCTTATAATAAGTCAGGAATCGACTCCAACTTGCAAAAAAATCAGCAAAAAATGAATTAAATCAACTAATTTAATTCATTTTTGTGCTGATTCAATTTCAATTGACACGCAAATTTGTGTGGGGCAGGTTTTTTCACAAAAAAAAGATGCTTAAGCTTGATTTTAATCAAAACCGATGAAATTAATTGATTAATTATTTACATGCCTTAACGCATGCTGGAAAATTTTAATTTAAAAATAAATATGAACGAAATATTTGGATTAAAATTTTGGTAAAAAAAATTTATTTTTTTAAACAACAACATGTATGTAAAAAAAATTCAAAACAAAAAATAGAAACTTTGATTTTTATGAAGAAAATGACAAAGTAAGTTTTAAAATCATGATCATAAGAACAAAGATGAAAATTAACAACCCGAAAAATTGAATAATTATTACTCCACAGTCATTTACAGTATCCCCCCATATACTGTACATCGAGGAATCCCAATTTTAGAGAAAACCATTATTTTATTTTCATCATTTAAGAAATCAATGTCTTCAATTTCAGCACTTTTATTATCCAAATAAAGTTTGATTTGATCCGCACTATTGTAAGGCAATCCGGTCCGATCCGACGGATTGATCCGTTAATCCGATCCGCGAATCCGATCCGTGATCCGATCCGCGGAATTTTTCAATCCGTTTTAATCCGTTAATCCGATCCGTAAAAAAATCGGATCCGTTTGTGCAAAAGTGCCTTTGAAAAGTTTTTGTGTCTTTTTTTCGTTTTATTTTCAAACATTGAAAATTCAATTAAATTAATTGATATTTCTTAAAAATACCAATTACTATTGTTTAACTTCGGGAAAAACGTTTTCGGTTAAATTATATTTCTTTATTCTTATTAATCCGACGGATCAATCCGTTAATCCGATCCGTCAATCTGATCCGTGATCCGATCCGTAAAATTTTTTAATCCGTTTTCAATCCGTCAATCCGATCCGTAAGATGTCGGATTGATCCGTGATCCGATATTTCGAGTTTCGGATCGGATTGCCTTACAATAATCCGCACAAACTTTTTTCATCCATTCTGCGTCCTCACATTCGGAAATGCCATTCATGACAGAACAAATATTTTTAGGACGCAATTTTGGTAAAATTTCGTAATCAACTTCCTTCTAAAAATGGCATTTTTTATGTTTGATAAATTTGAGCTACAGTATACCTACCTTAAGATCATGAATCTTATATTTATCAGAAAATTTAAAGAGTTCAATTAAGTAATGAATATTTAAATCTTTGAATGAAAGATAACCATAGCAAAAATCAATGGCATTTGCGACAGTTGAATAATCAAAATCAGAGATTTCAATTATCTTTTTTTGATCAAATTGAATTTCAAGCATTTTTTTGAAGATTGGGGAAAACAATTCAATGATTGATTGATGAACCTGAAAATCAGGGATTTTAGGGTACGTTGTTCGATAGGAAGTATTTCAATGGTAGGAGTCTTCAGAGCTGTAATCTTGAGATCCCCTGAGGACAAAATCCGAAATTTAGATTATTTTTTTTACGATATTTAACATCTTTTATGGTCAGGATTTTTCGGTCGGGGAGGGGGGTGCCGATTCAAAAAATCTTCCCGATCCGTCATGGGTTTTTTAAATTAAAGTGATTATGGCTGAAATTTTTTCCTGTGACATGTTTCATGCCTGCGCTCACCAATCCCGGGGAAATACTTTGCTCGATTTAAACACTATGTAATTGAACAATCTGTTCAGAATTTGTTTTTTCATTTCAAACTTTAAAAATCTTACCATAATCTTTTGATTTCCTACGTCGATGATGCAATCTTTATTATCTCCTTGCATTAACTTTTCACTCAAAAAATTCTTTCCATAGAAAAATTTTTCACTTTTTCCATCATTCAAAATCTGCACTTCGAAAATCATTGAAAATTTTTTATCAACAAAAAACTTTGATTTTGGATTCAAAAGTTGTTCATGATCAGCAAACAAAATGCCATGGCATCCAGAAGTTTCAAAAACTTTACTGAATTTTTGATTGTATCCTTTTTCAGATGAGACATAAACAGTTAAATCTACTTTAAGGGGCTTGTTATGTCTCATAAAAAGATCAAAGAAAATCCAAAATTTCCCTTTTTGATCCTCGTCTTTTCCATTTGGGTATACGGTAAAAAAGTAATTTGTATCCTCATTCCAAGGATCCATCCAGCCATTACTTTTATAACCAACATTTTCTCTGAACATTGCCTTTTTAATAAAATTTTCATCAAAAGTCCATTGATAAACTCGGCATTTACTCTGTAATTAAGTTTAAATAATCAAATGGCTATTAAAACTGAACAAAACTTACCATTTTTTAATAATACTAAAGACTTCCTTCTCAAAATTTTAAAAATGTATTCGACCAACAACTAACTGCAGCCCAACTAATTTATATTAAGTGAATTAGTTAAATATTTTGTTTGCAATAATTATTTCCATTTTACTTGAATATCGTCTAAGGCAATTGTTGAAAAATACAGGGTCACAACATAATAGTTAGTGCATTCATTAATGGCATATACCTATGCATATGTGGGGGGTGCCATTTGAATTCTTATAATATGGGGAAAGACAAACAACCAAGTCCTTCATCACTGACACGACTCAAATTTGTATGAAATTATCTCAAAATTTGTTAAAATTAATTTACAGATATTTCTGAGTTTTACTTTGCAATACAGGATCTAGAATAGGATTAGTAGTAATTCCAAACATAATATGTGAAATACAGTTTTTGCAAAAATCTCCATTTTTTTACAAAACTAATCCAGTTTTAAAAATTACGACATTGGATTGATATTTGTTTTGCTTCTTTTAAGTATTACGGTACAGCAGCTACTGTAAGATTTTGAAATGAATTGTCAAAAAAATAAAAGTTACATAAAAAAATTTATTTGCAAAGTTTTTCTTTCGTTTTTCCAAAAAAAAGAAAAAATCATATAAAAAACGTTGAGTTTAAACAATTATGTCTACAAATGTACAAGATATACTTGTTAGAGAAGGTGTGGATTCTTTTTTTAACAATAGAAATCATCAAAAAAAGAATCCGCACTTTTCTAGTTTCTTTTCATCATCCATTTTTTATCATTGTTCCCTCACTTTTTTTATTCTACTTGTTCAATTTTGAAAGGCTACATAAAAAACTTAAGTAATCAGACAACGACGAAAAAGTCAACGTTTAACTAACTTTTTTGCAAATATTACCTTTTTAGTTTTTTTGCTCATCTTTCATTCTTTTTTTTGACCATTGATGACGACGAAAAACGAGTCTCTTTGATTTTAAAAATCACTTTTTTCAAAGAAAAAACAAATATTTGCAGTGATTTTTGAAAAAAAAACTTTTAAAAAAATGAAAGAAACAAAAAAATCCAAACTAGACTTGTTTCCGGTGAATTTTTTTTTTGTTCAAGTGTGAAGAATTGAATTCAAAGTAAGTGAGTGAATGAGAGAATTTTTGCACCACCGTAAAAAGCAAAAATTCCAAGTGTGTCTGTTTGCGAAGAAAAAAAAAGATTGGGTATGAGTTTATCGCAAACATTGTTTTTTTGCATCTAACTTTTTTTTGGGGATGGAAATTGCCTGAGGAAAAAGTAGAATGGAGAATCCATACAAAAGGATGAAAATGTTAACAAATTTTTCACTCTCGATTTTTATCTCTTCTCTTCTCCACTTCCGTTTTACTTTTTCAAAACTTTTTGATTAAAAAAATGAAGGCTGTTGCTGTGTAAGTTTTTTGTTTAATAATTTTGTTAGATTTTAATTACGGTAATTGATCTTACAGTTGTAAAAATTACCACTTTTTGGTATACTGTATTTGTTACCGTAACCTGTGGAATAATTTATATTAAATTACCGTAATCCTATCAGTAACATCTAAGCTTGATACTTTTAGATTACATTATTTTATTCAAATTTTTCATTTTTATATAACTCATATTATTACCGTAATCCTATAAATTGTTTTTCAGTTTCTTTGCATGCTTGATTGTATCCCTTAATGGACAATATGTTTTGCCAGGAGTTTATCCCCCAAGATTCTTCCAACCTGCTCCATTGGTCGCTGCCCCGGTTGTTGCTGCTGCTCCAGTCTTCGCAGCCCCAGTAATTCCAAGACCCGTTGTTGCTGCTGCTCCAGTTTTACTCCCCCCTCCACCACCAGTCTTTGCCCCAGTCATCCCAAGACCGGTTCTTGCTGCCCCTGTTGTTGCTGCTGCACCAGTCATCCCAGCTTATGCACCATTCGCAAGAGCCGCATATTTAATTGGATCCAATAAAGCCAAGGCTGCTGCTGCCGCTGCAAAGAAAAATTAAATGCAACAAAAAATATTTCTTATTTGTCTGTAAAAAGATGAAGAAAGCCTTCAAAAACGAAAAGCTTTAGTTTTATTTTTATTTTGGTTTTTTAAAAAGTTTTTGCTCAACTTAAAGTTGGAAAAACTTTTTTAAAAGCCAAAATTTTATTAATTCATTTAATTGTCTTGTAAATATCATGTTGAAATTGTGAGATTTTCAATAAAATCAAAACGTTTAAAAATAAAAAAATATTTTTATCATAAAAGATACTGTAAAGAACCAATTTAACAAAGTGTTTTTAAAATTTTGTATTATTCAGCAGTCCTTATAAAATATAGTAATCTCAAATTTGTTTTTGAAGATGATTGCTGGATTGTGTTTTTTATTAAATTATGCACAAAAATGAGTAAAATGATTTTAAATTGCCCCATACATACATCAACTATTAGAGGAAATTTATCATTTGCTGCTTTTTTGATTTCACAAGAAAGTGTTCCTGAATTTCAATTGCTCTCAGCTTCGCGAACTTTCATACGAAATCAAAAAAGCAGCAAATGGAAGTTCTCCTTTAAAATCACCAAAAATCTATAAAATACAATTTATTTTTTGATCAAACAAATTCATTAAAACATTTCAAGCAAAAAATTACAGTAACGATGAAATCGTATAATTTTTAATCGTTTCTTTTAGGGGTGCTAGATCAAACACTTGCAAAAGTGATGGAACATCTACAAAACAAAGCATTAAAAGACAAGGACTAAGAACAAAAATAACTGGCAAAAAAAAGAATCTATTTTGAGCGATTAAATTAGTACGAAAAATAATTAAATAAAAAACTGTAGTGAAACATATTACGATTTCAGTATGGACAAGTTTTAAAAAATAGAAATCCAATTTGTCAAAAGCTTCAAAAACCTTTAATTTATTTTCTTCAAAACACGGCTTCCTAAGAGATTTCAGAAATTCAAGATTTTCATTTAAATTTTTAGTTTCTTGTTCATGCCTTTCAATAATACTGTTAAAGGATTGTTCAGCAAATGATAGAATTTTTTTTGGTTTAAGTGTGTGAATTACTTCAAATTCCTAAAAATTTAAAGATGTTAAATTACTTACCGTAATCAGATATTCCAAATTTGTCCAAACATAAAAATTTAAAAAACTAACCCATTGTCTATTGTTATAAATTTTTTGCAAATCCACGATATCTTGAAAAGTCAAATCCTTGGAAGAATTGCAAGACGCTTTTAACATTCTCTTGCAATTTATAAGTGATAAGCCCAAATAGGATGCAAACACCTCGGCAAATGCAAGAGTCAAAAGCAGAACAAATATAATACAATAAAGTGCAAAGATAAATGAAAAAATTTTATAAAATAAATAGTCTAATTTGATGATATTTATTTGTCTAAGATGATGATTACACAAAGGCTTTGTAAGTTGCTTCAGCGCCATGATTTATTTAAATAATAAATTAGAGTACAAACGAAAATTTGGCAGAGAAAAAAACGAATAAGAAAGTGGAAATAGAAATGTTGGCATATTGCCATCATTTTTTGATCCATTAAAGAAAGGCAATCATTTTTTTAGCAACAAATCAATTCGTTCTAGATACAGTAATTCTTTCTTTGTGTTTTTAAAATAATAAAATGGGTGCTGCAGTATATTTAACTCAACCCTTGCAATTTTTTTAGCATACTTTTTTAAAGATTTTGTTTTTTAGATATTCATTATGCCATTACTTTAGGTTTACAAAACGCTATACATTGATTAAATGTTGAAAATTATTAACGAAAAAACTAAATTGAAAAAAGGAAAACTCAAAATTTGGAGTTGAAAAAAGTCAACATTTTTTTTGCACTGGTTCAATGTTAAATGTCTCGACACGAAAAAATAGTTTACCTCTGCCAAAATTTTTTTTTGCCTCGTTTTTTTTCTTCGGTTATATTTTTTTGCTAAAAATGTTAAAGATCCTATATTTAATCCTATTAATTATTTACTTAACAAATTATTTATAGATCTCAAATATGTCATTCAGAGGCGGACGCGGTGGCGGCGGCGGAAGAGGCGGTGGCCGTGGTGGCTTTGATCGTGGCGGACGAGGTGGTGGAAGAGGCGGCGGATATGGAGGCCGTGGTGGTGGCGGAGGAGGTGGAAGATTTGATAATGGTCCACCTTCTGAAGTTATTGGTTAGTTTTATTCATTTTACAAATCTTAACCTGTATTAACACGTCTAATTTCTTTTTTAGAAGCCGGCTACTTCTCTCATCCATGTGAAAATGATTTAGTTGTTTGGTCAACATCCGGAAAGATTCCTTTCTTCAATGCTAATATATATTTTGAAAATATTGAACCTATTGGAAAAGTTGATGAAATTTTTGGTGGCCCAGCTGAAAATGTAAGCATTCTTAATGTGTTTATGATTAACAACAAATAATGTCTGATTTTTTAGGGATTTACTGTCAAGCTCAATGACGGACTAAAAACAAAGTCATTCAAGGAAAACCAGAAAGTATATATTGATCCTGCAAAGTTATTACCCGTTGAACGTTTTACAAATCCAAGTTCTGGTGGTGGACGAGGTCGTGGTGGTGCTAGAGGAGGACGAGGTGGTGATCGAGGTTTGTAGTTTGTTGTCAGATGATAATTTTTGGGACTGCAAAATTTGCAATATTTATCTTGGTTTTTGAGATTGAAATCTTTTCGTAACATTTGTCTCTCTTCTAACAGTAATGCACATGAATAATCTGATACATCGTAGTTTAAAATTGGTTGTTACTTTGGTGTACAAGGTTTAATAATACTTTTTCCCCATAAAGTCTAACCTGCCGTACTCCAAAGTATCTTATAACTTTTAAACTACTGCGCTTTGAGCTTTCATGGCTTACACTGAATTTTCACAAATCCATTGGTGTTTAAAAAATTTTAAGTTATTTCAATCCCAATCACAGATTAGATTTCTTAAAAATAACCATTCCTTTTTATTTATTATTGGCAATGAACACAATCTTCTTTTTCAGGCGGTGGTCGTGGAGGTGGCCGTGGTGGCTTTGGAGATCGTGGTGGTCGAGGCCGTGGTGGCTTTGGTGGTGATCGCGGTGGACGAGGAGGCGGAAGAGGAAACTTCGGAAGTGGTGATCGTCGTGGTGGCTTTGGTGGTGATCGAGGAGGCCGAGGTGGACGTGGAGGCTTTGATCGTGGTGGAAATCGCGGTGGCGGAAATAACTTTGGTCAAAAACGATATGGTTCAAATGATAATAGCACACCACAAAATAAAAGAATCAAATTTGATGATTAACAACTTTTTATTACAACTTCTTTTTGTTAGCTGTTCTTGTTCAGCATTGTTGAGTTTTTTCATATTTTCTTTCATTTTTATTATTTAATGAAAATATTTCGTTTTGTTTGTTATGTTTATTAAAAAAACTTTAATAAAAATATCAAAAACATATTTGAGTTTCTTGTGAATGCAGAAGCAAAAGGGTTTATTTGTCCAATTTTTTTATTTCTTTTTATAGTAATAATTTATGTTTTATAATTTAATTAAGTAGAAAGAGAACAAAAACAAAGTTTGTCAGCTAATAACAATTAAATTTTAAAAAATTTTGAGTTCATCTTTTTGTCTTTAAAAATCAAGAACACCCATAGGATTCTGAAGCCAAGGGAACATTGCTGGGCAAGGATTACATGTCAGGAATTGATGCTCGGGACTGCTTAATGTTGGAGTTGGGAATATGCATTTATTTGGTGTTTCGCAAGTTCGAGAAGAATCAGGAAAATGTGATGACATTCGAAGTGGACATGATAAATCAGGGAACTAAAAATATTTGATTTTTTGAAGTTATAGTAATCGTTCATGCACAGTATAAACAATGTCATTGGTTATTAGGTTACTGTAGTATTTGAACGTTTGCAGAAATATTATCACTCTTTATTCTCTACAAATAAGATTACGGTAGTTGAATAAAAACTTACTTCGTGAATTCGATTAAGCGGTTTTGGATCTTGCATCCAAGATATCAAACTTTTCATTGTAATAAAATAAACATCTTTATTTTGTTCCATATTATAAATAAATTGTTGTAAAGCAAGCAGCCCCTTGTTTTGCCCACCCAATTGCAAAAAGTCTGCATTCAAGGATAACACAAATGGAGCTTTATTATTGGTATATGATCTTTCAAAATTATTTGTTAAAATATGTACAAGCTCCTCAACAGTTGAATTGAGTTCAACAGCTGCTCGAAGCATTGAAGATCGTTTAAAGGTTTGAATTTGTGAAAGATATGTTCCGTAGAATTGATTCATTGGAACTTCCCAAATACCAGGAAATGAGCTAAAATTGATGAGGGATTTAGTTTGGTTAAAATAAAGATAAAATGATTAATTTTATAAATCCAAATCATTCGAGTTTATGCAAAATTGGTATATTTAGTAAATGAGATTACTGTAAGTCTAACAGTTTAAGAATGTCAGATGGAAAAATTAAAAATCGAATAAAACTACAGTAATTTATACATACCTTGTTGGACAATTATCTTCTGTACAGGGCCAACTAAGTTTATGATCTAATGTTTGCGGCCAATATGGTTCATTTGCTTGTCCTGGATTTGCACTTATACTATTATCATATAAAAATCCAGATCTTTGCATCATTTCAAATTGTTTATCTCCACCTGGTGCAAGTTGGGGTGCACGAATTCCAACAATTTCTTCTTCTGGAACATTTCCAAACTTTGCCATAATCCTTCTCATTCCATCCATTTCATTTAGCCATGTTGTGGCAGATGCGCCTTGAAGATTTGAATGACTGATTGAATTTGATGCAAGTTCATGACCCCCTCGGGCAATCCATTGAACTTCATCATAATTTGTCCATTCATGGGAAACAAAGAATGTGGCCTTAATTGGACAACCATTTGGATTCTTGTATTTTGGTGTTTCAAAAAGTTCTTTGTAATCTGGAGCAGTTTTGCCATTGACAGCATCATCAAAAGTGAGAACAATGAATTGTGGGATTTGGGATGGATCAAGATTTCCAGGAGGTTGCCGGCCATCCATTGAACAGAAACATGTTGGAAGTTGGCATTTTTGTGGATCACATCGAGTTGCACGTTTTTTGGGACGGGTTGGATTTGAACTAAATCGAAGCCCAGTTGCAGGAAGATATTCAACATTGATATTTGGAGATGCCAATGGACGACAATATCCATCAACGGCATAATGATTTCCATCACATGTACAAGTATTGTTGGCACATGAAGATCCACCAACACATTCTGTATGCTTATTTCGGCATGATTCACCAGGTAAAGCTGACCATGAACCAGCTAAAGAATATTTATCGAATCAATTAAATCTATATAGATATTACTCACATCGAATACAAGTTCCTCGAGTACCATCATGCCCAGCGGCACAAATACATTTTTTCATTCCAGAATCACATAAAGCTCCACCCGAACAAAGTTCACCATTTTCACATGATTCACCAGGTTGTGCAATGCCTTGTGCATAAGCAGTTTTGATACATTTGCCTTCTTGTTCAACTGTTGAAGCAGGGCAAACGCATGTTCCTTGTTGGCATGCTGATCCATACAAACAATCTTCTGGTTCATCACAACTTTCACCAATCGTATGTCGAACTATCGGACGATTTACAGTTGCAAAGGGGATTGGTTCAGGTCTTGTTGGGGGCAAATTAGGATTTAGATTTGTTGCAATTGGAAGTGGATCAGTTGCTGAAAATTAGGACACTGTAGTTATGGTACTAGGCATTCTTACTAGATTTATTGTAGGATTATAAAATAAAAGTAGCTTACGATTATAACATTTTCCATCTCTAAACATTTTACCGGGTTGACAAACACAAAGTCCCATTAAACAATGAGCATTTTGTGGACATAAATCATATCCAACAATACATTTTCCACCCAATGGAATTCTTTTTCCAGCGATATTTACAGACATTTCAGTCGTTGTTATTGTTGTTGGCATTGTAGACTCTGGTGGAATATTGTTATACGGTAATGGAACTCTTGGTGGCTGAGTAATTATTTCATTATATTTTATTGGAGTTGGAGATAAAGTTGGAATTGGTTGTGGTTTTTGTTGTTCAAGTTGGCACATTTGTCTCGAAGGATTAAAAGAAAGCCCAGAATCACATTTGCATATTCCATCAATGCATTTAGAATTTTGTGAACAAACATCTCTTTGGCTATTACAAACTTGACCATATCGGCGGATAACAAATTGCTCTAAAATTCATTGATTTTTTGTTTGTGCTTAGATAAATTTAATGACATATGCCATACTGTAGTTTTGAATGAATATTAAAAATAAGTTTTTTAAAAAAATGTATTCACACAAACATCAAATGTTGAAAATCCTACAGTATCCAAATATGTTCACAGAAGTACGCTACAGTATACTGTAGCTTGAAAAAATCATTGTTTTGTATTATTGAAAATAATAAATCACGCAAACATCAAATTTTAAAAATCTTACAGTATCCAAATACATTATTATGAGTATACTGTAACTCCAAATAAGTCGTTATTTTTACATCAATTGTTTTCTAAAAAATTTGTTCACACAAACATCAAATGTTGCTACCGTAATCATTTTTAAAACATTATTATTATTTATCACTTTTTTGATTTACAAAATCACAACACAAAAAAAACAGAAAAAACACGATCAAAAAAAAATTATTTAAAAAAAAGAAAAATTATATTAAGTTTTTTTGAAAGACTAAATATACATGCATAAAATTATATATAGTAAATTAATTATTTGTAAAAAGTTTTAAAATACAGTAAATAAAATTACTGTAAAAAAAACTTTTAACTAACATTAAAATTTTTTAAAGAAAAACAAAACACAAAAACAAGAGATTTTAAAAGGCAAGTTTTGTTTTTTTTTATCAGAAAAATAAATGGAAGAAAGCTTAATTTTATGAGAGTCTATGACTAAAAAAAGAAGAGAAAGACTGGGATTAATAAATTTTAAAAATTTAAATAAAAAAACAAAACAGATATCTTTTTGAGCAAGAAAAAAGAAAAATTTAAAAAAAAAGGACTTTCAAATTAATGCAAATAAAAAGTTTTGACCTAAAATATTTTGAAGAAAAAATTTTCGAGTTTCAGGATTTTTAGGCCTAAAAGAATTTTCCCGTCAAGATTATTACCGAAAAGTTTTCATTTGACAGAATTTCAAAATCCTTTTTTTTTAAAATTTGAATATTAAGAAAAATAGAAATAAGTCACGCTATTGCTTTTAAGTTGTTTTTTAGAGAAGAAAATATTACTGTAAAAATGAAAACACTTGTTAAAAAATTACAGTAACCATTTTTGAGTTTGAGGTGTTTTTTAGAATGATTTGCAACAATTATATTCTTCCGAAGCTGCGCCCGTTACATAACAATATGATCTTGGAGGGCATTTTGGTTTAAAGCCATTACAAATCATAATTTTTCCTTCATCATCAAGAGTTGGATCATTTCCAACAGGGCAATATCCCCGGCCATTTGCACGCCCTGAGGCAATTTGTGGTGCAAGGGTTGCCTTTTTAGGTTTTGGTCGACGAATTGGTGGTCCAACTATTCTGGGTTGTTTTGGGCTTGGATTTGTGTCTGAATTTGATGATGATAAAGAAGAATATGCCCGTTCAAATGCAACATCTAAATATTTTTTGTTAAAGTTAGAAGAAAAAAAGAAGAAGAAGGATAGAATTTTTTAAACACTCAAAAATCAAAAAAGAAACATTGCAAACAAAAAGTTCAATCACTTCAATAAAATTTTGTGAGTTTTTTCAAAAAAATTGTTGTTTTTGGGTTTTTAACCCCTGAGGGGATGATGGCTAAAATTCAAAAATTAGCCTACCTTCAATTTGTGCACATTCTCCATTTTCTTCTTTGTATCCAGTTTTGCATTTGCATTTATTCACAACACAAATGGCATGATTTCCACATTGGGTGTCATCTGTGCATTCAGATCCGACATCTGAAAAAATTACGGTAATTACAGTAATGACAAGGATTATTCATGGTTTTGACTCATGCTTAGGATATTCAAGTCAAAAGAACATGTAATTACTGTACTTAATAATTTTTACTATCGTAATTTTATTTAAATTTTATGGAAATTCTAAGTTTATTTTGTGCTGATATGTAGGCTACAGTATACTTGTAAAAATACCATATCCCAATAATAAAACTTAAAAAAAGCTAACCACTTTGTCGATCAACAGCAGCTGAATTTGCAACTGCAAGAATTGACAAAAACAATAAAACAGAACAAATTTCACTTTTCATGATTTTTGATAAAGATGAATGACATGAATTCAACAAAATTGCTCAAACTTTATAAAAATAATTTTTTTCAAAGAACACCCTCCTCTTTCTTGAATGAAAGAAAGAGGGATTATAGCTGCTGCTAATAATAAAAAAAGCATAAGCCCTCAAGGAAAGAAAGAAAAAGCGGAACAAACGAGTTTAAAAAATATAAGGGATGATCGGTTGCGATTCAACATTTTTTTTTGTTTTTGGTCATCATTGAACAAAAATGATTTCTTCCGCGAATTATTTATTTTATCTTATGTTAATCTTACTGGACAAAAAACCGTGATTGCACAAATTTTCGTGAGCTAAGAAGCTATGCAAAAAAGGTAATCATGTTTGTTTATCAAAATTTTAAAGGACGAGACCCATCGTGAATAAACTTTTGATACGCAATTTTGATTGCATTTCTCGACGCGAAAACACCTTCATTGGAGCTTGTTTTTTTCTTCACTGCAGCTGCAAAAAAAGAAAGAAAAAAGCAGCTCCAATGAATCCCTGATTTTTGTAAAAAAAGTTTATTCACGATGGATCTCCTCCTTTAAAATGAAAGAGAAAAAACAATAAATAAGCTGTTGTTGAAGAACAAGTTTATTGATTGATTTTTTTCGAAGAAAAACTAAACAAGTCCATTTTTAATCATTTCTATAACGGTTTTTTAAAAGGTACCTCTCAACACTGTCAATTTTGAATGAATTGTTTAAAAATACTGTAATTTTCACAATTACAGTATCTAATAATTAATTAATCTTTTCAGCCTTAATTTGAAGTTAAGATTCTGATAGTAAAGATTCTGTCAAACTACAGTACCCTGTGAAATCTAATATTCTTCATTTGTAAATTACAGTACCCTATTTCTATCATAATTTATAATACTTACTCCTTCTTGCAAATTCATTTCCGCTGCCTCCAATTGAGACACTTGTTGTTGGGACAGTTGCGGGTCGAACACATTTTCCAGAATTATCAATAAATCCAACCGGGCATTTACAGATTCCATTAAAACAATAAGATCCACCACCACATTGTCTTCCATTTCCGCAGTATTCATTTGGACCAACCATGATTGAAAGTTTTGTAGTTGCCATGTTTGGTTGGGCCGAGGAAGGGGTGGTGGTTGTGATTGTTGGAAGTTTAACACATTTTCCACTAATTGCAATAAAGCCAGCTTGACATCGGCACATTCCTTGATAACAAATTGATTGTTCAGTGCATTGTGTTTCACTGCTACATTCCTCTCCAGGACCAGCAAGTTGAGGCTTTTGCATTGGCTTTTCATTTGATGCAATGCAAGTATTCAAACGAAGGATCGGTTTATCAGCTGGACAAACACATGTCTGAAAATATAAAATCTATGAATGAAAAAATACTAAAAAGTTGTTGTTAAAGAGTTAAAAGTTATTGTTTGAAGCAAATCCATTCTTTAAAAAGCATTAGAAAATTTTATATTATTGAGAAATTTGGAAACACGTTTTTTAGTTTTTTTTGTTAAAAATTAGCGTGTAATTGTTTTTTCGTGATTTTATTAGCTCTAATAATTAGCATAAAGCAATGAAAAAAAAGTTAAAGCGATATTAATATTTTTTTGTTAATGCTTTTAGCAGACTGTTTTAGATGAAATTTTTTATTTATAAAAAGAAAGACAACTTTTTTGTGTTATTACTAGACACAAAAAGATTTAATCTTTCTAATCAAAGATCAAATCTTTTGTGATTTTTTTCTTCTTCTTCTCTTACATTTCTTCATCACCATTTTAAAGTTAGTTTAAAGAAAAATTTTTTAGTTTAAAATTTGAACTAAAAAATCTTTCTTCAACTCTTTCTCCCCATCGATGAAGCATCGAAAAAAATTATTCATTTTTTGTGTCTTTGTTTTTGAATATTTAAATTAATTATTTGTTCTTCTGAATTTAATTTAAATTTGATAAAGGATCGATAAAAAAATGTTAAATCGAAAAATAAAAATGTTCTAAAAACTCAAGAAAGACCACCATTAATAAAAAAAGTTGAAGTTTACAGTTGACAATTAATAGTTTTAAATTTAATTTAAATCCTAAACACATCTTTATTATTTTTATTTATTTTTTCGCTTTTTTAATTTGTTTTTGAATAAATTTTTTACATTTCATAAAATAGGATATTAGCTATCATAAGGATCCATTTAATTAAAAAAAATCATGCATATTGTTTGTATAAAAAAAAGTAATAATCAGATAAATATTTTCCATAAAGCTGCGATAATTAATTTATCATAAACAACAACCCAACATTAAGTGGCAGTGTTTATAAAAAATTTACAGTAAAACTAATTGATTCATTTTTCCCTACTTTTCTCCCCTTTGCCCAAGGCGAAGATGCTTTTCATATTCCAAAAACATGTCTTTTATATCAAAAAAGGCCTCAATTTTTGTGCGATTTTCTTTTCATGTCTGATTTTTTCATTGCAAAACTAAAACATCTGTCATTTAAAAGCTTAGTCATCCAATACAACTCTGTCGTTTACAACAGGGAACAAAATCTTTTTTTCTCCCTTTCAGTTATTTAGAGAATGGTATTAGATGACTAGGGTTCAGCAGCTTTTTCTAATTGAAGAGTGTTATTTTTATTCTCATTTTTTAATATTTAAATAATTTTTTTCATTTTTGGAAGATAACTATTGTAAAAAACTCAATCCTATTTATCATCAAAAAATATCATCAAGTTATTACAAAGAAGGAAAATAAACTCCACAGTAATGAAAAAAATAATGTTATATCTGGAACGATTGAAAGCGTTGCTTATTTTGAAATTTTGTATTTATTTTTTATCTTGGACACCGAAAAATTATTCATTTCACAAGCCAAAACTTTTTTTTCCATCATCAAATCCACCCTTTAAAATTAAATGCAACAGATGGAAATATTTCATCATTGCGCTTAAAAACTAAAGAATTCTATCTCCACCTTTCCGTCATCGAAAGTTTTTAAAATTTTCTATGTAATTCATTGCAACTTTGAACCAAAACAATCTTTTTGATTTGCCATATTTTTTTGTAAGCAAAGTTTTTTTGAATATTCTATGATTTTTTTGCAAAAGATTGAATAAAAGATACAAAATTTGATTAAAATTTTAGCTATCAGAATATTTCATTCATGCGGAATCCTTGAATGTCTCATTGCAATATTTAAAAAGAAATTTTAGTTGCATTTAGTTACAAAATATAATTTAAATAAAAAGTGCAAAGCTTGGTCCTTATTTCTAAACTTGATAAAAAAACAGAAAAGAAGATAACTATTTTTTGTTCTTTGAAGGCGCCGCTAATGTTCTACATAAATATTTGTGAATTTATAAATCTTGTCAAATTTTTTTTGAATGCAATTTACTGACCATCTTATTCTTGAAAGTTAATTTTTTGAGTTATTAATTTATGAACCAAAGTTATTGAACAAATTATTCTGATGTAATAAATTAAGAACAAATATTTTTGAATTTATAATTATTGATATATTATGTTTAGAAATAAATCATTCAGAACTCAAAAATAAAGCATAAATACTACAGCATTAATAATTCATGATTGCTTTTTTGTGCATAAATTTTCTCGCACGGAAAATTTCTGTTCTACTAGTTTTTGAAAAAAAAGTTTCAGAACTAATAGTTTGTGTAGGATTGCTGTCATTTAAATCCCAGCTCATTTCTTTTAATATTTTTTGGTGGATTACATAGATATACATGTAATCCAGTTGTTGGACACCTTATTATATGCGATTATACAAAATTTGGGTTAATTTTTGCAAAAAATCAAGTTTTTTTCTGTTTTTAATGAAACTTTTTATGTTTTGGCAATTGAAATGCATATAAAAGTATATAGTAAGGTGTCCAACAACTAGATTACATGTATATCTATGTAATCTACCAAAAAATATCAAAAGAAATGAGCTAGGATTTAAATGAGAGCAATCCTACACAAACTATTAGTTCTGAAACTTTTTTTTCAAAAACTAGTAGAACAGAAATTTTCCGTTTAAGAAAAAATGTTCAGGAATTATTATTTCAGTAACTATTAATTCATAAATATTTTTTCTTAATTTATAATATCTGAAATATTTATTCACAACAAAGCAATCATAATCTATTAATTCAAAAATATTTATTCTTAATTTATAAAATCCGTAAATATGACATCAATAACTTTGGTTCTTAAATTATTAACACAAAAAATTAACTTTCAAAAAAAACATGGTCAGTAAATTGCGTTCAAAAAAAATTCGACAGGATTTATTAATTCACAAATATTTATGTAGAACATTAGCGGCGCCTCTTTGAAAGGTCGAATCTTTTGCGTTTTTTTGTTTATTCCTTCCTTTTCTTATTTCTTCATCGTCACTTCGACTAAAAAAATCTTTCTTCAACTCTTTCCCAATCGAAAGAAATTATTCATTTTTTGTGCCTTTTTTATTTGAATATTTAAGTAAATTTTTTGCTGTTCTAAATTTAATTTTAATTTAAAATTAATGAAAAAGAAAGTATTTGTCAAATCAGAAAACTAAAAACCGTTTTCACGATTTTCGACATATGCAATAATAATAAATAATTTTTAAGTTTACAATTGACAATTGGAACTTTTGATATTTTTAAGTTTGTTCCTAAACTCATCTTAATAATTTTTTTTCATTCTCAAAGTTGTGTTAGTTTTGATATGCTCGTTTCTGAATATTACAATAAATTATTTGCATTTCACAAAATAGACTACGCCTGCACAAAAAAGGTCCATTTAATTGAAAATAAAACAAACATAATGTTTAAAAAGTAATAATCTGACAAATTTGTTAACCAAAAAGCACCCATTAATTTATTTTTAAATGTATGACATTTAGTGGTAATGTTTTTTTAAAATTGAGTTAAACGATTGATTATTTCCTACTTTTTTTGAGAAGCTGTTTTTATTTTCCAACATTTTTTGTATTTAAAAAAGGCCACATTTTTTGGTATTCTTATTCTTCTTTCTTTCTCTGATTTCTACATTGCAACTATAAACTAAAGAAATCTATCTTTCTTTAACCAAACCTTGATCAACCACATGTAATGCCGGCCGTTTGGAAGGAACAAAATTGGGCAATGTGCTGCACTTTTTCTTTTTTCTATGACTCATAGTGGTGTGCCTTTTCTCAGCCATATACTATGACAGAAGAAAAAAAAACAACATCTATCTATATTTTCCATCTGGTCTTTTTTCAGAGAGTGGCATTGGTTGACCAGGCTTTTTTAACTATTCTCAGTTGAAGAGCATTTTTTTTTGGTTTTCTCATATTTGAATATTTTAGTTAAAAAATTACTGGATTTTTAAAGATAATAAATTACTATAGAAAAAACTTAAATATTGTTATTTATTATCAAAGAATGTAAACAAAAAATAAAGATTTTACATTCGATAATAATAAAAAAATTAATGTCATAATTTAGACGAAAAAAAGTTTTGATAAAAAAGGTGACGCAAATTTCGTTTTTAGTTAGCATTTTGGTATTCTTAAAATTTATTCTTTAAACAAAACAGTTGCGATGTTTTATTCTCAAATTTATTTTTACATTTCATCATTGCGCATTTGAACTAAAAAATCTGTCCCCAACTTTCCCTCATCGAAAGGCAGTGTTTCTTTCAAACTTTTTAATGTGATTTTCTCTGTAACTTTGATCTAAAACAATCTTTTGCTTTGCTGTTATTTTTGATGAGCGCTTTTTTTTTGAATATTTTAGAATCTTAGAAAAAGTTATTTGCAAAAATGAAAAAAAAATACAAAGTTTGATTGAATTTTTTTGTATCAGAATATTGCGCCCAGTACGCTGAGTCTACACATTGCAATATTTAAAAAAAATTGGTAAATTTAATTACAGACCTAATTTAAATTAAAAGTAGAAAACTTGATCCTTCTTTAAAACAAACAAAAACATTATCTTGCAAACATTTTTCGAAAAACGGTAAAAAAAGATAGTTTATCCAACAGATATATATGCCATTTGCTTATAGCTTCATTTAATCACTTTTGTTAATATTTTTTTGCAGGGTATTATTGACTAAAGGGGAGTCACACAAAATTGGTGAACGTTTGCATTTGTTTTTGCTGCAGAAAATATCTTTTCAATAAAAAATGTAGAAAGTGCAATTTTTTAAAACTCGAAAACTTTTTTTTGCGTCGCGTTTTTGAATATTTTATGTTTTTTTGGTAAAAATCATACTACCGAAAAATATTTAAATTTATTAAAATACTTAAAATTGAATCACATGGTGCATTGAATTTATTCTGTTGTAATATGTTGTTCAATTCATTATTTAAAATTAATTATTGTACAACAAAACAACGATAGAAAAGGATTTAAGTTTAATGTTTTTCAGTATTTTTTTACAATACTTTAAATTATTGCTCAAAATTCGATTATTTGCCTTACAAAAATAATTACATTTTGTTTTCATTTTGTGAAAGACGGAGACAGAAATTCTCAATCATGCAAAAAGACATATTTTTGTAGTAGTACAAAAAAACAAATATATTTTTATCTACGAAATCAACTGTTCCTTTTTTCGATTGAATATTTTAAGACCTTTCTTAATAGTGAAATAAGGAAATATACGTAAAAGGTCATCGACTTATTATTGCACTTTTAAAAAACATTTTTTTTAAGTTTGTTTTTGTTATTTGTTTGAATATTTTGTATATTTTGAAATTCATGCAAAAAAATAACCTGTGTTTATATTTTTTATCACTCAATGATTAAAGTTTAGTTAGTTACTTGGTCAAAATCAAAGCACCTGCATTTTAAAAAAATAAGTTCAAAAAAGGCCACAAAACTAAATGAAAGTAAAAATTTGGAATTTATTTTTTCAATGCTGCTGCTATCGTTAAGTTTTTTTGCAGGCGATATTACATTTTCTTTAGTCATTTTTGCTCACACTTCTGCATTGTTTTTTTGTTACATTTTTAGATCTGTTGGAAGAAATGAAAACTAAAAAACAGCATTTTGCTTTTTTCAAACACACCCAAAGGTTCACACTTTTTTGGATTTTCTTTTTCGAATAATTTTAGGCCAAAAATATCGAAAAATTGTTTTCACTATTAATTACTGTGATTCGCTTTAGAATTTTAATGTTTTTACTCGGACAATGAAACACTGGTCCAACCAATTATGAATAAATTTTAAAAGAAACTAACAACATAATAAACTAAAAAATGAAAGGTCTTAATTCATTCACTTTTCACAGACTCTACAGCATTCTCTTTTGCCACTCACAGAAAAAAAGTGCAATGTCTTGCCACTGCATTGAACAAAAAAAGTATTGATTTTCTTTATGATTGCAAAAATAGAAACAGAAAGGCAGCATCTTGCATCTTTTATATTAAATATTTTTAAGCAAAAAAATGCGCACCCTTTTTTAAATTTTTTGATTTGAATATTTTATGGCTTTTTAAACTACAATGTAAGTAAAATTAAAAAAAAGTGTTAAAGTTGAAAAATAATTCTATAAATTTTTGGTTGCCTGAAGGCTTCTGAAGAAACAGGAAAACTGCTTTTCCATTAAAAAAATAGCGTTGAGTCCCTTTGGCTATTATCAAAATAATCAATAGAATTTCAGCTATACTCTTCAATAAAAAAAAATTAAAAACAGAAAGGCATTAAGAAAGCAGCAGCAACACATTTTTGTTAATTCAGGTTTTTGTTTAAAGGGAAAGAAAAATATTGATTTTCTCTACGATGCGATAAACGAAAAGACAGCACTTTTCATTTTCTTAGAAATCTCACTCGGAACAAATTTTTGCGATATTCGTTTTTTTTTGTCTAGTTTGAATGTTTTATAAATTTTAAAATCGATAATTAATGTCAAAAACATATAAAATATGTATACTTAATAATATCAAAATCAAAGACGATTGATTAGAGTACTAGCTGCATTAAAAATATATTTTTTTGTTCTTCTCTAATTATCACCATAAAAGTGATAAATGTTTTGTGAAAACTCCAAAGAAAAAAATTAAAATAAGAGAGGATTAAGAAAGCAGCAGCAACAGATTTTTGCCTGTTTTTCTACGAAAAATATGCCTAGTTTTGTGCGCAAAGCATTGAAAAAATATTGATTTTCTTTATGATTGCAAAAACCATAAACGAAAAGGCAGAGCACTATGCATAGCTATGTTCTTCTTTTTTTATAAATAACTTAGAACTAATTTGTGTATTCTTTTCTTAGTTTGAATATTTTAGAATTTTTTAAATCGAAAATTAATGTTAGCTATTTAATAAATACAATATGAAAACCGAAAAAACGTTTTACTAAATTGAACCCATTGAAAACACTTATGCATTCAATATATATCTTTTTTCCCTTCTTCAACTATCACCATTTAAGTGATAAATTTTTTGTATAACCTCCAACAAAAAGAAAGAAAAAGTTAAAAAAAGAAGGGGATTAAGAAAGCAGATGACAGACCTTAATGTTAGAAAATATCACACTTATATCACCAAATGCATTGTCTACCTGTTTTCCTTGACAAATTGCGCCACCAGTACAAATTTCACCATTTGAGCATGATTCTCGTGGATTTGCATATCGGGGTCCTAAAAAATATCATAATGTATTGTGCATAAAATTTGAATATTAACAAAAGTCCCAGCAATTTTGTGTTAGTTTTTGAAATTAGTAAAAAACATGTTAAATCCAAAAAAGCCAAGCAAAAAAGCAAAAAAATTAAGTAAAAATTAATATTTATTTAAATACCACGATATGAAGGTTTTCCCTTTCGTTTATTGATAATCTTTCGAGGGGTTATTGGTGGGATGCATTGATCATTGTGTAAAATATATGAAGGTGGACATTGACATGTTAAATCGATGCAAATTGTTCCACCTCGACAATATAGTCCAGCTTTGGCACATTCATCCAGCTCTTCTTCCTCGGTGCCACCACTTTCAATTCCAATTACCGGTGTTAAATCAGATCCATTTTCAAGATTCTCCAAATCTTCTGTTACAATAATTTTATTATTGTTATTATTGATTACGGTAGGTCGACGAGTTGGTGGAGATAATGGTGTTTGGGATTCTGATACCGTAGAAGATGATGAAGATGAAGTTTGACGATTTCCAAATCTTTCTTGTGGATAATATGGTTCTGAGATTACGGTAACAGGACGAGGTCGTGGACGAAATGGTTGCCGAGTTGAATGTGTTATATGGTAGTCTGTGAAAAGGCAAGCAAATCAAAAGCATGTTAGAAGCAAAAAAAGCAAGCATGCATCTTTTTTAATAATTTTTTGATAAAAAAATTTGAATAAGAGTTTTAAAGGTTTTGTCTAATCAATTCGGTTTAACATTTTCAAAAATAACTACAAAAACGCAAAAAAACAAATCAAAAAGTTGTTAAACTGTTAAATTTCAAAACTTTACAATGCTCAAACTAACGCAATTATCAGCAAAAAATTCTAAAATTATGCAAATTTTGTTAAGCAAAGCAAATATTAAATAAGCAATGTTATAATTAGCAACTACTACTTCTACAGTATCCCAAAAAAATATTACTTACCAGAACCAGATGAAGCAGCTGCTGCTGAAGTTGTAGAAGTTTTAGCTTCAGGTTTTTCGCAACGTGCTGTTTGTTGATTTGGTTGCATGCCTGCAGGGCATAAACAAATACTATCAATACAAGTTGAACCTCCAACACAGATATCCAAAGGTCCACATGATGTGCCAGGGGCAGCTTTTCGAGCTGATGGAAGCAGGGATGATTGCTGAATTGGTCGATTTGTTCCTAATTGAGCACGCTGAAATAAAATTTGCATATTTGTAGGACTTTCTAAAATTCATGATAGCTTACAGTAGTTTGTGGTGGAACAGTTGGACGAGGTTGTGTTTGAACACAAAGCCCTCGGGTGACAATCATGGATGGATCAGGACAAACACACCAACCTTCTCGGCAGACACTTCCACCTGAACATTCTTCCTCTTCTGAGCAACTTCCGCCTGGAGGTGAACGAATTTTTTCATCAGCTGAAAATTTGCATAATGATTATAAAATGTAACAACAATTTTTTAAGCAAGCAGTTAGTTGTTAGTGTTAGTAAATATTTTAGGGCAAAAAAGCATGTTAAAAAATTAACCACAGCAAAAAACAAATAAAGCACCTTCTAAAAAAGCAACAAAAAAGTTTGCTTTTTTTATGCAAATTTTTCACCCTTTTCAACGGCATTTCGTTTGGTGAGATGGACTTTCATTGAACAATCTTTATTTGGTTCCAAACAAACACAGACATTTTCAAAACATGTAAAATTTGGTTCACATTCATTTGAATAATTACAGTATCCATGTTTGCTTACATCAAGGCCATCTTGAAGAATTGGAATTCCAGGGATTTTGTTGTCGTTTGATTTTTTCCTTGCAGCTAATGGTAAATGGATGGCAGCTTGTCGACTGTAATCTTTATCCTGCGTAATTGGAAAACTTTCACGTTGTTGTTCTTCTTCATCAGCTTCTCCACTGGCTCTTTTCTGCATTTTTCGTATCCCCTTAGGCGTTGGTAAAATAAACTCCCCTGAGGCATCAGCTAATTTGCATTCACAAAATCCTTCTTCTCCACATGTAAGCCCAACTTCACAATCATTGTCCTGATCACATGACTTTCGATCTTTGGTAGCTTTGACCATATGCAAATTACAGTAGCATTCTCCACTTTGACACGATGTTCCCTTAGGGCATTCATCATTTGCAGTACAGGCTTCACCAAGTTTCTGAATTTTGAGATGTGAATTTTGAGGGCATTCATTGTTTGTTGGTTCTGCACCATTTGAACAGATACAAAGTCCTTCTTCACTGCATTCGGAACCTTTTGAACAAAAATCTGCATAAATGTTGCACACCTCTCCTGGAAGCTTTATCAAATCAGCATCAACACATTCTTCATGAACAGCTTCTTGCCCCTCAGGGCATTCACAAACACCCAACGTTGAACAATATGATCCATTTGCACATTCTGTATGGATATCGCAATATTGCCCAGGTAAAGATTTTGGCTTTACTTTATCCCCTTTGGCATTTACATGTTTGTTAATACAGTACCCCTGCCTGAGGGTCATTTCCAGCGAACAAATACAACTTTCTGTTTCCTTTGAACATATTGAATTATTGATACAGTATTTCCCATTGCTACAAGATTCACCAGGTTTTGAAATTTTAACACAAATGCCATCAATGGATCGCATCTTTGAACGGCATTGACAAGTTTCATTCAAACAATATCCACCATTTTCACAGACATCTGAATTTGAGCAGTTTCCACCAAGTTTTGTTGTTCTCCATGTTCCTTTTGGCACGCATCCACCATCCAAATAAACTGTACCCTGAGGGCAGAGACAAACTTTCCCCAAGGTTTTTAATTCTTTACAAATTGAATCTTCGGCACAAATTTCTTGATTGGAACAACTTTGAAGAGGTTTTGCAGAATTTCCATTGCCATCAGTTGGTGAATGTTGGGATCTTCGGATTTTTGGCATTGCTCGTTGAAATTCTGTTGGACTTGGATATGCACAAATGCCATTCTCAACTGCTACCCCTTCAGGGCATTTACACCATCCACGAGTACAGATTGAATTCCCCAAACATTTTGCAATTCCATTTCCACAAAATTCTCCAGGCATTGAAAATTCCATTTCCTTCTTTGATGGGTGTTGCATTTTTGTTAGATATGGATTTGATAAATCCATTGTCTTTGTACCTTGTGCAGAAAGTTGTGGATATCCATTATATCCTGAAAAGCTACCCATTGGCATTTGATTTGGATATGATGAAATTGCAGATGGATAAAATGGATTCGGCATTGGCATTTGATTGTATGGCGAATATTGCCCAAATTGATTCATTTGAGAAAGTTGCCCTGAGGGGGATGGAGGGGCATTTGCATCTGGATTCACAATGTAGAATGGTTTTTCAGACGAAGTTTCATGGGAAAGTTTGGAGTTGATAATCGATAATGGCAAATTATTACCGTAACCATTGAAATTATGTTGTTGTTGATTGTTGTAATTATTGTTGTTATTTGTAAATGTTGGCATTGGTGGAAAAGATGTTGTCGTAGTTGTGGTTGTAAAATATTCATTGGGGGTAGTCATCATTTCTGGATATTCAAGATTTTCAACCCTTGGAAATTGTGGAGTTGTTTTTTGGTATCCATAAAAATCAGGTTTGATGTTTCTGTTGGGCCAGGTCGGGCCATTGTTATTGAATGCCATGGCAGGTGTAGCATTAGCTTGAAGATTGTTGAAATATCCTTGACTATCGTATCTTTGCCAATCTGGTCCATATGCTGCCATGCTATCTGGCAAGTTGTTACTAGACCCAAATGGTTGTCGAAGTGGTGGTTGTGAGACGGGATTTGGTGTTGATGATTCTTGCCAAGTTTGGGATTGTTGTGGTGGATTTTGATTTGAGCCAAATCCACCTTGGAATTTTTGAAAAGCTTGAAGATTTGGAGTTGACGAAGGTATTCGAGGATTATTGTTATTGTTGTTGGAAGTTAAGCCACTGATAAGCCGCTGATAATTTTCCATATTTATTGATGGTCGAGGACTGTAATTATTTGGTGAACTACCGTAACCACCTCTTCCTGGATTTATTCCTCGAGGGCTTGGTGGAGGGATTAACTGACTTGCAACCCCTGCAACAGCAATATTATTCAAATTTTGTTGTTTTGTTTGTTCATCAACAAGCATCAGCTTTGTTTTTAGTCGGGCCGATTCTTCTGCTGAAAGCATTCCTTTCCCAATCAGTGTCCCCAAATTAACCCCATATCCACTCCCTCTTCCAACAATTTCGCCAATTGCTGCACCAGGATTTCCACCATTATTTGGGATGGACATTTCTTTTTCATAAATCCACGTTTCAGATAAATCTAGCCTTGAATTCCCTGGGGTTACTGGTGTTGCTGGAGGCAAACAATATCCATTCATAGCAGTATATCCAGATTTGCATAAACAATATCCGTTATCGCAATAACTGAATTTATGGCAATTTGCACTTGAGAAACAAGCGGGTCCCTTTGAGCGAGTCGCAGCTCGACATTCTCCTGCCTGGAAGAAGGTCTCCATCCCCACAGGGCATTCACAAACTCCACTGAAGCTTCCACAAACTGAATTATAACTACACATTTGATTATGAGTGCAATCTTCTCCAGGCCGGGCTATTCCACGTTGAGGGCATCTTGAATGACCATGGGCATCAATGCCTGCGGCACAATTACATCTTCCTTGTTCACATGAACCTTCAAGGCATTGTTCATTCATGAAACAAGCTTGTCCGAGGGGGACTTTTGCAATTTCACAATAACCATTTGCTGCTCGATATCCGGGTCGGCAAACACATTGATTTTGAATGCAGACGGCTGAATTGAAACAAATCCCTGCAGGGGCACAAACCCTTCCAGGTTGGCCTTGAGTCTTCCATGCAGGTTCAGAAGTTTGGGTTTGGGATGGTAGGGATGGTCGAGGTTGTGGTGGAGAAGGTAAAGATGAAAAAGTCATTGCTGCCTGCTGGGGAGATGATGATGGTTTTAGATTTGTTGGATATGAACTTGCAACATGATAACATTTTTCATCATATGGCTGATATCCTTGTTCACATTGGCATCTTGAATTAATACATTTTGCTCCACCTCCACAAACATCTTCACATGGTTCATTGAGGACAGGAGCTCGGCCCAATTCCCTCAAGAGCAAAGTCTTCAAAGTTTCCTGATCCACAACATTAATGCTCATTTGATTGGCAGTTAAAATTTGATGAAATTTTCCATCTTGTGAATGGGGAAGAATTGAAGGGGTTCCTGGACCATAGACCAGTTTTGTTCCCCGAATTTGTGGATTCTTAATCGGATACGCATAAAAAGGTACGGTAGAACTTTTTGGAACACATTTTCGATTTACATCAACAACAAAATTATCATTGCATCTACAGATACCACTGCTACAGTAACTATTTTCACTGCAAAGTGCTTCAGCTGAACATTCCCCTCCAGGAGGGATATTGAACATATGTGCCTCAGGGGATTCACATTCCTTTCCATTATTGACTAATCCATAAAGGCATACACATATACCGTAGTAGCATTGAGATTCTCCAACACAATCCAAACCCTTTTTGGGATCACAATTGCCTCCGGGCAGGCTTTCATGATTTGCTTTTCGGCATGTTCCAGAAACAATTGTTTCACCTTTTTTGCAACGACAAACTCCTCGAATGCATTCAGTTCGATATGGGCAATGAAGGGTTAGCTGACAATGGGAACCAGGTTGTCGAGTTTCAAGCTCCTGTCCCGGGAATCCAGGGGATCGGGCAGATGGAGGTGCTTGTGTTGCACCAAGCACAGCAGCAGCATGTGAATCTTGGCATTCATTTTGGAGCAGTTCTGTTCCAGCTGGACAAACACAAACATTTCCACTGCAGACACTATTCCCAGTGCAAGCTGTTTCATCTGCACAATGCTGCCCTGGTGCAGATTTTTTGATCTCTGCTATCACCTGCAGGGCATCTTTATCATTTCCAACACATTTATCATCAATGATTATTTCTTCTTCTCTGCAAATACAGTAACCATCTCGACATTGTGATTTACCAGTACATATTTCACCATCTAAACAAAGTTGTCCAGGTTTGGCATGGATGAGTTTTCCTGTCGAAATGTATACTTTTGCTGACGAAGTTGTAGCTTCAACATTTGGCCTTGGAGGTGCTGCTGCTGATGCTGGAGGTTGTTTGACGGATCCAATTGCTTTTGTATCAACATGTTTATTATGGATATGCTTGGATCCTAGTTTTTCACACTTGCCATCGTTGATATGGTACTCAGCCAAGCACATGCAAATTCCAAATCGGCAAACTCCACCATTAATACATTTTTGCCCAGATTGACAAGATTCGCCCGGTTTTGCAACGGATACTGTACACTGATGATTTAGTAGTCGTTTTCCTGGAGGGCATTGACAAAGTCCAAGTTGACAAACAGATCCTCCAGCACATGATTGTCCATATGAACATCGACCACCAGGTCGTTGTCGGCATCGACCTTGTGCTTCAACGGATCCATCAACACATGAGCAAATTGAATTTGTACAAACTGAACCACCCGAGCATCGATCATTCCCCAGACATTGACTATTGATTAATCGGAAGGTTCCAGTTGATCTTGTACAACTGTCATCTTCAAAGGCATATCCGCTTGGACATCCACAATGTCCTTCAACACAAATCGTTCCATTTAAACATACATCCCCAGAAGAGCATGGTTCAGAATACGATTTAACATTTACAGGGGATCTCTTAATCTCTTTAGCTTGGCATTGCTTTCCTGGATTACAAACACATGCCCCATTTAGACATGTTGAATTGGTGATACATGTTGGAGATTCAACATCTGGATCACAAAATGCCCCAAGGGGTAGCACTTCACTAATACACTTTCCATTTGAATAAACATAATCATGTAAACATTGACAAATTTGTTGAATGCAAACACCTTTTCCATCGGCACAAAGTTTCTGATCCGGATAACATTCAAGGGATCGCTTTCCTACAGTATCCCGACGTTCTCTTGTCTTCAATTTCTTTTCAGAAGTTTTGGTATCAATTAAATGTTGCTTTTCAGCCAAATATTTTGTTCCATTTACACATTGTTTTCCAACAATAATCAAAGGTTCAGGGCATTCACATCTTTTACTTCGACAAATTGCCCCACCTAAACAAACAGGAACCCAAACGGTTGTGTTAGAAATTTTTTCACGATTACATGATCCACCAGGTGGAGAAAATTCTGAAAGAAAGGGAAAAAATGGGGATAGAGTTAAAATACACACACAAACAAACAATGGGTAATTAAATTGTTAAATGGGTTACGGTAGAACAATTTTTTGAAGTTTTAATGATTTTAAGATTTTGGAAAATTTAAATTTAAATTTCAAACGTAAAACATAATTTTTAAAAATATTTTTGGTTATCAAATTTAAAATTTCAAGGTTTTAAAAAAATTAGTAACAAAAATACATTTCAAAATTTTATTCAAAACTCCAACATTATTACCGTAACCTTGAGAAAAATGGAAAAAAAGGGAAAACAATAAAAACTTTTAGGGAAAGAAAAGTAAAGATATTCCAACCTGATACACAAGTTTGTTCAATAGCTTTAGACCCTTCAGGGCATACACATTGCCGATTTTGGCATGTTGTTCCAGCATATGCCGTTGTGCATTGTAAATCATGCTCACAACCAATTTGTCCCGGATAGATGACTGAAAAAAAAGAAAGTGAAAGAAAGTGACAGATAGATAATCCCAAAAATAGAGTTACAACAACAACATCAAAAAAGACAAAAATTAGAATAAAATTAAAAATTACCTTTTTCACATCGACCATTGACATTGACATGGGTGGAAAGGCATTGACAAGTTGGTGGATGAGTATTACCATTACAGTATGCTCCAATCATGCAATCAGTATTTAATGAACATCGAACTCCAACTCCTGCTTGTTTACTTCCACCAAGTTGAATTTTCATGTAATTTGATTTTGAAGATGAAGAAGTCGATGGGGGATATGATGGTGGAGCAGCAGGTGGAGCAGTTCCAAGATTATTATAAACTTGTGGAATAACTTGTGAAACAACTTGTTGCTGAGGTGGAGATGGACGAGCTGACGATGCTGTAATATCTTCAATAATTATCAGTGATAATTTGATATAAACTTACGGTAAGTCATTGTTGGAGGTAACGTTTGATAAGTTTGTGGATAAGTTGGTTGCGGTTGGTATGTTGGTGGAAGAGTTTGTGGAGATGGAGGATATGTTTGTTGAATTTTAACACAAACTCCATCATTCAAATCAGTGCCTGCAGGGCAAACACAAACTGGTATCACCGAATCACAAACTGATCCTTTACCACATACTTCTCCATTATCACAAAGTTCACCAGGTCCTAAATTTGCATATTATAGATTAACATAGGGTATCATTGGATATATTGGATATGAAATTGGATATGATGGGGATATATAAGGTCATGTGCAAGCAAGCAGAAATAAGCAGCAGCAGCTTAATCAAAAACAAGCCCTGCAGGCATGAGCACTTACCAACTTCAACAGGAGCTAATTTCAGCACACATTTACCATTATGTTCAATTAAAGGTTCAACACATTGGCATCGGCTTAGAATACATGTTGAATCATAATCACATTCAGCATATTGATTACAGTATGCTCCAATTCCAACTAAAAAAAGCAAAAGCATAAAGCTGCAAATTTGCATAATAGAGCAGCAACAAAGTGTTAGAATATTTAATTAAGGAAATATAAAAATGAGAATCCAAATTAAACCAAATTTTAGTAACCAATATTAGTGCTTTTAAAGAAAGTATTTTCCCAAACTTACCTTTGATAATTTGTGGTGCCGTCGGTGGTGCGGTTGTTGTTGATGGAAGAAGTTGTGGTGGAGGTGGTGGTTGAGTAATAATAACTGGAGGCAAAGTTTGAATTTGAATATTTGATGGAAGAAGTGTTGGAAGTGGAGTGGTGGTTGGATAATTATTAAAATTATTTATTCCACCATTTGATGAAACTGGACGGACACATTGTCCCCCATGATCTTCAAGCTCTCCAGGACAAAGACATAACTTCATTGGATTTGTGCAAAGTGATCCCCCACCACATTGTTCACCATTTGCACAGGATCCTCCAGGTTTTACTGTAAAAAAGAAAGAAAAGTGATAGGCTTTTTGGGTGCTTTAAAGAATATGAAAATGTGTATTGATTGAAATTAAACCCACACGGCATATTCACTTTTACGTGATTATATTTAACCACGATAAAACATAAATTAATTTATCAAAAATTATTAATTTTACCAAATTTATACCGTAATTTTGTATTTCTAAGAGCTAAATTTGTGCAAAAAGTTTCAATCCCAAAAAATAGTAAAGCCAAAAATTTGCATAAAGCAGCAAAAAAGATAAAATCCCAAATCTGCTTCAAAAACTTCAAACTTACCCAAAACAGAAACTGGTTCAATTGGAGATGGTTCAGGCAAGAAAACTCCAGAATTTTGGTTATTATTGTTGTTATTTTTTGGTGGTAAGAAAGTATCAATAATTGCTTTTGGAATAAAATTACTGAATCCACCACTATTTGATTGTTGTTGTTGATTAAAATTATTATTATTGTTATTATTATTATTAAAATTATTTGAAGGTTGATTATTATTTCCATAACCATTTCTTGGCTGATTTGAATTTCCAAAAGTATTTTGATTTGCATAATTATTGTTATTGTTATTATTATTGTTGGATCCATATTCTCCAATTTGTCCGGATCCATATGAATTAAAAGCTTGTTGTTGGTTTTGGCCTTGTTGGGATCCGGAGTTAAATTCATTTCCACTAAAATATGATGGGGTAATACCACCCATTTGTGGTGGAGCTGGATAAATTTTTGCTTGTGGGAAACCACCATCTTGATTTGATGAAGAAGAAGAAGGAATTCCAAAATCACTTGTTTGAACGCAAGAAAGTGTTTCCAAATTTGTGATAGTTCCAATAGGACAAAGGCATCTCCAACTCTCCAAATCACATACAGTACCCCCGATGCATTGTTCCCCCTTGGCACATGTGCCATTTAGAATTGCGAATGCAGGAATATTTGGTTGCTGTTGATCGGAGTGATCTGGGATTAAGCTATTGGATTGACCAGAAAAAATATTTACAATTTGATTTGCAATTGGAGTTTTACATTGCTGATTCACAAAATCAAAAGTCATTTCATTCGGACAAAATCTTCTCTCCCAAAATCCAATTGTCCTGAAAAGTGATTGAACTTATTATGTAAATTTTTTGGGTAAAAGTTAAAACAACGTTTTTTTCAATTTTTTTGATTGCATTTTCTTTGATAGTAACACTTTTTAAATTTTTTTGTTACTATCAAAAAATGATAGTAAAACTTTTAAAAATTTTTTGTTACGATCAAAAATGATAGTAACATTTTTATTAAAGTATCATTAAATTTGTGATACTAGCAATTTTATGAAATTTCCTTCTTCAATTATAAGTAAAAAAATTAATTTCAAACATAATTCAAACACCACCAAAAAATTTCTGCTTACCCCACACCAACTCCAACGCATCTCAAAAATGCTTGTTTATCTCCAGTTGGATCTTCAGCTAATAAAATATCTCTGTCTTTATTACATGGTTGATTTTGTTGAACAATAAGACCTATAATTATGCAAATTTATTACTTTAAACATTAATAAAAAAGAGAAACAAACCCTTGACAGAATCGAAAGCTATCAAAACCCATAAAATTTGCGCCACCAAAAGGCGCATTTTACTTCTATTTTTCATTTCTGCTTATCTGAAGTTATAATTTATAGATGTCTACTGTAGATCATAAAAAGTAATAATAATAATTTAGTAAAAATAAATATAAGAATCTGTATTCTTTAAGATGAAAGCCGTAGGATGTTATTCTTTATTGGGATGGCTTTTTTGGGTATGTGTGTGCTGAAATGATAAAAATGATCAATAAAATTTGTGAATATTCAAATTTTAACAATAATAACAAAAATATTCACGAATTTAATCTACGATCTGATACTCATATGTGAGACTTCTTTGAAAATTTGAAAAATTGAAGCTGCATTTTTATAGAGTTTGTAAAAGTTTTTTTTTTCAATATTTGTTCATCTTTTTTTTCTCTCTCAAAAAAGATCAAAAGCAAAAATGGTTTAAAAAAATTAAGATATCAAAAAATCTTTAAAGAGAAAAAAAGATTCAAGCAAAAATTGACATGGATTGTCCTCCTCCTCCTTACTTGACAGAAGCTAAAGCTAATTTTCTAGTTTTATCCGCCCTTCTTTTTCTGTCAAATTTTATCCCAATTTAAGAAAATGATTGAAAAGGAGAAAAGAAGAAAAAAACGGAAGCAAAAAATTGTTTGTTTCAATCGAATCAGAGAAACTAGTCAATGATAATTTTCAAGAAAAGTTTAAAGTCAACAAAAATAAAAAAAAATATATATTTTTAAATAAAAATATATTAAAATAAAGTCAACAAAATTTAAATATTATTTTAAAAACAACAGACAACAACCTTAAAGTTACAGTAACCTTATGAAAGGGTAAAAACCAAAAATAAAAAATTTAATTAAAAAAAAATGAACTTAAAAACTTCGAAGGATTTAAAAAGCATAAGTACATACGATAAATTTATAAGTTATTTATAAAAAAATAAAATTAGATTTTTGATAAGAGGGAGACAACTTAAACCATTATAATACTTTAAACAAAGTCTTGAAAGAAAAAATAAGTTCAAGAAGGTTTCTTTCGAAATAAAAAAACATCTCTATTCCTTTTCGGGCAGAAAGAACCTTCGGGAACATGAGAATGGACACTTGTTTAAACTCTTGAAATTTAAAAAATCGGGTAAAAAAGGTAAAATCGGAGTGATTTTTCAAAAAGCGGGTCAAACATGATTAACTCCCAAAAGTGGGAAAAAAAGTTTAAGGATTTTTGATTTTGAAAGAATGGAAAAATTTCTAGAGAGAAAACGATTAAAATAAAAATATGATTAATAAATAAACTGATTGATCAAAATGCAAAGAGATAATGAACATTAGAGAAAGTATCAGGATTTTTTTACAGAAATTTTTTTATATTTATCTTAAAATATTCAAATACATATGTCACAACTGTATTCAAACATATTGGAAACTTTTTGAGGATTTCTATTATGCAAATTTTGCACAATTTGTGTTCTCCAGATCTTGAGTAAGCAATTTTATGGGTGGGGGGGGGGGGGGGTAAGCCAAATCTTACGTTTTACTTTAAATGGTGGCAAAGATCAAGGGAAAAAATCTTACAGTAAGAGGGGGGTTTGAAAAATTTTGCATATTTTGCTTACGTCGGGTCTGGACATCCCCATAGAAAACTGAAAGTAACAAACTCTCAAATTTAATCAGCATCGTGTCGTGAAAAAGTTAACAAATTCTGATGATCAAAAATCCCGAATAAAAAAAGTACTTCAAAAAATTAAATTAAAAAGAACAAAAGAAGAAGGATACTGTAAGGAAGAAGGATAAAACAAATAATTTAATTAAAAAAGAGATAAAAACTAATTTCAAGCAGTTTTATCCGCACTTATCTTCTCTTTTTTGATATTTCAATTTTTTTCTTTCAAAAAAAGAATAAAAAAAGAAAAACAGTAAAAAAAGTAAATCTTTCTTCTTTCTTGTCCAAAATTGGTTGGTTGGTTATTGTTGATTTTTTTCTCTTTTCTTTTAGCTTAAGCAAAGCAAGCTTTCAAAAATCTCGACATTTCACAAAAAAAGAGAGAAGAGAAATTATATTTTGGTGAGGGACTTCAAAGGTTAGCCCCAGTCAGCTAGCTAACAAGGTGAAGCAAAGCAAGTAAAGAAAGCCTTGAGGGATAATGAATTTCGATGATGATGAAAGATAAGAAAAGATTAAGAGAGTAGAAAGACAAAAAAAGGAATTATTTTTGATGACTGCGCAAGCAAGCAAATGGAAAGGGAAAGCCGTCGCGATCTCGCGAAGCCTTCGAAAAGGGGGAGAGAGAAAAAGAAGGGGAGCGCCAAAAACTGACCGATGAAGAAAAAAGAAATCTCAAGTGGAAGTCCCTCTCTCATTTGCTTACTTTCTCTTTTTTTAAAATGTAAGATTTCGAAGAAGTAAAACGGCGGTCAACCTTCTTCTGAGATCTCTCTCTCACTTGAAGAGGCAATTTAGAAAACAACAACCCCAAAAAAAGTACCAAAAAAAAATGAACGTCTCGTTTCCAAAAAAACCTTTTTTAACGTTTTTTTTCTCACGGCAGCAAAAAAAATGAATGTTTAACTTGTTTTAAAAAATAATATTTTAAGAGGGAAAAAGTAAAAGGGGATAAGAGAGATCTTCATCATCGATATGTATATTATATATTATATCCATAAGTGTCGATAATGATGAAAATGAGATGCGGATAAGTGAATGAAAAAAAGAAAGGAATAAGAGGGATCACGAAACGTAACGTCCTCTCTCTTGTGTAATAATAACAAATAATAATTTTAAGAAAAAGGGAAAAAGGAAAAACAGTAAAATAAAAGTGATCCGAGTCAAATCACTTCAGAAGCAGCAGCAAAAAATACCAAAAAAAATTTTTTTTCTAAAAACTGTGTGCATTTTTCTTGCACGTTTAATTTTTATGATTTTTTTACGTTTTTTTAGGTAAAAAAATGAGTGATATAAAAAAGTTCGAGATAGAACGGATACTGTAACGGTAATTAAAAACAAAAAAATGGTTCTAAACACTTTAATTTTAAAATTTGAATAGAAAAAATATATTTTGTTAAAAAATTGTTTAAAAAGCACAATATTTTAACAAGAAAAAAATCAATAACACGGTAATTTTTAGGTAAAGAAGAAATTGAGAGTAATGATTCATTTTTAATGAAAGTATTTTAAAACTTTAAATTTAATTTAAAAAATTAGCTCACTTTAACTACAATACCAAATTACCGTAATTCGTTAAGAAAATTTATCCCCCAAAAAACACCCAATATTATTTTCCCCCAAAATGAGAGTAAGCTTCAGAATACTTACTCTCTCCTCAAGCTCAACAAGTGTAAACCCGCTTACAGAAAAAAGAGAAAGAAAGCGAAATCAAGTTGAAGCAAGCATGTTCAAAAAAAGAAAGAAGAAGAACGCAATCATTTTTCAAGGATAAAAATCTTTTTTCAAACTTTTGAAAGAGCGAAAAAAGCAAGCAAATTTCAATTCTATACAGGTGGTAATTTGAGATGGAATATGAATCTTTTTTTTAAAGACATATATCGAAATTGAACGGACAACAAAGAGAAATTGATGATGGGTATTCAAATATATTACTGGGATTTGTATTATTTGTATTTGGCTTCATAAGAAAAAGAAAAAAAGTTATGTAAAAGATCCCATCAAAAGATAAACAAAAAAGGAAAGGTAAACTTTTTTGAAACAATTATTTATTTATTTATTTTTAGAAAGCTAAAATTTATTGCAAAGAAAAAAAACAAGCTTTGATTTTTTGAAAAAAGGAAAAAGACTTGTTTCTTTTCTTGAAATTGTGTTTTGCTTTTTTAGAAAATAAATAGTTTTAAACAGCTTCTTGAAACTTTGAAGGAAGACATTTTTGGGGGGGGGGGGGGGATATCGGATATCCATGAAAGTTTACTTTTTCAAGGATATTGGATTTTGTAACTGGTTAGAGAGATGAGCTTGAAGATATTAGATTATTTGTAGCCGCTTTTTTGTTGGCTTAAACCATAAAGACTTGAAAAAATAAACAAACTGCAATATGCAATTCAACAGTATTGAAAAATGGCAGGTTTTTAATAACAAAATTTAAAATGGAGATTACTGTAATATTGGATTTCATTCTGACTCCAAAGCAATAAAATAAAAAGGTATTATACTATAAATGATTAAAACAATAACTAACAAAACTATCACTAAAACTATGGAATAAATGAGTTTGAATTAATTAAAGTCACAAAACTGCTTCAACAAGTTGAAAAATAATTTTCAAGTAAATCAAAAAAGCAAAAGCTTAAACCGAAAACTCTTTGATTCGGGTTTGTTTTGATTCAAAATCTAAAAATGGTTTTCCAGACGACAACTAATTTCAAAATATTAACTCATCTTCTTCAACACTTCTTCTTCAAACATAACATCAAAAAATTTCTCCACCCATTTTTTACCCTAAAAAAAGTATTCCAAAGACAAATTTAGAACAAAAAACGTCAAAAAAAAGTGAAGAAAATCTTCGTGTTCAGTTAATAAAAATCAAAATAATCACAACAACTCTTATCTCACTCAAATCCACTTGATCCACGAAAAACGAAAGACTACAATTTTGAATTTGAACTTAAACAATTATTATTTGATTTGTAACTCTTAACAATTTTACTTTTGTTGTCTTTGTTATCTCTCTTTCTCTCTCTTTTTTAAGAACATTAATTGTCTTTTTAGGGATTTCAATTTTTTTATTGGTCACTTTTTTTAAATTTTTCTTTCTTCATCGTCTTCTCCTTGTTAGTTAGTCTCATTTATTAGGATCAATCCGAAAAAAAATATTATGTAAGAAAAAAAGAAAGGGAATGCATCATCATCATCTTCATTCACTTGTCCCGACAAGGTCCACTTGAGATTTCGCGTGACCCGTGTCTTGTCCACAAATATACAGAATAATTCTTCTTTTTTTTGAACACCAGCCAATGATGGCTAATTCAGGACACACGGTAAGAAAGAGAAAAATATTTGACAGCAAAAAACGCTTGCTTCAAATAAAGAAAAAAAGCTGACTAATTTTGGGTACAAAAAAAGATGGCGTTGAAGGGTTTTTTAGGTTTTGGAGTTTATAGAAAAAAAGAGATTAATTTATCAAATAAAAACAGATTACGGTAGGTGAAGGAGAACATTTGAATAAAAAATATTGGCCAGTTTTGTTTAAAAACAAAACACAAGAAAACGTTTGACAAATTTGTGTTTTGAAATGTTTATCGAATTACGGTACTCAAGTAAAAAAACCAAAAATAGAAAACTAATAATCTTAAATTTAGAAGGAAAAAATACTCAAAAATTCCAACTTATACATCCAAGACTAAAATTAACTAACAGTAATAATATCTATAGTTTTTAGCAATTAAATAAGTTTTTATCACTTATCACTCAATTTATCAGTTATTGGAAAAATGTTCATCAAATAAATTAAAACAGTATCAAAAAAATAGAAAATCAAAAATTTCTTGCATAAATAAATTCCTTTTTTTGACCAAATATAAAAAAAGGTCCGAGATTTGTAAGCTGCAATCTGAGCTTTGAATAAATAAATAAAAATAAAGAATTGCGATTATTATTTCTTTATAGCCACCGCAACCAACAACAAAAACATCAAAATCAGCAGCAGCAGGAGCGGCGACAACGACGACAAAAGAAAGAAAAAGACAATACACCCAGATCGATGCAAAAAGAAGCAAAAAAGCAAAACAAAAAAGGCTAAGCTTGCACGTAAGACGCAAAGATTATTGGATTAAAAATGAAATTGAATCGAAATCAAAAAAATATATAATATTTATTTATTCCTCTATAAGGGAATAAGAAGAGAGAGAGAAAATATTTGAGGGGAAAACTTTTTAATTTTTAAGCTTACGTATTTACATACTTACTGGCTAACTAACTAACTAGCTAGATAGATGACTGTCTGAATGACCAAATAATGAAGAAGAAGTTTGATTTTGAGAGAATAAAGCATACATATTCTTTGTTCACGTTTTTAGAGTTTAACAAAGCTAATAAAAAATTAAAAGGGAAAAAAGGAATTAAATGGATTATAAGTGTAAGGTTAAATATTTGAACTTTTCACTATCGAATCGCTTCCAACAAATTTTCTTATTTCAGCAAGGCAGAGTAAAACGGTTTTTCCACACGAGACTTTTTGAGCTTTTTGCTGCTAATTTTTTTTAATAAGCTTAAAAAGTTTTGTTACACCGTTAACATATATTTTACTGTCCTCAATTAAAATTCTAAATTTTTTTGAGATTCAGCATCAGATGCTGATTCTTGTGATACCAAAATGAGAAAAATGCGTGATTTTTTTAAACATCTGAAAATTTTTAAAAATTTTTGAAGTTTTATCTTAAAAGAATCAGCATCTGATGCTGAATGTTATACAAAAAATAAAATTTAAATTAAGTACAATTAAATATATGTTTGTTATGCAACAAAAGTTGATAAGCTCATTAAAAAAAGTTAGCAGCAAAAAACTCAAAAAGTCTCGTGTGGAAAAACCGTTTTACTCTACCTTGCAAAAATAAGAAAATGATTCGATAGTGTTTTATGGCAAAAAACAACCTTTGATGATTTTAGGATCTTAACCAAAGATTCTTAGGGATTGCCAAGAACTGACGTCACCAGCTTTAACGGTTTTTAAACCCTCAAAAGAATGTGAATCAGAAGTTCATCTTAAACGCGGCAAACATCAAAGAAAACCTCTGACAGAAGAAAAGGGTTCAAAAATTTGAATATTTTGCTGATTGGGATAATCCAACAGTATCGAAATCCAAACTGTTAATTCAGAATGGTCCTTCTCAAAATCCATTTATCTAAATTTTTTAATAATGCTTTTTTTACGTTTATTTATTTCAGAAAAACTTTCACAAAAACAAAAGAAAAGCAACATTTTCATTTCAATTTTACCACTTTTTTAAAAAATGTTTTATAAAAAAAGTTACAAATTTCAATTAGGCATGCCATGATAGAAAACATGTTTGATTTCAGAGATATTTTTTTCAGGAAAAATATCAAAAATTGACAATTGTTCATTCTTTGAATTCCATTGTAAGCAATTAACAATTTTTATCCGTCGAATTAATTGATGAAAAACTGGCTTCAGAAGGTCAGTTTCAGAAATTTGCATAGATTGTTCAAAATATGCTGTTTTTGATCCACCAATAATCATACGGTAACAAATTGGAGTTTTAAAAGTAGCAAAAAAATATTTGCATGTTTGATAAAGTTTTTGAAGTACTGTAGCACGGACATTATCAAAAGCATATTTGAGTATTGGAGATGAAAAATCTAAACTTTGTTTAATGGCATTTTTAAAATTTGCAGGTAATATTTCTGATTTCATTTCAGTATGGAAACTGTCCTCGGATATTTGGTCACTTTCATTTGAATATCCATCGGCAGGTTCAAAACAAGAAAAAATAAATTTCAAATTGGTTGCAACATTCTCGCTAGGCTCAGTAATATAAAAAAAGTCATACAAAGCAGCCAAAGAAGTTCTCGGAATTTCCATTGTTTCAATTGTTAAAACAGAATTCACGTAATCTTCGAGCAAAGTATATCCATCATTTTTAACTCCGAATTGAAATTCCCAATCAATGGTATCTGCCATCCAAAAAGTAGTAGAATGTGGGGCAACATTTTTAACATCATCAATTTTTTCCCGATAAACTTTAACCATTTCTTTATCTTCAATAAAGAATCGAGTGTAGTGTTTGTATGCCATTAAAGATTTCTATAAAAGTGGGTACTTTATCAAAACATGAAGCTAACTAATTCTTACCTTTTTATCGAAAGTGTTTAAGAAATTAATATAGTTCTTCCATATTTCATTATTAGTGTAATTACTTAACAGAAAATATTCATAACATGCAACAATCAATTCATTATCTGTCAATTTATTTAAAATTGTCAAAAACTTATCAATATTTGATTCAGATGCTTTTATTTCGGCTCTCAAATTAAGTGCAGTTTGATATTTTTGAAGGAAAGATTTTGTCAATGGTTTTGCTACAAATTTAAGCATTTAAAAAGATTTATTTAAAACAGCTTATTTACTTGAGAAGCACGAATAAATTTCAAAAATTTCTTCCAATCCTTCACATGGAAAGCCCAAAACTTTTTCAACTTCCTTCAAATCAAACCCCCTCTGGCATTTTTTCTCTAATATTTCTTTATTGTTCCATGAAATTGTATTTACTGCTACCCCAAATTCATCAAATGTGTCACAGCTGAAAATTTTAATACAGAAAAATGATAACAAGTATTTCCTAATTTATACCGAACTTGATTCCAATAATGCGGTAATAACCAATATGAATCAGCAAAATCTAAGATATATCCATTTTTTGTGACATCATTTTCTGCGGCATTTTTTAAATCTTCCTCCAACTCCAGCACAGCCGTTTTATAAATTGATGGTAAATTTTTAATTACTGATTCCATTTTAGCCCAAAAGTATCAGGAAATAAAAGGAATTGAAGAAGAATAAATAAGTAGATAAATGAACAGTTTTTTCAAATCCCAGCTTTCAATATAAGACAGAATAATAAAAACAAACGACGGCACAAAAAATAGTGTGGATGGTTCTGTCTTTCAGTTTATTAGACCGTGTGTACCAAAACTTGTGACACAATGTCCATTTCTTTTTTACTCATTGTCGATTTTAATAATCGATTCCTCAACAATTTTGGCAAGGCTCAAAAGTTGCGCAAAAAAGAAAAAATAAAAAACATAAAAAGTGAAGAACATAAAAAAATTGGCTTTTTTTAACTTTTTAGGCATACTGTATTGATTTTTTAAAAAAATTTCCTTCGGCTTTTTAAATTTTTTTCTTTTTGAAACGAGGTTTCAACAAGGGAGAAGGATTTAATTATTCAGATATAACACTTTTAAATTAAATAATATTCTCCCTGAGGCACTACAAAACTAAAAAACTGTTCAAACAGCAGAAAAGATTACACAAAAAATTTCATAAACAAATAACAAAACTTTAATCAAGAAACAACAAAGAAAAAATCAACCTTTTAAATGACAACTTTTGACAAAGTAAATAAAAATGTTAAATTGAGATTAAAGATGATAATATTGTTAAGCAACACAAATATCCCAAATACCGCAACTTTGAACAATGTACTTGTATTTTTGAACTTCAGAATAGCTTTGAGATTTAAATTGATGCATTTCTTGACGTGAATACTGTTTGAGAGTGATGATATTACCATCCACTGGATCAAGAGAGGGATAAGTGCGAAACAGTGATGCAAGCCGCCCGCCCTTTCCCCGCCCCGGGGGCCCCTTTTTTCCCCTCCCCCGGGGTTTGGGGGAGGGGAAGGGCGAAAAATTAAAAAACGCGGGGGGAAGGGGAAGGGGAAGGGGGGATTTTGAAAGTCATGAGGGGAAAAAAGGGGGAATTTTATTCACAGGTCTCTGAAATAGCATGCTTCTAACGAAAAACTAACTATTCTTTCATTAATTTAGCAAAATTTTGAAGAAGCAACTTTATTTAGCAAGTTTTCGCATTAATTCAGCATTATTTTACATTGTTGCAGATTTATTTGTTTTTTGGCAATACAAATCATGAATGAGATTACATTTTTCGAAAAAGCAAAAAAAATTAAAAAGGGTAAAAAAGGGGATTTTGGAGGGGGATGGGCGGGGGAAAGGGGGAATTTTTAAAATCGCGGGGGAAAGGGCGGGGGAAAGGGGACGATTTTAGACCCCGCAGGGGAAAGGGGAAGGGGAGGGGGATAAAAATGGCGACCTTCTATCACTGGTGCGAAATACTCGTTCAGTATTTAAAACAGCAGGTGGAATGGCTTCGGTAAGACTGATCGCGGCAAAATATTTATCAAGAGATTCATTACGATACAGTGGACGATGAGGATGAAAAAATTCTTTTGGTGAAGACGAAACACCACCACGAAATTTGTTTGACGGTACCATATTCGAAGTAACAGATGTCAAAGCAATATACTAAAAATCAAAGATAAAAAAGCATGTAATAAAAAAACATACTTCTCGCATATCACAATTATCAATAATATCTTTATATTTCTGAACTTCAGAAGAACATTGTGACTTAAGTTTCAACATATCACCCCTTGAATACTGTTTGAGATTAATAATACAGCCATAGATTGGTTCAAGAGAAGGAAAAGTATGAAATACTCGTTCAGTATTTAAAATAGCTGTTGGAATGCGTCCGGTACGGTTAGGATAGTGTGGACGATGAATTCGATAAAATTCTGGTGACGTTGATCGATAAACAGAAGGCAATGAAGACGAGACAAATCCACGAAATTCATTTGGTGATACCATATTCGAAGCAACGGGTGCCGAAGCAATATACTAAAAAAGCAAAGATAAACAAGTCGTCATGTGAATAAAACCATACTTCTCGCATTTTACAATTATTAATAATGTTTTTGAATTTTTGAAGTTCAGAAGAACAGTGTGATTGAAGTTGCAACATATCAACCCTTGAATATCTTGTGACACTGGCATTACTGTATTCTGCATTGCTTGAACAAATGCTGCTGCTACTTTCGAAAAAATCACGATTAACCATTATTGGATCTTTCAAGTATGAAGCAAAGCATTGTTGAATCGTTTGTGAAGTATCGCTTGAGAAGATTGTGTATTGAGTTGTTGATGGATTAGTAAAAGTAAGAATGGTTCTAAAAATAAAAGCTACATATAAGGAAGCAGATTGATACAAGGTCTTACTTCAAATCATTTTGAATCGTTGTTTTAGTGTATTGATCAGGTTTTGAAACAATTAAAAGTTCAACGTCTTTGATGGAAATTAAATCGACTTGAACAAGTTGAGAAAGAACTTGAGGAACACCAACAATAACAGGATAAGTAAGTTCACGCATCTGCTTTGCATCTTTAGTGGCATTACCAGAAAAAGTTCTGAAATGAAAAGATTAGATTTAAAGTAATGTAAAGTAACATGTTCATTGTGTATATTAAGATGTTGTTCGAGGAAAAGGTACGTTCATTTAAGGAAATCAAAACTTTAGTGTTCTGAATGTCCAACACAGAGACTCAAGAAGTACGGTTTCCTTAAACGAACAGGCGGGTTGCGTGAATGAAAGATTATATATATTATACCCGTTACCGATAATACACAACACAAACACAATACATACACAGTATACAAAAAACTAACAAAACAGGAAGATCAATCAATGATTCAACACCCTTCTGAATGTTGTAAACATCTTCCGATGTTGAAGTAAGAATGACGACAGCAGTGCTTCTACCAGAAGTTTTAAAAACAATATTTGCAGCAAGAATTGCAAAGCATGAAGTTTTGCCACTTCCATCTTCTGCTTCAACAATCAAATCTAAAAATAGATTGTTACAGTTGCAAGAATTCCGAGATAACACAATAAAAGTCATACCTTTTCCTTCAAAGCCAATTGGTAAAACACGTTTTTCAAGTTCTCTGGGAGAAAAATCAAGTTCATGAAGTTTATGAATAAGGTTCAAGTTGCAGTGAAGTTCAGTATATGTTTGTGTACGGTTATGTCCTCCAGCAGCATGGTTAATATTAGAATTATATGACATTTTAAGCAGAAAAAAAAGAAAGTTCTGTAAAATAAATTGTAATCGTTTTTTCTGCGAAGCAGATGTTTCGAATTTTTTGTTTTTTGTTGAACATGATCGAACATTCGAACACATTTCGCCAAAAACACTAAATTCAAATATTTGTGTTTGATTTCATAAAATTTCAAAAAAATATCATGTAAAATTTAAAGAAAAGAAGATTAAAGATTTTACATGGATTATTACATATTCTTCACGCGCTTATTAATGTGCAAAGTTCGATAACGACTTATGCTTACTGTAATGCCCGTGGCTAAAAAGGCATTTTTTGTTCGCACTCAATAAAAACTATCCCAATTTTTCTTATTTTTTAAACTGCAGATTGATTTTGTGCTTTGGTATAAAAATTAATAATAAATTTTGGCACCTTTATTCACTTTGTTTGTTTCAATTTTGGGATATTTTCACACTTATAGAGCAAATCAATTTGAGCAGAGTTATAAAAATAAACTTTTTTAAATTCATTATCAAAAAAGTATTTATCAAATCAAAAATTTTTCATACTTTTTTTTGGCTTCTTACAAATTCGTGAAAATGGCTTTTGAAGCTTTATTTGGATCTTTTTATTTGCCAGAAATGAATAGAATCAAAGAAAATGTTCAAGAACTTGAAGCGGAAAATTCAGAATACCGAAGAGAACTTGCAGATTTAAAAGCAAATGCTAAATATTTTGCAATAAAATATTTTGGTCTTGTAATGGAAAATTTGGAATATAAAAATGAACTTGAAGATGCTAAACAAACAATTGAAAAACTTGAAGATGATCTAAAAAGAAAATCTGCTGCTGCTGAATTTTTAGAAGAAGAAGAAGAAAAGAAAAAAGAATTGGGTGGAATTTCAATTAATGGAAAAGATTATGTTTTTAATAAAAAGCTTGCCGAAGGTGCATTTGGAAAAGTTTATTTTGCAAAAGAACGTTCAACTGGAAAAGAATTTGCTGTAAAATATGTTGATAAAAGTAGTTTTAAAAATGCAAAAGTAAGTTTTTTTGATTTTATTTTCTGTTACTTCAATAATCATGTTTTTTTAGTGTTATGATGGCGAATTAAACAATTTAAAAACTTTGGATCATCCAAATATTATCAAATTTTATGGATCTTTTGAAACTTGGGGAAGTGGTGTTAAACATTCCGTTTATTTTGTTTTAGAATATGCTGCTGGTGGAGATCTTTGTACTTATATTTACAAGAATGATATATCGGAGGCAAAAGCAAAAAATTTATTTCGTCAAATTATTTCTGGTGTTGAATATATGCATTCAAAAAAAATTGCTCATTATGATTTAAAAACTGAAAATATTTTATTGGATTCAAAAGGAAAAATCAAAATTGCTGTTTTTGGACTTTCAAAAGAAATGAAAAAAAGTAAGTTTTGAATTTTATTTTCCATCACTTTGTTCTTGGTTTTAAATAAGTGTTCATTGATGATCTCAGAATTTTTAAACAATTTTTACTATTTCCAAAATTTGAATAAACAAGGCATTTTTAGATGCTCAAATGGAATCACGTTGTGCCACACCAAAATATTCGGCATTTGAAATTTTCGACAGTTCAGATGAATACGATGGAATGGAAGCTGATATGTATTCATTGGGTATTATTCTTCATGAACTTGTCACAAAGTTTAGTAAAACAATAAAATCAAGTCAATGTCATCTTTTATACAAAAAACTTACAAGCAAAGACCCATCCACTCGTCCAACAGCTCGTGAAGTTTTGCAAGATAAGTAAGTGCTTTTTTTAATTTAAAAGACAAGTAAATTGTATGGTATCTTTTTTTAGATGGCTTGCTTAATTCCATTACAATCAAATTTTGATAATTGTTAATTTTCAATCACACTTTTTTTTGTTTATCACTGTTGTATTTTTTTGTTTTACCTGTTTGTTCATATTTCTTTATAAAAAAATACTTTGTTTTTTGAATGTTTTTTATTTGGTTATATTATTATTATCAGTGCTCATTTGTCAAAATTTAGTATGATTTATTTTGAATATTCTTTCATTTCCAGAAATTACCGAGACGAATTTGTAAAAAGAAATTTACAAATTCGTCTCGGCAATTTTCACATTATTTTGAATCATTATTTTTTCAAATGCAACATTTTCTGTCGCAATTTTTGTTTGGCAAACAAAAAAGTAGGATGTGCTGTTCATAAATTTGAACGTTTAATGTCTCGTTTTTCTTCATCATATTTTTTGCTTGAACTTATTCGACCAAATTTTTTTATTTCTTTTGAATAATTTAGAATTTTAAGAAAATTTCGGTATTTCAAGTACGAAATTAGTTATTTTAATGTAGTTACTCTGGTTTTCTTGTAAACTGGTAAGGCTATAAAGATCTGTGATGTTTTCGAGCCATATAGATAAATGTCATGAGTTCAAACAAATTTCCTTGTTTAGTCCATTTTCTATATTTATTCAAAAAAATAAAAATCATAAATTACAATGAAAATAAAAAATAAATGACAAAAACAAATTAATTAATACAACAAACAGATTGAAAAATTAAAGAGATGAAAGTTTAAGAACGATTGAATTTCTATCAATTGATTACAATTCAACTGCAGTTGTATCCATCTTTTCATCACTATCTTTAGTTTCTTGAGAACCAATATCCATTCCATATGCTTCAAGCTTTGGAGGAGCTTCTTCAATTTCAGGTGAATTAGATACTTCTTCGCCGTCTTCCTTCATTTCAACATCACCATTTTTAGAAGATTTTGTTGTTTCTTCTTTATTTTCAGAAGTTGGTTCATTTTCGGATTCAGATGATGTTCCTAAAAATTTTAAATTAAAAATATTTCTTATAAGAAATAAAGGCTCAGTATTAGTAATCTTAATCAAAAATATAAATGCGTCATTTTATGTGCATTTTCATCGAACTGGTATTGTTGCTATTTTATTTATTTTTGTCTTTCGAAAAAAGGTAACAATGCTATGTAGCTAGACTACAGTAACCAAAAAAAACTGCAAACTTACCATCGCTGAATGTTATAGGTGTTTCTGCTGCAGTTCCATTAGTTACGACTTCAGAAACTGCTTCTTTTTCTCCAATTTTTACAGCATTTTCAGTTGTTGCTTCTTCAGCATCTTCTTCGACAGTTGCATAACCATTACCATGAAGAGCAGAGAATTTCGGTTGAATTCCAACAAATGTTTGATTCATTGCAGGTGTAATAAATGGTCCAGGTGGTGGTAATGGAGATAATCCAGCAGCAGCTTCGTCATCTTTTGTTGTCAATCGATTTAGAATTTGTCTTTCAGTCATTTGAAGGCGTTCTGTAACAGATGGAAGCCGAGTTAAAGTTGCTGGAAGTCTTGCAATATCATCCTTCATTTCAGTCAATGATACTTCCAATTGAGTTAAAACTAAAAAAATTAATAGATATATATCAGATATTTAAAACATCAATACAAACCTTTATAAAGTACAATATTTGCTCCACGAGTCCCATTTGCTGCTTCTGTTACCAACGATTGATGACTTTCCGCAACTGCTTCAAGATTACCAAAGTTTTGATTAAGTTGTGAAGTTTGTTGTTGTTCCTCTTCAAGTTGTTGAGTAAGATTTAAATGTGCTGCTCGACGAAGTTGTTCTTCAATAATCAAAGCTTGTTCCAATAATTTAAAGCGACGTTGAAGGAATTTATTTTTTAAATCCAAATAGTTTCCTCTTCCTTGTTCAGATTTGAATGGTTCATTGATGATTGCGAATCTGACATCATTAATCACATCCACAAATCTTCCATACCCATGTGTGCAAATTCCAGCAAGCAACCAATAATCATGTCGACGATGCCAAATTTCATATTGTTTATCTGGGACTGCTGCTCTTTCTTCATTGAACCAAAGGGTATGAAGTTCTGTGAAGCCTCCATCAGCAATATTGAACATGAAGATTGGGGGAGTTGGTTTATCTTTTTTGACTTCAGCAGCAGCATCAACAATACTACCATCTTCACCAACAACGGATTTCTCTTTCTTTACTTCATCTTCAACTAAACCATTTGTAACTTCTTGGGAATTCATTAAGGAATCAATTCCAGCTCTTGATCGTTGTGTAGAAATTTCCATTGGAGTGCCATCCTTGGAGGGAACATTTGAAAAAGTTGCCGGAATTGACCATTCACCATTAACACGTTCAAATTCTTGTACCTTCTTTCGAATCAATGATAAAATTCCAATTCGAGCAAGAACATGCTGCCGAGAAATTCCTTCTCGTGGAACTCCATCATTAAAAGTTTCAACATTTCCTTCATCAGGTTCACATAAATGCCGCATAAAGAGTGAAGTATAAGCTGTGAAAACACGTTCAGATTTTAGTCGAAGATCTCGAACAAGCCATTGTGATCGATAAGCATCTTGAGGAGGCATTCCCCATCGCATAATTGCATTATAAAAGCAACGACGTTGACGAACATTAAATCCAAGAACTTCTAACAATCCATTCGGTTTTGAAATAAGAGGTGGAAGCTTTTCATCACCACCACCACGACGAGATTTTTTCTTCTTCACTTTTTCATTTATTTCATGTTCATCATTACTTTCATCACCCCCTAATACACCTTCATCACCAGAATATGAATCATTTTGATCTTGTTGACTTTGAAGAGCAGCAGCAGAAGATGAAGAAGCCTTCCATTCTTGTTTCATATCTTCCAAGGTATAATTGATTTGTTTTCGATTACGTTTTCCTTTTCCAAATTTTTCTGCTTCAGTTTCTTGATCTTGCAGATAATGATGGCCAAGAAGTTTTTCCCAATATTGAGGATCTGCTTCCTTCATCTCTTCTTCAACAATAACTTCTTCAGGTGGTTGTTCTTGTTCTTCATCAGCTTCACGGGTAACATATTGTGCCACTTTAAAGGACGATAAATAATCATTTGACCAATGCTCCTTCTTTTCACCTTCTGCAGATTCTTTTGGTTCATCTCCAACTGTTCGATCAAGTAGTGCCGCAACTGCTTCATCATTCCATATAATTTCTTGTTCATTAGCTTTTTCACCATCAGTAGTTTCATCATCTTTGAAAAGTTCTTCAGTTCCCCATCGAAGGACATCATCCAATTCTGTCTTTGACATGGATGGACCTTTTTGACCGATTCCAGCTCGAACAACCAAATGTGTAAGCAACATCTTTTTCTTTGCAACAGATGTAATTCTTTCTTCCACAGAATTTCGAGTAACAAATCGATAAATCATAACTTTATTCTGTTGGCCAATTCGATGTGCACGAGAGAAAGCTTGAATATCATTATGTGGATTCCAATCTGAATCATAGATGATTACGGTATCAGCAGTTGCCAAATTGATTCCTAATCCACCAGCACGAGTTGAAAGAAGAAATATGAATTGTTGTGCCCCAGGAGCTGAAAAGAAAGATGAATATCAGATAACAGCCATTTAATAAATAAGATAAATCTTTAGAACAATGGGAAAATCCACAGCATCTAAAACATACCATTAAATCGATCAATAGCATCCTGACGACTTTGACCAGTAATGGAACCATCTATCCTCTCATATTTGTATCCTTCAAATTCACAAAATTCTTCCATCAAATCCAACAATCTTGTCATTTGAGAGAATATGAGAACTCGATGTTTATCATTGAATAGTTTACGAAGCATTTTTTGAAGAAGAATCAATTTTCCTGCTGATTTTACCAAAGCATTTCCTTCATAAGCACCATTTGGGAATTTTGGAGCTTCCAAGCTCGCTTTATCAAACAGGTAAGGATGATTACAACACTTCTTAAGTTGCATAATAATATTCAAAAGTGACATTTGAGTTCCACCAGATTTAACATTAAGAGCTTCAAAATTTTTGGTAAGGATACTACGGTAGTATGTCCTATAAAAACCAACAGTTGTCATACAATTAAAGAAAGATCAAAAAAGAAACTTACTTTTGTAATGGACTTAATTCAACTCGAACAATTAATTCTGATTTTGATGGCATTCCAACGAGGACATCAGTTTTCATTCGACGAAGCATATGAGGACCAAGGAGATCATGAAGCTTTTGAATTTGATCTTCTTTCGAAATTTCAGCAAATTCTTCAGTAAAAACAGCCAAATCACTAAAAAAATGAAGCAAATTAGTAGTATTACAAATTATTTTTGAAACTGTATCGTTTAAAAATGCCTGAGATTCGCTTTTCTGTAATCATTCGCAAATGACAAATGTAACTTCATAACCTTAACTCATTTCTCATCTATGAAAAGAAAGAGTCTAAACAAAAAAGTCAAGGAATTACTGTATCTTTTTTCTACAAACGTAAACTTTTGAACAGTTTGAAAGTTTACGGTAATAAAGAAAAAAGAAAAGTTTTTCACCAAAAGATCATAAATAGCATAATCATTATCGGCTACTGTAGCATACAGATACATGAATAAATCACTCAAAAAAACAAGGTTACTTACGTAAATCGACCAGGACTCAAAAAATTGAGTAAATGAAACAATTCTTCCAAGTTATTTTGAAGCGGGGTACCAGTCAAGAGAAGGCGGTACTTGATTTTATATTCAGTGAGAGTTCGGAAGAAGAGGGATTGATTATTTTTGAGACGATGGGCTTCATCAACAACCAAAGCTTTCCAATGAATAGATGAAAGGATTGCTTTATCCATATTAATAATTTCATATGAAGTTAGAAGAACATGAAACTTTACACCAGCATTAGCCTTCATTTTCTGGGCTTTGGGGCCAGAACGAACAGCACGTTCATCAAATGAAAATTCATGTTCACGAATAACAGCTCGAGAATCTTTATCACCAATGTAAGTAACAACATAAAATTCAGGAGACCAAAATTCAGCTTCTCGTTCCCAATTAATCAAAGTTGAAAGTGGAGCAGCAATTAAGAAAGGGCCTTTTGAATGACCTTCTTTAAACAAAGAATACAGGAAAGTCATCGCTTGAACAGTTTTTCCGAGACCCATTTCATCAGCAAGAATAGCATCTATTTTCTGGCTCCAACAATGTCGTAACCAATTAATTCCTTCAAGTTGGTATGGATGAAGATTTCCACCAGTTTCATCAAGATAATCAGGCTGTTTGGTATACTTTTCTTGAATCTAAAAACGAAAATTATTAGCCATTTAAACGTGGAGGATAACTGAAAGACACTTACGTTAACGCTTGGGGTAGTTTTTCCAGCTTTCTTTCTCTTCTTTTTCGAGTCATCTTCATCGTATTTAGGTTTGTCATGCTTTTCAGCATATTCATTCATCTTCTTAACGATTGCTTTGGGCACTGATTCACCCGTGATTCGTTCCCTAAAATACAAACAAAATTATTTTTATTGTAACACAACCAAGGAAAGCATACCGATGAAGCCAATATTTGTAAATTTGTTCTTCATAACCAGGAATATCAAGGTCATCACTTTCCCATGTTGCTTGATCATACATTAATTGTTTCCATTTCACAAGATAATCATATTGTCCTTTTTCATATTCGGCATGTTTCAATATTCGATTAAGTTGGAGCCATTCAGGTCTGACACCATATCGATAGAACTTCTCTTCCAAGTTATGAGGATCATCTTCCTTCTCTTTTCCGTCAATTTCACCAGTCTCGACATCTTCATTTAAGCCATCATCAGCTGCTTCTGGAGGAACATCAGGATCAAATTTTTTCCAAGCACATCGAAGAAGGTGTGGAAAATTGGTATTCATATACTCTTCAGATACCCAGGTACAATGCCAATATGACATAGATTTCCATTTAACAAAGAATTCTTTTTCTTTACGAGTCTTTACAGAGGATTGAGGGTTTTCAGCTTTAGATTGTGTACTGGTTCCTTCTTCACCATCATCAAGCATTTCTTCTTCATCATCAGCATCTGCAACTTCCGTATATCTCCATGAAAGAATCTTTTCTGCTGTCTTTTCAGGAACAATCTTTTCAACTTTCTTTCCAGGATCCATTTCTTTCAGAAGACGATCAAATTCGGTATCACTATCAGCTGAAAGAGATAAAATTATTATCTAATATCAATTTACAGCAGGATGTGACACTCTTATTGCCGTTCGACCTCTTGAAGTACGTCCTAAAGGTTGTTTTTCTGGAACCTAACATTTGTGGAACAAAAGAAAAACATCCTATAGGCAAAAAACATCCACGATTACTCTTCAGAGGTACTATTAAACCTCCGAAATTCCCGAAACAAGATGATACTTGAAAAGGTCCTTTGTTGACAAAAACCAAGATACAAAAAAGCTTACGATTTTCTTCAACTTTTCTTTTTCGCTTTCGACTACCAACTCGAATACGAATTTCTTCTTGCGATTCTTCATCAGACATATTTATTGATGATTGTTACAAAGTGTAGTAATATCAAAGCAGCAAAAATCTGCTAAAAATGAGAAGCAATAAATAAAAATTGAAGAGAAATAAAAAATAAATCACAGAAGAAAAACGGGTGAGCAAAAAAAAGTGAGCGGCGAAGAAGGAAGAGAAAAAACTTGAACAAAGAGTTTTTTACCGTAATTTTTAACGCTGCCCAATTTCGTGTCAAGAATGTTTCACTTTTCTTTGACTTTGAATTTCAAAGTTTGAAAAAATCAAAACAACGATTGAAGGAAGATTTTTGAAGTATTTTTTCTTCAAAGAATTGTTTTTTACGTTAATTTTTTAAATCTCGTCTTGGTAAGCATAGTCTAAGTAGAAAAATGTTTAAAAATACCGATTTCTAATCTTCATGAGTTGATTCTTAAATAGGTGTTTGAACTCAAAATTCACTCACAAAATTGGTAATACAGTTTACCAAATCTGGTTTTTTTGAATAAAATTCGACATTGAAAAATGAGAAATACATGATTTTGGCTATAATTTTTAACTTTAGTTAGGGACAAAGCCTTTGTTGTTGTGCGGCATTAAGAATTTTAAAAATATTTTTTAACTCTATTTTGACTATCAACCCAAAATTAATCTTAAAAAGATTATCAATAATTTTTGTATAGAGTAATTCTTTTAATTCTTGTTAAAATAATAATATTTATTTTATTTACCCATCATTAACAACAACAAATATATTTAGCAAATGCATAAAATTTAATTCAATAAAAATAAGTTTAAGCAGATTTTTTAGGTTGAACAGGTAATCGATTTTGAGATGAACCACCAAATCGACCCTGAGAATTATCAGGGAATGTTTGAGGCATTTGAGATTTTTGGAATGTTCCTTGATTTGGTTGTTGTTGTCTTCCAGGGAAATTTGGTACTTGTTTATTGTTGATATCAGGTTGCTGCTGCTGTTGAGAAAGGTCAACTTGTCGTTTTTTGAGTGTAAGGGGGGAATTTGTTACAGCCCCGATGGGATTAAATTGGGGTCGCGGGGATCCTGGATATCCACCGGCAAAGTTGTTGCCTTGAGGGAACATGCCACCAGTTGGTGGTGGAGAAATTCCTCCAAACATCATATTATTTGGTGCAGCAAAACCATTGGTAAATCCGGCAAGTTGTCCCATCTGAGGTCCTTGATTACCAAACATTCCTCCCATTGGTTGTCCGTTGTTATTATTCATTGTATTTTGGGGGAAGCCAAATGGTTGTTGTTGTTGATTCACGCCATTTGAAGGATTCATGCCATTCATAGAATTCATGCCATTTTGTGGAAATCCTCCAGATTGTTGTTGTGGAAAATTATTCCCCCCCAAACCCATCATTGGTGGACGGAAAGTACTTCCCCCGAAGCTTCCAAAACTTCCAATTCCAGCAGGAATTCCAAATGGTGGTGCAAGGGTTGATAAAGGACCATTAAATGGCGGAATCGCCATATTTGATAAATCTTGTGAAAGAACAATCGAAGCCAAAATTAAAGATGAAATAATAAATCGAAACATTTTTTTTATATAAAAATCTGGGTTTTGAAAGAGGAAAAAATTTTTTTTAATGAGAACTCGATTTTTTGAAAAAAATAGAAACAAAGACAAAGCTTTTATATATCCGATTTATGGGTAAATACAAAAACACCGGGGGTTGATCGAGCAATGACGAAAATGAAAATATGGGATTATCTCTGTTTTGTGTTGGGTAAAAACAAAAAAAATGTTTTATTTCTTTGATTAATAATGAGGTTCTTTGATGAGTAATGTTTGCCCATTTTTGGGAAGCGGAACAATTAAAAAGGGTGAGATGAGGTTAGGCTGGCTGCTGCTGCTGGATAAACAAAATCATCATTTAATATTCTAGAAGTGATTAATTGAGTAAAATGACTAAAATTGAACAATTATTTTTGCAACATTATTTTTCAGATGAATGTTTTTTGATCTAAAAAAGCATTTATTTGAAAAAACAACAGATTACATATTTTTCGAAAATTCAATAATTCAATAACCGTAATTTTGATCAGACTATGGTCATTAAAAAAACTTTTTTGAACAAATCAAAAATCATCAAAATATTATTTTTTTTCAAAACTTTTGAAACAATAACAAAAACAATCTGTGTTTTGAATATCTCCCCCTTTTTTACCTAATCTTTTTATTTGCGATGTCTTTTTTGAGGTAAAATATTTTTGAGTATAAAAGCTTGAAAGTTTTTTTAGTTGAACAACAAACTTTCAAAGTTTATATTTTTTATAAATAATTTGTTTCTAACAATTATGTTTCGATTAATTATTTCTACAGTAATCTTCGCTTCAATTGTGTTGGCACAAGATTTACAAAATTTGCCAATGCCACAATTTAGTAGCGGTGGTTCAACCCTTCCACCTCCATTTGGAATGCCTGCGGGAAATTTCCAAGGTTCCCCATCATTCAGTGGCATGAATCCATCAAATGGAATGCCAATGATGCAACAACCCCAATCTGGATATCCAATGAATCCACCACCTCAAATGGGAATGTTTAGTGGAAATAATCAAGGACCTCAGATGGCACAACTTGCCGGGTTCACAAATGGTTTTGCAGATATGCTTGGAATGTCTCCATCTCCAATCCGAGGATTCCCAGGTGCTCTTCCAGAACAATTTAATTTAATTGATAGTGTTACAAATTCTCCAGTTGTTGTTAAAAAACGACAAGCTTTCCCCCAAAATGGAAATCTCGGACAAACTGCCACTTTTGGACAAGGTAACAACAACGGCCAACCAAGTGCCCTTGGACCTGGTATGATGGGTCAACCGGGTTCTTTTGGAGGACAGCAACAAATGAATGGTGGTAATGGCATGAATGGACAACAACCACTTGGACCTGCAGGGATTCCAATTGTAGGAAATGCTCAAGGAAGTTTCCAAAATCCAAGTCAGCAATTTGGATCTCCTCAATCAGGATTAGGAGGTAATTCAATGATGCCCCAACAACAACAGCAACAATCAGGAATGAATCCAATTCAAGGCTAATTTATTGAATGTATGTAATTATATAAATCATTGCATTTGTTTAAATTTGATAATTTTAAATGTTTGTTTGTATGATGGGTTTTTTAATGAATAAATTTACAATCAATCTCATGTTTTTTAAACTGCTTTTATAATTTACTGTACCACTATATTCTAAACCTTAATAATTAAAAAGTCAATATATATGACATCAAAAACAACATTTTATTAATTTTGAATATTAGCAAGACTACAGTATCAAAGGCCAATTAGTATTTCTATAATAATTATTTTTCAAAGGAGAAAAAAAAAATGTAATTACAGTAATCTTGTGCGGACAAGAAACTATCGAAGCAACTAAAAAAAACTTTAATGAGCATTGGTCCAAAGATAACATCCGTTAAAACAACAAAAATCAAAATTACATTCATTACATATTTTATTTTAAAAAACATGGAATTTCTCAAACTTTTTATGATCATTTAAAAATTCACAAAGGTGGATTAATTTTTTCCAAAACAAATAAAAATGATACCTAAAATAATTCATTATTACAAATAACAAGTTTCATGCATGTAATAATAATCTTTTTGTTTATTTAATCCATTTTCTGCTATTAATGTCATAAAAACAACGCAAAAAACAATTATAAAAAACTGTCATTTCTTACACTGTCAATCTTGTAAAGATGACATGGCAATTGATGAGTTAGGGCATAAAAGATGACCAAAGTGGAATAGGATTCTTACAGTTTTTTTCAATTTCAAATTAAACAACAAAAATGCTATTATAAATTTGTCATTTTGAATAATTGAAGAAAAAATTCTTCGAAATTACAACAATAAGTGAATTTTCTAAATTTTGTCATCAAATAAAATTACTGCCTTTTCTACAAAAAAAATTATATTTTAAAACCTCATAGAATCTTTATTAAAGTACAGGTTTTAAAAACATTTTGTAAAAGTAATGGTTATGCTTAAGAGCTTCTTCAAAGAAGGAACTACAAAATAAATGTTTAATTCTACACGGAATTTAAATTGCCACTTATCTTATTGATTTTTAGTTAAATAAAACAGCAAAAAAGTCTAAATTTTTAAAAGTTTAAAGCGGTTTTTTCTGAGAAAACACCTGCCTTCCTTTTATCTGATTTAATTTAAATAAATTACTGAATTCGCAGGTGTTAAGTAATATTCGATTCTGTTTTAAAAACATCACTTAAAAGGCAGTTAACATGCCACTGTGAAAAATTTGTTTACAAATTTAAAATGAATGAAACCCTAAAATTTGATGGTACTGAACTTCACAATTCCCATATTTTATCTATTTTATTACCAATTTTTGATATAACTTCTTTAACATGTTTCATCCTTACAATATTCCTAATTATTGCAATTATAACCCAAACTCCAAAATCAATGAAAGGTTTTAAAATGTTTTTATTACCGTATTCGTGTTACACACTATCATTGGAGATATTTCTTGGATCTTATTGCCCTGCGGTGTTACATCCATTTGTATATCTTTATCCAGCTGGATTTGCAAGATTTCTTCCACCAAAGATATCTGCCGCCATTTTGGCAATGGCATTTTATTGTGCCATTTCAACTTTGGATTGTTGTATTGCAATGACTTTGGAAAGATATTTCGCAATGAAAAATATGAATGAAAAACCATCAAAAATGCCATTGATCGTTTTTGGCATTTTATCATCAATCAATTTGGCATCAATTATTTTATTGCTTACAGTAACCCAAGTTCGAGCTTTAGCAGATTATTTTATTATCCCATTTGAGGATATCGGATATCATATATCCCCATGGATTAATAATCTCGAAAAGATAATGAATGTGAATTTACTTGTAATTTTTAAAGACGCAGATCGAAATAAAATTCCATCAATTTTGTACATTCTTGTTTTTTTGGCATCTTTAAGGGTTATTACGGCATCGATTTTTTTATTTTTAAATGTTAAAACTTCAAGAAGTTTAAAACTAAAAATTTCGACAAAACTTCAAAAACACAATGAAATGCTCCTTCGAATGACCTACATTCAATTGATTGGATTTATGGCACTTATTGGACTTCCACTATTAGGAATTTTATATGCAAGTATTTTTGTGAAAGAACCAAATTTTATTCCAACCTTCGGATTCGCGGTCATGAATTTCTTTGGATTATATGATACTTTGGCCACAGCAATTTGCATAAAACCATATCGAATATTTTTTGTTAAAATTTTTAAGAATCGTTTCAACTACAAAAATGCAAGAATTCATACACAAATTTTGTAAATCAAATTTGCAATAAACTGATTATGGTAATTTTAATGTAAAAGCAAATTAATTTTTTGTGGTAACTGAGCAATGGTAGAAATATTTTGTTTTAAAAAATGAATTGAATATAAATGTTTTCTGTTCCATCGAAAGCAAACCGTTAAAACAAACTAAAATTGTTTGTTTAGTTAAAATTTAATTAAAACACTATTTTTAACACACACAAAAACATTCAAAAGAAACACTTTAAAATGCGAAGATAAGAAAGAAAAAATTTAAAAAAAGATGCATTGAATAAAAAAACAAAACAGGATGGCAGCTTTTTGAATCGATCAAAAATGTTTCAACACTCCCCAAATGAAAAAAGCTAGACATTATGTGATGCAATATTTCATCATCTATTTTTTGACTTCTTGTCTTCGTTATTTTAAGCACTGAATCATTTTTGACAAAAAATGTAATATGTTCAAGTTGTTTTTGAATATTTTATGATTTTAAAATTCTATAAATAACGTACAAATGGATAAATTTAAAAATGTTGCATTTGAAATGTAAACTAATTTTTATTTGTTCCAAAGAGCGGAAAATTTCGTTAATAATTTTAAAACACACGCACTTTCTGAAACAAACTAATAAATTTTAAATGTTTTACCAATTTTCAATGATTTTGTTGAAACAAATATTGTGATTACCAGCTATTATTTATGAATGTAAACACAATGATTTCTGTGAATGTTTTTGCTAATTTTATAAAAACTTTGGCACAATAAAATTACCTTTTTTAGTTTAAATTTGATGTTAAAATGTCACAGAAAAATAATCACAAAAAATGTGAACAATAGTATTATCCTTCGTTTATATTTTTAAAATTGTTTTGTCCGGCGCTGCCCTTATTTGGGAAAAATATTTGGGTATGATAGATTACGGTACTTTTTTTGGGTATTTATTTTCGGAAAATATAAATCCGGGTAAATATGATTCATGCAATAATGAATCTGGGGTAAATATTTCGGCATTTTTTTTCCATAACGTTTTTTTTGAAAAAAACATTTTCGAAAACACATTTTTTATAATTTTATTTCCAGAAAATTTTTATCAGAATGGTATTTTTGGGTATAATTATTTTTGAATGAAAAATTTAAGCATTGCTTTTTTGAAAATTTTTTTTTCAGAATGTGACATTTGGGTAAATTTTTTTAAAAATGCATTTTTTATGATTTTATTTTTGGGTAAAATTTTTTCAGAATGTTACATTTGGGCATTTTGAGAGGGACTTTAACGAAAAAATGCCCAAATGTCACATTCTGAAAAAAATTTACCTCAATCAAGAAATCATGAAAAATGTATGTTTTAAAACAAATACCCAAATCTAACATTCAAAAAAATTTTCCTCAAAAATAAAATCATAAAAAATGCATTTTTAAAAAAATTTACCCAAATGTCACATTCTGAAAAAAAATTTTTCAAAAATAAAACCATAAAAACTTTGTTTTCAAAACTGTTTTTTTCAAAATAAACATTATGGAGAAATAATGCCGAAATATTCACCCTAGATTCATTAATGCTGGAATCATATTTACCCGGATTTGTATTGTCGAAAAATAAACACCCAAAAAAAAAGTACCGTAATCTATCATACCCAAATATTTTTCCCAAATAAGGGCAGCGCCGTTTTGTCCATTGTTTTCAATATTATTTAATCTTGAATAATGAACTTTAAATTGTTACTAAATTTTTTTATGCACAAAAATGCAGTAATGGCATTTAAAAAATTATAAAATATTCAAAACTTTGGAAACAAGTATAATAAAGATTAATGCCAAAAAAGTGTCTGATGAAAAAATAAAACGACAAATCAAGAGAAAAAGAAAAACTAATAGCTCAAAGACAACCAAAAAATCGTCGTTTTTTCGATCAATAAATTTTGCCCATTGCTTTTTTTGCGAGCAGAAACAAACCCAAGGATACAAACATGATTTTTTTGCTGCAAATTCGTGGACAAACTTTTGCCAAAAAACAGTTTGGCAAACAAATGCAATTGGTGATTTTCGTACATGGTGTGTGAAACGAGCTTGGTGTGAATTAATAAAATTTGCCAGACGCGGATTCTATTTTGTAACATTTAGTTTAACGTAAATAATGTAACAAATTATCATATATTTTTTTATTTAATTGTTGAATCATCTTTCACGTTTTTCCATGACTCTTAAAAAAATTTTTAATGTTATATTGAGATCATCGGGAATATTGAATTCCACCTCAGAATAAAAATGAATCAAATCTGTCTTGTAGAAATATATCTCTGAAACAATTAAATGAAATACAAAATATTCAAACGCATTAAAAAAAGGAAAATTTTGAAATTTTAAAATGCGTTTTTTTATTACCAAGAGTCTTTTTTCTGTCAATAAAATTTTGTTATTTTCCAAAGCAATCAACATTTTTACAAAATATTGGCGAAAGAAATGCGTGGGATAGAAAAAAAACACATCTTTTTATTCAATGAAATGGTTTTAACGAAATCGGATGGATGAATAGAGAAATCAAATAAATCCTATGACTTCATTTCGCAAAGGCTTGCGTCTCTAAAAAGTTTTTGAAAACCACAATTTTTGGCTTCTTTTAAAAACTTTAACAAAATCGCACTGAAACCATGTCACAGTTTACTTATTTATTTTCTGGTTGTGAATTTTTTGTATTTTTCAATGTTTTAATTTAAAAAATAATGTGTTTTTTTAATGCTTTGGAAAAAATATTGAATCCAGGTCATTTAACTTAATCCCTTGTAAAACAAGTTACGGAGCTTTATTTAACAGAAAAAAACTGTGTTTTTCAATTTGGTAAAAATGAAAAATACATATCAAAAAGAATGGCTTTTACAAAATTCTGAAATAATGCAGTGTGTGTTTTTTGAAACCTTTTTTAGATATTTAAAGTAACAATAATTTTATAATTTTAACTTTGCTAAAATAATCTTGATTAGCTATAATAAATGGTTGTTGCTATATTTGCTTAATAGATGCACAAACTCACAAAAAGAAGACAGTTTTAGGTTCTTTACCAAAAAAAAAATTACATTATCGCTGTCCAAATTTTTATCAAAAAACATATTCAAAAAACTTAAGATGAAAAAACAATTTTGTTGAAAATTTAAAAAACGCAAAAACGGATATAAACTGCTCAAAATAATAAAAAAAATCTGAAAGTGAAAAAAGACAAAATTTGTTCAAAAAAGGCACAACACGAACAAATGAATTTCGAAATCTTTGTGTTGGGCTTTTTTATGCAAAAATTTGTCTTTTTTTTCTTTTTTTTTGTTAGTTCGAACCAGTGATGCAAGCCGCCCGCCCTTTCCCCGCCCCGGGGGCCCCTTTTTTCCCCTCCCCCGGGGTTCGGGGGAGGGGAAGGGCGAAAAATTAAAAAACGTGGGGGGAAGGGGAGGGGAAAGGGGGGAGTTTGAAAGTCATGAGGGGAAAAAAGGGGGAATTTCATTCACAGGGATCTGAAATAACATGTTTTTAACAAAAAACTACCTATTCTTGCATTAATTTAGCAAAATTTTAAGAAGCAAGTTTATTTAGCAAGTTTTTTCATTAATTCAACAGTATTTTACATTGTCGTGGATTTAATTGTTTTTCACAATACAAATCAAGATTGAGATCATATTTTTCGAAAAAGCGAAGAAAATTTTAAAAGGGCGAAAAAGGGGATTTTGGAGGGGAAAGGGCGGGGGAAAGGGGGGATATTTAAAATCGCGGGGGGAAGGGCGGGGGAAAGGGGACAATTTTGGAACCTACAGGGGAAAGGGGAAGGGGGACAAAAATGGCGACCTTTTATCACTGGTTCGAACCAGCCATCTGGGCGATGATTGTTATTCTGCAGCTGCGGCAAAGCATTTTGTGTCGAACAAAATTTATTCTTTTTTGATTTCTGCGTCGAAAACAGAAAATTTTATTCTTTTCATTGTTGTTTTTTGAATTTTTTGATATTCAATTTTTCTATCATAGGTTTTGTGCTAAATATCATTTCTGTATTTCTTACATTTTTTTTATCCCAAATTTTTGAAAGAACATTAAATATAAAAAAAAAAGTTTTATTGTTATTTTGAGTTACAATAAAAATAAAATTGAATGAAATTTCGCAGTTACTTCCAAAAGTTATGGGAAATTTAATGTTTTCTCCTGGAGTATATAAAATTACTCCATAACTTTTGTGTTAATGAAGGTCATATTTGTCATATAACTTACCGTAATTAGGCTTTCATTTGACATTTCAATCAAAAATCTTCGGCAACTACAGTAATCAAATTGTTGAGTTGAAAGTCATCAAGAATTTCCAAGTGATTGGAGGAGAATAACGTGTCTGAGGTTGTAATAATGGCGCCTCAGCCATTACAGTTTTACTCAGCGAAATTTTAGATTCTTCAAATTTTTCAAGAGAATTCGATGGAGATTATATTTTAACCACTTTCAACAACGACAAAAACGTAAAATTGAATTGACAAGAAAAAATCAATGCTTGCAACAAAGTTTTGAAAAACATTAAAAGATTTTTACTAGGGTTGTCAAAGGAACTTTCGGGAAATATTTCCCGGGAAATTTCAAGAAATTTCCCGGGAAATTTCCCGATTTTTGCGGGAAATTTGTCTGATTTCCCGCCAACTTTTACACTTTTAACACAGAATACGCAACTAATTTTTATTAAAAAGTTGTTCTTTTTGCATTGAAAGATATGAAAAGGTGTAGCAAAGGCTCAAATTAGATTTTGTTCGTCAAAATGTAACATTTAAGCTTTTTTGGGTATTAAAATAGCAGTTTCTGAAAAATCGACAAATCGAGAAATTAGAGGGAATTTCCCGGAAATTTCCCGCTTTTTCTGATTTCCCGGGAAATTTGACAACCCTAATTGTTTACATGAAAGATTTTTTTATGTCTTTTAAATCATGGATGCACGGAAGTACAGTATACCTAAGCCTAGAATGACCATAACTTTAGCGAATACAATTTTTTTATGCAAATCATGATTAATACATTCGAGTATGCTATTTAAGAAAGGATGCCACAATCATAAAGTTAGGCTTTTCCAAAAGATATAACACACTTCCGTAAAAATAATTCCGTGAGGTAAACGGAAAATTTTTTTGCGAAAATCGGTAGTTAAACAAAAAGTGTTTGGTTATTAAAAAAATTATTTTAGCGAAAGTGACAAACTTACGGTAGAATTAAGATATGATAGGTGGTGGAAGTTTAAAACTTCAAATTTCAATGTTTGAAGCGATTTCCGTAAAGTTTCTGTAAAAACTTCAAATCAGTCAAATGCTTCATTGAAAATTCAGGAAAACCCTTTTAAAAACAATAGACAAAAGAAACATAAATCACAGAAATTTTATTCATTTCGTATACATATAATTTGTTATGGATATGAAACAATATTATCTTAATTTTGAGTAGCTCTTTTGACATTCTTTTTGGTAGCATTGTTATTGTTATTACTATTTCGACGAGATCGACTTCGTGGAGTTTCTTTCTTTTGTTTCTTCTTTTGAAAAGATTCAGAAATTGAATCAGTATTATTATTTTTTGTGCTATTGAGAGTATTGTCTTTATTATTGTTTGGATTATTGTTGTGATTTCTCCAAGATCGATGGGAATCCTTTGATTTTGAGTCTTTTGATTTTGATCTTGAAGCATTTGATGGAAGGGAATATGAATCAGGTAAATCAGGATGAATAAAAACTTGTTCAGCAGTGACAATAGTTTTGGCAATTCGAGTTTTTCCTTTACTACTTCCAACAGCGGCAGCATTTGAATCAGATTGCTGAAGTTCATCAGATGGTGGAATTTCACGTTTTTCACCAATAAACCATAAATCTGGATTCACTTGAATTTCTTCTTTCAATTCGCAATGATCTCGAGGTTCAATTAATTTTGCTTGTTCTCGATCAGGTTTAAAACAGCGTTCATTTGGAGCTAAAGTGGCATATCCCTTTCCGATATACTTTAAACGGAATGCCAAAAATGCAAAGGGCGGTCTTGTCAAAGTTTCTTTTGACCAGCAACTCTTCATCAGTCCCAACAATTCAGGCGGTATAACACGAGCGGCAAGAATTGTAGATGGAATTATTGGATGTTGATATGAACGAATTTTTCGAGCAACTTTTCTCATATCCGTTTCTTCTTCATATGGTCGACAGCCTTCAGAAAATATTTCATATAATGTCATACCTAAAAAATATTACACTTATATTACTGTAACTATTACTTCTAAATTTACCAAAGCTCCATACATCAGATTTATTAGAAAAATTTGGATGCCGAGTTAGACATTCTGGTGCCATCCATCTTACAGGTGCTTTAAATTCATTGAAACGTAACTTTTCACTTTCTAATTCTCTTGCTTGTCGGGATAATCCAAAATCTGCAACTTTTACAATCCCTTTTGCTGATATTAAACAATTTCTTGCTGCCTAAAAATATATGTGGAATCATTATAAATAAGCAACCGCCAAGGTCTTGGCCAAGGAAGAAATGGTTTTGTATTCTTAAAAAGGACATACCAAATCACGATGAACACAAAAGCATTCTTCCAAATGTTGCATTCCAGAAGAGATGTCATGAGCCATCAAAACTTTTTCTGCCGTTGTTATTGTTACTTCTTTATTTGTAACATATGATTCAACGGAACCGTATGGACATAATTCCATTATTAACTATAAATATTTTAAATAACACAAAATATATCAACTGTAAAGATATTATAATAAACAAACCTTTGGGATAGGTTCATCAAAGCAAATTCCATAAAACATTGTAATAAAAGTATAATTTGAGAAACCTGAGAGAATTCTTGCTTCATGAAGAATTTCAATGCATGCATTTCGACCTGCTTGTGTTCCTTTGAGTTCATTGCTGACATGACAGGCTTTCATTGCAGCAAGCCGCTCTTCACCATCTGGACCAATTTGTTCAACTTTTTGAACTTGACAAAAATTCCCTTCACCAATCATTCCAATTTGTTTGATCAATCTCGTCGGATAATATATTGACAATCGATCCATTGGCTTTTTCAACGAATATCCACATCGTAATCGATTTGTTAAACTTGCGGATCTAAAAATATAATCATCAAAAGTATGGCAATAAGATATGTAAAGAAAAAATAATTACATACTCATTTGTGTAATATTTTAAAAGTAATCCAATTGATTTAAAACTTTTTCGATGTCCTTCAACCGCATAACAAATTCCACCAGTTTTCTTTCCACGATATCTTCCAATTCGATAATGCTTAAAAAGGTACTTATATAAAATACAGTATCCAAACTACTATCCAATGACTTACAATTTCACAATGATCACCATATACAGTAATAATTAAAAGATATTTTCCAAAATGATCCACACATCTTAAGACATATCTTCCAGAAGCATTGTCAGATTTTGATAAAGCTCTTGGAAGTTGATCCCTAAAATCCAACAGATATAATAATAACTACAGTAAACCAAAGAAAAACTTACAAAGGAACAAAACCAATATACGCCAAATGTTGTGAAAAAGATTGAGGAATTTCATTTTCAAAAAAGAATTTTTTCGGGATATCAGGAAATTCGAGTCCATTTTCAGCTGAACTTATTGTTTTTGTTGTTCTTCGGGTACCAGTTCGTGATGTTCGGGATGAAGTAATGGATTTTCCATGCTTTAATGAAGCAGTTGTTGTTGGTCCTTGTGGTTGATTATTACTCCTTCGACGACTCGACATCTTTCTTGCTTCACAAACAAATGCGTAAAATAAATAATGGATAGAAGAAAAAAGTTGTTGAAGAATAAATTAAAAAAGTGACAGACAATTTGTTTAAAATGTGTTTAAATACAACATGCAAATTTTTTGTTTATCACATTTTTCGCGTTCATAGCTATGTGATAAACAACCTGCAAAGCTCGAAATTTGTTAAGAATCGAAAGGTTGGCTTTCCGTTCCATAAACTTTACCCATTGAAAAAAAACCGACGTTAATTTTTTTTTCAACAGAAAAAGAAAGTTGCTGCAGGTTGTTGTTTTAAATATTTTTTCTCCTCGTTTCTGATTTATAAAATATGTTTGTTTATGATCATATGGCTGATACCAAGCCGACACAGTGGCTATATCTTTCAATTCTTTATAGTTGATACTTTCTGACATTGTTTTTTTCAAATGACAAATGATGGAAATCCGAGGAATCGATGATTCACAACAGTCTTCCTGATAATATATGCACTAATGAATATCTATTGCAATGCATGTATATGATCAATGTGTATATATGTTGGGATAGTTATTTTTTGGTTTTCTAACCCTATCTTTTATATCTAATGTGTGTCACATTTCGCAGCTTTTAAAACGTGTTTATATATTCTGCTACTTTTATCTCTTGCTTTTTCAAAGATCTCATCATTCTTCTTATTCTTGATATATACAAGATATATCACTAATTAGGAGCATGACAGCTTCCTCTCCTTTATCCACAATACTCTTGTTCAATCTTGTTTTACTTCTTTTACACTTTTTTTGCATTTTGATATTTGTCTTTTTGCGTGAAAATGTTTGCCGATGACTTAAATACTAATTATATTTCTTTTCAGATAACAAAACTAACGAGCTGGATAATTATTATTGTTCATCATCCTGTATGAAGAATGGATTCAATCAGGAAATCAAGTGGTGATTGTGGAATGCAAAAAGCAAAGAAGCAGCTTGTAGCATATTTCAAAGATCCTGTTCCTGGTACAAAGGTTTTTATTGTTAAAGATCGAATGGATACTTTGCATGTTAATACTTTGGTTGAAACTGGTGAATATGCTGGAACTGTTATTCATTGGAGATTAGTTATCCCTGAAGATTATCCCTACAAACCTGCAAAAGGATGGGTTATGGAAGATTTTTATTTTAATGAAAAGCATCATCATCATTGCTACAAAGACAGCGGCATTTGCACTGATTACCTTTCTAACTTCAAATATATGAATGACACAGCGGGAGCTTATACTGGTTGGACAGCCTCGGGCAGCTTGACAACTTTAATGATTGCAATGAAACAATTCTTTGCTGAACATGATCATCATAATCCAAATAGTGCTGAATTTCAAAGAGAAGCAAATATTGTTTTACAAAGAAGTAAAGCTTACAAATGTAAAGAATGTGATGCAACTGCTGATGACATATCCTCTGAAAAATGTGCTAAAACTGAAGTGATTAATGAACCTCCTGCTGACAAGCCTGCTGAAGATGATAAATATCAACGTGCTGTTCGTGAACTTGTTTGTCCTGTGCTTGCTCGAAGTCCTTTAGAAGATTCTAAAATGCTTATTGGATTCCCAGTTGATGTTAAATGCTTCAATAATTTTTCAAAATTGCCTTTCAAAAAATCCAATGAAAATGGAGTGGCAACTATTACTCTTTACTCAAAAGAATATGGAACCCAACTCAGAATTCGAAAACTTCGAATTGCAAATGCTGAATTATTTCCTGAATTTTTATCCATGGAGGCATACTGTACTGATCTTTCATTCCGTGGTTCTGGAATTGATAACCTCAATCGACTTCAATTGCGATCTCCACTTGGACATTCATATACTCATTTTATTCCAATTTATCTTTCTGAAGATCATTATCAAAGAAGTGAAACTCTTTTAAAGACTTCAATTTCTGTTATTTGCTTCGGTGTTAATGGTAGTAAGAAAGCTGATTTTCATCCTGCCATGTTTGTAAAAGTTTATCCTGCTTTGATGAATAAACAAATTGTTTCACTTTTGAAATGTGAAGCTTATGATTCTGAAATGTTGCTCACTGCTTTTGCAAATCTTCTTCGAACATATCGATATGTTTGTTCTCGATATCCTCAAGTCCAAGAAATCAATGATAAACATGTTGTTGAATTTTTCAATGATGAAAAATACCGTACCAAAGAATGGACAAATGATCTTGGAGAACTTCTTTTTAAGATGGCTGCAGTTGATCGAACCAAACATTCTGAATGTACCTTTGAAAAGATGGCAACAAAGAAGGTCTACTTTGAAGAAGCATTTGCTCAAAAAATTTCTTGGGTTGACAAATATTGGAAAGAACTTGGCACAAATGATTTTTTTATTCAATTTGAAGTTGCTGCAAACAATTTTATTCGTGCTGAAAATGAAGCCAAGATTGAAGCTGAGATTCAATGCGCAGATTTATTGAATATGTTTTTTGAAGGTTCAAAAGTTTCATTTCAATTATCACTTTTCAATATTGAATGCTTGAAGACTTTTGTTACTCCAGATTTTGATTCTCTTTTGGATTCCAACTATGGCCTTTTGGATAAAGAACGAATTGAAGTATTCAGAAAATCCATGGATGAAATCAAAAAGCTTTCAAAACTCTCTCAATTCTTTCAACGCTCTGGTTATCCTATCAATAATACTGAAGCTGCAGTTCGTTTCATCATGAAAGCTTATACTGATGCAAAGCGATTTGGATATTTTAAAGCATAAGTTTTTTTTCATGTTTGTATTGTTTTGATTTATTGCTTTCTAAAAATTGTTAAGTTTTTTGAAAATTTGTTGTTTTTTCATGTTATCTTGAACTATTGTTCTTTGTTAATAAATGTTCAAGTTTTTATTTTCGAGTGTACTTCTGTGGCATCATTAGCTTTTTGGTTTGTCTCCAAAATAATATTTGCATATCATGAGCTCTTCAAAAAACTATTTGTTCCCAAAAGTCAGATTGGAAAGGGTTGAAAATCTTGTAGTACAGTGATACAGTAACCCGCTTAAAGTACATATTTTAAAACAATTACCCAAAATCGAAATTTATATTGTCTTTGCGGATTTTTAATGGAATATGAATTAAAATTTTATGATTCGTGTACAAATTATTTTTATATCGTTTTGAAGTTATTTTAACTTTTATTAATTAAAAAATTATAAAATGTTATTCCACAACTTGTGAGAGCACTTTAAAACATGCCTGAACAGGAGATGAAAAAACACTCCAATTTTTAGTAGCATAAAAATGCAAAGGCGACAAATGAAATGCAATTTTTTGTTCCGTTAAACAATTTTTAACATCGAAAAAACCAGCGCAAAAAAGCATTTTCAAAAGACACAAATATCTGTTTTAAAAAAACGAGTTCAATTTTTAACATGCTGACAATGTTTTTTAGTTTTGAATTTTTCGTATTTTTGTACTCTAGATTTTTGTATACTGTATATATACACTTCAATTTGTTCTCAAATATACGTAATTTGTGAAATATATTACCCCCAAAAATGCTTAAAAGCATGTGATAAAAAACTTAAACAATTTATAATTTTTTAGTTAATTTTTAGCAGTACAATTACAGTAGTTTAATACAGTTATTTTTAAACAATTTTAAATATTTTTATTGAAAGAACAACTAACAGTTTTTTAGTTTAAAAATATTTTCAAAGTAGATAAAATTAAGGGCTACTTTTATATGTAAATAGCTTCAGCGTCACATGAATTTTATTTTTTTAAAAAATGATAGATCCTCATTTATTGTTGTGTGTCACACTGAAATTGTCTATATAAAACGTGATAAAATTTTATTGTTTTTCGCTTATAACAATTAATTATTAAAAAATTCAAAACTATTGACAAAGAAACTAACGAAAAATTGTAAATCAAAATGTGAGATGGTTACACTTTTTTGCCCTTTTTGCTGTCGAAATAAAAATGTGTTCATTTTTAAATTTAAAAGCAGCAAAATAATTTTATGACATTGAAAATCGCCCAATTTCGTTAAGAAAAAGTGGTTCTCAAAATAATTTACTTCTTTTTTCTAGTTTTTTTTTGAAAATAAAAGATTTTACAATATATCGAGATAATTTTTTTGATGTCAACAACAACGATTAATCTGAAATTACAAAATAAAATACATGTAAATTTTTGGATCAAAAAAGCTTTAACATTTTTTTGCCAAAACTAAAAGATATGTTTTTTGGGACGAATTATTACAAGAATCAAAGAATTTATGATACAAAAAAAATTTATTTATTAAAATTCTTTTGTGCAAAGGTAAAACTTGAAACAATTTTAACATTACTTTTTGCCGTTTAACGTATATTTTAGTTAAAGAATAATGTAAAACGGAGTGAAAAAATGTTGCATTTTGAATGAAACATAAATAAAGTCATCGGATTCAAAATCCATTTTCTAAAAAATTTTTGTTTTATATTTTAGAGATTTGGGTTGTTATGATTAAAATATAATAAATGTAACAAAAATTATAAAATAAGTTTAAACACCGAAAAGAAATACACACAAAAATACGCATTCTTTTTTTTCAATATGGATGTTAGTGAAAATGTTGTCCGTCTTTTTCAAACAGCCAAAAAATTTCGTAAGCAGATGTCTATTTTTTTTGCTTGGAAGGTATTTTCGTTATGACAAAAACCAGGGCTTAAGGTTTTCTAAATGGTATAAAATATATTTCATTTTTGTTTGCTTTGACTGGAAAGAAGTTAACGAAACTCTTTTTATTTTGCTTTTGTTGATTCACAAAAATAAATTTTTCAAAAAATAAATAATGTTTGAAAAAATATTTTTAAAAACTGCCACATTCGTTTTTGCTGCATTAAGGTGATGAAATATCAATCATTTAAAATTTTAAAGAAAAAATAAATGCAGGTCATAAATTAATTATTGTATGTACTAAAATCTAAATAACGTTTCACAAGAATATAAAAATAAATAATTTATTAATGAAATATATATTAAAATGAGAAGAATTTATTTGTTTTTAGGATTTGCCCTAAAACAACGATTTTTTTGAAGATTTAATATACTCTATGAAAGTTTAGTTCTTAAAGTACTATTAGAATAGTGGCATGAAATGCAATGGCATAACTTAAATTTCTATTTTTCTCTCTGTTGAATGTAAATCCTTTTTACAATTTGATATCTATTGTATTCGATTGGATTCCAGTCTGGTGACAATGCTAACAACTAATCAAATACTTTTGCACAATACTTATTTTATGTTCGTTAAAAAACTTTTTAATTGAAAATATAAAATATTTAAAAAAGTTTTTTCCAACCGAATAGCCCTTACAAAATTCTGCAAAATAAAGGTCTTTCTTTTTCAAAAACTTGGTTGAGAGGAAAAAAAACATTTGAAACAAGTTTTCTTTCTTTCGAAAATCTTTTTTGTGCCATAAAAACTAAAAGATCAATGTTTAGTTATTTCACAATGCTGTGCCAGACGGCTGGAAAGAGCCAACTATAGTTTTCTTCGTCCCCTAAAAACGTTCATTTTTGCGACACATTTTTGTCAAATTTAAGGATTGACAATGATTTTGGGGATTATAAAAATACGCTGTGATTTTTTGTATTTGAATATTTGGCATTTTATAAATTAATGCATATTAATCTTTTGTTATTGTTAGCAAAATTATTAGAATATTTAAATGCAGATCTAAAATTATTACTACTCTTTTCGAGCAACGACATTGATCAAAAATGATTAAATTTTTTATTTCAATTAATATTTTAACTTTTTGTTTAATTTTTAAGTTTTCATTAATTACTTTTTTCTGTTTTGCAAAAATTTGTTGTTTTTTTATGTTATCTTGAACTGTTGTTCCTTGTTAATAAATGCTCAAGTTTTTATTTTTGAGTTTACTTTTGTGACATCATTTGCATTTTGGTTTGTCTCCAAAATAATATTTGCGTATCATGAGTTCTTCAAAAAACTATTTGTGCACAAAAGTAAAATTGGAAAAGGTTGAAAATCTTGTACACAGTAATACCGTAACCCGCGTAAAGTAAATATTTTAAAGCAATTACCTAAAACCGAAATTTATATTGTCTTTGCGGATTTTTAATGGAATATGAATTAAATTTTTATGATTCGAGTTCAAATAATTTTTATGCTGTTTTGCAGTGATTTTAGCTTTTGTTAATTAAAGAATTTTTAAAGATTTAAATAACTTCTGAAGTGAGAGCACTTTAAAACATGGCTGAACAAGAGATGAATAAACTTTCCAATTATTTTTAGCAGAAAAACGAAAAGGCGACAAAATGAAGCAAAGTATTTTTTGTTCCAAAATTTCAACACAAAAATGAAACCAACGCAGAAAACATTTTGAAAAGACACAAATATTTTCTTCAAAGAAAAGTTGTTCTTGTTTTCAAATAGCCAGTTTAGTTTTCAACCAGATGTGGGAGAGCCGTCAATGGCTGACATGATGTTATTTAGTTTTGAAATTTTTGTTTTAAATATACAATTCAAATTGTTCTGAAAATATATGTAATAAGGTGAAATATTTTATATACACATAAGAATGCTTTTAAAATAAAGCAAATTTACAAGATACTGCGTCAGTTTTTATTTTTTTGTGAACGTTTGGAAACACAATTATAGTGTATTAATACAGTAATTTTAGACTTAAAATTACTGTATTAAACTTTGCCTGCAAGACATGAAATTTTTAAAAGAAAAAGCCATATCTTTTGCCCTTTTATTTTTTTAACTTTCAATTTTTGCCCTGAAGAAGTTTTTTTAATTAAAAAAAAGTTTAAAAATTTTTTTAAAAATTTCATTAACAAAGAAAAAGATAAGTAAGCATTCCTTTTTAAATTCATAATTTGCTGATTGTTGTTTTTAGGAGATTTTTATTTTTGTATATTATTTGACATTTAAATAAACATTAAAATTTTAAATGGACGAGTCTGCATATCGACATTGCATTGAATTCCATCTTATCAAAAAATAAAAGTAAATCAAATTTATTTTTTGAAAAATATTTCTTTATTAAAATTTAAAGAAATACAAAATATTCAAACCCCGTGAAAAATTGAAATTTTGAAAAAACTTTAAAAATCATTTTTTACTACCAAATGGAAGATGTGTTCTTTTTCTGTCACTAAAATTTAGTTTCATTTGAAATTAGTCAACATTCTAGCAAAATGTTAGCGGAAAAGAATGTGTTGGATAGAAATATTGGTTGAAAAAACATACACACATATACATGTATTTGTGGATTTTTTATGTCACGTAAATACTTTTTTATTTAAAACTGTTTTGCTTTTTAACCCCCAAAAATATAACGCCATTTAATAAAATAAAATAGGAATTTTAGGTTGCGAAAATACTGTAATAAAAATGGTAATTATTAGGTAAGTCAATAATTCCGTTCGCATGTTTCACCAGCTGGCATTTTAAAATTAACAGAACAATATGTGGTAAAATTTTGCATACGGGTAGCCAAGATAATTCTACGTTTAGGGCTAAAAGGGTTTTTTGTGGAATTGGAATTTTCACAGAATTTTTAGGGATTTTCGCGACGAGATCCGAAACCTTCGAAATTCTCGTTCGACGAGATTGTAAAAAAACTGAATTCGAAAGTTCAAAACAAGATTGCATACACATTTTTACACTAAAATCTTTCACAGGATACTTCATCACACCTTGGAATCTGTTTATTATCAAAAAAATCAAAACTCCTGTTTTTGACTTTTTTCACATACTTACAGTACCCATGCAATCGAAATTCCATTTAATTTCCAAAAATTGTCTAAAAATTCCAAAATCCTTAATTTCTATAAGAACCATGTCCTGGCTACCCAAACAGCTCAAATTTATTCTTTAAATTGCCAAATTCGGTTTTTCCTGAGCTCGGTAAACGCAGTTCTCAAATTTACCTAATACAAAAACAAATACTGAAATTAATATTCTTTTTAATCGTTACAAACAAAATGACCTTTTTAAATTTCTAATGTCTTTTTTATTCTGAACATTTTCAAAGGATTTTGAATAAAATTTTTGTGATGGCACAAATTTTTTTTTGTTTTTAAGTTGTTTTAACTTTTTCAATAAAAAAATTATAAAATATTTTAAAAACTTTTAAAACACTTTAAATCAGACAATTAGACGAAATGACGGCTTTTTGTTCCAACAAATAACTTTCAACACCGAAAAAAACCAATGCAAAAAACATTTTAAAAAGACACAAATATTTTCTTCAGAGAGAAACATTGATTCCTTTTTCCAAATAGCCAGTTTAATTTTTAGCAAGATGTGGGATATGGCTGACACAATGTTCGTTTGTTTTGAATTTTTAATAGGTTTGTACCTCAAAAATTTATTTACTGTTCTTAATTTTTTCCATGTAAAGGGAGATGTAATATGTGAAATATTTTACAGATCTCTCTCAACTTTTTTTGGAAAAGACAATTTTAATTTTTTTTGTACATTAATTAAAATTTATTAATTAAATTGTACAAAAAACAAATAAAATTAAGAACAAAATCTGTACAAAAAGTATTAGTGTCAGCTAAATGTTTCATTATTCTAATAATGCCATTGTATCTTGTTTGTGCTTTTGTAATCACATAAAAAATTGCTTGCGAAAAATTGTCGTGATATTTTATTGTTTCTCACATGGAATATATGCAAATTAAAAATTCAAAACTATCGATATTTTTTATACCCAACCAAAGCAAAATGTGAGATGGTTTCGAAAAAGAAAAAGCAATATTTGTTTGCCGTTTTGTTTTTTCATCTTTCGTTTTTTTGGTTTTTTTTGTCGAAAAAAGTGATTCCATTTGAACAACAAAAATTTATGACACTGAAAATCGTCCGTTTTCTTCGACATCCATTTTGTATAAAAGAAAAAGGCATTTTTAAAACAATTTAATTCTTGTTTCTTGTTTTTTTCTAAATATGAAATTTTCTGAGATATCGAGGTAATTTTCGTGATGTCAACATCAACAATTAATAAAATAAAAATTTGCAGATTTCTAAAAAAGATTATTTTAAACAACCAAAAGACTGTAGTTTTTTCATTGAACAGATTTTAATGTCGCTGTTTTCAGAGCAAAGGATGCAAATACAACTATTTTGCTGCAAAAACAGATAAACTTTTGCAAATAAATAATCATATTTACTTTTAGTTGTTTTAGAAGTTTGTATTTTTCTAAATTGTTCGACATATTTTTCAAAATTTTGACGGAGTACTGAATTCCACCAGAAAAGTGAATCAAATTTGTTTTATAAAAATATATCAATTTACGATTTAATGAAATGCAAAATATTCAAACCCCTGAAAAATAAAAATTTGAAACTTTAAAAAATAACTTTTTATTGCCAAAAGAAAATTGCGCTCTTTTTCTGTCAATAAAAATTTCGTCAGTTTCCATAGCATTGAATATTCTTTCGAAATATTGGCGGAACAAACATGATGAATAGAAATCTGGGAAAACACAAATATACATACAAACATAAATGTGAAAACTTTTCTTTTTTTTTGTATATCAAAAAAAGCATAAACTGCTTTCAAAATGTACAAATTTGCTCTTTTAATAATATTTTTGATCAACAAAATAACATGGCTTGTTCTCTAGTTTTTTGGGTTTTGAATCTTTTGTATTTTGAAATGTAAAACACAAAAATGCAACTTCCTCATAAAAATATTTTGTTATTTTTTTTACAAATCTGTACCTCCGTCTCAAGCATTAAAAAGTGAAAAAAATATTAATTATGCCAACATTTAAGAAAAATAATTCCTCATAAGTTTTCGACAATTTAAAGCATTTTTCTTCTACAACACTACAGTAACTGTTGTTATTGATTGAAAATAAATCTATCTCGAGCAAGTGTTATTTATTCAATCAAGAAACGTTAAACAATTTTGAGTAATATATTTATAACAACAATGGCAAAATATCCTTTCAAATAATAAAAAATTTGTCTTTTTACAAATTAAATTTTCTTATTAAAAATGGACGCAAGATGATATTCACAAATTGTCAGATAGCTTAAAAAGCAAATTAAATTAATTGCATACTATTCAAATGTGAAATAAAGTTTTAAAACGGCATAATTTTTCGAAGAACAACAATTTTTTTTAAAGATTCAAAAACAACATGTTTTAAAAAAGTGGACTGAAAAAATATCTTTTTTTGAACATCAACAAAAATGTCTTTCTTTAGTTTTTGTTATTCTTTTTCAACGCATTCTTTTTTTGATTTAATTAATGCACTTTCTTTTTTCCCATTTATTTATTTATTGATTTTTTACATCTCTTTGAATCTGTCTTTTTGATTTTTCCAGAAAATACTTTTCTTTCAATTTTTCTCTTTTTTATCGTTTTTAAAAAACACATTGCATTTGTTAATTTTTTTAAAAGTTTTTGAATATTTTATTCATCATTTATGGCTTATAAAATATTATTTTGTTAAGTTTTAAACAATGTTACTGATCATCTCTAAAAAAAATAATTTTACAAGATTGTGAATTTGTCCACAATAATAAAAAAGTTCAAAGTTTATTCGTAACCGTCCGAATGAAAAATAGTGTTTTTAATTTCACCATCGAAAACGACATGATCGTCTGAAATTTCACTTTTGCACAGTTTTGCGTAAAATTCAAATAAACAAAACATAGGTGACGAAATGAAACAAAGTATTCTTGTTCCATAAAATGGATTTCAAAACCGAAAAAAAACCAACGCAAAAGATGGAAAATATATGCTCCACGAAAAAATTTACTCTTCCAATTATTTTTTTTACTCCACCGTAATTTTAGTGATGGCAACAACATCAATTTTTCTAAAATTACGAAAATTTTTGGGTTACAATAGTTATAACATTTTTTGCAAATGAAATGTTTTTGTGACAAATTTTTACAAAAATGAAACAATTAATAATAAAAAAATAAATTTAAAAAAATAATCTCTATGCACAATGCATACTGTAGAGCTAAAATTCGAAAAAATTGTAAAATCTTTTTTTTGTCATTTGATAAAAATAAAATAAAATGAAAAAAATGTTGCATTTTGTATAAAACATAAATACAAAACAGGTTGTGTGTTATCATCGTAACAGGCAAACTTCTTTATTAAAAAAATTTTAATTTGTTTTTTAATGACGTGAAATTTATGATTAACTTTAAATAACGAATAAATACAAAATAATTTTAAACAGCGAAGAGAAACATAAAAATATGCATTCTTTTTGAAATGCAAACGTTTGTGAAAGTGAGCCAATGTTTTTTCCGAAAACATTCTTTTACACTCGTGTTTTAAAAACCGCCAAACAAATCGTAAGCCGATGTCTACTCTTCTTTTGCTTCAAAGGCTTTTTCGCTGCGACAAGACCACGGACTAAAGGTTTTTGAATGTTACGAAATATTTGGTTTTTGTTATTATAGCTTTGACTGGAAAGAAGTTAAAGAAATTCCTTTTATTTTGATTTTTAAATATTTGATTGCTTTTGTTGATTTACAAAAATAATTTTGTCACGTCTATTTTGGAAAGATATTTGTAAAAACTGTCACATACATTTCTGTTGCATCACACAATTGTTTGGTTTATTCATTAAAAATTTAAAGAAAAAGTAAATTAACAACACAAATTAATGGATTTATATGACAATGAAATAGCATTTCACAGTAATATAAAATGTATTTTATTAATAAAATCCCAAACCCATAATCTCAGTTTCTTAAATTTTACGTATCAGGGTGTTCCATAAGTTCTGTCCCCTCGGTTTTTCCTTCGGCAAATCTGTTTAAGGGCTTCAAAAAATCTAAAATTTTGCATGGAGGTAGCCTAATAGGTTATATAAACGATGTAACATTGATTTTTATGATATCTAGAATTTTCATGGAATTCTAGGGGATTTTCGTGGTGAGATCCGGAATTTATGAGGTCATCGTGGAACGAGCTCAGGTAAAAATCGAATATGAGTGTTTTTTAGGTAAAAATGGTCTGTGGGGATGGCCAGAGCTCGTTCCACGATGACCTCATAAATTCCGGATCTCACCACGAAAATCCCCCAGAATTCCATGAACGGAACATCTCGTTAATAATTTTAAAACACATTCAACTTCTGAAACACATTTACAAATTTTAATGTTGTACTAATTTTTATTGATTGTGTTGAAAACAAAAATCGTGATTACCAGCTATTTTGTATGAAACACAATTATTTCTGTCGCTGTTTTTGCTAATTTTATAAAAACTTTGGCACAATTGAATTACTTTTTTATCTTAAAGTTGATGTTAAAACGCCAAAGAAAAACAATTACATACCAAAAATTTGAACAATAGATACAACTTTTATAATATTTACTGTTTAGTTGTTGCATACTTATCTTCTTTATTCCTTCACAGTTTGTTTTATTATTATTTACGTGAAATCTTTAACTTTTTTATTGTTTAAAAAAATGCACAAAGATGCATTAATAAACTATAAAATATTCAAATATTTGAAAATAACTATTATAGAGATTTATGCCAAAAAAGTGTCTGATGAAAAAATAAAAACGACAAATTATGAGGAAAAGAAAAATTAACAGCCAAAAGACAACCAAAAAATTGTGGTTTTTACGATCAATAATTTTTACCATTGCTTATCTGCGAGGAATAAAATTCTTTTCTTGTTCAAAGCAGTTATTTCGAAAAATCGGTGGAAAAATGTATTTCCCAAGATTTTTATCCAAAAACGAATATACATGCACATACACACATATATATATGAGGACTTTTGGTTTAAAATTACAGTGTGTTTTCTTTTTTTTTGAATATTTTATATTTCTGAATGTTACCGAAAAACCGAAAATAGCTTTCACATTATAATATTTGATATGTGCTCTTTTTATAATAAAATTGTACACCATCTTCATGCATTAAAAATTTAAAAAAAATTGCTTATTTTAACATTTAATAAAACACAATTATTACTCTGACTGTTTTAAACAATATAACGCACTTTTCTTCTACAACACTATAGTAACTGTTGCTATTGATTGAAAATAAATGTGCCTTGAGCAAGTGTAATTGTGTAAAACAAAATTTGTTAAACATTTTTTAGAAAGATAATTTCACAAAAGATGACAAAATGTCCTTTCAAATAATTAATAGCTTATCTTTTACAAATTAAATTTTCTTATTAAAAATGGGTTTCTGACAAACTGAATTAATCTAATTGCATAATATTCAAATGTTATATAATGTTTAAAAAAAACAGATCATTTTCTCAAAGAAAAACAATATTTATAAAGGATTCAAAAATTCGTCATCAAAAAATAACATGTTTTAAAAAAGTGGACTGAAAAAATATCTTTTATTGAACACCAACAAAAATGTTTTTCCATAGTTTTTATTAGTCTTTTTCATTGCACCCAATTTTATGGCTCGATTAATACACTTTCATTTTTCAATTTATTTATTGATTTTTACATCTCTTTACATCTGTCTGTTTTATTTTCTCGAATCTGTTTATATTTCATAAAGCAAAGTCGAAAAGTCATAGTTCTTCTAAAACAAAACAGCATTTACATATAAACTAATAAGAATTTTTAAAAAACGTACTCTGGGATTAAAATATTTAAACTGCTATGGAAGCATTCATTGGCATTTGTTGTTCGAGGACCTTCAGTATCATAATAATTAATATATTGTAGCTTTGTTAATTGATAGTAATAATAATAAAAATTTTACCAATAAGCATTCGTAGCCATTCTTGAAAATTTCTATCAATAGATAAATGATAAGAAGAATCAAATTTACCAGAGCCAACGAATGATATTCAATTCACTGAAAGAAGTCAATGGATTTTCAAAAATTTATATTTTGATGTGCATCAGATTCTTCTGAATTTTATTCTTCATCATAAGCGACATGAAAAAATAATTACAGAAAACACAGAAATTGTAATCCAAATGGTTATTGAATGGACCAATTCCCTGGAAAATCAAATGCCTGAATACTCAAACGAAGATCCAATAATTTTGCTGATAAATGGAAGAATACAGTATCAATTTTTGTAAATTTATTTATGCTTTTTGATTCAGATTCCTTATTTTATTGTACTGTTTTTTACATTTTATTGTATCACTTTTTTTTAAATAAATAAGATTTATTTCAACTTCTTTTTTATTGACTCAATTCATAGGTTCAGGGCAAAATAAAGAGAGGTCATTGCCTAAGTGATTGGCAAGTGTGCGGAAGATCGGGGAGAATTTTCCTAATTACAATCTCTACCCAAACAGCATAAAACCAAAAAAAGTGCCTCTTTAATAAGGTTTATTTCATGAAAATCACAGTTTTTTGAATCAATAGTGCTCCTCATAAATGAGCTAGAGAAAGACAGTGACCTTTTTGTGCCACTTATTTAGTGAGGGCATAAACCACCACTTTTTGAAAACAAAATTTATGATTTTTACAATTTATCTAAAAAAATCTTTGTGTTCTAGTCAAACAAATTATTATTTTTTTTGCCTGTCTTTTTTTCTGCATTTTTTAATCACTGAAAAAATGTATAGAAATATTTCTCTCATCCCAATTCAATATAAATGGAAATTTTCTGAAGAAGCTCTCAAACGTTTATCAAAAAGTGAAGCAAAAAACGACTCGTTTTGCAACATAAAATGCTTTTCAAAATATTCGTTTTCTACATTTGTGGCAGATTTTTTAAATTACAAAATTTGATTTTATGTCAGACAATTATTTAATTAAAACCTAATTTCTTTCAACTTCAATGTGGACAGTTTTTGTAGCATAAACGAAAGTCATCAACTGTAATTGTTTTTTTTGCCAAAATATGGTTTTGCAAAAGTTTGTCCATAATTTTGATTCAAATAGTTGCATCCTTGGATCTGTCTGCTCGCAAAAAAGCAATGGACAAAATCTATTGATCGAAAAAACGACAATTTTTTGGTTGTCTTTGAGCTTTTAGTTTTTCTTCTCCTCTTGGAATTGTGGTTTTTATTTTTTCATCAGCACAATTCCAAGAGGAGAAGAAAAACTAAAAGCTCAAAGACAACCAAAAAATTGTCGTTTTTTCGATCAATAGATTTTGTCCATTGCTTTTTTGCGAGCAGACAGATCCAAGGATGCAACTATTTGAATCAAAATTATGGACAAACTTTTGCAAAACCATATTTTGGCAAAAAAAACAATTACAGTTGATGACTTTCGTTTATGCTACAAAAACTGTCCACATTGAAGTTGAAAGAAATTAGGTTTTAATTAAATAATTGTCTGACATAAAATCAAATTTTGTAATTTAAAAAATCTGCCACAAATGTAGAAAACGAATATTTTGAAAAGCATTTTATGTTGCAAAACGAGTCGTTTTTTGCTTCACTTTTTGATAAACGTTTGAGAGCTTCTTCAGAAAATTTCCATTTATATTGAATTGGGATGAGAGAAATATTTCTATACATTTTTTCAGTGATTAAAAAATGCAGAAAAAAAGACAGGCAAAAAAAATAATAATTTGTTTGACTAGAACACAAAGATTTTTTTAGATAAATTGTAAAAATCATAAATTTTGTTTTCAAAAAGTGGTGGTTTATGCCCTCACTAAATAAGTGGCACAAAAAGGTCACTGTCTTTCTCTAGCTCATTTATGAGGAGCACTATTGATTCAAAAAACTGTGATTTTCATGAAATAAACCTTATTAAAGAGGCACTTTTTTTGGTTTTATGCTGTTTGGGTAGAGATTGTAATTAGGAAAATTATCCCCGATCTTCCGCACACTTGCCAATCACTTAGGCAATGACCTCTCTTTATTTTGCCCTGAACCTATGAATTGAGTCAATAAAAAAGAAGTTGAAATAAATCTTATTTATTTAAAAAAAAGTGATACAATAAAATGTAAAAAACAGTACAATAAAATAAGGAATCTGAATCAAAAAGCATAAATAAATTTACAAAAATTGATACTGTATTCTTCCATTTATCAGCAAAATTATTGGATCTTCGTTTGAGTATTCAGGCATTTGATTTTCCAGGGAATTGGTCCATTCAATAACCATTTGGATTACAATTTCTGTGTTTTCTGTAATTATTTTTTCATGTCGCTTATGATGAAGAATAAAATTCAGAAGAATCTGATGCACATCAAAATATAAATTTTTGAAAATCCATTGACTTCTTTCAGTGAATTGAATATCATTCGTTGGCTCTGGTAAATTTGATTCTTCTTATCATTTATCTATTGATAGAAATTTTCAAGAATGGCTACGAATGCTTATTGGTAAAATTTTTATTATTATTACTATCAATTAACAAAGCTACAATATATTAATTATTATGATACTGAAGGTCCTCGAACAACAAATGCCAATGAATGCTTCCATAGCAGTTTAAATATTTTAATCCCAGAGTACGTTTTTTAAAAATTCTTATTAGTTTATATGTAAATGCTGTTTTGTTTTAGAAGAACTATGACTTTTCGACTTTGCTTTATGAAATATAAACAGATTCGAGAAAATAAAACAGACAGATGTAAAGAGATGTAAAAATCAATAAATAAATTGAAAAATGAAAGTGTATTAATCGAGCCATAAAATTGGGTGCAATGAAAAAGACTAATAAAAACTATGGAAAAACATTTTTGTTGGTGTTCAATAAAAGATATTTTTTCAGTCCACTTTTTTAAAACATGTTATTTTTTGATGACGAATTTTTGAATCCTTTATAAATATTGTTTTTCTTTGAGAAAATGATCTGTTTTTTTTAAACATTATATAACATTTGAATATTATGCAATTAGATTAATTCAGTTTGTCAGAAACCCATTTTTAATAAGAAAATTTAATTTGTAAAAGATAAGCTATTAATTATTTGAAAGGACATTTTGTCATCTTTTGTGAAATTATCTTTCTAAAAAATGTTTAACAAATTTTGTTTTACACAATTACACTTGCTCAAGGCACATTTATTTTCAATCAATAGCAACAGTTACTATAGTGTTGTAGAAGAAAAGTGCGTTATATTGTTTAAAACAGTCAGAGTAATAATTGTGTTTTATTAAATGTTAAAATAAGCAATTTTTTTTAAATTTTTAATGCATGAAGATGGTGTACAATTTTATTATAAAAAGAGCACATATCAAATATTATAATGTGAAAGCTATTTTCGGTTTTTCGGTAACATTCAGAAATATAAAATATTCAAAAAAAAGAAAACACACTGTAATTTTAAACCACAAGTCCTCATATATATATGTGTGTATGTGCATGTATATTTGTTTTTGGATAATAATCTTGGGAAATACATTTTTCCATCGATTTTTCGAATTAACTGCTTTGAACAAGAAAAGAATTTTATTCCTCGCAGATAAGCAATGGTAAAAATTATTGATCGTAAAAACCACAATTTTTTGGTTGTCTTTTGGCTGTTAGTTTTTCTTTTCCTCATAATTTGTCGTTTTTATTTTTTCATCAGGCACTTTTTTGGCATAAATCTTTATAATAGTTGTTTTCAAATATTTGAATATTTTATAGTTTATTAATGCATTTTTTTAAACAATAAAAAGTTAATTATTAAAGATTTCACGTAAATAATAATAAAACAAATTCTGCAGGAATAAAGAAGATAAGTATGCTAAACAGTAAATATTATAAAAGTTGTATCTATTGTTCAAATTTTTGGTATGTAATTGTTTTTCTTTGGCGTTTTAACATCAACTTTAAGATAAAAAAGTAATACAATTGTGCCAAAGTTTTTATAAAATTAGCAAAAACATTTGCAGAAATAATTGTGTTTACATTCATACATAATAACTGGTAATCACGATTTTTGTTTTCAACACAATCAATAAAAATTAGTAAAACATTAAAATGTGTAAATGTGTTTCAGAAAGTGCGTGTGTTTTAAAATTATTAACGTAATATGTGCATTCTTTGGAATGAATAAAAATTAGTTTACATTTCAAATGCAACATTTTTAAATTTATCCATGTATTCGTTATTTATGGAATTTTGAAATCATAAAATATTCAAAAACAATATGAACATATTACATTTTTGTCAAAAATGATTCAGTGCTTAAAATAACGAAAACAAGAAGTCAAAAAATAGATGATGAAATATTGCATCACAAAATGTCTAGCTTTTTTTCATTTGGGGAGTGTCGAAACATTTTTTATCGATCCAAAAGCATCTTTTGGTTTTTGTATTTGTAAATGCATCTGTGCTAATTTTTTTCTTGTTTTTCTTTTCATTTAAACTATTGAATATTTTTTATATTTGTGAAAAAAAATGTGTGGATTAATTTTTTTTAACCAAAAAATAAAAAGATTAAATTATTCTGTAAGCATTTACCATGAAATTTAAAAATGAAATTCGATGTAAAACACCGCTTGCAATCAGGCACACTCACAACAGCAACTAAAAATCGTATAAAAAGTAGTCGGCGGGCTGTTTAAAAAAGAAAAAACCGCTTCTAAAAAATTTGAACAACTTTAAAATTTTTGTAGGAGAAGTTTGAAACATTTTTTTATTTTATGTAAATTTTCAGTTCAACACAATCTATGTTTTCTTCTTTTAACGCTAACAAAAGATTTTTTTGTTTTGAAACGAATCTTTGATTTAAAAAACCTACGATTGGCTACTGATTGCTAAAGAGAGCACGGCAGATTCTTTTCTGTTTTTGCGCGGAGTTAAGAATTACCGCAGAACAAAAAAGAGAAAAACAAAAGAAAGAGCGACAGAGAAAAAAGGAAAACTGTTTTTTAAACTTTTTGTGCGTCAAAATCGGATAAAAACGTCTGGGAAACGGTAATTAGGTCAAAAATTAAAAATCTGAACTGATAAACTTATAGTAAATATGTTTCTCTACCACCCTGGCTAGACAGATTTTAAAAATATTTAAATTAAAAAATGGGGCTGCTCTAACCGTAGACATACCCAAAGAACGCCGGGGTTGGGGCTTCATATTTTGCCCATGAACTCGTCTAGTATAAGGTATAATTGTGGCAAAAAATTAGCTGCCGAATCCTCAATCTGTGAATTTACCAGAGGCTCAAAGTTACTGTAATACAGTAATCCACAATGTGAACCCAAGCTCATAATTTGCATATTTCGTAATTTTTAGAACCCGAAACGTTACAAATGTTTCAGATTCGGATTCAGCATGTCCGAAAACCTACAAAACCAAGAAACAAGGCCAGGAAATCACAACTTTTTAGAAATTTGAATAAAAGTCCAACCAATCAGTGCGACAAAATCATGACGACGCTTTCAAAAAATTTGAATACGATATATTTTGGAGCAAGTAGTGTTTGGAGGTTGTTAAATACTTAATTAATCATATTCGAGAGGAAAACAAGCAAAAGTATGCAATGGTACCGATTTTTCATCAAGGTGAAATTACAATATTTGGTGTTAATCAACGTTTTTCAAAAGTCGGTGTAGCAATAGTGAATTGGTTTTAGGGAAACCATAAGTCCATTTTGCAATCCTGCTAATTTTATTAAGTTCTCAAAACTTTACGGAGTCTATATGACAACCTCCAAACACCACTTGCTCCAAAATATGTCATATTCAAATTTTTGTGAAAGCGTGGTCATGATTTTGTGGTAGGTATTTTTAATACTTTTGTGCAAATTTCTAAAAAGTTGTGATTTCCTGGCCTTGTTTCTTGGTTTTGTAGGTTTTCGGACATGCTGAATCCGAATCTGAAACATTTGTAACGTTTCGGGTTCTAAAAATTACGAAATATGCAAATTATGAGCTTGGGTTCACGTTGTGGATTACTGTATTACAGTAACTTTGAGCCTCTGGTAAATTCACAGATTGAGGATTCGGCAGCTAATTTTTTGCCACAATTATACCTTATACTAGACGAGTTCATGGGCAAAATATGAAGCCCCAACCCCGGCGTTCTTTGGGTATGTCTACGGTAAGTGATTGGCAAGTGTGCGGAAGATTGGGGAGAATTTTCCTTTCTGCTCGTAATTAAAATCTCTACCCAAACAGCATAAAACCAAAAAAAGTGCCTCTTTAATAAGGTTTATTTCATGAAAATCCCAGTTTTTTGAATCAATAGTGCTCCTCATAAATGAGCTAGAGAAAGACAGTGACCTTTTTGTGCCACTTATTTAGTGAGGGCATAAACCACCACTTTTTGAAAACAAGATTTATGATTTTTACAATTTATCTAAAAAAATCTTTGTGTTCTAGTCAAACAAATTATTGTTTTTTTTTGCCTGTCTTTTTTTCTGCATTTTTTAATCACTGAAAAAATGTATAGAAATATTTCTCTCATCCCAATTCAATATAAATGGAAATTTTCTGAAGAAGCTCTCAAACGTTTATCAAAAAGTGAAGCAAAACGTGGAATTCCACGTGGTTGTATTAGTGGATTTGCAAAAACTGAAGAAATTCCTGGTGTCGAATATCAAATCTTTTTGAAGTCGAGTACGAAAAACAATGTATTCTACTTTTCACCAATGTTTGCATTGTATAACCCCAAAGACAGACGTATTCGTGGAACATTTGCTTTTTACATCAAATCTGCAAATTATTCTTCATCATTTCAATCAGAATTATTTGTGCACAAATCCCGTAAGCGTTTCAATTTTTTAATTGTTAATTTTTATTTTTTTAGGCTGTTATGGTTCTGATGTTTGTTCTTTTGAAGATCTCTTTGATCCTGAAAAGAAATTTATTGTCAATGGGGAATGTCGCATCGAAGTGAAAGGTGTTTTTTATCTCGAAGAAATACCTGACAAATATGAACCTAAACAAACTTTGGCCAAATATTTATGGAATCGTGATGATCATGATTTTACAATTGTTGTTGGAAAAGAAAATGAATCTAAAACTGAAATTAAGGTAAGATTTTTCATGATTGCTTTTAATATTTAATTTTAAATATTTTAGGTTCATAAATTTGTACTTGCTGCTCGTTCTCGTATTTTTGATGCAATGCTTTACACGAATATGAAAGAAAAAGCTGAAAGCAAAGTTGCAATTATTGATTTTAACGTTCAAACTGTCAAAAATGCAATTGCATTCTGCTATGATCAAAATTATGGTATTCCTTATAATTCTATTACTGATGCTACTTCTTTATTTCAATTTTCTGATAAATATGATATCCAAGACTTAAAAGTAAGATTTTTAAAATAATTTTGTATGTAACATCCTTAAATTAAACAAATTTAGGATGAACTTGAACAACATTTGGTAACAATTGCTGCACCAGAAAATATTTGTGAAATTACCAATGCTGCCGTCATTACAAATTCTTATCAACTTGGTCAATTTTGTGTTCAAAAAATGTTAGTTTTTTCAAAAATGGGAATTCCTATTGAGAATATTGAAATTTTGGATAATGATTTTCCAATTGAATTCATGAAAAAAACTATTTCTCATAAAAAATAATCATCTCTTTTTAACTGTCTTTTTCTATTGTGTTTGTTTCTTGTATTGTTTGCAAATGAAATATTTTTGAATTTCATTATTTTTTTGATTATCTTTGACAATAAAATAGAGTTTATGCAAATTTCATCAAAAATATCTTTTTTTGAACACCAACGAAAATGTCTTTCTTTAGTTTTTGTTATTCTTTTTCAACGCATTCTTTTTTTGATTTAATTAATGCACTTTCTTTTTTGCCATTTATTTATTGATTTTTTACATCTCTTTGCATCTGTCTTTTTTGTTTTCTCAAAAACCCTTCCTTTATGTTTTTCTCATTTTTAAAAAAATATTGTAATTCCATTTGTAGATTTTTTTAGTATTTGAATATTTTATTTATCATTTTCAGCTTATAATAAGTGTTTTTTTGTTAAGTTTTAACAAAAGTAATAGAGTTTTAATGTTCTATTAAAAAATAGAAAGGAGAATAAAATTTTCCTTTGCAATAATTAAAAATATAAAGTTTATTCAAAACCATCCAAAATGAAAAACAGTTTTTTTTGTGCCCTTATCTAAAGGTGGACAAGGGCCCAAATTTTAGGGCCCGGGCCCGGCCCTGGCCCTCAGTTTGTGCTTAGGCCCGGCCCTGGCCCTAGGGCCGGGCCCGGGCCGACTAGTTTTTTCTTAATTTTGACGTGGTCCCCCCTTTGCGTTTTTTTTGAACTGTAAGAAAATCAAGGCCCGGCCCGGGCCCGGCCCTAGGGCCGGGCCGGGCTTTACCAGGGCCTTAAAAAGCCCTGGGCCCTCGTCCACCCTTACCCTTATCGAAAACGAATGACTATATAAAATTCAGTTTTAAACAGTTTTATAATAAACAAAACTTACAAGAGACCGTTTTGAGATGATACTCTCAGATTTCTTATTATCCATCCCCCTATTGAGCTCTGCTCAAGGGGTTGTACTATCGAACCTACACATAAGCTAAGAAATTATCTCAAAACGGTCCATTGTTAGTCATAGTTTTTATTTTACGCAAATAAAATGCCTTTTTTCACCACTTTGATATGATATGTATTTTCGACTTTTTTTTACAACATTCTGTTTACAAATTTAGACTAAAAATTTCAGTAATTATGTAAACATGGCAAAAGATTAAGCCTCAAAAAATTGGTTTGACTTTTAAAAAAATGTGCCTCGAGCAATTTTGTTAACCAAGAAATGTTAAACAACTTTTTCAAAAAAACACATGTGTTATCGATTGATTACAAAAAAATACTGAACAGTTTTTAGAAAGATATTTGTAAGAAAGATCACAAAATATCCTTCAAAATAAAAATTATTGTCTTTAACAAATTAAATTTTTTTATTAAAAATGCGGACACTAATATTCTTCAAATGTTTTTATTAGTTTTGTATGTTACAACAAATTTTTGAAAACGTTGTTATTTGTCGTCGAAGAACAACACTATAAAAGATTCAAAGAATTCGTCATCAAAAAAATAACATGTTTTAAAAAAGTGGACGGACGAATATCTTTCTTTAGTTTTTTTCGTCTTTTTCGATACACTTTCTTTTTGCCATTTATTTATTGATTTTTACATCTCTTTGCACCTATCTTTTTTTGGGGTTGTCATTTTTCTCATTTTTAAAAAACACATTACAAATGCATTTGTAGATGTTTTTGTATTTGAATATTTTATTTATTATTTAGAGCTTACAATATATTTTTGTTAAGTTTTTACAAAGTTATAGAGTTTAAATCATCTCATAAAAAAACTGAATTAAACGAAAATTATGCGAATTCGAAAAAGCGTTCGAAGCATTAATTAAAAATCCAAGGGTTGTTCGAAACAGTCCACAATGAAAAGTATTGTTTTTTGGGTCCTTATCAAAAAGGACGTGATAATCAAAAATTCAATTCTACACAGTTTTGTTTAAAATACAAATAAACAAAACAGAGTCATTCATTTCATTTTACAAAAATACAATACTTCAACGTTTCGATATGCTTTTTTCGACACTGTTTCTTTACAAATTTAAACAAAAAAAACATCACAAAAGACGCTGCCTCAAAAAATCGGTTTGTTGCCATTTCAAGATGAACAATACAGTATCGAATAAATTATCGGTTTTGTGTCTCTCCCAATACACGATGCTTTGCCCCAAATTAATGCCGTGTTTCAAAATTCATTGTTTGCAAAAACTGAACTGATAACGTCTTATTGATTCATACAGTCAATAAGCAAGTTGCTTAAAGCAACCCTTTGAATTATAACTGACAACTTTTTGATCAAAAATTTTGAAGTTATGCAAATTCTCTAGAAGCGGCTATTTTTTTCTTCAACACCCCGCCGAACTACATTTTATCCGATTTCTTTTTGTTGCAATTGCGAGTGTGCCTGGCTGCATGCAGTGTAAAATTAATGAATTTTTAACTATAGATTAAATTTGTGGTAATATTTTGCATACATTTTTTGCAATATTTTTCTGTTTTCCATAACTTTAAATTAACTCAGAAACTCTTTAAAAGATTATTAGTAAATATCTTATTAAAGTGTTTTTTGTTTTTATTCGACGAAAAAGTTATAACACAAATCGAATGAACTGAATACAACAATACAATAGCTGAAGTTATTTATTTAAAAAAAATAAGCTTACCGTTGAGGGCCCCAAAAGATGCCGGAGTTTTTGCTCCATATTTTGACCATATACTCGGCTTGTATAAGGAAACATTCCTGCAAAATATTAGCGGCTAAATCGAAAAATTGTGAGTTCGGCAAGATCGAGAAATACCCCATGTAGCAGGCGATGAACATATTTGAGTACGAAAGAATGCTTTTTTATGTTTTCTTCTTGCTTATATAATATTTATAATACATTTTTATACTAAAAAATTAAAATAACAGCAAAGCTTTAGTTGCTGTTACAAATTAAATTTTGTTTTTTTCTATTAATTACTACGCAATAGTAGTAAATAGAAAACTTACGTAATCAAGTGATTCTAAAGATTTGATTAGACATCTTTTTCGTTTTAATTTTTATTTTTTTAGTATAGAAATGTATTATAAATATTATTTGAGCAAAAAGAAAGCATAGAAAAGTATTCTTTTCTACTCAAATATGTTCATCGCTTGCTACATGGGGTATTTCTCAATCTTGCCGAACTCACAATTTTTCGATTTAGCCGCTAATATTTTGCAGGAATGTTTCCTTATACAAGCCGAGTATATGGTCAAAATATGGAGCAAAAACTCCGGCATCTTTTGGGGCCCTCTACGGTTAAACCAATAGTTTTTGATTCAAACAAAATACTTTTTTTTCACAAATTGAATTGTCTAATTAAAAATGGAATCCTGACAAATTTGAAATTCTCGTCCCCGTCTCCCCGAAATTTCGTCCCCGTTTTTCATCCCCGTCCCCGCAATTTTCAATTTATGAGGGGGAAAGGAACACTATCTTAGACTTGCATTTGCTCCATCCAAAAACTTTTGCAACCTTCGAATAAAAAAGGCATCCATTTGTGATGCAATATTTCAACATCTAACAATTTCTTTCTATCCTATTCTTGCAAAAAAACATTATGTATTATAATAAGAGTTTTATATATTATTAAATCAAATGATGTCCTTTTTTCATTAAATATTTTGTAATTCTTTGATTCTGAAATAAGGGCTTATATTATATATATTTTTTTTAAAAATGTTAAATACATTGCTGTTGCCAGTATACATGTATAGGACGTTTTTTGTAACAAATGAGAATTTCTTGGCATTAGGAAAAATTTTTTGTCTCAGAATTGGCTGAAAATGTGTTCCTAGGGTAATTTTGGTCCAGGAATTCGAATTTTGTCATAATATTTGACATTCTTCAGGTGGATTCTGAGATTCAGAATCTGTGACCCAGAATCTGGATTCAGAAGCCATATTTTCAAAAAATCTCAAAAATGATACTATTCGAAAGCCCTGGACGTTTTTAGTCAGGAAAATGCAAATGTATTCATATTTGACCCTTTTTAATGGTTTTTTGCCCCCGGGAAGTTCAAAATAGGCCTAAAATTACGGTAATTGAGTTCTAAAATCCACTTTTACAACTTACCTAAAGCCCGTTCATATTTTTTTATAAACTTTAACTGGTTGGGCATCGAAAACCACCATAATCTTGAAAAAGTAGGAGGTACTGAAAAAATTTTTACTGTGCTACTTTTGTCGACTTCAACAAAATTCAATATCTCCAACATAAACAAAAATTCATAACTTTGGAAAAAGACTATGAATCGTCTTCCGGTGACTTTTATAATGAAATATGATATAATTGTAGCATTTTTGGAAACTTTCAGCTCACCAACATCAAGTATGTACATTTGGGACCAGGTTAAAATATCTGGTTTTTACCTAAATTAACACCAAAATACAAAAAATCGCAAAACTGATTTTTTGGCTCAAAATCTTTTTTCTTGTGGTTTATATATTTAAAGTACATGTTTCTACAATAGATAAACGCATAAACAACGGTATTTGTACAAATATGGATTTTTTACGAATTTTTGAAAATAGCTCGTTTTTGGTCATTTTTCATGATTTCCAAATTTCATGAAACATCTAAGATATGAACATTTTTGAGTATTTACCATAAAATATATGCTAAATATAAATTTTCGTCAAAGTTTCAACCACTAAAACCCGATATCAACCACATAGGGATAATTTAAAAATTGTCATAACATTGCTAAAATAAAATTTGATCCCAAATATACAGTTTAAGTGTTAGTGGGTTCAAACTTTGCCCAAAATTTTTATTTAGCATATATTTTAAGGTAAACACTCAAAAAAGTTCATATCAAACATTTTTCATGAAATTCGAAAATCATGAAAAATGGCCAAAAATGAGGTATTTTTAAAAATTCGTAAAACTCCCCTATTGCTTCAAATATCATTGTTTATGCGTTTATCTATTGCAGAAACATGTACTTTAAATATATAAACCACAAGAAAAAACTAGGGGACCCGTCGGGATCACACCAACACTGAAATCATTTGGGTACTGTAGATCAGTTAATCGACTTCGCGCTTGTCCAAAGGACAACCGCTGCGCGATTCACCCCTGGTCCTAGCCCTTCGGGAGGGGGTCTTAAAGTTGTTAATCATTATTTGGATATTGGCCTACTTTTGGATTTTTACTTACTTCACAAAAGCGTTTCTCCTTCTCCACCACGTGACGGTTTCCAAATATCGAAGAAGTTAAATTTTTTTAAGCTTTTACATTTACTTCAAAATAGCTTTAAAAAATTTCTAAATAATTTAATATAATATTTATGGTAATACTTTGTTATTTAAAAAATTAAAGTAATTGTTGCCAAACAATATTTTTTACTGTATTTGTATCTTTAACTGCTGTTACAATTTTGATGGATTTCTTTGCTCTAACTCGAGACATTGCAGTATAAAGTTGTCCATGTGAAAAACATTCTCCTTGACGGAAGTAAAGTCCAACACGATTTAAAGTTTGGCCTTGAGCTTTGTTAATTGTCATTGAAAATGAAAGTTTAACAGGAAATTGGCAACGTGAAAAATGAATACCTGGTTCTGATGGAGTTCCACCGTATTCAAATTTGCATCGAGGCAAATAAATTTCATTGGAATCTTCTGATCGAGATCTTGAACCTGTCAACACTTTGCATTTAACAAATTCATCAAAGATTTGGGTTACTTGCATTCTTGTACCATTGCAAAGTCCTGTACTAACAGAAATATTTTTAATTAGCATAACAATTGCCCCAGTCTTTAAATTTAATTTATGTGGTGGCATTCCTGCAGTTTCAATGCTTTCCATTTTTTCGATACTATATTCATTAATATCATCTTCAAGAACATTCAATGGTTGATCCCCTAAGGGAGTATTACGGCTCAAAAAAGTTTTTTCTTGACAACCTTGCAAAAGATTTAAAATTCTTTGATTAAGTGTCTTAACAACAGCATTTGTTGGAGACAAAATTGCACTTCCACTTAATTCATTTGCATATTTTTGTGGTTCTTGCAACCATTGAGGTTCATAACAAAAATTAATTAATGCAAGTCCATTTGGAACAACAAAATCAGGATCAACTTTAATGAAAGGATGATCATTCTTTTCTTGAACGGAATTCTGAAGTTTTTGGGATTGTTGTTGTTGTTGCACTTGCTGTTGTAAATCATCTATTTGTTGTTGCATATTTCGTTTTTCTTCACGTGGATTATAATAAGGGGCATATTCTAAAAAACAAAAATACTTTAGTACATTTTGAACACGCTTAAATATAAAAAAACTTACTATCTCGACGGCGTTGTTGTTTCTGTTGTTGTTGAGGACGGTAATTTTGTTGTTGTTGTTGCTGAGGTGGACGTCGAGAACGTTGATGATCCATTTTCAGTAAATTCAAAATTTTAAAATGACTATTTTATATTTTATTTTGCTTATATATTACTTCACACAAAGCATTGCTAATGTGTGGCAAATCTGTATTGTGAGGATATTATTTAGAGGCATATTTTTAACTTTGTACTTATTATTCGAAAAATTTAGCTTGAAAAATTAATAATGACAAAGAAATTGAGAGGAAAAGAATAGGTGACAACTTTTTAAATGCATTTGATTTTCTTTGCTTCTTCTTTATTTATTCTGTAAACAAAAAATCGATATTTGAAATTTTTAAAACATTTTTTTGCTTCTTTTTTCACGTGATTATTTTCTCTGCTTTTCTTTCCGATATTATTATCATTTTTGAAATTCCCTTAAATTTGCACCCTGAAATGATGTAACTTTTAAAAAAATATTTTTTGACCTGACCCAACTCCAGAATCCTCAGATTCTGAATCTCTATCAAAATATTATCATATTCAAAATCCCCTTAAAATTTTACACCAAAATGATGTAACTTGTGAAAAAATATTTTTTTGTTGCAACCCTGTCAGAATCCCGCGATACCCGGATTCTGAATCCCAACATAAAAAGATCATCATTCTTCTTTATCCCCTTTTTTTCTCTGCTTCCTTTTTCCTTTTTGCCACCACTCTCTCTCTCTTTTTTTGCATGCAAAGAAAAAAAAGATTTGACCTAGTTTTAAGAAGAGAGAATTTTTAACCACTTTTCTCTTTTTTATTACTTACCACAAAATTACTAAAAGTAAAAAATTTTTTCGAAAAACAACAGACTTTTTTATGGGCTTTCTGAATATGTAATTTTTATATTTTTCCGACATTATCTTCACCCTTTTCAACGCACATTTAAAAAAATTGCCTTCAAAAAGCTTCTGAAGGCCAGAAGTCAGAATCCTTACTATAACTTTTTCTAAAAATATTTTTCCTGGATTCGCCATGGTCGAATCTATCGATATGCAAATTTTTAGAAACTTTCGCCGTAGGATAATGGAGATATGATTTTTTGAAAGGAACGCACTAATTTATACAGATAGTTAACTAGGGGACCCGTACCCCCAATATTACTGTGGTAAAATAATTATTAATTTTAGTTTTTAAATCATCAAAATCGCATGAAAATTAACTGAGTTATGCTCAAACGCCCGCGCGAGGCAATGAAAGAAGAAGAGAAAAGAGAAAGGAGGTCAACCTTTTTGTAGTTTGAATGATCAGTTAATCGACTTCGTGCTTGTCCTTCGGACAACCACTCGCGATTCACGCCTGGTTCTAGCCCTTCGGGAGGGGGAATGATATTTGTTTATTATCTGAATCAGGGGACCCGTTAAAAACTTCTAAAATTTGTTCAAGGACCCGTCAAATTGAAATCAAGTTTTTTGCCACCGAGCTTCAGAATCCACAGATTCTGAATTTGATCAAAAATATTATGATTTTTGTAATCTCCATAAAATTCTACCCCGAAACGATGCCACTTGTGAAAAAACATTTTTTGACCTTACCCTTCCCCAGAATCCTCAGATTCTGAATTTGATCAAAAATATTATGATTTTTGTAATCTCCATAAAATTCTACCCCGAAACGATGCCACTTGTGAAAAAACATTTTTTGACCTTACCCTTCCCCAGAATCCTCAGATTCTGAATTTGATCAAAAATATTATGATTTTTGTAATCTCCATAAAATTCTACCCCGAAACGATGCCACTTGTGAAAAAACATTTTTTGACCTTACCCTTCCCCAGAATCCTCAGATTCTGAATTTGATCAAAAATATTATGATTTTTGTAATCTCCATAAAATTCTACCCCGAAACGATGCCACTTGTGAAAAAACATTTTTTGACCGAACCCGTCTCCAGAATCCCAGGATTCTGAATTTGACCAAAAATATTATCATATTCGAAATCTCCATAAAATTCTACCCTGAAATGATGTAACTTGTAAAAAAACATTTTTTGACCCAACCCGTCTCCAGAATCCTTAGATTCTGAATCTGACAAAAAATAATATTATATTCGTAATCCCCATGAAATTCTACTCTGAAATGATGTAACTTGCAAAAAAATATTTTTTTGATCAAACCCGTCTCCAGAATCCCTGGATTCTGAATCTGACCAAAAATATTGTCAAATTCAAAATCTCCATTTAATTCTACCCTGAAATGATGCCGCTTGTGAAAAAACATTTTTTGACCGAACCCCGTCTCCAGAATCTCAGGATTCTGAATCTGACCAAAAATATTATCATATTCGGAATCTCCATAAAATTCTACCCTAAAATGATGCCACTTGTGAAAAAAATATTTTTTTATTCCAACCCCTTCAGAATCCTGGGATCCTGAGATCCAGAATCCAACAAAACCGATCCTTCTAATCAGAAACAGAAGTAGAAAAAAAGAAGATTCAAAGAATTTCGCTTCTTCTTTTCTCTTTTTTTCTTTTCTCTTTTGCAAAAGAATATCGATTGAATTTGACCTATTTTCGTAACCTAAAAATGCAGTAGAGTGGCAAAATTGAAGATTCGGAATTGACAGCGGAATCTGAAAAAGGAAGGTAATTAGTAATGTTTTTTTTATAAATTAAATAAATTACAACAAAAGCACGCAAAAATAAAATGAGAAACAGAAGAGAAAGAAGAAGAGAAGAGGAAAAGGGGAAGGAATGGTGAAACTGATTGCTAAAAAATACATATTATAATTAAACAGATACAAAAAATTACAAAGTTCTGATTGAATGGGTTACTGTAACCGCAAACAAATAAAAGCACGAATCAGACAGCCTTATGAGACGTGACAGATGTGTTACTACTAAAGTAATACATCTGATTGCTTCTTTTTTCACGTGATTATTTTCTCTGCTTTTCTTTCCGATATTATTATCATTTTTGAAATTCCCTTAAATTTGCACCCTGAAATGATGTAACTTTTAAAAAAATATTTTTTGACCTGACCCAACTCCAGAATCCTCAGATTCTGAATCTCTATCAAAATATTATCATATTCAAAATCCCCTTAAAATTTTACACCAAAATGATGTAACTTGTGAAAAAATATTTTTTTGTTGCAACCCTGTCAGAATCCCGCGATACCCGGATTCTGAATCCCAACATAAAAAGATCATCATTCTTCTTTATCCCCTTTTTTTCTCTGCTTCCTTTTTCCTTTTTGCCACCACTCTCTCTCTCTTTTTTTGCATGCAAAGAAAAAAAAGATTTGACCTAGTTTTAAGAAGAGAGAATTTTTAACCACTTTTCTCTTTTTTATTACTTACCACAAAATTACTAAAAGTAAAAAATTTTTTCGAAAAACAACAGACTTTTTTATGGGCTTTCTGAATATGTAATTTTTATATTTTTCCGACATTATCTTCACCCTTTTCAACGCACATTTAAAAAAATTGCCTTCAAAAAGCTTCTGAAGGCCAGAAGTCAGAATCCTTACTATAACTTTTTCTAAAAATATTTTTCCTGGATTCGCCATGGTCGAATCTATCGATATGCAAATTTTTAGAAACTTTCGCCGTAGGATAATGGAGATATGATTTTTTGAAAGGAACGCACTAATTTATACAGATAGTTAACTAGGGGACCCGTACCCCCAATATTACTGTGGTAAAATAATTATTAATTTTAGTTTTTAAATCATCAAAATCGCATGAAAATTAACTGAGTTATGCTCAAACGCCCGCGCGAGGCAATGAAAGAAGAAGAGAAAAGAGAAAGGAGGTCAACCTTTTTGTAGTTTGAATGATCAGTTAATCGACTTCGTGCTTGTCCTTCGGACAACCACTCGCGATTCACGCCTGGTTCTAGCCCTTCGGGAGGGGGAATGATATTTGTTTATTATCTGAATCAGGGGACCCGTTAAAAACTTCTAAAATTTGTTCAAGGACCCGTCAAATTGAAATCAAGTTTTTTGCCACCGAGCTTCAGAATCCACAGATTCTGAATTTGATCAAAAATATTATGATTTTTGTAATCTCCATAAAATTCTACCCCGAAACGATGCCACTTGTGAAAAAACATTTTTTGACCTTACCCTTCCCCAGAATCCTCAGATTCTGAATTTGATCAAAAATATTATGATTTTTGTAATCTCCATAAAATTCTACCCCGAAACGATGCCACTTGTGAAAAAACATTTTTTGACCTTACCCTTCCCCAGAATCCTCAGATTCTGAATTTGATCAAAAATATTATGATTTTTGTAATCTCCATAAAATTCTACCCCGAAACGATGCCACTTGTGAAAAAACATTTTTTGACCTTACCCTTCCCCAGAATCCTCAGATTCTGAATTTGATCAAAAATATTATGATTTTTGTAATCTCCATAAAATTCTACCCCGAAACGATGCCACTTGTGAAAAAACATTTTTTGACCGAACCCGTCTCCAGAATCCCAGGATTCTGAATTTGACCAAAAATATTATCATATTCGAAATCTCCATAAAATTCTACCCTGAAATGATGTAACTTGTAAAAAAACATTTTTTGACCCAACCCGTCTCCAGAATCCTTAGATTCTGAATCTGACAAAAAATAATATTATATTCGTAATCCCCATGAAATTCTACTCTGAAATGATGTAACTTGCAAAAAAATATTTTTTTGATCAAACCCGTCTCCAGAATCCCTGGATTCTGAATCTGACCAAAAATATTGTCAAATTCAAAATCTCCATTTAATTCTACCCTGAAATGATGCCGCTTGTGAAAAAACATTTTTTGACCGAACCCCGTCTCCAGAATCTCAGGATTCTGAATCTGACCAAAAATATTATCATATTCGGAATCTCCATAAAATTCTACCCTAAAATGATGCCACTTGTGAAAAAAATATTTTTTTATTCCAACCCCTTCAGAATCCTGGGATCCTGAGATCCAGAATCCAACAAAACCGATCCTTCTAATCAGAAACAGAAGTAGAAAAAAAGAAGATTCAAAGAATTTCGCTTCTTCTTTTCTCTTTTTTTCTTTTCTCTTTTGCAAAAGAATATCGATTGAATTTGACCTATTTTCGTAACCTAAAAATGCAGTAGAGTGGCAAAATTGAAGATTCGGAATTGACAGCGGAATCTGAAAAAGGAAGGTAATTAGTAATGTTTTTTTTATAAATTAAATAAATTACAACAAAAGCACGCAAAAATAAAATGAGAAACAGAAGAGAAAGAAGAAGAGAAGAGGAAAAGGGGAAGGAATGGTGAAACTGATTGCTAAAAAATACATATTATAATTAAACAGATACAAAAAATTACAAAGTTCTGATTGAATGGGTTACTGTAACCGCAAACAAATAAAAGCACGAATCAGACAGCCTTATGAGACGTGACAGATGTGTTACTACTAAAGTAATACATCTGATTGCTTCTTTTTTCACGTGATTATTTTCTCTGCTTTTCTTTCCGATATTATTATCATTTTTGAAATTCCCTTAAATTTGCACCCTGAAATGATGTAACTTTTAAAAAAATATTTTTTGACCTGACCCAACTCCAGAATCCTCAGATTCTGAATCTCTATCAAAATATTATCATATTCAAAATCCCCTTAAAATTTTACACCAAAATGATGTAACTTGTGAAAAAATATTTTTTTGTTGCAACCCTGTCAGAATCCCGCGATACCCGGATTCTGAATCCCAACATAAAAAGATCATCATTCTTCTTTATCCCCTTTTTTTCTCTGCTTCCTTTTTCCTTTTTGCCACCACTCTCTCTCTCTTTTTTTGCATGCAAAGAAAAAAAAGATTTGACCTAGTTTTAAGAAGAGAGAATTTTTAACCACTTTTCTCTTTTTTATTACTTACCACAAAATTACTAAAAGTAAAAAATTTTTTCGAAAAACAACAGACTTTTTTATGGGCTTTCTGAATATGTAATTTTTATATTTTTCCGACATTATCTTCACCCTTTTCAACGCACATTTAAAAAAATTGCCTTCAAAAAGCTTCTGAAGGCCAGAAGTCAGAATCCTTACTATAACTTTTTCTAAAAATATTTTTCCTGGATTCGCCATGGTCGAATCTATCGATATGCAAATTTTTAGAAACTTTCGCCGTAGGATAATGGAGATATGATTTTTTGAAAGGAACGCACTAATTTATACAGATAGTTAACTAGGGGACCCGTACCCCCAATATTACTGTGGTAAAATAATTATTAATTTTAGTTTTTAAATCATCAAAATCGCATGAAAATTAACTGAGTTATGCTCAAACGCCCGCGCGAGGCAATGAAAGAAGAAGAGAAAAGAGAAAGGAGGTCAACCTTTTTGTAGTTTGAATGATCAGTTAATCGACTTCGTGCTTGTCCTTCGGACAACCACTCGCGATTCACGCCTGGTTCTAGCCCTTCGGGAGGGGGAATGATATTTGTTTATTATCTGAATCAGGGGACCCGTTAAAAACTTCTAAAATTTGTTCAAGGACCCGTCAAATTGAAATCAAGTTTTTTGCCACCGAGCTTCAGAATCCACAGATTCTGAATTTGATCAAAAATATTATGATTTTTGTAATCTCCATAAAATTCTACCCCGAAACGATGCCACTTGTGAAAAAACATTTTTTGACCTTACCCTTCCCCAGAATCCTCAGATTCTGAATTTGATCAAAAATATTATGATTTTTGTAATCTCCATAAAATTCTACCCCGAAACGATGCCACTTGTGAAAAAACATTTTTTGACCTTACCCTTCCCCAGAATCCTCAGATTCTGAATTTGATCAAAAATATTATGATTTTTGTAATCTCCATAAAATTCTACCCCGAAACGATGCCACTTGTGAAAAAACATTTTTTGACCTTACCCTTCCCCAGAATCCTCAGATTCTGAATTTGATCAAAAATATTATGATTTTTGTAATCTCCATAAAATTCTACCCCGAAACGATGCCACTTGTGAAAAAACATTTTTTGACCGAACCCGTCTCCAGAATCCCAGGATTCTGAATTTGACCAAAAATATTATCATATTCGAAATCTCCATAAAATTCTACCCTGAAATGATGTAACTTGTAAAAAAACATTTTTTGACCCAACCCGTCTCCAGAATCCTTAGATTCTGAATCTGACAAAAAATAATATTATATTCGTAATCCCCATGAAATTCTACTCTGAAATGATGTAACTTGCAAAAAAATATTTTTTTGATCAAACCCGTCTCCAGAATCCCTGGATTCTGAATCTGACCAAAAATATTGTCAAATTCAAAATCTCCATTTAATTCTACCCTGAAATGATGCCGCTTGTGAAAAAACATTTTTTGACCGAACCCCGTCTCCAGAATCTCAGGATTCTGAATCTGACCAAAAATATTATCATATTCGGAATCTCCATAAAATTCTACCCTAAAATGATGCCACTTGTGAAAAAAATATTTTTTTATTCCAACCCCTTCAGAATCCTGGGATCCTGAGATCCAGAATCCAACAAAACCGATCCTTCTAATCAGAAACAGAAGTAGAAAAAAAGAAGATTCAAAGAATTTCGCTTCTTCTTTTCTCTTTTTTTCTTTTCTCTTTTGCAAAAGAATATCGATTGAATTTGACCTATTTTCGTAACCTAAAAATGCAGTAGAGTGGCAAAATTGAAGATTCGGAATTGACAGCGGAATCTGAAAAAGGAAGGTAATTAGTAATGTTTTTTTTATAAATTAAATAAATTACAACAAAAGCACGCAAAAATAAAATGAGAAACAGAAGAGAAAGAAGAAGAGAAGAGGAAAAGGGGAAGGAATGGTGAAACTGATTGCTAAAAAATACATATTATAATTAAACAGATACAAAAAATTACAAAGTTCTGATTGAATGGGTTACTGTAACCGCAAACAAATAAAAGCACGAATCAGACAGCCTTATGAGACGTGACAGATGTGTTACTACTAAAGTAATACATCTGATTGCTTCTTTTTTCACGTGATTATTTTCTCTGCTTTTCTTTCCGATATTATTATCATTTTTGAAATTCCCTTAAATTTGCACCCTGAAATGATGTAACTTTTAAAAAAATATTTTTTGACCTGACCCAACTCCAGAATCCTCAGATTCTGAATCTCTATCAAAATATTATCATATTCAAAATCCCCTTAAAATTTTACACCAAAATGATGTAACTTGTGAAAAAATATTTTTTTGTTGCAACCCTGTCAGAATCCCGCGATACCCGGATTCTGAATCCCAACATAAAAAGATCATCATTCTTCTTTATCCCCTTTTTTTCTCTGCTTCCTTTTTCCTTTTTGCCACCACTCTCTCTCTCTTTTTTTGCATGCAAAGAAAAAAAAGATTTGACCTAGTTTTAAGAAGAGAGAATTTTTAACCACTTTTCTCTTTTTTATTACTTACCACAAAATTACTAAAAGTAAAAAATTTTTTCGAAAAACAACAGACTTTTTTATGGGCTTTCTGAATATGTAATTTTTATATTTTTCCGACATTATCTTCACCCTTTTCAACGCACATTTAAAAAAATTGCCTTCAAAAAGCTTCTGAAGGCCAGAAGTCAGAATCCTTACTATAACTTTTTCTAAAAATATTTTTCCTGGATTCGCCATGGTCGAATCTATCGATATGCAAATTTTTAGAAACTTTCGCCGTAGGATAATGGAGATATGATTTTTTGAAAGGAACGCACTAATTTATACAGATAGTTAACTAGGGGACCCGTACCCCCAATATTACTGTGGTAAAATAATTATTAATTTTAGTTTTTAAATCATCAAAATCGCATGAAAATTAACTGAGTTATGCTCAAACGCCCGCGCGAGGCAATGAAAGAAGAAGAGAAAAGAGAAAGGAGGTCAACCTTTTTGTAGTTTGAATGATCAGTTAATCGACTTCGTGCTTGTCCTTCGGACAACCACTCGCGATTCACGCCTGGTTCTAGCCCTTCGGGAGGGGGAATGATATTTGTTTATTATCTGAATCAGGGGACCCGTTAAAAACTTCTAAAATTTGTTCAAGGACCCGTCAAATTGAAATCAAGTTTTTTGCCACCGAGCTTCAGAATCCACAGATTCTGAATTTGATCAAAAATATTATGATTTTTGTAATCTCCATAAAATTCTACCCCGAAACGATGCCACTTGTGAAAAAACATTTTTTGACCTTACCCTTCCCCAGAATCCTCAGATTCTGAATTTGATCAAAAATATTATGATTTTTGTAATCTCCATAAAATTCTACCCCGAAACGATGCCACTTGTGAAAAAACATTTTTTGACCTTACCCTTCCCCAGAATCCTCAGATTCTGAATTTGATCAAAAATATTATGATTTTTGTAATCTCCATAAAATTCTACCCCGAAACGATGCCACTTGTGAAAAAACATTTTTTGACCTTACCCTTCCCCAGAATCCTCAGATTCTGAATTTGATCAAAAATATTATGATTTTTGTAATCTCCATAAAATTCTACCCCGAAACGATGCCACTTGTGAAAAAACATTTTTTGACCGAACCCGTCTCCAGAATCCCAGGATTCTGAATTTGACCAAAAATATTATCATATTCGAAATCTCCATAAAATTCTACCCTGAAATGATGTAACTTGTAAAAAAACATTTTTTGACCCAACCCGTCTCCAGAATCCTTAGATTCTGAATCTGACAAAAAATAATATTATATTCGTAATCCCCATGAAATTCTACTCTGAAATGATGTAACTTGCAAAAAAATATTTTTTTGATCAAACCCGTCTCCAGAATCCCTGGATTCTGAATCTGACCAAAAATATTGTCAAATTCAAAATCTCCATTTAATTCTACCCTGAAATGATGCCGCTTGTGAAAAAACATTTTTTGACCGAACCCCGTCTCCAGAATCTCAGGATTCTGAATCTGACCAAAAATATTATCATATTCGGAATCTCCATAAAATTCTACCCTAAAATGATGCCACTTGTGAAAAAAATATTTTTTTATTCCAACCCCTTCAGAATCCTGGGATCCTGAGATCCAGAATCCAACAAAACCGATCCTTCTAATCAGAAACAGAAGTAGAAAAAAAGAAGATTCAAAGAATTTCGCTTCTTCTTTTCTCTTTTTTTCTTTTCTCTTTTGCAAAAGAATATCGATTGAATTTGACCTATTTTCGTAACCTAAAAATGCAGTAGAGTGGCAAAATTGAAGATTCGGAATTGACAGCGGAATCTGAAAAAGGAAGGTAATTAGTAATGTTTTTTTTATAAATTAAATAAATTACAACAAAAGCACGCAAAAATAAAATGAGAAACAGAAGAGAAAGAAGAAGAGAAGAGGAAAAGGGGAAGGAATGGTGAAACTGATTGCTAAAAAATACATATTATAATTAAACAGATACAAAAAATTACAAAGTTCTGATTGAATGGGTTACTGTAACCGCAAACAAATAAAAGCACGAATCAGACAGCCTTATGAGACGTGACAGATGTGTTACTACTAAAGTAATACATCTGATTTTGAATGTAATAAAATTACAAAAGTTCTAATTGAATGGGTTACTGTAACCGCAAACAAACAAAAGCACGAATCAAACAGCCTTGTGAGACGTGACAGATGTGTAACTACTAAAGTTAAAACATCTGATTTTAAACGTAATAAAATTTCAAATATCATTTATTCGAAAATATACACAAAAAAACAACAAATACAAATTATACAGTATCCACAATTAATTTGGATATTCAGTTTTAAATAAAAACTGAAGATCCAAATTAAATCTCCCAACGGAATAAAGCCATATTTCAGGCAAAATCCACAAATGAAACTATAAAAGTTTTAACATTTGTTTGGATTGTCAGTTTTAACTTAAAACTGAAAAAACATGCTCGATTTCGTCCCTAAAAATAAGATCGAGACTTGTATATGTAAGCAATATGTGCCGGGGACTCATCAGTTATTCCGGCACTGCTTTAAGTCATCTAATATCAATTTTATCTAAAAATTGAGAAAAGAAATCAGGCATAATCGCCTTTAATAAGAATTCCATTAAGGATTTCAATGATGTAGTTTGGCACACCTCATCAGCCTTCATCATCCACAAATGTGTAACTATTAAAGTTAGCACATTTGTTTGATTGGATGGAATAAAAATGATGTAGTATGGCACACCTCATCAGCCTTCATCATCCACAAATGTGTAACTATTTAAGTTAGCACATTTATTTGATTGGATGGAATAAAATGATGTAGTATGGCACACCTCATCAGCCTTTGTCATCCACAAATGTGTAACTATTAAAGTTAACACATTTGTTTTATTGGATGAAATCTAAATAAAAATCACATACAGATAAATTGCTTACAACAAAACATTTTGCTAATAAATGCAAAGGTTTTATTCAATAATTTTATCATTTTCCTTCACTGTTGAAAATCGCAAGATATCTCATTATTAGACTTACTGTAGTTTTCACAAAACGCTTAGCTACAATCCTTTAATGAGAAATTTTACGATTTTCAACAATGACAAAAATGATAAACTCAAAGAAGAAAAAATTTGCATCTCATAGAAAAACAAAGCCCTAACATAACCTTAACATAAATCTTCGAAACTAACTTGAGCTTCTGACATAATTCACAGGAATAAGTTGAAAAAAAGGTTGATCCGGCGCCAAAACATGGTCTCACCCGGTGCAGCTGACCATATAAGGTTCAGCAATAACCATCTATCCTCCGTCGAGATACGGCTAATGAAATAAAAATAAATTGAACGCGATTCTTTATCCCTCATCCATGGGATTACTTTAACTATCACGAGATTGACCATGCCTGAAAAATGAGAGAAATATTAGTAAAGGGCAAAAAACAAAATAAACTTGAGCCTATTCTTAAAAGTAATAACAGCATCAACAGCAACATTCAAAAATCCAACTCATTTCATATCGATCACGTATTACATTATTTCAGACATGATACGGTTGTCAACCAAAATACGTGAAAGATAAAAAATAAGTTGAATTTATAACCATCAGCACCACAGCATTACCAACAACCGCAATTAAAAAACAAAAAATTGTTTGAAAAAAAATTGGAGGGAAAAATCCACAAACAACAATTATTGATTCCCTTTTTTGCAAAAGCTTTCAATTTTTTAATAATGCAAATTTGTTCAATTTTTTTGGAATTTTAAAGTAGACAATTTTTTTATCTTTTAATAGCAGTGAACCTGTATATTTATTTGTTTTTAACACTATTTTTTATTACTGATAATCATATATTGCTGATAAAAAAGAGCTCAGTAAATGGTTTTTTTGCTTCCTTGGTCTTTGTTGCTTCTTATTTTAATGACATTTTTCTTTAAACGAAAGCAGAAAAGAAACAAAACAAATTTCTTGACTAATTTTTCTTTTTCTTCCAGTCTCCGGAATCCTCAGATTCTGAATCCGACCAAAAATATTATCATATTCGTAATCTCCAAAAAATTCTACCCTGAAATGATGTAAGATTTAAAAGAATATTTTTTCATCCCACCGGGCTTCAGAATCTCAGTGTTCCAGAATTCTGAATCCCAAAAATCACAAATATTATGAATCTTTAATATTCCCTTTTTATCTCTGCCTTTCTCTTTTTTTTCTTCCTTTCTCTCTCTTTTTTGCACGCAAAGAGAAAAAAGATTTGACCTAGTTTTAAGAAGAGAAGGTTTTTAACCACTTTTCTTTTTTTTATTACTTACCACAAAATTACTAAAAGTAAAAAATTTTTTCAAAAAACAACAGACTTTTTTATGGGCTTTCAGAATATGTAAAAATTATTATTCTAACTTATCATCTTTACCCCATTTGGCTCGCCTAAAACAATCAATCGATATAGAAACTTCTGAAGCCCATAACTCCAGAATGCCACGGTAGATATTTTTTTTTATAGTTTTTCTGGATTCTACGCCACATGTTTGGGGGGTATGCAAATTTTTAGGAAAATGTGGCCGCTACAAAAAATGTGGCAGTTTTTGTTCGTGGGAGCACTAATTTTTACAGATAGTTAACTAGGGGACCCGTCGGATCATATTACTGTGGTAAAATAATTAATATTACTTTTTAAATCATAGAAATCGGCTGTCAACTGATTGAGTTATGCTCAAACGCGCGCGCCGGCACTTGCAACAGAAAAAAGAGAAAGGAGGTCAACTTTTTTAGTAGTTTGGATGATCAGTTAATCGACTTCGTGCTTGTCCTTCGGACAACCACTCGCGATTCACCACTGGTTCTAGCCCTTCGGGAGGGGGACTCATATATGCTTACTACCTGAACTTTGGGGACCCGTTAAAAATTTCAAAAATTTATCTAAGGACCCGTCGATGGATTTTTTGGAACCGTTGTGTTTACAAAAAAACTTTCAAATTTTTATTATCATAATTGTTTCTTATTTGTGGACCCATTGAGAGCTCAACATCTTTGTTTAAATGTTTATGGAAATGATTTAAGGACCCGTTGAAATTAAAAAATCTTTACTTAAGGACCCGTCAATATATTTCAAAATTATTAAACTCAACAGCTTAATATCTAAAGACATAAGGACCCGTCGAGGACTTTAAAAATCCAAATATCGTTTAAGGACCAAAAATGAAAATCATGGGATTCTAAATCCAATTATCATCTGAATCCCTGGGGACCCGTCGAATACTGAAATGCTTAGTATCTCGATCTACGGACCCGTCGAAGTATTTTTTGGACCCGTTCTTTGCAAAAATAATTGAAGTCATCAGTTTATTATTATTGATGCTCCTTTCTAAAAAGTGACTTCTGAAGGCAATTAAAGTATCTTAATCTTAGGACCCGTCAAAGTAAATCTTGGAACTGTTGTCGAAAAAGTTACCCAAGGACCCGTTGAAGTGTTTTTTAAAAACTTTTTGACCCACGTACTTCAGAATCCACAGATTCCGAATTTTGTCAAAAATATTATCATATTCGGAATCCCCAAGAAATTCCACCCTGACATGATATAACATGTAAAAAATCATTTTTCTAACCCATCCCTTCAGAATCCTGGGATTCTGAATCTTATCAAAATATTATCATTTTCGAAATCCCCATGAAATTCTACCCCGAAATGATGCCACTTGTGAAAAAATATTTTTCTGACCCCACCCGTCTCCAGAATCCCCGGATTCTGAATCTGACCAAAAATATTATTATTTTTGAAATCTGCATCAAATTCTACCCTGAAATGATGCCACATGCAAAACAATATTTTTTTAAGGTACTCTTCTCCAGAATCCTTAGATTCTGAATTTGACCAAAAATATTATCATATTCGAAATCTCCATAAAATTCTACCCCTAAATGATGCCACTTGTAAAAAAACATTTTTTGACCCAACCCGTCTCCAGAATCCTTAGATTCTGAATCTGACAAAAAATATTGTCATATTCGTAATCTCCATAAAATTCTACCCTGAAATGATGTAACATGTAAAAAAATATTTTTTCATGCCACCGGGCTTCAGAATCCCCTTATCAAAGAATTCTGAATCCCAAAGAAATAAAAATTATGAATCTCTTTCTCAAACTCTTTTTCTCTGCCTTTCTCTTTTTTTTCTTCCTTTCTCTCTCTTTTTTTGCTGCGAAGAGAAAAAAGATTTGACCTAGTTTTAAGCAGAGAGAGTTTTTAACCACTTTTCTTTTTTTTATTACTTACCACAAAATTACTAAAAGTAAAAAATTCTTTTAAAAAACAACAGACTTTTTTATGGGCTTTCAGAATATGTAATTTTTATTATTCTAACTTATCATCTTCGCCCCTTTCCATGCGCCTAAAAAAATGTGACTTCAAAAAACCTTCTGAAGCCCAGAAGTCAGAATCCTTGCATTGGAATCCTTCCAAATAGGTTTTCCTGGATTCCTCATGGCCGATTCTATCTGTATGTAAATTTTTAGGAAAATGTGGCCACTACAACTTGAGATATGATTTTTTGAAAGGAATGATAGTTTTTTTACAGATAGTTAACTAGGGGACCCGTCGGGATCACAACAATATTATTGTGGTAAAAAAAATTACTACTTTTAGTTTTTAAATCATCAAAATCGGCCCAAAAATGACTGAGTTATGCTTAAACGCGCGCGAGAGCTGAAGAAAATAGAAAGGAGGTCAACTTTTTTTGTAGTTTAGATGATCAGTTAATCGACTTCGTGCTTGTCCTTCGGACAACCACTTCGCGATTCACCCCTGGTCCTAGCCCTTCGGGAGGGGGACTGAAATATGCTTGATACTTGAATATTCTGGGGGACCCGTTAAAGACTTGAAAAAATTTAAATATCCTTATCTAAGGACCCGTCGAAGAATTTTGTTGGACCCGTCGTACTTACTATCTTAACTTTGGGGACCCTTAGAAGATAAATTAAATTTTATAAAAAAATAGAAAGAATATTACCTTTTTTATAACCAAGACAATTGAAAGAATATTTGGACCACGGTTGTTTTTATTTGTTGATAATGAATTTAAATTTTAGATTTTATAATTTCAATTTGCTCTTTTTTATAAGAAAGCTTTTTGTTGAAGCGTTATTAGCCTTAAAATCAAATTCACTATTTATTTCAGTTTATAATTTTTAATAATTGGTTTGTTTTCCATAAATTGATTAAAATTCTTATTCAAAATGCAATAATTGTGATAATTTTTAAAAAGGATCGATTAAAGTTTGCAAAAAATAAATGCCAGTCAAAAAAAGCTTTTTTTACTGGCATTTCTTTTAAAACAAAATTTTTTGAATATTATTTATTACTTATAGACTGAAAAACTATAACTTTCAAAGTCTCCATGACATTCTATCCTTTCCGCAGATTCTGAATCTGACCAAAAATATTATCATTTTCGAAATCTCCATAAAATTCTACCCTGAAATGATGTAACTTGTAAAAAAAAATTTTTTTGATTGTACCCGTCTCCAGAATCCCTGGATTCTGAATCTGACCAAAAATATTATCATATTCGGAATCTCCATAAAATTCTACCCTGAAATGATGTAACTTGTAAAAAAATATTTTATTCCAACCCCTTCAGAATCCTGGGATCCAGAATCCAGAATCCAACAAAACCGATCCTTCTAATCAGAAACAGAAGTAGAAAAAAAGAAGATTCAAAGAATTTCGCTTCTTCTTTTCTCTTTTTTTCTTTTCTCTTTTGCAAAAGAATATCGATTGATTTTGACCTATTTTCGTAACCTTTCACTTTTTACCACTTTTCTTTTTTTTATTACTTACCACAAAATTACTAAAAGTAAAAAATTTTTTCAAAAAACAACAGATTTTTTTATGGGCTTTCAGAATATGTAAATTTTATTATTCTAACTTATCAAATAACCCCAGTCGGTGCGGTTCAAAAATCAATCGATATTCGAGCCTTCTGGAGCTCATAACTCCAGAATGCCACGGTAGATATTTTTTTTTATAATTTTCCTGGAAACTACATGTTTGGTTTAGTCTACTTGCAAATTTACAGAAAATTCTATCGTGGGACTGATTTATGACGGCAACTTTTCGTGGGAGCAAAGATTCTTACAGATATATAATATTTTAGACCAAAAAATCAGTTTTGCGATTTTTTGTATTTTGGTGTTAATTTAGGTAAAAACCAGATATTTTAACCTGGTCCCAAATGTACATACTTGATGTTGGTGAGCTGAAAGTTTCCAAAAATGCTACAATTATATCATATTTCATTATAAAAGTCACCGGAAGACGATTCATAGTCTTTTTCCAAAGTTATGAATTTTTGTTTATGTTGGAGATATTGAATTTTGTTGAAGTCGACAAAAGTAGCACAGTAAAAATTTTTTCAGTACCTCCTACTTTTTCAAGATTATGGTGGTTTTCGATGCCCAACCAGTTAAAGTTTATAAAAAAATATGAACGGGCTTTAGGTAAGTTGTAAAAGTGGATTTTAGAACTCAATTACCGTAATTTTAGGCCTATTTTGAACTTCCCGGGGGCAAAAAACCATTAAAAAGGGTCAAATATGAATACATTTGCATTTTCCTGACTAAAAACGTCCAGGGCTTTCGAATAGTATCATTTTTGAGATTTTTTGAAAATATGGCTTCTGAATCCAGATTCTGGGTCACAGATTCTGAATCTCAGAATCCACCTGAAGAATGTCAAATATTATGACAAAATTCGAATTCCTGGACCAAAATTACCCTAGGAACACATTTTCAGCCAATTCTGAGACAAAAAATTTTTCCTAATGCCAAATATCGCCAAAAATTCTCAAATGTTACAAAAAACGTCCTGTATACAAGAAAGTAATTCATCGACTTCCCAGTAATAAATATGTAAAATCTTAGTTTCACCGTTACACGATGATTTGCCGAGTGACGCCGGAGAGCTTTTTTTAAAAATGCATAAAAATTTAATAAAACTCTTTTAAACATGTTAGAAATTTATGTTAATGTTAAACTTATAACTAATTACAATTGAGAAAATTAGAATTAATAATAACACAAAGAATTAAAAATTTTTTGTAAAAGTTTTGGTATCCGGCGTCATTCGCGGCGACGCCGACGCCAACTCCGGCGTCGGCGTTTAATATTTTATATAATTCATGTCGATTCCAAAAAAAAATAAAATTCACATCTATTTAATAATATTTAGAAAAACTGTCACATAAATTAAAAAATATTCCATTTGAAATGCAAACTAATTTTCATTGAATATGGAGGATATTCGTGTTAATAATTTTAAAACACAACCAACTTCTGATTCACGCTAATAAGTTTTAAATGTCTTACCAGTTTTCATTGATTAAGTTGAAACAAATATCGTGATCACCAATTATTATGTATGAATGTAAATACAATTATTTCTGTGACTGTTTTTGTTAATTTTCTGAAAACTTTGGCACAATAAAATTACTTTTTTATCTTAAAGTTGATGTTAAAACGTTACAGAAAAAGAATCACGAAAACTTTGAAGAACTGTTACAACTTTAATTTTTATTGAACACCGTTTGTCGTGCTTTTCTTTATCTTTATTCCTCTAAAATTTGGGCTATTATTATTTAGGTAAAATCTTTAATAATCAACCTTTAATTGTTACAAAATTATTAATGCATTTATGGCATTTAATAAATTATAAAATATTCAAAACCTTGGAAAAAACTATAATAGTGATTTATTCCAAAAAAAGTATCTGATGAAAAAATAAAAACGACAAATCAAGAGAAAAAGAAAAACTGACAGCTCAAAGACAATCAAAAAATTGTGGTTTTTTCGATCAATAATTTTTGTCCATTGCTTTTTTGCGAGCTGACAGACCGATGGATGCAAAAACAACTTGTGTGCTACCAAATTGAGGACAAACTTTTCCACAAAAACAATGACAATTGATAACTGTCGTTTGTGTTACAAAATTTGTCCACATAGAAGTTGAAAGAAATTGGGTATGAATTAAATAATTATTTGACACAGAATTTTACTTTGTAACTTATAAAAATCTGCCACAAATGTAGAAATTGAAAATTTTGAATCATTTTTTTGTCAAACAAGAATTTTTTTCTGCAAATAAAACGCATTTTTTTTCAACTTCGAGCAAGGTGTAAAAGTCGATTTTTCAAAGTGGTCCAAAAAAGCTGATTTTTGGTAGACAAACTCCTATAGGGTCCCTAAGGACCGTCTTGAGTCGGATTTTCGTTTATACCCCCTGGGGGGATCAGGGGGATTAGCTATATCCCCTGAGGCATGAAAAATCGAAAACTTCGGATTAAGCAAAAGTAATGATTGGGGAACGTTTTCAGGACCTATATGAAACTCCTGAACAAATTTGGGGTGTTTAAATGCATTTTAAGATGCCGTTTTGGGGTATGGAAAATTTGCATATTCATATCTTGCCGCATATCTCGAAAACCATATTGCGGTATAGAAAAATGGAATAGTCCAGTAAATAGCCCATAAAAAGGGCTACATATTAGTACTATTACGGCATTTTCAAAGTGAGGGGAAAATATCGAAAATGCCAAAAAACGCTTTTCCTATGTTTGTACATAGTCAAACTTTTCAGCGTTTCCTTTGCTGCGACTATGGCTCAGCTGGGAAACGCGCTCTTTTTGCGATCCGAAGGTCTGGGGTTCGGATCCCAACTGCTGTATTTTATTTTTTTCGGCTTTTAAAAGCCTAAACATTGTATTATTTATTAATTTTGATGGGAAAAAACATGATAAAAAATATTATAAAATAGTTTTTTCGATTAAAATATTTTTTCAATCATTAAACCACACTTACAGTATTACTGTATTTGCAAAAACAAAACTTTTTCAGTTTTTTTAAAATTAAAATACTGATCTTATTAAAACTATGTCAATTAATTTGTAAAATTAAAGTATTGTTTTTCCATCAACCAAAATCATATTAAAAAGATGTGTGTAAAGTGTTTGCTTTTTTAAACATAAAAACTATTCTCGTTAGATGATTAACTTATTGGAATGAAGAAACTTGTTAATAAATCTCTATGTTTATTTTAATGAAAAAACGACAAATTAATTCCATGCAAAAAAATATATAACAAAAAAGTTTATTCATTGTCAGGTAAAATTATTTCATTGGCATCCTTCCCTTTTTCAGAATTTGAAATAATGGATTTGATTATTTCACTTTCTTCGTCAAAGTAATTTTCATCTTTTTGATATGTGAAATCAGAAGCATCATCAATAGTTATTTCATCACGTGTGGCTCCACGTATTTGTTCTTGTTCGTTTTCTGTTAATGTTGGTTCATTTTTTTTCCTGGCCAACTCTTTTAGTTTAGTCTGTCTAGTCGAAAAATAACTTGCAATTTGACTGCTACTCAAACGTTCATTTGCTTTGAATAAAGGTTGCCGTGATGCTCTCATACGTTGCTGCACCACGTATGAATCCACACGCCTTTGGTAAAGCTTACAAATTGATTATTAAGAAATGTCTCCATTTCTGTTGTGTATTTTATTTTGTCAAGCTGTATTCAAGTATTTTTCAAAACAAGTCATCATTTCAAAAAAAGTAAAAATAGAAAAACAAAACTATTTACAATGCATTCATTCCGAGAGTTAACAAAAAACAACTTTATATAAATGATTCAACAAACAATAAAAGAAAAACAAGCATCATAAATTTATGCATTTCCGTGAACCATTACTTGACTTTGGGTTTGAGCCTGTTTGTTGCTAATGATGACTTTAATAACAACGGAAATATGAATGCAAATGGATATTGCCAAGGATGCAGAGATAACACCTTCCCAAAATGGACTCAAATAAGAATTATCAGCTTTAGCTTTTTCAAGTTCGACCATTCTTTGCTCGAGTTTAGCATGATTTGTATCAACCAAGTTTGGATGAGGATAATTATTTAAATAATTAATATGGCATTGAAAACTTTTATCAATAATATGTGCAATCAAAATTTTGTCTGCTTCATTAATTTCAGAAAGTTTTTCGTTGATCAAATCATAGTTGGCAACATTTAAGCATATTGGATTGCTGAAACAAATCAATAATATTCGAATTTATTAAAACGTTTACTTACATGTTTTTAGGAGCAAACAAAAAGGTTTTATCATTTGCACCACAACAAATAGCGATCAACATAATAATAACAACTTTGTAGTAAGCCATAATTCGTAACAGTATAACAAAGAAAGAATGCAACAAGAAAGTATTGAAAAAGACAAAGATAAATGGAAAATTTAATCAAAATGATAAGTTAATAAAATCTAATTTTATAAAATCGTCTTCCTTATTTACTTTAATAATTTTGATAACATCAACTTTTAAATAAAAAGAAAAAACTTGAATACAACAAAAAAACTGAAAAAGTTTTGTTTTTGCAAATACAGTAATACTGTAAGTGTGGTTTAATGATTGAAAAAATATTTTAATCGAAAAAACTATTTTATAATATTTTTTATCATGTTTTTTCCCATCAAAATTAATAAATAATACAATGTTTAGGCTTTTAAAAGCCGAAAAAAATAAAATACAGCAGTTGGGATCCGAACCCCAGACCTTCGGATCGCAAAAAGAGCGCGTTTCCCAGCTGAGCCATAGTCGCAGCAAAGGAAACGCTGAAAAGTTTGACTATGTACAAACATAGGAAAAGCGTTTTTTGGCATTTTCGATATTTTCCCCTCACTTTGAAAATGCCGTAATAGTACTAATATGTAGCCCTTTTTATGGGCTATTTACTGGACTATTCCATTTTTCTATACCGCAATATGGTTTTCGAGATATGCGGCAAGATATGAATATGCAAATTTTCCATACCCCAAAACGGCATCTTAAAATGCATTTAAACACCCCAAATTTGTTCAGGAGTTTCATATAGGTCCTGAAAACGTTCCCCAATCATTACTTTTGCTTAATCCGAAGTTTTCGATTTTTCATGCCTCAGGGGATATAGCTAATCCCCCTGATCCCCCCAGGGGGTATAAACGAAAATCCGACTCAAGACGGTCCTTAGGGACCCTATAGGAGTTTGTCTACCAAAAATCAGCTTTTTTGGACCACTTTGAAAAATCGACTTTTACACCTTGCTCGAAGTTGAAAAAAAATGCGTTATAAAATTTCAATAACACCACAGTAAATGGTGTTATTGCTTTAAAAAATGTGCTTCAAGCCTAATTTTGTCAAACAAAAAATGTCAAACAATTTTTTAAAAAAATGCTTTTAAGAAAGATGATAAAAACTTCCTTTAAAATATATTTTTAATTTGTAATTTAAAAATTAATTTATCTGATTAAAAACTGACCAAATTATGTTGAAAGCTTAAAAAACCAATTCTATAATTTGAATTCTATTCAAAGATTATACAACATAATAAAAACAAAATTTTTAAAAGATTCAAAATTGATCACACTTTTTTTTAAAAAATGGACTGAAAAATATCTTTTTATTACATCAACAAAAATGTTTTCCTAAAGTTTTTGTTATTCTTTTCCATTGAACCCAATTTTATGACTTGACTAATACACTTTCTTTTTGCCATTTATTTATTGATTTTAAAATTTCTTTGCATCTGTCTTTTTGGTTTTCACTAAAATATTTTTTTGCATTTTTAAAAAACGTATTGCAAATGCATTTGTTGATTTTTTTAGTATTTGAATATTTTATTTATCATTTTGAGCTTATAATAATTTTTTTTTGTTATGTTTTAACAAAGTAATAAAGTTTGTACCTTCACATTAAAAAACACAATTAAAAAGTAGTGTTAGCTTGAAATACAATAATTAAAAATCTAAAGTTTATTCAAAACCATCGAAAATGAAAAACAATGTTTTTTTAGTTCACATCAAAAAAGAATGACCATATAAAATTCAGTTTTATACAAATTTAAGATAAACAAAACTTAGTCATATTTTTCATTTTATGCAAACAAAATGCCTTTTTTTACACTTTGATATGGTATTTTCGACATTGTTTTATAACATTCTTTTTGCAAATTTAAAAAAAAATTTCAATAATTATATAAGCTTGGTAAAAGACACGACCTCCAAAAAATCAGTTCATTGCCATGTCTAATTGAATAACACAGTATTTTAGAAATTTTCGGTTGGTTGTGTCACATTGAAATTGTCTATAAAGAACGTTATAACATTTTTTTTATTCTTGTGTAACATGCTTGAATACTAAAAAAATTCAAAAGTATTAACCTTTTTTCAAACCAAGCTCAAAAAATGTGATACGGTTAAAAGAAAAAGCAATGTTTTATTATTTTTTTTACTTTGAAGACATTTTCGTTGCTGCAAACGCGAGCAAAAGGTTTGTGAACCAATTTTCTGCCCTTTTTTGGTTAACAAAACAATATTTTGTGTTTCTGTAGTTTTTTTAGGGTTTTGAATCTTTTGTATTTTTGAATGTTCAAGATTAAAAAAGCTTCTACATTATTTTTTTTGTTCTGTGCTATTTTGTATAAATTATAAAACACCTGTTCAAATTGTAGTAACAAACAATAAAAAATGAAAAAAAAATATTACTTATATCACCATTTTATAAACCTCTTACTTTTTGTGACAATATAAAGCATTTTTTCAAAAGCACTACAATAACTGATGCTACAGATTAAAAAAGGATCCTCGAGCAAGTCTTATTTTGGCAACAAAGAAATGTTAAATAACTTTTTTAAAAAAAAAGAAAGATTACAGAATATCCTTCAAAATAACCAAAAACTTGTCATTTACAAATTAAATTTTCTTATTAAAAATGAATCAGTAACATTCTTCAAATTTATTTATTATGTAACAACAAATTTTTGAAAACGTCGCGATTTTTCTTCGAAGAACAACACTATAAAAGATTCAAAGAATTCGTCATCAAAAAAATAACATGTTTTAAAAAAGTGGACGGAAGAATATCTTTCTTTAGTTTTTTTGGTCTTTTTCAATGCACTTCCTTTTTTTGATTTGACTAATACACTTTCTTTTTGCCATTTATTTGTTTATTGATTTTTACAAGTTTTGAATCTTTTATATTTTTGAATTTGTAAAACAAAAATACAACTTTTTCATAATAATTTTTGTTATGTGCTGTCTTTTTATCAAAAAGAATTAGCAGTAAGTTACTGCCAGTAACAGTCATTCATTAATAAAAATTGAAAAAAATTTATTAATTAATTCAACATTTAAGAAAAATAATAACTCAAACATACTTTTTTTTCTTTGACAATTTAAAGAATTTTTCTTCGATTGCACTACGTAGTTTAATTTCAATAATTATGTAAGCCTGGCAAAAAATATGGCCTCAAAAAAATCGGTTTGTTGCCATGTCTAATTGAATAAAACAGTATCGAAGAAAAATTTTTGGTACCAAATCAGTGCCGTAAAGAGCTAATATTTTTTATTAGATTTAATCATAATGTTTACGTTGTTTTTAGCACAAAAATATTTTTTCATTGATACCAAGCAAAATTTGCATAGTTATCGACTTTTTTACTGCAGAAAACCAACTCATTCGCCCCCATTTATTTTTTTTGCTAAAATATATGATATAACAAAAAAAATTCACTGCTATTTGAAATCTAGGCATTTCTTTTTTTATCTCACCTTTTTTATTATTGTTACAAACAATGGAAATCAGGACAAACCAACAAAAGAAGAGAAGAGATACTAAAAAAAATGTAAAAGAAAAAAACATTTGTTGTTGCATTTTTTTATTCTCCAACAATTTAGGTTTTGTTTCTCTAAAGTTTGTTTAATTTGTTTGAGTTTTTTCTTCTTTTCGCGTAATTATCATAATTTCTGGTTTTTACATATTTATACTTGAATTAATGTTAAAAAATATTTTTTAGAGATATTTATTCAAATATTATTATTGCTTCTAAGAAGATGTCATCTCTCTCAAGTCAATCGTCACCTTCAAATCGAAAACGCAAACTCCAAGAAAATGATTCCATCCAAGATTCTCCCAAACGATTTCATGCTTCATCTTTTGATCAACAAAATTTTTCACTTCCTTCTTCAATGATTTATTATGTTTTTAAGAATCCTTCAACAGCCAAAATTTATCAAAAGCTAATTCAAACATGCAAATATTTTTTCATCAAAAATCCAATTCTTATAATTCCAGATATTTCGATTGTAAATGATGACAAAAATGGATGGGAAATTTTTATTGATAAGAAATTATTTAAAAATTTAAAAAATCTATCAATTTGGATTACGGATTCAATTATTGTCAATAATATGTATTCTACAAATCCTGATGCTCCATATTCTTTTATTTCAAATATTTATCGTTGTGATGCAGAGAAATGCCAATTTTTATGGAGTCAAGATGTGCCCTTCAAAGATGTTGTTTTTCTTGCTTCAAAAACTAAAAAAGTTTTGTTTAATTCTGTCTCGGTAGTTGATGATGGTGATGAGGGATTAATTGTGGCACTGGAAAAACTTGTTGCAGCTCTTCCAAATGTTAAAAACTTTTCTTGGTAAGTTTTTTATTATATTATACTGTAGATAGAGGCTTCTAAAAATTTTTTGAGAAAATGTTGGAAGGCAAAGTTTACAAAACCGAAAACTAAATTTGCATATTTTCAAGTATCTTCTGATTTCCTATCTATCTCCTTTTTTGAGGGATAATCCAGATTTGACATCAGCAAAAAACTCTCACCCCCTTTTTCGTCAGATTTTTTCCTTTGATCGTTGCCGCTTTTGAACCGGGCCTTATAATTTGCTATTCCCCACCTGATTTCCAATCTTGAATATTACTTATTATTAATTTCATTTTTGACATCCTATTATATTACTCAAATTTTTTAGTTTACTTGATAAAGCTCCAAATGTTATCACCTCAAAAACTGTTCAAAAATTACTCCAAATTCAACAATTCAAAAGCCTTGAAAAATTTTATTTAAGTAGTATTCCTGAATGCTTTGATATGGAAACTTTTTATACTTATTTAAAGGTATGTGCTCTCTAGATAATTAATATTAAATTTGTGTTTTGATATTTTTAGGAAAACAAAAATACTGTAATTGATCTCGAATTTGATTATCCTATTTCTGAAGTTTATCAAAATCGTCTTCAAGAAATTGTTGATGAAATTATTCAATCTGAACATCATGATTACAAAATTCCATATATCTGCTTTAATGGAATAAATGAAACATCACTTGAAAAATTGGATAATCTTGGAATACTGTAGATTTTGTGTTTTTCTTTTATTTTTTTACAAAAATTGTTTTTATATGTGTATGTACTATGAATTGTCTGTGGAAAAATAAATGAAAAATTTGGTTCGACTTGATAGCAAGTAATCAATCACATGGATAAAGTAAATCACAGGGAATCTATCTATCTGTATCAAGCGAATAAATGAAGTTACAGAAAATTAACAAAAAAACAAGGTTACGACTAACGTGTGATGTGATTGTGAAACAAATTAATGACTATTGATGTTGTTTGCTTAAGCTTATAAATTAGATGATAGAAAAAAATAAATCTTGAAATCCAGTAGTTTTAGAGAAAATTTCGTTGTCTTCGAAGTTCGAAGAACTTCGAAATTATTGCATCGAGACACATTTTGCCAAACTGTAAAAGTTGAAAATTTTTCTTTGATTTTTTGTTGCTGCTGCTGCGCTCTACAAATTTACTTTTTTCTTCTTCCATTTTTCTACTTTTATATATGTTTTTAATTAAATTTACGTGTTGTTGTTACACCCTTCTACTTAATATATTCTTATTAATCCTTCTCTGTAAAATTTATCCCATGTTTTGCTACCGCTTTGCTGTATTTTATTTAAATTATTTACTTTACATTCATATAATTTTTAGAATTTGATACACATTATATATCCATAGATATACTCTCTTCATTCTACTTTCATCAATGAATTAGTGATGTACTTTATCACTCCAGCAAATCCGAAGGTATTCTTGATTGGAAGCTGTGATAATCGACTCTTTGGTTTTGGAGAGAATGATACAAAGTTATGCATATATCAAAAATCAATCTTTGATCGTGGTGATTGGGAAATCTTTTATTCTACAAATATCAATGTTATGAAGACAGAATGCTGTGAAAATGGTTTACATGTTGCTGTTGGAATTTTTGAAAGTACACTTTGGATTGCTGCAAAAGTATGATCTTTTTTCGATGTTTTTACCTGCAGTGTGACCATTATCGAATATATGTTTTTTGGTTCCGCATATGTGGTCGTGATTTTGGAGATGGGAATGAGTGAAAATGATTTTAGGGAAATAACGATTTTGTTAATCGAATGATTTTTGTTTTATATTTTTAAGCGTAAAAGTATCTGGAAAAATGTGATGCGATGGCTTCATATTTAACTTTACCTTCACCTTTATCCTTCTTTTGGTTAACTGCCTTTTGTGTTAAGCTTATGCACCGATTTATGCGTGTTTTTTTCCTTGTTTTAGAAGAGAATTCACCATCTTCAAAACCTCGACCTCATGTGTTTAATCCGTAACAAAGAAATCCCCAAGTATTTTTAGAGCTTGTGTTAAAATTTTTATTACCTATCCTAAGATAACTGTAGCTTTTGCTGCGCTTATATCCGTTGATCCAGAAAATATATATATATCTGCAATATTTTAGGACGAAAAAATTACTCGTTTTTTCTCAATCGAAATGAATTCAAAGCAATTGACTACGTTTAAAATGTTGGAAGAAATTTATCCAGAATTTGCACTCCCGGATCTCAATCTATGTTCATCCTGTTTATTACCGCTTATCCGATATCGCGGCTGCTTTTCTAGTCTCTTCTTTTTAATTATTACTCCACGTCGATATGTTAAAGATGTTGGAATTTATCGAATCATGTGCAATATTAATTCATCTCAACATTGTATGCTTTGGACAAAAGCTGAACCATTTTTTCTCAATCCTTCTACTTCAACAATTGCTGTTAATGATCTTGGAGAAGTTTTTTCAATTACTGAAAAATCTGAGAATGATGGAAGTATCAAATCTGTGTCTGTAAGCTTTGGAAATGTTAGTCATCATTCTGAATTACCACTGGATATGGATGTTTGGCATGATATGATTTTTTGTTACGCAAATTATGATATCTTGTTTTGCTTAACTCGACAACAGCGTCCTGATGATATTTTGCTACGACTTTTCTTGGTAAAGATTTCCTTTGAAGAATCTTCAATTCAGTAAGTTTACAGCTTTTAAAATAGTGTTATATTTGGGTATACTGTAGATCTTTTGTTTTTAGTTTTTATAGCATGGCCAACTCCGTTGTTGATTCCAATTTTCCTTCATTTGATTGTGCAACATTTTGTGTTTCATTTGCTCCAATGGATACAACATTTCCAACTTCAGCAGTTCCAATCATGATTGAATCACCAGAAAATCTTGTTACACCATGTTTTTTCGTCTTTCAAACTTCTACAAGTATTGTAACATATTGCCGTCGAATGCTTTCCCTCTCTGAATCTGCATATCTTTCACTTTCTCGAATTCCAAAACCTCTTTCTTCTGCCGTTCAAACTCCTGAAGTCAAGCTTTCAATTTTCCAAAGAATTCAAAGATTTTTTCAAAGAAAAAAGGAAAAGAAAAATAATGATAATGTATGGATGTCATTGGATTTCATCAAAAGTGCTTTGGGATTATCAAAAGATTTTCAATTGCATTAATTAATTTAATAATTATAATTTTTGTTGTTGTTTCTTTTTTAATAAAATATAAATTTGTTGTTTCTTTTAAAGTTTTGATTTTGTGTTTAAACGGTCTCATAAAACTACCGTAATTTATTACCTTTACTGTTGCAATTCACAACTAATTTATACTTACCTGTTTGAATATTTTTGGGATGAATTGGACCCGCGTACAGATAACTGTATTTGTTTAAGGTTGGGCATTTCTATTGGAGCGCATTTTTTTAAAGATTCTTGACAAAGCTTTCGGCATCAATTTCCCTTTTTCTGTCATTAGTGTCCAACCTTGGTATTTCCAATAACGTTTCCCATTTTTTTATATAAATTAAGATTACAATAAAAAACAAAAGAATCCATCAAAATAATTCACCGCATTTGCTTCCATCATTTCTTTGATTCACACTTCTTCTTTCCAGCAGTATCCTTCTTCTTTGAATGCTTTTCAGATTTCTTTCTGAAAGTCATAAGGTACTGTAGAATATATAATAATTTAAACAACAGTATTAACACCTTCCATGACCTTTTTCTTTGCTTCAAAGGGTTTTTCGTTGCTGGAAAACCAGGGGAAAAGGTTTTTTAAATCGTAAAAAATTCATTTTTATTTTTATTATTGCTTTCACTGGCACAAATTATTAATAAGAAATTCCTTTTATTTGGATTTTAAATATATATTGATTGCTTTTGTTTATTCATGAAAATAAAATTCACATCAAATGAATAATGTTTGTAAAAATAGACTGCAAACATGTTTTGTCAGTTACGTTTCTGCTTGTCAGTCTGGTCTTTTAATTTAGTTTAGAAACTTACAAAACATGAAAAGCTTTTGATACAAAAAAAGTAAAATGAAATTTTTTACCGAGATATTAACCTTTAAAAAAACTCTGTAAAACTATGCATATCACTTTTATTTAAATCATACTTGAATATTTACTACTTTATTAGTAGTATTAATGATAATGTACAATGAAAATTAACGATATTTGCATATGCTGTAGAGACTTGTTGAACAATTTTTACTATTTGTCATTCCATAATTATTGCTATAAGGAATAAAAAGATTTCCACATGATTCTCCACCTTGTTCAGGGTATCCTGACATCCAATATGAAAAATCAAAAATTGTACCATCATTCCATTGCCATGTGCGCCCATTGTTATCCGACTTTAGTCCAATCCAAAAATAACCGCTATTTATTGGTAAGTCACCATTATCATAAAGTTTGAACACAATGTCTTGAAGATCATGAATATTATGAATTGAAGTTAAATATCCACCACAAAATTCACAATATTCTTTAGCTATTGTCATGTTCAATTGTATCAATGGGACAAAATAGTTTGAAAATGCCAAAACATTATCACAAGGACTTGGAGTTGTAAATGCAGGGGCACGAGTTGATGTTGGGATTAATGTAGGTTGTTTGCAAATTGCTGGATAAGTTAAAGAACAATCTGCATTTATGAAAAGATATGTTTTTCCGTTTCGATATCTTACTGGATATACAGAAGTAGCGCAAAGTTTATCATCAAGAGAAGGTATGCTATTATTCCATGAAAGAAAGTCAACAGCTGTATTATCACTCCATTTCCAAGTCGTGTTTATTTGTACTGGATTATCTGAAGCATTTAATCCAATCCATGAAAGATTTTGAGAGGTCGCATACCCTATAATGTAAATTTTAGAAAAGTGCACAAACTTGCAAATGGGATCGTTCGGATATGACGGCACCTTAAACATTGCTGTACCCCTAAAACATCAACAGAAAATTTTGCCGCACATCAAAGGCGGTACGAACATTACTCCCTCCCATGACTTTATATCGGGATGATCCCAATTTGTGTTTCTTGTAAATTAAAAATGTTTACATAAAAATTTTAATTCATTATTGGAATGAACAGATGACAAATGGCCACCCTTTGAAATGCAAAATTGTTCAGCTTCATTTTGGGACAAAACAGGTGTAGGTCCCAAATAGCAAAATTGTGTTTTTGGATAATAAGTCCATCCATCCAAACATTTTGGAATTGGTGGAGAATAGGTTGTTGTGATAATTTTTGAAGAAGGCCGTTTACAAATTCCAGTACGATTGGTGCTACATTCCTCATTCCAAATAACACCACTTTGTGCAGCAACACATTGATTATTTTCTCCTAAAGACGGCATCCCAACGTCACCAGACCATGGCAAATAATCTGCATATGATTGATCAGTCCATTTCCATGCCGTATTAAATTCAACAGGATTATCGTTAGTATGAAGACCAACCCAAACAGCACCGTTAAAAATATCTAAAATTTTATAATTATGTAAATTTTTGTTTTTGTGAGTCCCTCATTTGGCTTACAATTTAAAAAATTTATTTCAGATGAACTATGAAGTGATACCAAATGAGCCCCTTGGTTGACACAAAATTCTTCAGTTGTTGACCAATTAGAAGCATTCGTCCAATAATAACATGAATTTGTTTCTGAAAAATAATACCATTCATTTGAAGGACAAAGTTGTGTTGGTGCAGCAGTTGGTGTTGCAAGAGTTTCTGCCCTTTGACAAACAAATGGCCGCTTATCAAAACAGTTTTTGATATCCCAATATCCACCGTTTGATGTACTCATTGTGCCACAGCCTTCGATATTACTTGGTATACGAAAATCATTGTATGTATAAGAGCTTCCATCAGTCCATAAACAGTTGGCGCTTGAATTACATGAAGCTCCAAATGTGAAATTGGTATTGGTTGAAAAGGCGGATTCCGCGTTACCTAAAATAACAGAGGGTATTTCATATCCAATCGAAAGGAAAATATTTGCCTAGGCTTTTTTCAAAAGAATTTAATGCGCATTAATATTGAACATCACAAAGCCGAGCTTTAGCGATGGCATTTCGTATCCCTACCAAAATTAAAAAATCCTTTGATGTTTGCCGACACTTAAAATAAACTTACTGTAAATAAAATTATTTGCAAAGGAGTCATGGATTGAAGCAAGATTACCCCCTAAATTATTACAAGTTTGTTCAGCATCAGAAAAATTTTGTGGTGTTGTCATAAAGAAATAACATAAGAACAGGGAAGGATATAATACAGAATCAGTTGGACAATCAGCAAAAACGACATGAGGCAAAAACAGAAATAAAATTAGCAACAGAAACATTTTATTTGTTGAATTTTTTGAAAAAAAACATTCATAGACAAAGGTTACCGAAAGTGTTTTATACTGTGAATTAATGTCGAAATTGTGTTTTTTGTTTTGCTACAAATGATAATAAAAGTTCCGCAAAAATATAAAGAAACGGTAAGTTTTATTACTTTTTTTTGATTAAGTCATAAAAGTTTAGCTCATTTTCCCACGTTATCAGTAACCTCAAATTTTATGTAGCTTTTAATGTTTGATTTTTTCTGCAAAAAAACAATGACAAGATCATAAAAAATTTTTTTTGCAAATATAAATTTTCAACAAAATTTTTCTATTTGTCATTCTGGAAATTACGGTGTTCATGCTATTTAAAATACCTTTTCCGCTTTCGCGAACTGCAAAACGTAATTCAGTAAATGATTTTGATAAACTTCATTTCCTATGTTTCAAAATTTATTATTTTTAAAGGAAGCAAATTTGATACTTTTTTATTTTACTAACGTTTTTTTCGTCCGAATTTTTCTGACAATTAGGCAAGAGAATAATACAAAAAGACTTTGATCGTCAGAAAAATTTAAACGAAAAAACACGTTTGAGAATAAAAAAGTTTCAAAGATTCCAACCCTTTAAATGCTGACTTTTTCTATCTTCTACCTCAATTTTACCAGATTTCATTAAAATTGTTGATGTTAATGTTTTATGTTTTTTTAATAAAATTACTGAAATACAAAATATCCTTGCGGACGGGTGGCCGAGTGGTTTGAGCGACAGACTCTCGGTCGGACAGAGACTCGAAAGAGTGGAAGGTTCGAATCCCCGTGCGTGCCCAACCCAGGCGCTACCAATTGGAAGGCAATGGGTACACTCACATGAGCTCTCCGCTCGAGTGGAAGGTTCCCGAAAGGGGGTGGTCCACCAACGGGTTGCGCCGGCAAGGAGGCAAGGATCTTAGATCCGGACACCTAAAAATGCTAAGTGCAGATGCTGGAAAGTCGCGCCAGCATCGGCCCCCCACGACCTCTGGTCTGATTATGGGGTTCTTTAACCTTTAACAAAATATCCAAACTTACTAAAAAATAAATTTTAAAAATCTAAAACGTATTCCACCAATTTATTCTAAAATTTTGACAAAAATGGCACCCCCAAAAAATCGTAAATCTTTTTATTTTACCTATGTTTTCGAACATGCTTAAGAAGCAGGGATACTATTCTTTTACTTTCATCTTTTAGAAAATGCCCTCAAAGACAATGAAATAAATCTTCTGAAACAAAATTCCACTATTTCAATTATTCAAATTTTGGTTAAAATGGAAATCTGTTAACGTATATTTTTTTCTTGACCCATAATTTATGGGCCATAAATCATACTTTTTTTATTTCACTTTTTATTGTTGCTATCCGCTGGAGTCGTTTGTTATTTATCTGATATTTTTAGTAAAAATCTTTAAAATATGTTTTTCACACAATTTTATGGAAAATAAATATTCAAACCCCATGAAATAAGAAAAATTTTAAACCTTCAAAATATATTTTTTATTGTCAGGGCAAAATGTGTTTTTTCCTGTCAATGAAAATTTGTGTTGTTGTTTTCTAAAGCAATCTTTCGAAATAATTTTTTGTCGGAACAAATGTGAAGGACAGAAATATTGGGAAATTCACACATCTGTGGACTCTTGTCATAGAATTGTTTTCAATAAAGTTCTTTAGTTTTTTTTCGATAAAAAGTTTGTGAAAAAATTGAATGAATAGAGAAAATAAATACACCATTTTATTAAATTTCGCAATATTTTTAAAAACGTTCGTTTACATTTTGAAATTGAGGAACACAATTATTACACAATGTCCAAATGCTAGGCAATGTTTTAAACGCAGTTTAATTTTTCGAAGATCAACAGAATAAAAGATTCCAAATTCATCATCAAAAAATAGCTTGCTTTAAAAAAGTGGAGTGCTAAAAATTCTCTTTTTTAACATAAAAAATAATGTCTTTCTCGAACATTCATTTTTTGAAAGTGACACATTAAAAATTGTTCAGAAAAGTGAACCAAGCAAAACATTTTTTTTGAGAATTGAAAAGAAAAAAGAAACATATGTGGTTTTAACATTGATAAAAGCAGGAAATCCATACTAATTTTCTCTGCTCCCTTTAAAAGAAGAAACATTCTTATTTCTCTTCTTTTCCAATAAAGCCTTCAGGGATGACCCATATCTTAAAGGAAGCATCTTCATTCAATAAAAAGAAAAAAATAATTTATGGTTTTGTGAAACTTATAAAAAATTTTATTTAATTTTATTATTGTGTGTTTTTTAGAGTTTCTTTAATTTAATTTTTAATGATTTCAATAAGTTTTTTCTTGTTATTTAAATATTTAAACAATATTTTCATTTCAAATATCACTCATGTATAATGTTTGTATGACATAAAAAAGCACAAAAAATAAAATATTCAAAAGAAACAGAATTAGCAAAAAGTGAAAAAAAAATTAAAAGAGATGTTATTATAATAAAAAAAACAGAAAAGATGTCTGTTTTGTGTAATGTCTGAGACCTGCATTTTCTCCAACAAAGAATTTCTGCATCGTTCGAATAAAAAATATCATCCTTTTTGTGATGAAATATTTCGACATCTAACATTATTTTTTTAACTTCTTTTTGCAAAAAGACATTATTAATGTTTTTCGGAGTTGTTTCAATTTCAAACAAGCTCTTTTCTTTCTTTGAATATTTTGTAATTCTGTGATTCAGAAAAAAGGCATTTTGTTTTTTTTAAACTAATAGACTCTTTTTTGAAACAAGTCTACATGAAGGTCAATTGTACATTTATCCATCCAATAATAAAAGTGTATTATCTTATTTTAACTGTTGCACAAAGTTTTGTGAAAAAATTATCATATTTCTTTGTTAGCCATCAGTTACTGTACAATAACACTTTTTTCTTTATGATTTCGATTAAGCAAACTCAAATTTTGCGTCGAATTTTGCATTTGGATTCGTTTTTAATTTTCTCATTTTTTACATTTACAATTTCATTAAAATTTTTTAGACCAATATTTGTGGAAACCAAATATGTCGGTCACCACTACATAAGAATGATTGTAATTAATTTTGAGCTTATACTTAAGAATTGGATTGAAACTTTTCGGTTTTTTAATATTCACCCACAAATATTAAACGTAAAAACAAACTTACTCAAACATTTTCTAAAAATTTGTATTTTATAGAAGCGACATTAAGGAAAACAGTTGAACCCAATCTGTTCTTCGAGCTCATTTTTTTGAGTTGCAAAAATATAATGGTCCAACAACCATATTTAAATTTCTATTGTTTTGTGCTTTTTGTGCACTTTGCATAAACTTTTAGTGATAATGGTTAAAACAATTTTCATTTTGTTTCGGAGTTATTTTAACTTTTGTAAATTTCAAAAGAATTTTTAAATATTTAAACATCAGCTGAAAGCATTAAAAACATGCTTAAACAAAAAATGAAAAGAAACTCTTCAGTTCTTCAAAAAGGCGACAAAACGAAGGAAAGCATTTTTTTGTTATCGAATTTCAACACCGAAAAAAATCAACACAAAAGACATTTTTTAAAAATGGCAAAAATTCCGAAAAGAAATACAAACATCAATTTTTTCCGTATAATTTTCAAAAAACTAACTACTAGATCCCAGACATGTATAGTTTTGTATCCTCTATAGATTATACAATTTACAGCAAGAAATAATTTTTAGCTGTAGATACGTAATATATGAAAACAATAAAAAATGCCTAAAAAGTAAGTAAGATAAAATAAAAGCAATTTTTAATTGTGATCATAGAATTACAATAGCTAAATATATTAATTTTAGTCAATTTAGAATGTTTTCCTCAAAACAACATAATTAACGTCTTTTATACAAAAACATGTTTCAATAATAGGTGAATTTAAGAACAATTTATTTAAGTGTATCAGCGTCACCAGAATTTTTATTCTTTTAAAAATGGTCCCTTCTACATCAGAATTTGCAATGAAAAACGTGAAAATGTTTCATTTTTCATTTTAAAATTAATTACAAAAATTCAAAACTTTCGACATATTTTTAAAAGAACTGAAGCAAATTTTAAGGTGGTTTAAAAAAGGAAAAAGCAACATTCTTGCACTGTTTTTTGTTTATTTTATTTAAATGGTTTTTTTGCTGTTGGAACAAAAAAAATGTTTTGGGTTTGAAGTTTCTAAAATGTATCACAGAACTTTTTTTAATCTTCCATTCATACCATACAAATATTTGAATAAATGTAATACAATACAAATTTTTGGGCAGCCATCTTTAAATTAATGTTAAAATGTCAAAAAAAAAATCATGAAAAATTGGAACAAAAACTACAGATTTTATTTATATTGCATATTCTTTTAATTCTTTTATTTATTATATTATTTTTATTATTTACGTAAAATATTTTAAAGCTAACTTTTTAATTATAAGAACATTTACAGCGTTTAAATAATTATAAAATATTCAAAACTGTAGAAACAACGAACTTTTAGAATTATCTCAAAAAAGTGTGAAAATGAAAGTACACAAAAAATGAAAACCACAAATCAAGAGAAGAAGAAAAACTAACAAACCAAAGACCACCAAAAAATGTGGTCTTTTCAATCAATAATTTTTTCGACTGCAAATACTGGTTTTTTGCTGCAAAATCATAGATGCATTTTTGAACAACAACAGTTTGCGAGTAATTATATGCATTCCTTTCAGTAATTTTATTTTTGCAGAACTTGGATTAATTAACATTAAATTATTATATGTATGTAACAGAACTCCAATTTCTAGTAATTAAAATTGACGTTATGCCCGAAACCTGTTGAATAATCCTTTACAATTTTCATGAATCATAAATTATAATTTTTTTAAATTTTATATTGATTGTGCTCGTTATTTAGTTTCTTTAATATGAAATCTGAAATTTTAGCAAAAACGTTTGAATGCATACTTTGAAGAAATATTGATTTCTACATATATTCAATTTAATTAAATGCGAAATATTCAAACCCCATGAAAAATACAATTTTCGAAATCAAAACAGCATTTTTTTCTGCCAAATAAAAGAAGTGCTTTTTTCTGTCAATAAATTTTTTTTTCGAAGCAGTCAATTAAGAATATTTCAAAATTCTTTTAGAACAAATGTGATGAATTGAAATATTGAGAAAAACTCTTCCTGGCACATAAAAGTTTTCAATCGAAAAAAGTTTTAACGTAATAGGATAAATAAACACACTCTATGTTTTGCCCTTTTTTAGAACACAGTTAGTTTTACAGTTTTTTGACTTTGAATATTTTGTATTTTTAAATGTAAAACACAAAAATACTACTTTCTCATAATAATTTTTGTTTACTGCTATCTTTTTCCACATACAGCGGTATCGCTCAATAAAAATTTAAAAAAAATTAAATGTGTTAACATTTAAAAAAACAAGATAATTATGTTACAAAAGTGATTTATCTTTAAAAAAAGAAAAATACTAAAATGTCACAGAAAAAGAATCATGAAAAATTTGAACAACAGTTAAAACCTTTATTTTTATAGCTGTTTTGCCTTTTTTTTCATAGTTTGGTTTATTATAACTTACGTCAACTCTTTTAAAACCAACTTTTGAATTGTTACAAAACAGTTAATGCAAAAAATTGAATTTAAATAATAAATTATAAAATATTCACAACCTTAGAAATATAATCAACTCAGGAAATTAAATCCACAATTCAAGAGATGAAGAAAAATTAACAAAAAAGACAACCAAAACATTGTGATTTTTTCGATCAATAAATTTTTCCATATCTTTTTTTGTGAGCGCTTACAAGCACAACATTTTTGCTGCAAGATCCTGAACAAACTTTTGCGAATTAATTTTTCAATTGTTGTATGCAACTTTCTTTTGCTTTAATGCTTTAATAATAATGCCCCAACGAAGAAATTTGAATAATTGGTCTTCATTTAAATTATTGTGTGACACATAAATTCTATTTTGTAATTTGCGTTTAACCCTAAACATGTTGAATACTGTAAATATTTTTTATGACTCTTTAATCACAATTTATTTATTTTTTTAATGTTTTCTTTTAAAATTTTCATTGGGTCTTTTTAAATTTTTTACAAATTGTCTGAAATATTTATATATCCAATTTATTTCATAACAATATATCAATTATCCAATTTAATGAAATATAAAATATTCAAACCCATTTAAAATAGGAAAATTTTGCAACTTTTAGAAGCATTTTTTAATGTTTTAAAAAAGAAAATATGTGCTTTTTTCTTTCAAAAAAAAAGTTTTTCTTTTTCAAATCAATCAAGATTCTGTCGAAATTTTAGCGGAACAAATGTGTTCGATAGAAATTTTGGTAGAAAAAACGACGACACATATATTTATGGATTTTTAATGGCACGAAAATGTTTTGAAAAAAGTTTTTTATTTTTATTCGATGAAAAGGTTTGACATAATCGAATGAATAGAGAAAACGAATAAATCCTTTGACATTATTTTGCAATTTTTTTAGCGCTTACATTCAAAATTAAGAGAAATTTTCTTTTTTGCTTTTAAAAAGCACAATTTTTGCCTTTTTACGAACATTTAGTTAACTAAATTACACAGTTTGTTTGTGTAGTTTTTTTTGGTTTTTGAATATTTTGTATTTTGGAATGTTAAACAGAAAAATGCAACTCCATCAAAATAGTTTTTTTGCTGCTATCTTTTTAAAAAATTTTATGCATTCCAGCTTCCAGTAATAAAAATTGAAATAAAAAAGTGTTCATTATGTTAACATGGATTTTGTCGCTACGAAAAGTTTACAAAGAAATTTTTAGTAGTTTTTAAGTAGGTTTTAAATAATTTAAAAACATGAATTGTACGAATTTTAATATTTGGCAGATTCTAAAAATGCAATGTCGTTGGGTATCTATATACAAAACACGTTCATGGTGTGCTTTTACCGTGATATTACCTTAACTTTATGAACCTTGAAAATCTACAGTATGTGGATTTCGCAGCTAATTCATTTGTCACAATTAAACCTTATACTAGACAAGTTTATGAGCAAAACATAGAGCCCCAACTCAATCATAAGTTGGGAATATCTACGGTTAAATAATATCTTACTATTTCTTCCCACGATGTAATTCACTGCATAAGTTATGTGATATAACCATAATTTTTCTTGAATTTTTTCAGTATCCAAATGTACATAATTATCTTATGTTAAGAAAATACATTTAAACTCTATCATACAATTTTATGTAAACAAAAATGGGGGGTTTTCGTTGTAACCAATGTTGTCATCCCTCATTTGAATTTAAAAATAGACATGTTTTTGTTTTTGTAGCTATTATGTATAATTTTTTGATAACAGTGTTACAAAATTTTTTTCGCCTTTAAATTAATGAAAAAATGTCGAAAAAAACAATCACGAAGAATATAAAACGCCTATAAACAAAATTATTTCATATAATAGAAAAAAACGGCAAAAAATTAAAATTTTCCTGGCCGTTTTTTTCGAAACTAAAAAAATCTCAAAATCTCCTTGTTATACTTGTAAATAAGTATAACTGGGAGCTTTGGTCAAACTTTATTAAAAAATTTAAAAAGAATAAAATATATTTTATAAAACAAGAGCACACAAAAAATAAAAGAATAAAAAAGATAAAAACTGATCAAACTGAACAAAAAAGACTAAATCGCTAAAGCTTAAATATAGTTTCTTTTCTTATAAAATCAAAACATAAAAAGAGAAGAGAAGACAAGATAAAGGCGGGATCAAAAATGATCAAACATTAACATGGGACACTCCTCAACAGAATTTTGAGGGTGAGGAGAAATGGAAAAAAAAGTGATTTTTTAAAATTTTAAAACTTTGTTTTTTCTGTTTTTTAAAGTGAGGAAATTTTCCCATGTTTTTAACTTTTTCATCTTTTTTGTACTTTCATAAAAGTGAGGAAATTTTCCTTAGGAAAATTTCCTCACTTTTTTTTACCCTTCTTTTTTCTTTTCAAAAATTTTGGATTCGAACCCGGGACCTCCGGGCTCCAAACTCTTCGTACTAACCACTCCGCCATTCAGACTTTTACAAACAAACGATAAAAATTCCTTATCTGCTTTCGCAATTCTCTCGCAACGAAAACTTGCTTTCTTTTTGTTGTTTTTGTATTACTTTTTTTATTAAAGTAATTATTATGGTTTTTTTATGTTTTTTATAATATTTAAGTACTTATTAAACAAAAAATATTAAAATAATTAATCATTTTATATAAAAATAGAAAATATCGCATTTAATGTGATTTTTACAGTAATCTTTGTAATTTTTTCTATCAAAATACTTGGTTATTGATTAATACTTGAATATTATCATAATAAAAAGTGGTTCGAGCTTTTTTTACACTATTATACAAAGTTAATGATTGAAAAAAGCTCTTATTTTTTCAGAAGACAATTTAAAGCATTGGTAAAAGAAGAAATTCACAAAATCATTTAAGAAAAATAAAGTTTAAAAAAATTCATGAATAATTCTGGTGAAAAGTAAAGAATTGAAATGATTAAAATTAAAGTTCTTGTTTAGAAAAATTCGATATTGTTATCTAATCTTATAAACAGTATTTACTATTGCTTTTAGCCAACAGTTTTGGATGAATTAGAAAATCATCAAGGACATGCTGTTCTTTGCCTTATAAGCAATTATGGAGAAATCTTCCAAATATTGCCCCAACTGCAACATTTAAGATTTTAATGGAAGATTGTGTTCTAATTGGTACTACAATTTTAAAAAAGGGTTACATATAATATCATTACCTTTAGATTCTGTTAGTAATACCATGCCCCAAACAACCGTTTCTGCATCACTGTATTTACCTGATACTCCAGAAGAAGATTCAGGAGCGAAAATTCAATATTTGCGTAAATTGGCAGTGGAGAAAAATTGTTCACTCGGTTCAACCATTGCTCTTTCTTCTCTCTCAGAAATATGTAAATTATCCTCAGGCTATAACAATGGTCTTCTGAATCTCACTTCATCAAAAAGTAAGCCAAAAAACAAATAAATAGTAAATTAAATAAACTTTAGTGGCACAAGCAATGTTAGAGGATATTAAATATTACGAAAACATTACATTGTCTGGGGAACCATGTTTAAGAGATTTAGTTGGAGCATGCAAGCCTTTTAATAAAGTTAAATTAGCAAAGAAAAATTCTATAAAAAAGGAAGAAGGATCAACTGGTGAAGAAGAGAAAGAAGAAGAAGCTGTTTTAGAAGAACAAGAAAAGCCAGATGATGATGATGACACTCGATTAACTTTATACAAATTTTAAATGCTTAAGCTTTTTAAAAGTTTTTTTGCTCAAAATCCATTTTTATTAACAATCTCGATTTTTTTTACACAATAACTTTAATATAATTCATTTCAAGTCTTAATCTTTTTTTATTTGTCTTGCACAATAATTAATCATTCATGTACTTTACAAATCTTTTTTTAAATATTTCTTTGTCAGGAAATCCTGCACAGAATTTCCTGAGTCTAAGTATTCTCATGCCAATTTTCCAATAAAACCCCTAAAGGATAAACCAGGTCAACCTGTCTTATATAAAAGCAGCCCATGCCTTACCAAACCTCAGTCTGGAATGAAGCAGTGAAGAAGAGAAGTGCAGAGAATAGGCATAGTCCATTTCTGTTTATTATTTGTTGTTTGTTATTGTATTTATTATATTTGTGTATTATTACTTTGTGTATATTTTATTTTATTATATTTAATAAATCCCTATTTCCTTTGATTCTCAATTCTGGCAAAGTCCCGAAACCCGAGTCCCCCATATCAACCCCAACGTTTGATCCGACATTTTGGTGCATCGACAACTTTGCTGAATCATGAGTTTCAAAGGCCCCCTCAACAGTTCTAGGGCAAGTGCTATTGAAAAGTACAATGAAGCCATGAAGGTTTCTAAGCCTGAATTTAAAACCGTCCGAGAAGCAATTTTATTTGCAAAATCTGTGACCGATACAATTGCAGCTCTTGAAGATACATTTAAAAGTTGTAAAGAAGGTTATGCTCAATGGGAAACTTACATTGCTCAATTGGAAGCCTCAAATGCAACAAGAGCAGAACAAGAAAAGAAGCTGTTACTTGAAGTTGTTCACGACAAGACAGATGGATTAAATTTAATTTATGATAATCTCCCTGCTGCCAAAAAGCATCTTACTGATATTCGAAATGTTTGCCTTGATGATTCTCTCAAACTTGATACTTCTTCTGCACCATCTCCTAACTCATCCGCAAACAAAGATAATACCCCATCCCCCTCGTCTGAAGCCACGACGGCAACGACACTCCCTCCATCACATGAAGCCACGATGGCAACAACTCATGCTGGTGATCCTAATGCAGCCATGACGGCAACCTCTCAACTTAATCCACCTTCCTTGGTTCAACCAACAGCTGTATCTCCACCTGTCATCCCTCCTCAACCTCCAAACGTTGCTTATCAACCGTACCAGATATACAACTTACCCAAATTGGATTTACCTACTTTTGATGGAAATCCCCGTGAATATCGTTATTTTTGGCAAGCCTTCAGTATTGTACATGATAATCCACTTATTAATCCAATAGAAAAGCTGATTATGTTAAATGGACAACTTCGTGGAAAAGCAAAGCAAGCAGTTTCATCATATGATATTCATGCTGCAAATTACAATCTTGTTGTAAATGCAATCTCAACTAGATTCGGTACACCAGAAATGATATTTAAAACATTGTACAATGATTTTAATGATATTTGGCCAAAAAGTGATTCTATTAGTGATATTGCACCAGCGATTTTCGATATGGAAAGTATTCTGAACCAACTTATGAACAGCAATATTAATATCGATGATGGCACCTGGAAATTATTGTATACTTCAAAAATTCCAAGAAGGATTTTATTGCAAGTTTATTATTTTGGATTAAACCCCTCCTTTACTGAACTACGGGAAAGAGTTCTCCTTGTTGTTAATTCTGAATATGATTTATTTGAACGTGATAATAAAACTTCAAAATTTAATCATTCATTTGAACATTCTTCAAATATTAGAAGCAGAAATAATGATAAAGATTGTGTATTCTGCGGCAAACACCGAAATTCAGCTTCATGCAAAACTGTCCGTGAAATCAAAGAAAGGAAGAAAATTGTAGCTGAAAATAATTTATGTTTCAAATGTCTTAAACCTGGACATTCAGCATCTTCGTGTTCGAATTCCAAACCTTGTTTCCATTGCAAAAGCAATCACAATGAAGCCTTTTGTCAAACAGCAGCCAATGCTCCCTCCAAACACCAAGTTCATACAACTGTAATCAAATGCAAATCTGCACCAAATGAAGTTGCAATGATGATAAAACCTGCACCTGTATGCAATCCCCATCGTCCTTTATTAGAAAGAAAAGCAACTATTTTCTTTGATTGTGGAGCAACAGCCAGTTTTATTAAAGAAGATCTTGCTGTTAAATTAAAGCTACCTGTTATTCAAGAAGAAAATTTGGTACTTCAAAAATTCTCTGAAAGCTCAGCATCTGATCCTATTTCAAGCAAAAAAGTGAAATTATTTATTAAAACCCTTAATAATGAATCTGTTGAAATTCACGCTTATACTGTAAAAGCTATTACTGATGTCTTATTAATGATTGATTCAAATGATAAGCATCATGTGGAACCCAATATTTTAATTGGTAATGATTACTGTTGGACTTTTATGCCTTCAAAAAAGCTTTCCAATGGATATTCTGAAGTTGAAACTTCTTTGGGTTCAGTCATTTGTGGCAAAAAGACATCTCCCATATTAAATAATGAAAATTTAAATATTACTCAAACTCCTATTTCCATCACTCAACCTAGTAATCGTGAAATTTTATTAGAAAATCAATGTGATCGAATGAAAAGAAATTTAAAAAATATGCAAAATTTATTTGAAGCAACTGAAGCTGAACTGGTCGCTGAAATTGATGAAGTTAAATCATCCAATAAAAATTTGATTGCTTCCCAACGGGATCTCCAGCAAAAGTTATTCAATGAAAGGAATGAAAGAGAAGATTTTGCAAACGAAAATTGCCTCCTCAAATCCCAAATCCAACAACTTTCAAATGAAAATGAAAAGTACCGTAATTTTTTTCAAGAAAAAGCAATCCTTAAAGCTGAAGCATCTTCAATCAAATTAATTGTTGAAAAACAAGATGTTGAAATCAGCAAATTGAAAGCTATAAATGCTCGAAATAATTCAACCATTAAATCTCTAAGAAGCCTGCTCGTTAATGTTCGTGATATGTTCGAAGCAGCTTCAACGAAAAATTCTCTTCAAGAAAAAGAAATCAAACAACTTGCAGAAGCCAATGATCAACTCTTCGTTGAAAACTCTGCACTTAAAGAAGCAGTTCAATCTTTACAAAATGAAATCAAATGCTGCAAAGTTGTTCATCCAATTAATCAACTTTCGTTATTCGAAGAACTGCAAGAAGCAGCTAACAGTGAAACAAGTCCTCTTCATCAAAAACTTGAAGTCCCGCGTGGCAGACCCCCAACTTTAACTGAAACTGAACAACCAAAACCTGTCAACAATGAAGTCGAAAAGTTTGAAAAATTTGTCCTGAAAAGTTCAACTTTTATTCCGACGTCCAATGATTCAAATGATTTGTTAGATTTCAAATCTGAAAAAACAAGTAATGATACCACCTTTTCGTGGCCGGGAAGGAAGCTGACACCAGCCTTTAAATTAATTCATGAAAATTCTATTATTCATGCAACTCCAAATGTTTATATTTATTTAAAATTGCAACCACCAAAATTTGTATTTATTAATTCCACCAAATTCGAAATACTTATTTTACATTTTAAACATCCTCTGTTATTTCTCTTCAAAACTTTATGGATAAAGATGGCGGTTAATCTTATTATTAAATTATCAATAATTTATGTCATCACCTTTCGCCTCCTCTTGTGTGGCCGGAGTGTCAGGAAATCCTGCACAGAATTTCCTGAGTCTAAGTATTCTCATGCCAATTTTCCAATAAAACCCCTAAAGGATAAACCAGGTCAACCTGTCTTATATAAAAGCAGCCCATGCCTTACCAAACCTCAGTCTGGAATGAAGCAGTGAAGAAGAGAAGTGCAGAGAATAGGCATAGTCCATTTCTGTTTATTATTTGTTGTTTGTTATTGTATTTATTATATTTGTGTATTATTACTTTGTGTATATTTTATTTTATTATATTTAATAAATCCCTATTTCCTTTGATTCTCAATTCTGGCAAAGTCCCGAAACCCGAGTCCCCCATATCAACCCCAACGTTTGATCCGACATTTTGGTGCATCGACAACTTTGCTGAATCATGAGTTTCAAAGGCCCCCTCAACAGTTCTAGGGCAAGTGCTATTGAAAAGTACAATGAAGCCATGAAGGTTTCTAAGCCTGAATTTAAAACCGTCCGAGAAGCAATTTTATTTGCAAAATCTGTGACCGATACAATTGCAGCTCTTGAAGATACATTTAAAAGTTGTAAAGAAGGTTATGCTCAATGGGAAACTTACATTGCTCAATTGGAAGCCTCAAATGCAACAAGAGCAGAACAAGAAAAGAAGCTGTTACTTGAAGTTGTTCACGACAAGACAGATGGATTAAATTTAATTTATGATAATCTCCCTGCTGCCAAAAAGCATCTTACTGATATTCGAAATGTTTGCCTTGATGATTCTCTCAAACTTGATACTTCTTCTGCACCATCTCCTAACTCATCCGCAAACAAAGATAATACCCCATCCCCCTCGTCTGAAGCCACGACGGCAACGACACTCCCTCCATCACATGAAGCCACGATGGCAACAACTCATGCTGGTGATCCTAATGCAGCCATGACGGCAACCTCTCAACTTAATCCACCTTCCTTGGTTCAACCAACAGCTGTATCTCCACCTGTCATCCCTCCTCAACCTCCAAACGTTGCTTATCAACCGTACCAGATATACAACTTACCCAAATTGGATTTACCTACTTTTGATGGAAATCCCCGTGAATATCGTTATTTTTGGCAAGCCTTCAGTATTGTACATGATAATCCACTTATTAATCCAATAGAAAAGCTGATTATGTTAAATGGACAACTTCGTGGAAAAGCAAAGCAAGCAGTTTCATCATATGATATTCATGCTGCAAATTACAATCTTGTTGTAAATGCAATCTCAACTAGATTCGGTACACCAGAAATGATATTTAAAACATTGTACAATGATTTTAATGATATTTGGCCAAAAAGTGATTCTATTAGTGATATTGCACCAGCGATTTTCGATATGGAAAGTATTCTGAACCAACTTATGAACAGCAATATTAATATCGATGATGGCACCTGGAAATTATTGTATACTTCAAAAATTCCAAGAAGGATTTTATTGCAAGTTTATTATTTTGGATTAAACCCCTCCTTTACTGAACTACGGGAAAGAGTTCTCCTTGTTGTTAATTCTGAATATGATTTATTTGAACGTGATAATAAAACTTCAAAATTTAATCATTCATTTGAACATTCTTCAAATATTAGAAGCAGAAATAATGATAAAGATTGTGTATTCTGCGGCAAACACCGAAATTCAGCTTCATGCAAAACTGTCCGTGAAATCAAAGAAAGGAAGAAAATTGTAGCTGAAAATAATTTATGTTTCAAATGTCTTAAACCTGGACATTCAGCATCTTCGTGTTCGAATTCCAAACCTTGTTTCCATTGCAAAAGCAATCACAATGAAGCCTTTTGTCAAACAGCAGCCAATGCTCCCTCCAAACACCAAGTTCATACAACTGTAATCAAATGCAAATCTGCACCAAATGAAGTTGCAATGATGATAAAACCTGCACCTGTATGCAATCCCCATCGTCCTTTATTAGAAAGAAAAGCAACTATTTTCTTTGATTGTGGAGCAACAGCCAGTTTTATTAAAGAAGATCTTGCTGTTAAATTAAAGCTACCTGTTATTCAAGAAGAAAATTTGGTACTTCAAAAATTCTCTGAAAGCTCAGCATCTGATCCTATTTCAAGCAAAAAAGTGAAATTATTTATTAAAACCCTTAATAATGAATCTGTTGAAATTCACGCTTATACTGTAAAAGCTATTACTGATGTCTTATTAATGATTGATTCAAATGATAAGCATCATGTGGAACCCAATATTTTAATTGGTAATGATTACTGTTGGACTTTTATGCCTTCAAAAAAGCTTTCCAATGGATATTCTGAAGTTGAAACTTCTTTGGGTTCAGTCATTTGTGGCAAAAAGACATCTCCCATATTAAATAATGAAAATTTAAATATTACTCAAACTCCTATTTCCATCACTCAACCTAGTAATCGTGAAATTTTATTAGAAAATCAATGTGATCGAATGAAAAGAAATTTAAAAAATATGCAAAATTTATTTGAAGCAACTGAAGCTGAACTGGTCGCTGAAATTGATGAAGTTAAATCATCCAATAAAAATTTGATTGCTTCCCAACGGGATCTCCAGCAAAAGTTATTCAATGAAAGGAATGAAAGAGAAGATTTTGCAAACGAAAATTGCCTCCTCAAATCCCAAATCCAACAACTTTCAAATGAAAATGAAAAGTACCGTAATTTTTTTCAAGAAAAAGCAATCCTTAAAGCTGAAGCATCTTCAATCAAATTAATTGTTGAAAAACAAGATGTTGAAATCAGCAAATTGAAAGCTATAAATGCTCGAAATAATTCAACCATTAAATCTCTAAGAAGCCTGCTCGTTAATGTTCGTGATATGTTCGAAGCAGCTTCAACGAAAAATTCTCTTCAAGAAAAAGAAATCAAACAACTTGCAGAAGCCAATGATCAACTCTTCGTTGAAAACTCTGCACTTAAAGAAGCAGTTCAATCTTTACAAAATGAAATCAAATGCTGCAAAGTTGTTCATCCAATTAATCAACTTTCGTTATTCGAAGAACTGCAAGAAGCAGCTAACAGTGAAACAAGTCCTCTTCATCAAAAACTTGAAGTCCCGCGTGGCAGACCCCCAACTTTAACTGAAACTGAACAACCAAAACCTGTCAACAATGAAGTCGAAAAGTTTGAAAAATTTGTCCTGAAAAGTTCAACTTTTATTCCGACGTCCAATGATTCAAATGATTTGTTAGATTTCAAATCTGAAAAAACAAGTAATGATACCACCTTTTCGTGGCCGGGAAGGAAGCTGACACCAGCCTTTAAATTAATTCATGAAAATTCTATTATTCATGCAACTCCAAATGTTTATATTTATTTAAAATTGCAACCACCAAAATTTGTATTTATTAATTCCACCAAATTCGAAATACTTATTTTACATTTTAAACATCCTCTGTTATTTCTCTTCAAAACTTTATGGATAAAGATGGCGGTTAATCTTATTATTAAATTATCAATAATTTATGTCATCACCTTTCGCCTCCTCTTGTGTGGCCGGAGTGTCAGGAAATCCTGCACAGAATTTCCTGAGTCTAAGTATTCTCATGCCAATTTTCCAATAAAACCCCTAAAGGATAAACCAGGTCAACCTGTCTTATATAAAAGCAGCCCATGCCTTACCAAACCTCAGTCTGGAATGAAGCAGTGAAGAAGAGAAGTGCAGAGAATAGGCATAGTCCATTTCTGTTTATTATTTGTTGTTTGTTATTGTATTTATTATATTTGTGTATTATTACTTTGTGTATATTTTATTTTATTATATTTAATAAATCCCTATTTCCTTTGATTCTCAATTCTGGCAAAGTCCCGAAACCCGAGTCCCCCATATCAACCCCAACGTTTGATCCGACATTCTTATTCTTCTTTTTTTTACTATCAAAATATAATTGTAAAATGAACACATTTAAAAACTTATTTGGTTTTCTGTCTTTTTCTGTGATAACAATATCGAATTTTTCTAAACAAGAACTTTAATTTTAATCATTTCAATTCTTTACTTTTCACCAGAATTATTCATGAATTTTTTTAAACTTTATTTTTCTTAAATGATTTTGTGAATTTCTTCTTTTACCAATGCTTTAAATTGTCTTCTGAAAAAATAAGAGCTTTTTTCAATCATTAACTTTGTATAATAGTGTAAAAAAAGCTCGAACCACTTTTTATTATGATAATATTCAAGTATTAATCAATAACCAAGTATTTTGATAGAAAAAATTACAAAGATTACTGTAAAAATCACATTAAATGCGATATTTTCTATTTTTATATAAAATGATTAATTATTTTAATATTTTTTGTTTAATAAGTACTTAAATATTATAAAAAACATAAAAAAACCATAATAATTACTTTAATAAAAAAAGTAATACAAAAACAACAAAAAGAAAGCAAGTTTTCGTTGCGAGAGAATTGCGAAAGCAGATAAGGAATTTTTATCGTTTGTTTGTAAAAGTCTGAATGACGGAGTGGTTAGTACGAAGAGTTTGGAGCCCGGAGGTCCCGGGTTCGAATCCAAAATTTTTGAAAAGAAAAAAGAAGGGTAAAAAAAAGTGAGGAAATTTTCCTAAGGAAAATTTCCTCACTTTTATGAAAGTACAAAAAAGATGAAAAAGTTAAAAACATGGGAAAATTTCCTCACTTTAAAAAACAGAAAAAACAAAGTTTTAAAATTTTAAAAAATCACTTTTTTTTTCCATTTCTCCTCACCCTCAAAATTCTGTTGAGGAGATTATGAGAAAAAACGTTGAAATTTTTACCAAAAAATCTGCGAGGAATTTTTTCATTTTTGTCCGTTTTTTTGTTGTGGTCAAAAAAATTTTGTTTATAGGCGTTTTATATGAACAAAAATTACAGGTTTAATTTTTATTGATATTCTTCGTCACAATCTGAGTCATTATTATTTTTGACGATGAATTCTTTAAACATGAATTTTTTATTGCAAGAAATTTGTAAATGCACAAAAATGCATTTATGGCATTTAAATAATAAATTATAAAATATTCAAAACTTTGGAAACACCCAACTTTTAGAACTATCTCAAAAAAGTGTGTAAATAATAGAACTCAAAAAATAAAAACACAAAACAAGAAAAGAAGAAAAACTGACAGTCCAAGGACAACCAAAAAAGATGTGGTTTTTTCGATCAATAAATTTTTCCTTTGCGAGGAGACCCATTAAGACAAAAGAATTTTTTTTGCTGCAAAAAACAGACAAACTTTAAAGTGTGTGATGATAATTTTTCAAAAAATAAAAATTACAAACTAGGAGAAGAAGAAATAACACAATCATTACATTTTGCTGTGAAGTTTTTGTGAGCAGACAAACCCATGGATGCAAATATAACTTTTTTGCAAGAAAATCATGGGCAAAAATTTGCGAATAATTTTTTGCTTTTATATCCGTAAAAAAAATTGATGGTGACCCTTTTTTACTTTCATGCTTCAAAATATGCCCCAAAAAGAAGTTGATACAACTTGGCTTAATTAACATTAAATTGCTAAAAGGAACACAACTCTTTTTTATAATTAAACTGAAATTTAACCCGAATCCTGTTGAATCAACATTTACAATTTTCATCAATCAAAAAATTTATTTATTTTTTAATTATTGATCTTGTTTGTTTTCTCCACTTTTTTGTCAATAATCTGACATTTTAGCAAAAAAGCTTAAATGCATGACTTAAACAAATTGTTTTTTGCTCAGTTAAACACAAAATATTCGAACCCACTGAAAAAATAAATTTTTAAAATTTAAACAGCGCGTTTTTTTACTGCAACAAAATTGATGATGTGCTTTTTTTGTCAACGCAATTTTATTCTTTTTTAAGACGCAGTCTGACTGAAACTCAAAAACGGCCGGCACAGGCAAAAAATAGATTTGCCCTAAATTTTTCCCATAGGTAAAACAAGCATGGAGAAGACGATCCTGCCTTCTGTTTTTGCTTAAAAAAAATTCTTACGGTAGTTACAGTACATCAAAGATTTAAGTCGACGAATTTTCGATCTGGTGCGAAAAATCAGGAAATGAATTTTTTGTTATTATTTTTCCTTTGTATAGGTTTTCGACCATGGGGAATCCGAAAAAAAGGCTTTTGGAGGCATCAGAATATCTGGAACACCGATTTTTTAATACATCACTTTATTCGAGCCAAGGAAACATACCTTTAATTTTCCGACAGGGGTGAAAAACCTTGATATTCTGAAACTTTAACCTCTTTTACATATAAAAATAAAAAATAAATTAAAAAACGGGCTGGTAACATCGTTTAAAAAATTAATGAACATGCGTGATCGTGATTTCATTGGCATTGGCACATTTTGCCATTTTTAATGACGCACAACCAACCAACAAACCAACAAACCAACAAACACACAATCTCCATTTTATGGGAGGATTGGGCTAACAAAATCAAATAATTTAATAATTTCGTATTTTTTTGGTTTTTGTATCTTTTGTATTTTCGAATGTAAAACATACAAATACAGCTTCTTCATGAAAATTTTTGTTATGTACTATTTTTAATACCAAATGGAACTCCTGGAAACATGTTTTTTTTATCTTATTCCTTCCAGAAAATGCCGAGGGGACTATAAATGTACATGTTGGATATGTTTAACCTGGAGTCCCTCCAGCAGCCTATTTTTAACGTCTTCGGTATGACGTGAATTTTTTAACCTCGGAGCAGCCGAGCCCCGAACCTTCCGCAATCTAGTGGCCCATTAACTGGACACTCATAAACTGAGTGCTGCGGGTGGGAATAGAACCTAAGAGTGAAGCGGATCGCCCTCCCAATGTTAATGTTAATTCACAAAGATAAAATTCATATCAAATATAAAATTTTTTGTAAAAACTGTCAGAGAATTTTTTGGAAAAAGTGTTCTCATTAAAAATTTAAATAAAAAATTAATTGACACCATAAATTAATTGTTTTATTATGAAATTGAAATAACGTTTCACAGTCATAGATATTAAAATATTTTATTTATGAAATGATCAAACCCCTAATCTCTGTTTCTTAATTTTTATGTATTAATCAATTGAAAGCGATGGCAAACAAAAATTGCAAAAACTAAACTAAAAATTAAAAATAAATTTCACTTGAATGTTGTTTCTGATGCTTAAATAATTTAAAATCGATTGCAACCATTAGACTTTTTTCCAAGCAACAATTGAATAGTTTTTTATTCAGTTATTTTTTAAAAAATGTGCAATTGTTTTTTCCACACTAAAATATTAAAATAATAAAAATAAAAATGAAGAAGGTAAATAAATGCAAAATTGTGGATTTGTAAAAGAAACTTTTTAAGAGCCAGTTTAAAAGTTTTTATGTTTTGATGCAAAACTTTGAGGCGCACACAATTTTTTTGGCTGAAATAAATGATGCAATATTTCGTCATCTCACAAAACGTTTCTGCGAAAATAACATTTTTAATGGTTTTCGAAGCTCACATGATTCATTGTCAAGTAATATTTTTTTCTTCTTTTGAATATTTTGTATTTCGATGATTCTGAAAAAGGGGTTTTTTTAAATCTTTTTTAAAAAACTATTAAACTCATTTTGAAAAAAGTATTTAGCTACATTATTGATCTTATTCCGAATAATAAAAATTTGAAATTTAATTTTCAACGCTGCATAAAGTATTCCAAATTATGTGAAAAAAATATCATACTGCTTTGTTAGTCATTGTACAGTAACACTTTTTCTAAGTGAACAATCAAGCAAAGTGAAATTTTGCCTTCTGATTTTCAATTTGATTTAAATTTTTTCATTTTTTAATTTTACAATTTCTATTGTATTAGTGATCAATATTTGTTTAAAATAAATTAATAATTTTGCAATGGTTTTGCATTTTAACACCGTAATAAGATTCCCTTAAGCAATTTGGAGTTTTGTTTTTCAAAAGCAAAAATCTAAATAAAAAACCTAAAATCGAAATCTAAGAGTAGTTGCTTGAATAATATTTAAATAACTCTAATGTCACGGAAAACTCCATTATGTATTCAAATTTGTTTAAAAAAGGAAGCCTGTCAAATCACCGTAAACTTTTTTCATAAATCATAATTTGCTTTTTGTTGTTTTTTGGAGGTTTTAATTTTTCTAAATTGTTTGACATTTTTAACAAAAAAAATTATTAATGTAAGCAATAGCATTGGTTAAAAGTAGGTCATGGCTTTCATTAATTCCATCTTAGAATAAAAACAGAAATCAAATGTGTTCTTTTAAATTATGTTTTTTATACAGTTTTATGGAATACAAAATATTCAAAACCACTAAAAAATATAAAGTTTAAACTGCGTTTTTTTACTGAAAAATGGAAGATTTGCTTTTTTTTGTAAATGCAATTTTGCTTTTTTTTCAAAGCAGTCAATATTCTGTTGAAATATTAGCGGAACAAATTTGACGGATAGAATTTTTTTGTAATAACCACATACATATATATGTGGACTCTTAATGTCATAGAAATGTTTTCGAAAAAAAATTTTTTCTTTTTTTTGGTGATAAGGTTATAACACACAATTGATTAAATAGAGAAAACGAATAATTGCTATTACTGCATTTCGCTATAATTTACAAAAGCAGAACTGCTTTTGAAAAATAGACATTTGCCTTTTTAAAACATTTTTTTAACAAAATTACGCTGATTGCTTTCAGTTTATTTGGTTTTTGAATCTTTTATCATTTTGAATGTTAATTAAAAGAATATTGTTGAAGTACTTGTTTTTGTTATGTATCTGAACTGATAATCCTTTTCTGACCAATATAAATTGAAAAAAAATCACTTATGTTAACATTGAAGAAAAACAAATGGTAAAATTATTAATCATGACAAGCTAAAGCATTTATTTTCTACAGTATTACAGTAAAATAAACGGGTTTCAATTTATTGATTCATAACAAAAAACGTTTAACAGTTGTTTTTGAAAAATATTTGTAAGAAAAATGATAAAATATTCTTCCAAAAAATTAATAATTTGTCTTTTATAAATTGAATTTCTTATAAAAAATGGGAAAGTATCGTTCAAATTCTGTTTTACCAGAAAATTTAGTTATCACAATTATTACAGTTTAAATGCAATGTTTTAAAAACGTCTTAATTTCTTAAAGAACAATAGGATAAAAGATTCAAAATTCATCATCGAAAAAACAAAATGTTAAAAATTTTTTAAAAAGTGGACTGAAAATATTCTCTTTATTTTTTGTTTAATCCATTGAATATTTTTCGACGATGATGCATCAAATATTGATCGAAAAAGTGAAAAAAGCAAAACAATAATATATACTAAAATGAAAAAAGAGAAGAAAAGAGACACAAATGTTTTTTGACAATGACAAACAAAAAAAGAAGACAGTTTTAGAAGAAAATGTTTCGCAATAAATGTTTACTAAAATTTAAAATGTATTTCTTTAAAGCTGGTTGGGACAAAGGTTGTGAGCATTTTATTAACATAATAAGTCTATCTGTTTCTTTAATTAAAGTTCAGTAAATTTAAGAAGTTTGAATTTTTTGTTATAAAAAATTGTATTATTTTAATGATTGGAATAAATTTCGAATCAAGCTCATCTTATTTTTTATTAATTAAAGGGGATGCGACCATTATTTAATTATGGAATTGGTAGATATCTTTACTGGTGTTAAATAATTATGGAAATTTATTTTTACAGTATAGAAAAAAATGTTTACTCTTTTTTACTCTCAAAAAATTTATATCTATAATTCATCAAAAACATGATTGTCAAAAATTTTTTGATTTATTAAAAATTGTTCAAGTTATTTAAAGGAGGAGATCCATCGTGAATAAACTTTTTTTACAAAAATCAGGGACTCATTGGAGCTGCTTTTTTCTTTCTTTTTTTTGCAGCTGCAGTGAACAAAAAAGCAGCTCCAATGAAGGTGTTTTCGCGTCGAGAAATGCAATGAAAATTGCGTATCAAAAGTTTATTCACGATGGGTCTCGTCCTTTAATTTGGTTCTTAAATTTATTCATGCACAAAAAATGAAAAATGAATTTCAAGAATGCAAAAATGAACTAAAATTGTTTCTGCAGCCTCTTCGGGATCACCATTGTCACCATTTTGATCACGGGCACCACGCAGAGGACCCTCTTCACCGGCTTAAGCGATTGGGCCTTCTTTTCCTGGGGCACAGATAAAAACAATGAATCAAATTCGTTTCAAAAAATATACTTTAAATAAAAGTTAGTGAAAACACAATATTCGAATCACAGAAAACTAGAATATTTAAAACATCAAAATCCGTTTATTTAATGCCGGAAGAAGGATGTTATTCTTTTCTGTCAATAAGATTCATTAATTTCTCAATGCATTCAACATTAGAATCTTTCGAAATAGCGTCGTTACAAATATTTTGGATAGAAATCTTTTTTTAATCACCCAAATACGTAGGCTTTTAATGGCACAGAAATATGGATTCGAAAAAGTTTTGTGACGTTTTTTTGATGAAAAGTTTTTAACATAATGGAACAAATAGAGCAAAGAAATACACCCAATTTCGCAATATTTTTAAAAGGCCAACGTTCACATTTTAAAAAAAAGAGCAGTGTGTTTAAACTACTTTTGAAATTTACTTTGCTCTTTTTTTAATAACATTTTGCTAACAAAATCAAACAGTTTGTATTTTTTTGATTTTGAATATTTTGTATTTTTGAATGTTAAATACAAAAATAGCTTACACATAATTATTGTTTAATTCTTGTTATTTCTTAAACAAATATTTTCACCAGCATCTAATTTAAATGCTTCAACAATAAAAATTGAAAAAAATATTAACTATGTTGACATTTAACTTAAATGATTTAAAAAACAAATATTTCTTTTTTGACAATTTAGAGCATTTTTCTTGATGATACTATTGTATTTGTTGATATTATTGATTTAAAAAATGTGCCTCACGCAAATGTTTTTGATTCAACCAAGAAATTTTAAATAATTTTTAGAGAAGCAATTGTATTAAAACGATGGTAAAATGCGTGTTCTTTCAACGAGTTTAAATTTGTTTATTAGTAATAAATTTTAAAATGAAAAAAGTGTTAACTTTTAGTGAAAGCAAAAAAATATAATTATCATTATGTTGATCTTCGAAAGGAATTAAAATTGTGTTTAAGACGTACTTGTGGATTTAATTAATTAGAATTATTAATTAATTAGATAATGTTCAAATTTTAAACAACGTTTTAAAAAACTTCTCAGATTTTGAAGGACGGCAAAATAAAAGATTTAAAATTGATCATCAAAAAATAACTTATTTTAAAAAAAATGGACTGAAATTTTTTTGCTTACAACAAAAAAAGGTGTCTTTCACGAACATTATTTTTTTGTCGATTTTTCCCACCAAAATTTTGTTCGAAAAAATAAAAAAAAAGCAAAAGATTAGATGTAAGCTGGAATGGAAACAGAAAAAAAACACAAACATTTTTTGAAAAAAAACATTAAATTTTGCAGAATAAAATTTTAACATTTGAATTTTTTATTTTTTTTAATATATTCAACATTTAAATTTATGCCTTAAAATAAATGTTGAACATTTAACAGTAGTTCGACAAACAAAACAAACAGTGGAAGGAATTTTAATTTACACATTATTTTACATTTAATTTTTTTACAGTATACAAAAAAGTATAAATAACTTTTTACTCTCTGAAACAATATCAATAATTTATCAAAAACAAGATTGTCAAAAAATTTTTGATTTATTTAAAATTGTTCAAATTATTTAATTTGATTATTAAATTTATTCATGCAAAAAAGGGAAAAATGAATTTCAAGAATGCAAAAATGAGATAAACTTGTTCCCGTAGAAAATTCGGGACTATTTTTTTATCTCTCTTTCCGCAAAAAAAGACCCGTCTAATTATGATTTTCTTTTCTCCGGAGAAAAAGAAGGGAGATAAAATATTCATATTTCTTCGACGATTAAATTTTTTTGTTAACAGAAAAAATCAGGTTATTATTATTAAAATTTTTAGAAAAATGCAACAAAAGAAAATTGAAAGGGCGGGAAAATCGGGAAAAAATGTGGAGAAAAACAAGAGTGACGTGGATTGATGGGGGTATAAATATGGAAAGATGAAAAGTGTGAAAAAGTATCCATCATTTGTTTGGGCATGATTTATTTGACCAAAAAGAACTTAATCAAAGTCTATTTTAGGAGACATGACAAAAGTTGCCGCTTTTACAGCGGGTGCCCTCGCGGCTGGAACCTTCTTCACGATTGTCATTTTTGGCAAATTGATCAGTGAAACCATTCATGATACTCGAGAAACCCTTTATCAAGAAATGAGTGTCTTCCGTGTAAGTCAAAATTGGATATATCAAATCCAAACTTTATCTCTCATGTACTTTTGTAGGCTGAATCCGATGCAATTTGGGGTGATATGGTTAAACTTAATGGAAACAATCGTGTCCGTCGTCAATCCTATGGTGGATACGGTGCATCTGCTCCTCATGGGTATGGTGGAAATAACTCTGGTGGCTCTCCACAATTCCCATCTGGTCCAAATAATAATGGTCCTCCACAACCTGGAGTTGGTGTCCCACCACAATTCGGCTCACAATCTGCCCCACCACAAGGTTCATCAGGTGGAAAATGCAATTGTGCCCAAACTGAAAATACCTGCCCTGCTGGCCCACCTGGCGAGAAAGGTTTCCCTGGACATGATGGTCTTGATGGCCTTCCAGGTCTTCCCGGTAAAGATGGCGTTGATGGTGAACATACTCAAGCCCAACGACAAGAATATGGTGAATGCTTCACTTGCCCCGCAGGAGCCCCTGGCCCTCAAGGACCTCCCGGCAGACCTGGTGGACGTGGAATGCGTGGATCTCGTGGACAACCTGGAACCCCAGGTCGTGATGGAAATCCTGGATTCCCTGGATCTCTTGGCCCCGAAGGACCCGTTGGCCCAACTGGAGAAAAGGGATCTACTGGAACTCCTGGTGAAGGTAAACATTGAATTAAAAGGCTCCCACAAACATATGCAAATTTTTAGATGCCACCAAACTTGTTGGATTACCCGGTCTTAAGGGTGAACAAGGACCCCCTGGCCCAGTTGGAGATATCGGAGCCCCTGGAGAAGAAGGACCAATCGGTCAAGCTGGTGAAGAAGGTCCCGCTGGAGGTCGAGGTGCCCCAGGTCAAAATGGTGACAATGGTGATGCCGGAGAAGCTGGTGAATCTGGTGAACCCGGTGTTGATGCCGAATATTGTCCATGCCCTGCTCGCAGCTCTGACAGCCAAGTTGGATCTGGTGGCCAAGGCGGTTATCATCGTCGTGTCTAAACAAAAATTTGCTTCAGTAATTTAAAATTTTTTCAACATTTATTTTAAAAAGTGCAATCTTTTACTTGCTTGTAGTGTTAGAAGGCAAATAAAAAAATATATGTATTTTATTGGTTATTTTTAACAACTTGTTTTTGTAAAAAAAATCAACTATTTCTTATTCCTGTTACTCACAGATTTTAAAGAAATCTGTTAAAATGATTTTTTATTAATCAAAACGTTTTTAAACAGAAAGTTTACTAAGCGATAAATAAATCAAACAAAAAACAAAGTCGAAAGAATCAAACAAATTTTTTTTCTTCCACTTTTGTTTGACAGAAATCTTTCGTTAGATTGGATCAATATTGTACTTCTTTGTGGCCCATATGCTGCCAAATTAAAAAAATCCTCAGGCTCAGATTTCTTAGGTGCAAAAAATTATACATGATATATCTCGTCATTTAAATATTCAAAAACGTTTGTTGCAAATAACCAATAATTGTTGCGACAGGAAATATATAAATAAAAATTTTGCAAGAAAACCAAAATTTGTTTTTTTTGTCTGAAAAAACAGCAACGTAAAAAATATGAGATAGAAAAGACAAAATCGATTTTATTGCTCGAAGAAATTTTCCTGTGTTCATTTTGCAGAAAGCTTGCAAATGTGGCACGTGACATCGTGACAGTTTTAAGAAGCATCAAAGGGATAAACAAAAATGAAATTTTGGCATACAATAAACTTATGTTAAAAGATGTATATTTAATTTCTATGTTCAAATTTTAGGCAGACAAAAATGGGGTTTACCACTGTCATCATTACATGCTCCCATGTTTAAATTTAAAAACATATATGAATTTTTTTTGTAGCTGTTATAACTTTTTTGATAAGTGTGTCACAAATGTTTTTCACATTTAAATAAATGTCTAAACGTCAAAAGAAACAATCGCGAAAAATGTGAACAAAAATCACAGGTTTAATTTTTATTGTTTAAATTGTGATTTACATTTACAACATTCTATTATTTACGTAAAATCTTTTAAAGCTAACTTTTTAATTCTAAAAAATTTGTTGCATTTATGGCATTTAAATAATAAATTATAAAATATTCAAAACATTGGAAACAACCAACTTTTAGAATTGTGCCATAAAAAAGTGTGCAAATAACAAAACTCACAAAAATAAAAACTATAAGAGGAAGTAAAAAAAAAAGTTTGAAGACAACTAACAAAATGTGGTTGTTTAATCAATAGATTTTACCATTGCGAACTGACCCAAGGATACAAATACATTTTTTTGTAGCAAAAACAGACAAACTCAAAAGTGCGTAATGATAAATCTTAAAGGATGAGACCAACCTGGTATATACTTTTTACTCGCAACTTCGATTGCATTTCTCGATCCGAAAACACCTTCAATTGAGATATTCTTCGCTGCAACTGGGAAAAAGAAAGAAAAAAGTAGTTACAATGAGTCCCTGATTTTTATGAAAAACGTTTATTCAAGTTGGATATCCTCTTTTAAAAAATAAAAATCACAAACTAAGAGAACAACAAAAAATTAATTGTTCCCTTACTTTTTATGAGCAGACAAAACACATGGATGCAAATAAATTTGTTTGCTGCAAAACTGTGGGAGAACTTGTCCCTCATTTGTGGTACCAATAGTTTGCAAATAATTTTTTACATTTGTTTTAACTATCAAATTATTCTTTCAAATAATTAATTTGTAAAGTACAATTTAGAAAAAAAGAAGAATCGGAATCGATTCTTGTCAAAGGGAATCAGAATTAAATTATTTCCAAAAAAGAATCAGAAAAAATGGATTTATTGAAATAAAATGTTGAAGTTTTTTTTATTTTAAAATAATCATGATTTTCTCAAAGACATGTTTAAATATTTAATGGGGACAACAAATTAATTTTTTGTACATGTCATGTTTATTTAAGTTTATTGGTAGAATAAATCGTAACAGATTTTTCTAAAATTATAAAATATTCAAAATTTAAAAAAATACTTTTAACGAAGAAGAAATACATAAACAACACTTTCTTCTTCATTGAAAACAAAAAAAAATTGTTACCAATTATTGTTTCTCATTCGGCCACAAAAAAGACGTCGACAAAAATAGTATTTTTCATTGCACATTTTAAACTGAATTAATCATTCAAATTTGTTACGAAAAAATCGATCAAAGACGACCCTTTTGTTGCTTTTATTTGAAAATGTAATGATTTGATCAAAAACTAAAAGCTCAATTTCTTTTTAATTTTTTTGGGTTTGAATATTTTACAATTAAAATGTAGAAATGTTGAAAAACCGTAACGAAAAAATGATAAAGCTTTTACAAAATTGCTTTAAAAGACTCAAAATTTTTCGCTGATATTTTCAATAAAAAAGAAAAAACGATATTATTTCGATTTTTTTTCAAGAAGTAGAACTTCAAAAGTTTTTTAACTTTTTTAATGGGTTTATTTTTTAATTTGTGATATGATTTTGAATTAAAGGTGACAAGCTCGCCCCCGCTAAAGCGGGTGCTTTGTCACAAAGCGATGATCACAGCGATTGCCAAAATTACAACCGTTTTAATCAATTTACTGTCCACATATTCTTCAACTTCTTTTCAAAAATTATTGCAAATTTGCAAAAATTTTCATTCTTACCTTCTACATTTCAAACAATTTGCATGGTTTTTCATTTTCAAATCGTTCACATTTTTTAAATTTTTTATCTTTCATTAAACAAATTTTTGCAGTTGTTATGCTCTTCTTTTTTTATCGATTCTTACTTAACACATTTCTAACAATTTTCACTTAATTTCAATCGAAAGTTTTAATTCTTCATTAAATTATTTGCATAATCATGCCATTTAAGTAAATTCAATAACTGCTCAAAGCTTAACAACTTATTCGTCAAAGCTTTTTAAACAATTGTTTTGCAAAATATTGTACAATACCAAATCTATTTTTTTCATCTTTACTTAATCATTAATCATTAATAGGACCTCGGCTCCCTTCGGTCGCCGGGGCAGTTCATATTGCATCAAAGGCTAAGAAAGATAGTGATTAATGCAATAAAACATTATCCCATAACTTTTTATACATCTTTAACAACTTTAGCTTCGGCTTTCCTGATGAAGCCGAAGCTAATCTACAATCATCGCTGAAACACTCTATTCTCTCATCAACCACAACCTTTCGTCACGAACAAATGCAACAAATGAAAGAAAATGAAAAATGCTACACTTTCATTCTAATCATTGCATTCACTTTTCATTTGCATTCCTTTTTCATCATTCCTTCATTCACATTCACTCATCTTTCTCCATTCCCCCAAAAATTTGCATCTTTCCTTTCATTCCTTTTTGGATCTCACTTTCGCAGGCCTTTATCTCCTCCGGATGCCCACCTCCGGAAGATGAGGTAAAACTTTTCATTATCAGCACCTCAACACCTACATTTTGATACCAAATAATCAAACATAAAAACATGTTGCACATCCCACAAACAGACAAACACATTCACAATTACACATAGAGGACAAGGGTCGCCCCCGCTAAAGCGGGTGCTTTTTCACAGAGCGATAAACACTGGTATTGACAAAATTACATAAGTTTTTTATCAATTTTTTGATAACTTATCTTTCCACTTCTTTTCATTAATTTCTGCAAATTTGCAAAATCTTTTCATTCTTTTTTAACTCATTCCAACATTTTTAAATTTTTTATCATTCTTTAAAAATATTTTTGCATTTATTATGCAAATCTTTTTCATCAGTCTTTACTAAATTTCAATCTGCAATTTTTTATACGTTCCTGAATTATTCGCATAATTCTGCCATTAAAATAAATTTAATGATCCTTTATTATTATAAAATAAAAGCCTCGGCGTCCTTGCGGACGCCAGGCTATCATTCTTAAAGCATATTTGAATTTCACTCTCAGCAAGTCATTTTTTTCAAAACACGTGTCACAAAAGATACAATACTAAAATATCTATAATCATCGCTAAGAAACGCTCTCATCAACCACCACCTTTGCTCACAAAAAATGCAACAAATGAAAGACAATGAAAATTGATGCACTTTTATTCTAATCATTGCATTCACCTTTCATTTGCATTCCATTTTCATCATTCCTCCATTCTTTTTCACTCATCTTTCTTCATTCCCTCAAAAATTTGCATCTTTCCTTTCATTCTTTTTTGGATCTCACTTTCTCAGGCCTTTATTTCTTCAGGATGCCTACCTCCGGAAGATGAGGTAAAACTTTTCATAATCAGCATAACATCCCCAACATTTAGACACCAAATAATCATACATAAAAACATGTTGCACATCCCACAGACAGACATCCACATTCACAATTACACATAGAGGACAAGGGTCGCCCCGGCTAAAGCCGGCGCTTTTCACAAAATGATAAACACTGGTATTGCCAAAATTACAACATTTTTAATCAATTTATTGTCCCCATATCCTTCAACTTCTTTTCAAAAATTTTTGCAAATTTAGCAAAACCTTTTCATTCTTATTATACTCATTCCAAAAATATTTGCATATCACTTAAAAGCCTAAAAAACACAAAATTTTAAATGTTTTGTTTTTGTGCACTCTTACAAAAAAATTTTATCATTCTTTTTACACATTTTTGCATTCATTTCACAAATCTTTCTCATAAACTTTTGCTAAATTTCAATCAACAACTTTTGATTTTTCCTTAAATTATTTGCATAATTCTGCCATTAACGTTAATTTAAAAACTACCCAAAGTTTAACACCATATTCATTAAAGCTTTTTTAACAATTATTGTCACATATTTGCTTATTCATTAATATTTCGTTAATTTATCTACGGCTCCCTTCGGTCGCCGAGGCAGTTCATATTGCATCAACGGAAAAAAAATATTATGATAAATAGAGCAAAACTTTATCACGTAATCTTTTAAACATCTTTAATAACTAAATAATATTCCATTTATACAACGCCGAAGCTAATCTGCACTCGTTGCTACAAAACTGTTCTCCCTCATCGACGACCACCTTTGCTCACGAAAAAATGCAACAAATGAAAGACAATGAAAAATGATTTGCTTTCATTCTAATCATTGCATTCTCTTTTCATTTGCATTCCGTTTTCATCATTCCTCCGTTCACTTTCACTCATCTCTCTCCATTCCCTCAAAAATTTGCATTTTTCCTTTCATTCTTTTTTGGTTCTCACTTTCGCAGCTCTTAAACGCAATGTTCCGAGCGCCTCCGGTAGACCGGGTAAAACTTTTCAAAATCAGCATCACAATAGCAACATTTGAACACCAAACATGACATAGTTTATCGTAGATGCTACACCCGACAAACATCCACATTCACAATTACACAAAAGGGACAAGAATCGCTTCGGCTAAAGCCGAAGCTCGTAAACAAAGGATAAACACTTTTTTTACATATTGTTTACATTAAAAAATATAACCGTTTTCTCAAATTTGATATATTTATAACTACAAAAACCCCACTTCATTTAATACACAAAAACATTTATATAAAAATGACAATAATAAACAAAAATAACAAATGTAAACCAAATATATTACAAAATTTTAATACAATGAAATTTACAATATTTTGATGCAACACCAATAGTAGTTAATTAACATTGAATTTTGAAATCACATCATCATTTGATAATCATCAAAATTAGTAGTTCAAATTGCAGATCGATTATACCAGTGTGAAATTGAGAGATAGAGAGATAGATAGATATAGCAAATTTTACCAAAAAAATATAAATTAAATATTATGGAAGTCTCTAAAAAACAAAAAATTATTATTCATTTAAATATCCAACATGACATACCTTCAGTTTTTTTCTGTATTTATTGAATTTATGAGGATTTGACAGTAATTAATTGCAAATATTTTTTCTTTATAATGTTTTGTTGTCATAAACGCCTTCATTTTCCTCATATCTTCAACTTGATTTCGAAGTTCTTGAACAACCGCAACATCGACAGCATTTTCAACTTTCATCCGTTTTCATCAATTTTTTAAAAGTTCCTTTCTTTAAATTATTTGCTTCAATTCTATATGAGATAATCAATTGATAAATTATGAAATTACGAGTTTGATCATTCTGAAATAGCAAAATATTTTAAATATTACACTAATAAATTTTAAAAACAAATTTACCTGGTGAAATGAATTTTTATTTTCTCGATCTTACAGACGGATTCCAATTCCAATCATAGAATATTCATGTATCAGCAAATTTTAAATTCATGCCAATTTCACCAGATTAAATTGATCAAATAAAAGCAAAAATTCGAATATCAGCACTGAAGAGAGCAATCATACATTTTCATTGATGTATCTAAAAATATTAAATTTTATGTAAAAAGAAATAAAAAGAGACTTACATTGGTGTTGCATCTTTGAATCCTAAAAGTGTTGCGAAATGCAACTAAAACCACCACAGCGGTGGTATATATTAAAATATATCTTAACCAAAGCAATACTTAATGAAAGAGCAATACCGTAACCTTTCTTTCTCATTTTTTATAATCAACAAAATTCTCGACACGAATTCTTCTTCTTTTTTGAAGCAATGTTTTTTTTCAACTCCAAATCAAAAAAATAATGTTTTACTTCCTTCAAAAATCGCATTGATCCAGGTTAGTTTAACTATGTATATGTTTTTGTGTCTTTTATTGTTGGCTTAAAACTAATTCAGAACATTTTCAGGTCTAACCACAGCAATTGGTTATGGAAAGTTTCAAGTTTTTTTCTCCCTCTTTTTTTATTTTTTTTATTAATCATTGTCTTTCCAGACAAATTGTTTCAGATACAGCAGCCACAGGTTTGTATGTATTACCCATTTATTTGTATATACCCGGTTTAGATCATCTTTAATCAATTCTCGTTCAAATTATTTATTTATCCGCTTGATTGAGCGAGGGCTTAATACTGCCGGACGCGCCATACCGGTGAAATGGTATCATACGGTTGGTTTAAAGTTGTTTATCCCCATATGTCCCCATATTCTTATATTCATCTATCTTTCTTTTCTTGTATAAATTTATATTTTTGTAATATTTTATCAAAAAGTTGATAGGCATCCAACCGAAAGGTGTTCATAAATGGTAGCCGAAAACTTTTTATTTATACTTCAATATATATATTTATCTTTCTCATCTTGTCTCTTCTTTTTTTCTTACAGTGCATATTTTGTTGACTCTTAGTTTGCCTTAAAGGCATTAAGCCCATCCACTGCGCCAAAGTGGTCAACGACGAATGAGAACCCCTCGAATTTTAATGGCCGGGGCACACCATTTGTCATACTTCAAATAAGATATTTTATAATTCATACTTCTAATGAGAAAAAAGTTTTAAGTTTGCTCGAACAAATTTTACCTTTTGCCCAATTCGAGCAACTTTTTAAAGACAATGTTAGGAGTGGTTGTTTTACCTTCAGGAAGAACAACCTTTAATCCTGCAAAAGACCGTACCCGAGAAAATGCAACATATAACTGACCATGAGAAAAACATTCATGCTTCAATACAACTCCAACTTTATCCATAGTTTGTCCTTGAGATTTATTGATAGTCATACAAAATCCAAGTTTGACGGGGAATTGATGTCGAGTAACATCAACTACTCCATGCTTTGCAGTAAGGCTTATTCTTGGAATTAAAATATCTTCGCTTAAAGTTCCATCAATATTTATCTTTTTGGCAACCAAATTATGTTTAAGTAAATTTGTAACAACTAATCGAGTACCATTGCATAGTCCATCTTCAATAGACAAATTTCTAATAAGCATAACAATTGCATTTTTTCGTACTCTCAATCTGTAACTTGGAAGACCTTTGATATTCTTTGTCTTGTAATTTTCATGGATTTCTCCAACACTTTGTAAAATTTCATCGCCATAATGATAAACATCTTGAGCATGATAGGTTACTTCTGTTTCTTCATCCAAAAGATCCAAAACTTGTTCATTTAAGGCATCAACGTCTTCATTCCAAGTTGCAAGGATAGCTCGTTTCATTACTGTAGCAGGATTGAAGTCATCCATAACATCCCCAAAAACTTCGTCAATTATATCACCTTTGCTTAAACATTCTTCTGGGATTTCAATATCATTGGGATTGTTACCGTATACCCCATCACCAACATCGACTAAAAACTTTTTGAAATCATTTTCTTCTGGTAAAGCCCTTTTATTTTCTGTCAATCGATACTTTTGAAAATGCTTCCATAAAGGAGAACAACAAACGGAAATACCAATAATTTCTTCTGAAGTTCCATTCTCAATGATAGGAGCACACTGTCGAAAATCACCACCACAAAGAATTATCTTTCCACCACCAACAATGTCATTTCCCATAATTTCTTTAAGTTTATTATCGACAACTTCTAATGCACGTTTTGGAGCCATTGGAAATTCATCCCAAATAATAATGTTAGCTTCTTGAAGCAATTGTCCTTGAGGTGATGTTGGATTAACTCCACTATTACTATCATTTTCAAAAGGGAATTCAAATTTAAAAGCATTATGGCATGTTCGTCCCATTGGATATAAAGATGCAGCAATTCCACTCCAAGCCATAATAAGAACTTTAAGACCTTTTCCCATTGCTAACTTTCTAATTGTATTAAATGTATAACTTTTTCCCGAACCTCCAATTCCATCTACATAAATGCAACAACTTTCTGATTTAAGATTATCCATTTTTGCTAATATTGGATCAACAACGGCCTTTTGCTCATCATTCATGCTACCGTAATTTGCTAATCCTTCTTCATACAGTACCTTTACATCAATTGTCTCTTCATTTTCAAAACCAATTTCTTTCATATAAGCTTCCAATTCTGGATAATCAGATAAATGTTTATCTTGATTAAGCATACTTTTAACGATTTTTCTCCATGCAACATTTTTGGCATCTTCTCTGCTCCATTTTTTAAGTAAATCACTAATTAAATGATCTTCAAATTTTTCAAAAAGTTCCAATGGATTTCCTAAATCACAATGTGCTAATAACCTTGCAAAAAGATAACGGAATTGATTTGGAGATGTATGATTAAAAGCTTCAAAAAGAGTATCTTCATATAACTTATCATTTATTACCAATCCTAAGGCAACACACGCTTCTCGATTTGTTTCATGGAGTACACCATCAACTGTTCGAAGATTTGCAAAAGATGTTGGACCTGGAACTGCCATTAGTAATCTTCGAAGATAAAAACAATTTGTTCGTTTTGGATTAACATTATAAAGTCGACAAAGTTTCGGCTTTGTTGTTTTTTGCCTTTCCTTCCATTTTCCTTCCTTTCCATCCCAAACATGACCAACGCCAATTTTATTGTACAGCAATTTTTCGGGTACTGTAACATGATTTACTGATTTTCCTTCTGTTTTTAACTTTTCAATCATGGATTTAATTTCATTTATTTTCTTTTCCCTTTCTTTATTAACTTTAAAAAATGCCATTAATTTAGAATCTTTTTCTTTCGCTTTTTTCATATCTTCCTCATCTGCATCTTCTCCCATATACAAATTTTGTTCATTTTCAAGATGGACAGGCAGTCGATCAACAGAATGGCTTAAACGATACATCCAAAAATCTGATAATCTCCAATGAGCTTCAGTTGCGCTAATATATCGAAAATCCTCATAGCTTTTAATTTCATCATAATTTAGTGCTTGAACCATTTCATTATCAATGAATTCATTCATTTCTACAAAAGCTTTGTCATCTCCTTTAAACATATATTTAAAGACGTAGAATACTGTAGCAATTGAGTTTATTGCTTCAACATTTATATGACTTCTCATATATTTAAGCAAAAAAGGATTGTGAGGAACCACCCAACGATTATCAACGTCAACTTCTTTACCATTTACTTTCATTTTGAATGATCTTTTATTGTCAGGTCTTTTAGGCAGCGTATAACCATTTTCATCCATAACTGTTTCTTCTAAAAATTGCATAGGGAAATGTCTTTTGCATTTACCGTTTACCATGCATGGTGCATTTGGATTGTGAATGCCACAGGGTTTGTGAATCATAAACTTTTTTACATATTTCAAATATTCTTCATCATATTCTTCTCCACATGCATCAGCTTCTTCTTGACTCAAAGGTGGCAAATATGCTCGAATATAAGCATTTACCTTTTCTACAGTATCCCACTTTTCCTTAAAAGTGAAAGCACAATGGCAATGAGGTAGCCCACGTTTTTGGAATTCAATGACAATTACTGAGCATTCGACAGGCCCAAAAATTTGATCTTTTTCAATGATACGAATTAATTCATGCAATTTTTGGTAAAAACAACTGTTAACTACATCAGGTCTTTCCCAAGATTTTTGATTTTCATAAACATTATTAATAATATCTTCATCTTCAGGATTTACTGTCATTGTTATTAAAGCAGTTGGTTTACCGTATTCATCAACCATTGAAATTGCATCTGAACAAAGTTCACGCAAATATCTTGGACCACCATAAAAAGTACTTGGCAAAATTTTTACGCTTCCTGGAGCTCTTCCTTGCTTTTCTGCTTCTCTATTTAAATGTTCTTGCACATCTTTGTAACTTGCAACTTTTAGTTTTTTCTGATTAACATTTAAATACCGTAATCTGCTTCCTTCAACTTTTGCCCAGGCATCACAAAGATACTGTAGAAAAAGTTTTCCACCATATAAAATTGGATTAAATCCATATATTTCTTCACATCTTTCACTAATTTTGAATGCATAATATTCCCTTTCAGTTAACTTTCCAGATTTTGCATCATTTGGGTCACAAAATTGATTATCATAAAATGTTCCTTTCCCATGGGGGTAAAATAAAGTGTAGCTCAAAGGTTCAACTCGTGGATCCCATTCTGGTAAAACTTCATAAATTTTATTTCCGGCTTTTTTATCAAAAATTACAATATCATCACGAGGAACTTCTCCATCTGGTCCAGGAGTATAAACCAATGCAATCTCATTTTCTGCTTCAACTCGATCATAATTTCTTGCAGCATTTGGTTTACCTTTAAATACCAACCTTAATTCCCGAGCCTTTTCTCCTGTCTCTTCTTCATGTGCCTTTTCTCTTTCCATTGTATCTTTTAACATTGTGTAAGATCTTGCAAAAATATTAACACCTCTAATTGTTTCATCCAATTCTTGCATCAAATCTTCATTAAGCTTTATTTTATTTTTAACCCCAGCTTGTACACGCGCTACTGTAGCTTCAGCACTATCAACTATGTAATTTTGTCCTCCAAATGTTGAATTGTCTCCTGCTGGAAAATATGTCCTTGGCATTTTATGTAAAACCTTTCCTTGTATTTTGAGATACGGTACCCCCGGAGCTAATGTAAGATTTTTTGCATACATATGAGCACAGCTTAAACTTGAATTTATCATTCTTTTATTCACATCAAATACTTTAATATATGCACCAATATTATGTTGCTTTTTCATCAAATCTTTTAAATTTTGCGGATAATCTGCTACACCTGCTTCCATCTTTATTTTTCCTTGCTTACAACAATTAGTGTAAGTTCCATTAGATTGTGCCTTTTCTGTTCGATAATGTTTTGCTCCACAACCTTTGCAAACTTTATCTCTTTTACCCAAACGAAATGGTTCAACATTTTTACGTTCGGCACCTTTTCTGACAATAAATGGCAATAAATTTTTGACATTTTCAATTCTTTCTGCTCTTTCCTTTTTCAATTTTTCTTGTTTTTCAATTCGATTTATTGTACGATTAATTGCCATTTGTGTTTTTACGGTATTCAATCTTTGTGATGTTTCTTCTGCAGTTTCATTTTCTCTTGTATCCTTTTTTAATTCTGCATCTTTTTGTAATCTTTCTTGCTTTTCCTCTGATGTCTCATTTTCACGTTTGAATTTTTTAATTTCTGCATCCTTTTGTAATCTTTCTTGCTTTTCCTCTGATGTCTCATTTTCACGTTTGAATTTTTTAAGTTCTGCATCTTTTTGTAATCTTTCTTGCTTTTCTTCTTCTGTTTCATTTTCACGTTTAATTTTTTTATATTCTGCATCTTTTTTTAATCTTTCGCTCTTTTCTTCAACAGATTCCATTAGTCGTTTTTTCCTTTTCAATTCCTTATGTCTTTCATTTTCAGCTAATTTTTCCTTTGCATTTTTTACTGCTGCATTATATTTATTCCTGGATTTAGCTTTCGATATTTTTAAACGACGGCAAAAATCCGCATAAGTTTCTTTTGCTTCATTCTGTAATTTTGTTTCTTCTTCGATAGATATTTCTGTCCAATCTTGTGAAATATTACAATCAATTTCCATTGAATTTTCAACAGTTTTTACATTTTCTTTCTGTTTTATAAAATCTTTCAACTTTTCATTATCTGCTAATTTTTGTTTTACAATTTTTAAAGATTGATTGTAACATTTTTTACCTTTTGCATCATTTTTAATCTTTTTACGTTTACAGTATTCTGCAACAGTTTCATTGATTTCATTTTTTAATTTTTCTTCATCATCAACAGACAAAAGTTTTTGTTTTTCATCATCATTTTTTTCTGTGCCATTATCAATGGAATCATCCATGCACATATTTTTTATTGGTTCATTCAAGCAACTAATGCTTATATCAAACATTTCTGTATCCTCTTTTATTTCGTTTTCCTTGGTTACTGTAGGTGCGCTTTTATTTTGAATAATAGGGGATTCGACAATTTCAATATCTGAATCATTATCTTCAATAATTAAAACTTCTTCACCATCATTTATTGGTTTATTCAAATGGATAAAATCTGTTGGACTTTGAACTGCAGGAACCCATTCATCTTCAATCTCTTTATCTTTTAATTTTCTTAAAATTTCTCGAGCTCTTGCTCTTTCAGCTTCTGGATAAAAGGGAACTAAAAGTTTACATTTTCCATGAAAACAAATTTCTTCTGCATTTCGAAAATCATGTACCCCACAATCATATCCATTTTGTTGTAATGTTACAGTATCATTTTCATGTTTCAGAGTGAATTGAAAATGCAAAACTGATTGAATTGAAGATTTTAAACGATAAAATATTTGTGGAATATCTGAATGCAAACTATCGTATACAACAACAATTTTTACATGCACATAAAATGCAGCAAGATACCAATGTTCTCCTGTAACAATTGGTGCTAAGAGAATATCATAATCATGTTTATATATTTCCATATATCGTATGGGATCAGCATTTTGATTAACTTCAAGAATTGTACAAAAAATTGACGGCAATACAGCAATTTTTCTAATTCCTTTTCTGCTGACAAATGCTGCAACACCACAAATTAACCCATTGACATGATTGTCATCCAAATATAAATCTTGAACTGAAATGTGCCGTCCCTCAGAAAACAAAAGAATTTGACGATTATTTTGCAAATGACTGAAAGTTGGCTCTTCATATTCAGATGATTGATCAGCATTATCATTTGTTCTTCTTTTTCCACCACCAATTCTTTTGTTGGAAATTGTTTTATGATATTCTTTATCTTCAACACAATTCTTCCACATCATCGACAATGTCAACAAAAAAAACGTAACACCAAAAACTTTTCCAAAATAACATACAAAAACAACAAATTTATCAAAAGCACATTTTAACCAATTTTTTTTAACCAAATCATTTGCAGGCGTCCCTGCCCTTTCAATATTGACCGTTGTTTCAGCAGGCGTCCCTACTGAAACCGATCCCAAAGATTTTGAAGGCGTCCCTTCCCAAACATGAACCAAAGAATGACCACTCTCCTCAGGCGTCCCCGAGAAAGAGCAGTCTCCAAGCAAATCCATCGATATTGCAAAACAAAAATTAACACAATTATAAACCAAGGTTTAAAAATGCGTTGCCGAGAAGTCAAAGACAACTTGGCTTGAACAACCGTTTCCGGGAGTTCAAAAGTTCAAATGAAAAATTACTTTTTGAAAACATTTAATGATATTTATTCAAATTATTGCAACATAATGCATTGCATTTCCGTCGTTCTTCACATTCACTCACAATCATTTATTCCCATTAAAATTTGCATTTTTCCTTTCATTTTCATTTTGGATCCCACTTTCAAAGCTCTTAAACACAATGTTCCGGGCGCCTCCGGAGCACCGGACATATTTCATCATTATTACCATCTTATCCTCTACATTTTGAATCCAAACATGACATAGTTTATCAATAATGTGACAGACAGACAGACAGACAGACAAACACATTCACAATTACACATAGGGGACAAGGGTCGCCCTCGCTAAAGCGGGTGCTCGTTAATAAAACGATAAACACTGGTATTGCCAAAATTGCAACAGTCTTAATCAATTTGTTACCCCCTTATTCTGCAATTACTTTTCAAACTTTAATCAAAACCTTTTCATTCTTTTTTCACTCATTCCTAAAATATTTGCATATCACTAAAAATAAAAAAAATACAATATTTTTATTTTATTATTTTATGCAAATCTCTTTCGTTTTTGTTAAACACATTTCGAACAAATTGCATGATTTTTCTTTTACAATTCGAACAAAATTTTTAATCATTCCTCAAACAAATTTTTGCATATATTATGCAAATATTTTTCATCAGTTTTTACTAAATTTCAATCGGCAATTTTTAATTCAGCATGATTATACCATCAAAGTTAATTATAAAACTGCTCAATGTTAAACATCTTATTCGTTAAGGCTTTTTTATGCGAAAAAAACATTGATACAATACCAATAACTTATTGCCCCAATCTTTATAAAATATAAAATAAAAGTTTTGACATCTTTAATTATTCAATAATAATCCATTTATACAACATCGGCTTCCTGCGGAAGCCGAAGCTAACTCACATTCATCGCTAAAAAGCTCTCTCATCAACCACCACCTTTGATCACGAAAGAATGCGACAAATGAAAGACAATGAAAAATGATGCACTTTCATTCTAATCATTGCATTCACCTTTCATTTGCATTCCATTTTCATCATTCCTCCATTCACATTCACTCATCTTTCTCTATTCCCTCAAAAATTTGCATCTTTCCTTTCATTCTTTTTTGGATCTCTCTTTCTCAGGCCTTTATCTCCTCTGGATGCCCACCTCCGGAAGATGAGGTAAAACTTTTCATTATCAGCACCTCAACACCTACATTTTGATACCAAATAATCAAACATAAAAACATGTTGCACATCCCACAAACAGACAAACACATTCACAATTACACATAGAGGTAATTGTGAATGCTAAAGCCGGTGCTTTTTTACAAAGCGATAAACACGGGGTTTTCAAAATTACAACAGTCTTAATCAATTTGTTGTCCACTTATCCTTCAACTTCTTTTCAAAAATTCTTGCAAATTTGCAAAACCTTTTCATTCGTTTTTACTCATTCCAACATTTTTTAAATTTTTTATCATTCTTAAAAAAAATTTTTTTGCATTTACTATGCAAATCTCTTTCTTGGGCAAAAAATGAAATTTAGCAAATCTTTTACATCAGTTTTTACTAAATTTCAATCTGCAATTTTTTATGCATTCCTCAATTATTTGCATAATCTGCCATAGAAGTAAATAAAAATAAATTTAAAAACTGCTCAAATTTTAACAGCTTATTTGTTAAAGCTTTTTAAAAAATTATTATGCGAAAACTTTTATACGATATCAAACATAATTTTCACGTTTTTACTTATTCATTAATATAACAGTAATACATCCTTGGCTCCCTTCGGTCGCCGCGGCAATTCATATTGCATCAAAAGCAAAGAAAGATAATGATAAATGCAGTAAAACATTATCACATAACATTTTAAACATCTTTAATAACCAAATAATATTCCATTCTTACATACATTCCTGCGGAAGCCGAAACTAATTAACGCGCATCGCTAAAAAACTCGACTCTCTCATCAACCACCACCTTTGCTCACGAAAGAAAACAACAAATGAAAGCCAATGAGAAATGTTGCACTTTCATTGTAATCATTGCATTCTCTTTTCATTTGCATTCGCTTTCTTTCATTTCTCCATTCACTTTCACTCATCTTTCACCATTCCCCCAAAAATTTGCATCTTTGTTTTCATTCTTTTTTGGATCCCACTTTCAAAGCTCTAAAACTCAATGTTCCAGGCGCCTCCGGAGCACCGGACATATTTCATCATTATTACCATCTCATCCTCAACATTTTAAAACCAAACATGACATAGAAAATCACATATGTAACAGACAGACACATTCACAATTACACATAGGGGATATTACATTACATTACAAAAAAAACTTGGGATAAAAGACAAAACTTCCATATTTCATCCCAAGTTGCTGTTTTCTAATCCTTGTTTTTTTAATCATCCCGATTCTTCTTTTAAGAAACATTTAAATATTTAATGGATATGAATCTCGTCAGATCTGCATTCATGCCAGATTAATGAAATACCCATGTTTACAGTACTTGAAGGTACAAAAAAATTATTAAAAAATGGATATCGCATTGTTTAAATAAATATTCAAATAAGTTTGTTGCAAAAAACAAAAAATTACTGCAAAAAAATGTTAAAAAAGTTTGCAAGAAATCAATCTTTTGTAGCAGCAACGCAAAAAAATTGTGTAAAATTAAAGACAAAATCGATTTCATCTTTGATTGCTTGCTGAAGAGTAGTATGATGAAAAAATGAATATTTCATACAACAACAAATTTGAAGGATTATTCACAAAATTGAAACATGTCTCAAAAAGACGCAATGTATAGTGCAAAATATAGACAGTTAAAGAATATCGAAATATGGGTATAATTTATACAGAAAGAGATAGGCGAAGTACAAAAAATGCAATCAGTACCATTTTAAATTTTCATTTTCACTTATTCTTTGAATTTTAAATTAACAAAATCGTTGTTTTTAATTAATGTAGTAAAGGTCAGGGTTTTTTGCAGGATCTTTGTTATTGTTTTTTTTAATATTTAGAGAAAGAAAATTTATAGGAAACTTTTAAAGTACCGTAAATATTTATCCAATATTCAAAAAAGAGCAAAATATGTCTTTCACAAATTATCATAAGTAAATTTGAAGAGAAAAAGGCACATTTCTTCTTTTCCCAAAATAAAAGTGAACAAAATTTGTTTTTGACATTTTTTTTGGGAAAAAAGTAATCGATGGATGCGTTTTTGCTAACACATTTCGTAAACGCTGAATGAGCAAAAATTCTTTTCTTTCGGTAGTAAAAAATGTTAAATGTGAACAAAATATGTGCTGTCACTAAAAACACATAGAAAAACTGATCTTAAAAATATTTTTTATAATTTTTAAAAGGAGTGTGTTTGTGTTTTTATTCAAATGTGTCTGTTTCTGATCAAAAATTTCTTTAATTCTTTTTTTAATTTTTACGTTTTTTAAAAAACGCATTCAAATATTTAACGACCAATGGTTACTTTTTGAAAGGGAAATACTTTTTACAAAAGTGTCATTTGCTGCATTTTATGTAGCAGAGATATTTTTGTTGTTTTACATTCAAATGTAACAAAATTTTCAAAAAAAAAAGTGAAATTGATCATCAAACTGCAAAAATGTATCCAGTTTTTCTTATTGAAAAACAATAATTTTAGTTGGCTCTTTTCAGTCGTCTAAAAATTGCTATAACACAACTACGAACATTGTGAAATTACTAAAATTTGATAGTTTTTTAGACACAACACAGATTTTCGAAAAAAGAGTATGTCTTTAGTGTTTCTTGAAAAAAGTGGGTCATTTGCTTCGCAGAATTTTTTTTGTAATATAAGAATATTATTTGAATATTTTGTAATTTTCATTGTTAAAATATTATATTTTGAGAAAAACTTTGTACAAAAGTATTCATTTAGAGGATATCCGAGTCTCAAAATTACTGTCTTTCTTATTTTCAATAATTATCAATTTGTGAAAATTTATTATATCCAACAGAGAAAAAGTTGAAAATTAAATGATGCCATGGGTGTACCATCTCTTCAATTCAAACTTCATTTTGATGTTTTTTGTATCAGAATTTTTTATTTTTTTTATCAGTAATTTAAAAGTTAACCTTTTATTAAATGCATTAAATCTTCCAAAAGAAACTGTTGTTAATTTGTGACAAAATGTTTAACAAGTTTTTCAAAAACAAAAGACATAGTTGTTTAACACAAAAAACTATAAAAATCAAAACTAAAATTACGGAATTCCGTTGATTTTTTGACGGAAGCGAAACGGGTGTAAAAAAAGACGTAATTCCGTTATTTACGGAAGCGGAATTCCGCGCATCCCTGATCACCAGTGATAAAAGGTCGCCATTTTTGCCCCCCTCCCCTTGACCTTTCCCCTGGAAGTTCCAAAATTGTCCCCTTTCCCCCGCCCTTCCCCCCGCGATTTTAAATATCCCCCCTTTCCCCCGCCCTTTCCCCTCCAAAATCCCCTTTTTCGCCCTTCCAAATTTTCTTCGCATTTTCGAAAAATATGATCTCAATCTTGCTTTGTATTGTGAAAAACAATTAAATCCACGACAATGAAAAATACTGCTGAATTGATGAAAAAACTTGCTAAATAAACTTGCTACATAAAAAATTTTGCTAAATTAATGCAAGAATAGGTAGTTTTTTGTTAAAAACATGTTACTTCAGAGACCTGTGAATGAAATTCCCCCTTTTTTCCCCTCATGACTTTCAAACTCCCCCCTTTCCCCTCCCCTTCCCCCCGCGTTTTTTAATTTTTTGCCCTTCCCCTCCCCCGAACCCCGGGGAGAGGAAAAAAGGGGCCCCCGGGGCGGGGAAAGGGCGCGCGGCTTGCATCACTGCTGATCACCACTGTCATATTCATTTAAAAGCTTTGAGTAACCTGTTTTTACCGCTGATTTTCTGCAAAAATACACACCATAAAGTAAACCATTTTTATAGTAAAAACATGACTTTATTTTTAAAAGACTTTTACTTTCTAAAAAATTGATCTCTAAATAATGTTATTAATTTTTTTCTTTTTAGTGTGAATAACAGCGGATCTTTCCACTAAAATGGTGGATAGAAAATATCATTTGGTTGCTGCTTTTTTTGTTCGTTGTAATTTTTTTTGCTTTTTCATTGAAGAAGAAAAACGTTTCTTCGTTAAAAATCCGCAGTTATTTTGAATATTTTGTAATTTTTTAAAAATCATTTCTTGTAAATTCTAAAAATAAATTTTGAAGTACAAAGAAAACGAAATGTACAAAAATGAAGCAAAAACAAAAAATTACTTCAAAAGAGGATGTTTCCGTCATTAGAAATTTAAATGTGTTATTTAAATTTCTAATGACGTATAGCTTTTTACTTATGCCATATTTTTATTATCTGTTGTTTTTGTTTCTTTTCGGGTTTTCTGTTAAAAACATAATTATATTTATTAGAACTTGTTAATTTATAGACTGGTAATTATCAAGTACATGTTGAAACTTATTTGATAACCAAAACCGTATTATAATAAATCTCGGCAATCAGAAAAAACATAAAAAAAAACCAACAAAAACATAAATATTTTGTATATTTTATTCACCAAATTATGAGCTTTAAAAAAACTTTAAAAACCTCATTGATATAAATTTGCAAAATAAAGAAATTTTGGGGGACGAGGGACAAAAACAGATCCTAAAAATGGATTCCCCATGGTCGAAAACCCCTAAACCCTTGAAAATTTCAATAAAAAATGTTTATTTAAATTTTTTATGTATGTGGGGACATGTTGGGGGACATGTGGGGGACAACAGAGGGACATGGGACAAAAATGGAGATCATATTCGAACTCCCCATGGCCAAAAATTTCTAAACCCTCAAAAATTTTGATAAAAAATCTTTTTTTAAACATTTTATGTACGTGGGGTTATATTAAGGGACATGTGGGGGACGATGGAGGGACAGGGGACACCTGAAACCATCAAAAATGGATTTCCCGTGGTTGATTACCTATAAATCATTATAAAAATTAACATAAATATTTTTTTCTGATTTTTTGCAATTTTTTAAAACCTGTTTTTCCTGTTTTTTAAAAATGACGGGGACAAACGGGGTCGCCCTGGGGGACGGAGGAGTCGAGGGGGGATAAAAACCCTACCAATCTCTTCCCAACATCCATATGGATTAATTCTAAAAGGTTTCATGACTTTATATGCTCTAAAAAAAAAAAAAACTTTCAAAGTTTTTAATCGGTCATCAAAAGAAATTTTTTCCATTCGACTGCTGGAAAAAAGTAATCGATAGATGCATTTTTGCTAATACATTTCGTAAACGCTGAATGAGCAAAAATTCTTTTCTTTCGGTTGTAAAAAATGTTAAATGCAAACAAAAAATGTGTTGTCATTGGAAACACACAAAAAAGTGATCTTAAAAATATTGTTTGCAATGGTTAAAAGGAGTGTGTTTGTGTTGTTATTCAAATACACTGACAGTTTCTGTTTAGATCAAAAAAAAAATAGAAATTCAATTTTCTTAAAAAAGCATAAAATATTCGACAAAATTCCTGTATTTTATACCCAAGTTGTTGTTCCTCTTTGTTTCTTGTTTTAGTTATTAGGTTTACAAAAAACCATTCAAATATTTAACGAGTTTAAGCTTTCAAAGGTAATGGGTATATATTTTTAACAAAATTGTCATTTGCTGCATTTTAAAAATACAGACGTTGTTGTTGTTATACATTTAAATGCAAAAAAATATTCAAAAAAAAGATAGAAATTGATCATAACAAGGCAGACATGTACGCAGTTTTTCTTATAGAAAAACAACAATTTTAGTTTGCTCTTTTCAGTCGTCTAAAAACTGTTATAGCACAACTACGAACATTGTGAAATAACTGAAAATGGATTTTTTAGACACAAAAACGATTTTTAAAGAAAGGGTATGTCTTTGCTGGTTTTTTTCTTTCAACCAATTTTTTGAAAAGTGATGCATTTGTTTTGCAGCATTTTCTGCTAGGGTTATTCAGTTGTAATAAATTTGTTTGAATATTTCGTAATTTTCAACGTTAAAATATTATATTTTTAAAGAAAAGTGAAAAAACTTTGTGCAAAAGTATTCATTTTGCAGATATCCTTTTTACCGAATTGTCTCCTTTCCTTATGATCAATAAATATCAAACTACATAAGTTCATTATGTCCAACAGAGAAAAAGTTGAAAATTAAATGAGGCCATGGGTGTACCATTTTTTGAATTCGAACGCCTTTTTTTGTGTTTTTTGTGTAACAGAATTTTTAATTATATTATTAACATTACTTTAAAAGATAACCTTTAATGTGGGGAATTTGATGGAAAAAACAGCCTACGAAAAAAGTGTTTGAAAAATTGGGGCAAGCTAAAATATGTGCAAGTTTTTTAAGTATGAGTTGCTTTTTACATGTATAAACAATACGTCGTTGTTCTTTTTCAAGCAATCAAATACTTTTGACAAAATTAATTTTATTATTGGTTTTTACGTAACATTTTCTTTTCAAAATGTTTTGCTCCTGCGTTTGACAATGGTTTATTTTTCTGTTTGACAGTCATATTTTTTGGAATGTTTTAAATAAAAAAAATTAAAATATGATATTCGAAAAGAAAATAAAAATTGCTGTTTTTTTGTTACACAACGTTTTTTCAAAAACAACACATAAACAAAGAAAAAAGATTTCTCAATTTGTCTAACAAAACCAAATAACAAAAAACGCAAACATCTGTTTTGCATTTTTTTAAAAAAAACTATTTTCGAAATCTTTATAAAAGGAATTTGTTTGCGATTTTATTCATAAGCATTGGCACTGTTTTTAACATACAACTACCTAAAAAAATTGAGTTGATAAAAACGCATCAAAAATGTGGTCTATGTTGATGTCAGTCATTGTTATTTTAATATTTTAAATTGTAATCGTGATATCTTCAAAGACACTTTTAAATATTTAATGAATTCTTTTAGAAGATCTTTTAAGGGAATTTTGCTTCCTTTTTGTAGATTTCTTGTTTATTTCAAGGCTACTGGTATAAAACAATATATTTTTGTGCATGGAATTGTAAAATATTCAAATTAAAAAATTACTTTCAACGAAGAACAAATATTAAAAAACCAACACTTTCTTCTCATTGAAAAAACGTAAAACATTTTTTTTACAAAAAAGTAGTCAGACTTGTGACGAAACTGGCGAGCTTGGCTTCAGTCAAACATGTATGTTTTTTCATACATTTAAAATAAAGTGGAATTTTTCTTCATGTTTTTTTTTTGATAAATTCTGAACTGTTGGAAGATTAATTTTGGGAATTTCGTTATACCTAATTAAGTTATTAATTTTAATCGGTTAAATAAAGTTATTAAAATATCTCTTTTTTAATTTTTTGTTTGATTCTTTGTTGTTCATCTTAAAATTTTTTTTTAGCATTATTGTTGAAAAAACTGTAATTTTAGGATTTTTGGGCACTTTTTGTGCCTAGGGAAGTTATTGGCACAAGCTAATGACTTTTGGCATGCTGGATGTTGTTCACCATGCTTTTTTACACAACATAAACACTTTCGGGAAAATTTCATCACCAAATAAAAATATGTTACCAGCTTTATTTTTGTAAACCAGGATTTTTGTATTAAAAGAGTCATTCTTTTTAGTCGTCCAGCACAAGTATGCACATTGTTTGTTTTTACTACCTTTATTTAAAATAAAAAGAAATTCAATATTCATAAAAAAGATATATAAAAATTCCACAAAACTTCAAACATTTATCCCACAGTTGTTGTTTCTCTTTTGCAATTTTTTTTGTTTTTTTATTTTTTCGTTTCTTTAAAAACTCATTTAAATATTTATCGCATTTTAAAATGCATGTTGAGCATCTTATGAAACAATTTTTGCCATAAACTATTATTTGTAGCATTTTAAAATTTTAGACATTTTTGTTGTTTCAAAATCAAATGTAACAAAATATTCAATAAAAATAAAATTCGTATTAAAATGACAATAATGTAAGCAGTTGTTTTTCACAGAAAACGCAACATTTTTTGGCACTTTTTTGTTGTCTAGCATCAATAAGCAAATTGTCGATTGGTTCCTTTTAGTTTTTTAAGAGCAAAAAAATTTTCAAAAGAAAGGATTTATTTTTAAATTATCTTTCCATTCGACCAAGTTTTTGAAAAAGAAAGACATTGAAGCATTTTTTGCAAGGGACATTCGAATTTAATAAATTTATTTGAATATTTTGTAATTCTTGTTTAGAATTTTATTGACGAACACAAAATAAATATTATGCAAAAGTGTTCGTTTAGAAAATATCTTTTTCTTTTTAAATTTTCATTAAATATCAAATCGCAGAAATGTACATATGTCTAACAGAGAAAAATAAAGAAATTTAAATGATGACGTGGAGTACAATGGTTTTAATTCAAAGCTCATTTTTGGTGTTTTTAAGAGACCAGAAATTACCATTTTACTTTTAATATTACTTTAAAATTTATATTTAAAAAAATGAATGTGAATTGTTCATAGTTAAATGTTGAAAAAAAGAATTACGCATGTATCTTTTTTTAAAACACATAAATCAGAGATTGTTTTTTTGTCACGTTTTTTCTCGATAAATTATGCTTTGAGTCAAGAGCAATTTTGAAAAAGTATTATTAAGGAAATATTTCATTTGCTGCTTTTATTTATTTCGCATAAAAGTTTGCGAGGTTTAAAGAAATTGATATACAGGAACTTTCGTTTTTTTTCTGTTTTCAAAAAGTTAGAAGTTCCTGATTTTCAATAACTTTTAGCTTCGAGGAATTTTATGCAAAATCAAAAAATGGCACCAAATAAAACATTTCCTTTAAACAATCATTGATTTACGTAATTAAGATAATAACTAGGTTTCGTTGAAGTTGCATGTTAAAAGAAATCTTTCAGTTCTGTTCGAAGAATCAAAAAATTTTCCAAATCAAATAAGAGAAATATCAACAAAAAAAAGTAGAATAAAAAGCACAAATTAATATTTTCAATGGTTTTTTCAGCAGAAGAAACGCTTTTCCGGGTCGATCGAGTGTCCGAAAGAGACAAAACCCACAGCAAAAAATATTTTTTGCTTTCTCATTGAAGAAGAAAATGCTGCTTTCGTGTTTTTTCTTCTTTAAAAATCAGCAGTTTTTATATTTTGAATATTTAGTTTTTTTAGAAGAATCTATTATGGTAAATTCTACAAAAAAGCATTAGAAAGAGACCAAACATTATATGTAAATCACTGAAACAAAAATCATGGGCATTAAATATTTAAAATAAATTTTTTGAACATGAAGCTTATCTTATTATCCCAATTTTTGATGCATTGATTTTCGTTAAAAGAGATCTTTCATTTGATTCATTTTCTTTTATTATTACGCAACAAAGATCGGGAACTGGAAATAATAGATATTCATGGACTTTTGCGTGGCATAAAACAAGTACTATAGCCCAATAACAAATAAACTACGGCATAAAATATCATCTTTCAACTACAGCGATGACCTTTCACATATGACGTGATAGGGTATAATAACCACCTATTTCAATGCATTCGTCAATCATTCACATTGATTTCATTGACAAAAACAGGCCGTTGCTAAAAGTACTGATTTACAAAGATATCAATAAGAATTCATGACAGGAAATACAAAATTTATATCTGATTTCTTGCTTAATGTTTTTTTTTACTTTTTAATCTACACTTTTAATACTTGCGGTAAAATTAATTTTATTAATGGGTTTTTCCGGTAACGTTTTCTTTTCAAAATTTTTCTGAATTTAAAAAAACGATGTTTTTTGGTGAATAATCTTTTTTTAAAAATTACACAATGGCGGAAACAAACAAACAGGCATAAGAAGATATACTCAAATATATTAGCAGCATCTGTTGATTTTAAATTATTTCTAGTTTTCACATTTCAATGTTGAAAAAATATGACAAACTTGGTTAAATTATATTACAAAAAGTTTATTTTTCGTTGTCTTGAGATTTTACCATTTTTAAAATTGGACAATATGGAAGAGGTATTGATACAAGTTTATTTTTACTTCTAAATTTCATTGAACCTTTTCTCTTCTTCACAATTTCCATATTTATTTAAATAACAAACTATTCAAAATAAATAATAAAAAAGTTTCTCGTACGAGCACATAAAAAAGCAGACGAAGGACAATATTTTTTTTTCATCATCTTATGTTGGGTTTGTCTGATTCTTTCCTTTTAACAAAGTTTTTGAAAAAAAAAGAAAGACATTATACATCATTTTATGCAAGGGTCATTCGGTTGTTTATTTGAATATTTTGTATTTTTCGGTGTCAAAAACATAATATTTTTAAAGAAAATAAAATAAAACCTTGTTCAAAAGTATTCATTTAGAGGATAAAGCCCAGTGATCAGAATGTATTATATCCAAAAGAGAAAAAAAAGAAATTTGACTAATGCCATGGCATTTGATCGTTTTAATTCAATTTCTTTATTTCGTTAATTTTGTTTTGTCTTCAAACTCAAGTTTTTTATTACAAGGATTTTCATTGCTTTTTTGGCAGATTTAAGCTTTTGTTTTCTTTTTTTCGTTTTCAATGAAAAATTTTTTTAGAAAAATAACAAAATATTCGATGTTGCTTTTACAATTTTGAAAAACGTGAAAACATGAACTAGAAATGTAAAAAACTGCTTAATGAAACCTCAGATATTACATGATTTTTATTTATTTTAATGCAATTATTTTTACTAACTTTTCCTAATTTTTCAGGCACTTTTCATCGCATTTGATTCAAAAATGTCTTTTGAATTATTATTATGAATAAAATGGCGTACATTTGTACGAAAAAAATTTAAATACAAATTAAAATTATTAATGTTTAATAACAGGCTAATCCATTGGTAAACATTTCAAATTTGTATTTGAATATTTTAATTATTTTTATATCAAAACAAAAGATTTATTTTCTCTTAATTAATAAAAAAACACAAAATATTCAAATGCAAAAAATGCAACTCACATATTTTCATAACCGGAAAACCATAATCAACCAATAAATTTGACAAACATGTGTCACAAAAATGAACATTTTCGTGCGATGAAGAAAACTATAGTGGCTCTTTTCAAAAAAAAAAGTGCACACGTCGTGAATTCTCTATTTAAATGATCTTTTAACTTTTCAGGCACAAAAAAATTTCAAAAGAAAGGATGTGTTTTTTGAAATCATCATTCGAGTGTAAATTTTTTTTGAGTATTTTGTTATTTTCAATGTTAAAAAATATTTTTGAAGAAAACAGGAAAAAGTGGTGCAACTGGATTCATTTGGAGGATATCCTTGGAATTTTATTGATATATATGTTACGTCCGATCTGAAGAATCGTCCGAACTGAAGAATGGACGTCCAAATTGGAGAACGGACGTCCGAATTGAAGAACCATTTAATAAAATTACTTGTATAAAAAAATAAACATTACTTTATAAGAACAAAAGTTCGAAAAAATAACGAAACTAACATTTTAAATTATTTTTAACACATTATTTAATATTTGCTAAGTTTTATTAACCTTTATGAAATACTAGCTATGATATTAACATTGCATATTAAATAACCGATTTCAGACGTTGGTCTTCAGAATGGACATCCGTTCTTGAAAATGGACGTTCATTCTTCAATTTGGACTTCAGTTCTTCAGAAATAGACGTCCGATTTGAGAAAAAAGTAATTTTCTGTTACGTCCGATTCTTCAGATCGGACGTAACATATACATTAACAATAAATATAAATTCATAAAAAATATCCTACGTAACAGTGAAAAAATAGGAATTTAAATAATGGCATGGCATCAGAACTAGTCAGAACAAAAAGTTTGATCTGGAATTCCGGAGTTGGTTATTATTTGTCAGCGGTTTTTTGTTTAAAAAGTTAACGTTTTATTCCTATTATTCAAATGTTTAAAGATAATTTAAAAAAGAATAAATTAGCCAGCAAAATGTGGATTAAAGAATAAAACAAAAATTTTAAACAAAAATAGTTCAACAAAACTGCTCACTTTAGATCCGCATATTTATTACCGATCACTAGATTATCGTGCTTCATTAATAAAATATATCCATGGTTAGATTAGTTTAAAAAGTGCAAGAATTTTGTATTAAAAAAGACCTCCTTATTTAAATTTTCAAAAAAGTTTGTTGCAAATAATCAAAAATGTTTGTGACAGGAAACAATACGAAGTCTTTTTCCAAGAATGAGAAAACAGCTTCATTTTGTTGTCTGAAAAAACAGCGAAGCATGAAAATGTATGAAAAAAATTCCAAGAAAAAGATTTTAATTGACCCAATTGAATGAAAGAATATTGAATTTAAAAAAAATGCAGACGTGTGTAAAAGAACATTCACAAAACGGAGAAATATCTTAAATCGATAAAGTTCTGGTAAAACAGATTTGGAATTTTGTGTCCCGTTTTTAATAATTTTTTACTCATTCTGTGTAAAATTTAGGAAATTCATGTTTTTCATTATTGTTTAATTTTTGTAGAAGCTTGCAACTGCTTTCTTATAATTAAAAAACGTATTAATTTTTAAATATTTTTACAAAAAATTTTAAATGCATCATAAAAAAAATAATCTAATATTCAAAAAAAACAGCAAAACATTTTTTTTCATAAATGAGCATCAACAACTTTGAAACGAAACAGGCATATTTCTTCTTTCTCCAAAATGAAAGTCCACTAAACATTCTTTGACATTTGTTGGAAATAATCGATAAATGCATTTTTCTAACAATTTCGTAAACATTTAATGAGCAAAAATTGTTTTCTTTCGGTTGCAAAAAATGATAAATGTAAACAACGAGCCATTGTTTTTTTATTTTTAAGACATCACGAACTTGTGCCAGATAAATTATATTAATGGTTTTTGCGATAACATTTTCTTTTCAAAATTTTATTGCCTTTTTGTTTGAAAGTTTGCAATATTTTTTGTGCTGCAAAATCTATAAATATTTTTCAAAATTTATTAAATTAGTTAAAAAATATAAAAAATTCAAAAACGAAAAGAACAATGTTCTTTTTGTGTCACAAAGTTCCATTTAAGGTTTTTAAAAAAACAACCGAAAAACAAAGAAAAATGATTTCTCAATTTGTCTAACAAAAACAAAAAGACACAAAATGTAAATATAAACATCTGTTTGCTTTTTTATAAGCCATTTTCTTAATACTTCGAGCTTTTTTTGACCCCCCCTGGCACAATGGTCTTAAAGTGGATAAATTTTTACAATTCCCTGGCTATATACCTACTTTTTCACGTAGAATCGAATGGGAATATCAGCGGTATCAAGTTTTCACGTGGATTTTGAGATATGGATATCGGATATCTCATATCCGGTCATTTTTTCAGATATCCCAAAATTTGTTAAAAACCTAAATGACAGACTCTAAAAAATATATTAAAGTGCTTAAAGTCAAAATCCGTTGACCCCTGAGGGTTTAACATCATTTTGAAAATTTTTTAAATCGCTTATATCTCAAAATTTTTATACCCGGTATGCGTCCGGAGATTATTCCATCGGATAGAGCACAAAAAAGTGTACTTGGGGGTTATGATAGCAAAACTTAGTTTGGGTGCCACCGGGTTTAAAAAAATTAAGAAAATTGAAAATTTTTCAAAAAAATAAAATCAGCTTGGGGGACCACGTGAAATTTTGAAAAATAAAAAAAATTTTTTGCTTGCAAATCATTGGAATAACTGAAAAAACACCTAAAAACATTATTCCGATAGTTTTTACTTCAAAAAAATGTGAAAGACAGGCACAAAACTAAAGTTACCGTAACCATAAATACAGGTTTTTTCTAGATGCTGCAACGACATTAAAAACGTTTTTTATGAAGTAAAAACTATCGGAATAATGTTTTTAGGTGTTTTTTCAGTTATTCCAATGATTTGCAAGCAAAAAAATTTTTTTTATTTTTCAAAATTTCACGTGGTCCCCCAAGCTGATTTTATTTTTTTGAAAAATTTTCAATTTTCTTAATTTTTTTAAACCCGGTGGCACCCAAACTAAGTTTTGCTATCATTACCCCCAAGTACACTTTTTTGTGCTCTATCCGATGGAATAATCTCCGGACGCATACCGGGTATAAAAATTTTGAGATATAAGCGATTTAAAAAAAGTCGACGTTTAAAAAATTTTCAAAATGATGTTAAACCCTCAGGGGTCAACGGATTTTGACTTTAAGCACTTTAATATATTTTTTAGAGTCTGTAATTTAGGTTTTTAACAAATTTTTGGATATCTGAAAAAATGACCGGATATGAGATATCCGATATCCATATCTCAAAATCCACGTGAAAACTTGATACCGCTGATATTCCCATTCGATTCTACGTGAAAAAGTAGGTATATAGCCAAGGAATTGTAAAAATTTATCCACTTTAAGACCATTGTGCCAGGGGGTACTCGAACTATTCAGATAATGGCTTTTATAAATGAACACTCAACGTTGTAAATTGTTGTGAAATGAAAAATGTCTATCCCAGAGTGTCGAAATCTTTCTTTAACATAACATTTAGCATGCTGAATATAAAAAATAGGACCCCTAAAAACACTGGATTATCTTCCAGTATTAGTGTTATACGTTGAAAATGTTTTAAAAGATTCTCACTTATTGTATCTAACATAAGTCAAAAATAAATGTTAAAAATTCTCCTATAAGTTTCAAAATCATATTTGCGATAAAAAAAAGCTTGTATTTTTACTCAAATGCAGATTCACCGCTTCTAAAAACTTTTATTCAACAATTTTCATGACATAAACTTCTGCATATTATAATTTTATTAAACAAAATGTATCAAAAAAAGAATCTAGTAAATTGTAGACACCTCTTTGTAATTTTTACATACAATCATGTCGCTCTCAAAGACATATTTTAATATTTAATGTGCATTTTAATAGCTAAGATTCTTTTTCGTCTCCTTTTTGTATTTTCCGTGATTTTTATCAAGTTTATTTAAAGAATATAAAGTAATAGATTTTTCCCAAATGTCAAAATATTCAAAAAAAAACTAGAGCGATAAATAATATTCCCCCATCTTGTGCAGAAGTAGTCATCCAAAAATGTTTTCCAAAAAAATCAAAAAAAATTTTGGCGACACTGACAAACGATTTTCTGGCTATCGATCAAAAATTAAATGTTTCGTTCGAAAACAAAAAAAGCTCAATTCAAATTTTTTTTCTATCTTCGATTTTGAATATTTTATAATTTAATTGTTTATTTAAAAAAACCAAAAAATAAGAAGGTTTTGTTGTCTTAAACCCAGTAAAAAAAGAAAAAAATTAAACGTGATTTCGAGAACTTTTTGTTCAGAAAGATAAAGATGTCAAATTTTATAATTTTTTCGGGAAGCAATTTCTCAGCAAAGTTAAACATTACATCAAGTTTTTTTGCACCATTTTTGCTATCAATATCCTATGTTAAATTCATTAAATTTTGTTCATAAATTTTACAATATATGATTTCTGTTTTTGAACGATTAGTTCTTCGGCCAAAACGAATATTTAGGATATTTTAGCGAATGTTTTTTTTAATAACTTTTTTATTTTTTGTAGTGGCCTATTTTTGTAAATGAATGACAAATGCATTGAAATAGGTTGTTTATGTCCTGTCAGGTCTGATATAATAGGTCATCGCTGTAGTTAAGAGATAATATTTTGAGACATCATTGACTTGTTATTGCGTTATATTACTTGTTTCGTTCATCCTTTTAAAATCTGTGCCATTAAAAAAAGTGAGATGACGTGGTAATAAAATTATCTTCAGGTTTCCCCAAACATATTTCAATATTTAATAAGTCCTGGTTGTGATTTTCTTCTATTTTTTGACTATGTTTTGTAAATTGCACGTTTTCTTCATTCTAATGTTTATTTATAAAACGTAAGCTAATAAACTTTTATCAAAAATTACAAAATATTTGAAATAAAAAAAACTGCTGAAAAAAGAAATAAGGATTGTAAAAGACAATCATTTTTTTAATAATGTACAAGTACATTAATAAAAAAAGTGATTGCCAAAGTGTATGAAACAATAAATTTAAATTTTTTTTTAAATTTCATGCTTTTCTCATGTTGAAGTATATTTCAGTAATATACACATTCCTTGAGTTTTTTTAAATTAAAAATATTCAAAAATAAAAACAATGCTGTATTTTTAACGAATAATAAATACGAAAACAACTTTTTCTTTACGTTGAAAGAAGAGAAAAAACTTTAATACCAATTTTTGTGTCTTTTTTATAGGCACATAAAAAAGACAGCGACAAAATAATGTTTTCGCTGCACATTTGGATGTCAAATTTAGCCACAAATGCATTTATGGCTGCATTAGACATCCAAATGTGTTTACCAAAAAATAAATCAAACTTGCGACGAAATTGATGAACTAATTTTTTTGCCGTCAGTCGAAAGTGAAATGTTTTGGTTAAAAACAAAAAAGTTTAACTTTCTTTTCTTTCTTTAATTTTGAACATTTTAAAATTTAAAAATATTTTAAAAAAACGTGACAAAAAAATACGATGCTTTTGCAAAAGTACTTTAAAAAAATAATAGGAATCACTTTTCTGTGACAAGCATCTACAATAAAAAAAAGAAAAATTTTAAGTTATTTCGATGTTTTCAGAAACTAAAAATGTTCAATAATTTGAAACTTGTCTTTTTTTTGTGGAAAAGGATCAATGAAAGCTTTTTATTCAAAGTTTTAAAATGAATATGGTCGTGAATTAAAGGTGATCGTTGTATTTAAAGAGTGCGCATGTTTCTACTTTTATGCAAAAAAAAATCGACAGAATTTCTATTTTTTATTCCCAAGTTGTTGTTCGTCTTTGATTCTCTTTTTAGGTTAAAAAAATACATTCTATATATTTTACGAGCAAAGCAGAGCTTTCATTTGTACTTTATCAGGTCAATTGGGAAAGGTCATTGTTGTAGTTAAGAAACAAATATTTGAGGCATAGTTTATTCGTTCTTAGGTTACATAACTTTTCTCATCCTCTGCAATTATTATTGGGTCTGTCTTTATAGTTTTTTCAGCCAAGTTTTGTTTTGCATTATTTTTTGCAAGGATCATTCGGTTGTAATTTTTTTTGAATATTTTAAAATTTATAATTAAAGGTTAAAAATTATAATACTTTGAAGAAAATAAAATAAAACTATGTGCAAACGTCGTCATTTAGATAATATCTTAAACATGTCACAATAAATATTAAATCGCAAAAATGCATTAGATTTAACACATTAAAAAGAGAAATTTAAATTATGCCATCACATTTTATCATTTTTAGTAATTATTTTGTCGTTGATTGCTTGGTGAGTTTTTAAAAAACATTTTTTAATATTTGATAAATATAAAAGAAATGTGGCTGCAACGTTTTCTTCAGTCTTTAACTCTACCAATTAATGTAAAAACCTGCTTAATGAAATCTCAGATATTACACAATTTTTCTATTAATTTTATTTTACTTAAATTGTTGTAAACATTTTTACAAATTGTTCTAATTTTTTTTATGTTTCTTCTCTTATTTTTTGGGGGACGTAATTTGGTCCATCCCATTAAAATGCATTTAAAAATTTATGCATTAAATGTGGAATAAAAGTGATCGTTATGTTCTGCAAAATAATTTTAAATATGGAATGTCCATTTACTATGATATCCCTATATTTTCATCTTAGTTGTGTGCATTTAATGTTTTTATTACTCGAATGTTTATTTGCAAAATGTAAAGTAAAAGATTTTTCAAAAGTTATAAAACATTCAAAATAGAAAAAGTGAGGATTTTTAACAAATTCGAAAGCAACATTTTCTTTTTATTGAATAAGTGAAAAAAAATTTTTTACTATGAATTCTTGGTTCTTATTCGAGCAAAAAAGGCAGCAACGAAATATCAATTTTCTCTGCACCATTTATACTGAATTATTTATCCGAAATTGTTTACTAAAAAATCGATTAAAATAATGACGACACCACTGACGAATTACTTTTTGTTGTTGATCGAAAATAAAAAGTTCAACTTTCTTTTCCTTTCTTTCTTTGGTTTTGAATATTTTGTAATTAAATTGTTTTTATAGTTTATTGAAAGTTTTTAAATGAATATGACCGTGATTTAAAAAAAAACAGAATTTACCATTTTATTTTTAGTATTGCTTTAAAACTTATGCTTAAAAAATGAACGCAAATTGTTTATATTTTAATGATGAAAAAATTACGCATGTATCTTTTCCAATACACATAAAACAAACATTGGTTTTTTTGTCACGGTTTTCCTTGATAAATTATGCTTTGAGTTAAAATTAATTTTGAGAATTATTTAAAGGAGATCTATCATTTGCTGCTTTTTTGATTTTGCGTGAATGCTCGTGAGGCTGAAATTCATAAACAGAAATTTTAATCAAAACAGTTTTAAAACACTGTTTTGATTAAACTTCAAACATGGATTTTTATTAGGAATCATTTTTATTTTTTTATAAATCAAACAAAAAAAATTACATGTTCATTAAAAGAGGTTGTTAGACTACCATAATTTATTCCAAATTGCTGTGTCCTATGTTGAATCCTCTTTTTTAGTCTTAACGTTTCTTTAAAAACACATTTGAATAATTAACGCATACTTTTTGTTAATTGGAATTTTACCCATAAAATATCATTTGCAGCATTCCAGTTATACAGACATTTTTTCAGTTTTAAACTCAAAACTAACACAATATTCAAAAAAATGAAATTGATCTTTAAATGGACAAAAATGTAAGCAGTTGTTTCCAAAGGAACCACAAGGTTATTTGGCTCTTTTTCGCACATTGTGAAATAACTAATTGATCTTAAAATGGCCAAAACAGTTTGGCAAAACTATTCGAAGATGTTGCTCGCTGAATTATTCATTGGATTTTTTAGTCGCCCAGCACCGATTAAAAAATTGTGAATAAAATTGATTTTTTTATTTTTTTAGGCCCAAAAAAGATTTTGAAAAGAACGTATGTCTCTTTTAGACCCAAAAACAGATAGCGACAAAATAATTTTTTTGCTGCACATTTGTGGCTGAATTAGACATCTAATTTTTTTACTAAAAAAATCGATCAAAATAATGATGACACCACTGACGAATTCCTTTTTTGTTGTTGATCGAAAATAAAAAGTTCAACTTTCTTATCCTTTCTTTCTTTGGCTGTGAATATTTTGTAATTAAATTGTTTTTACAGTTAATTGGAAGTTTTTAAATGAATATAACCGTGATTTAAAATTGATCGTTTACTTTAGAAATGTGCATTTTTTATTTTTAATAAATAAAAAAACAATGTTTGTTTTCGCTTTAAACCAATCCCTTTTACTCTAAATATAATTTAATTTTTTAATTTTTTTTGTAGAAAATTACCAGTAAAACAGTTTATTCACAGCTTAAAAAATGAATATGACCATCAAGACCATTGGGAGAAAAAAATTTCAGGGTGGGCACGCCTTTGATCTTTTGCCGCCATAACACGGCTGCGGTAAAAGATCAAAGGATTTTCTCAATCGGAGGGGGCACGTGACCCAAGTGCCCCTCCCCCCTTCTCTACGGCCTTGATAACCATGAATAAATGGTGAGCTTTATATTCAAGATGACGCCATGGCATTTGACCCCATGACACTTGATCCCTGACAGTTGACCCCATGACATTTGACCCTATGACTTTTGACCCCCATGACGGTTGATCCCATGACTATTGACCCCAAAATATATATTTTTTTAAATAAGTTATAACAAAGGCTGTGAGGATGACTCTCTTCGGAAGCCATTCTCCCAGCCCTAATTTTACCAAACGCCATATGTATACTTTATCATCATAAAGAGCATTGAACGCGACTACGATACCCAGTTGACCGTTGATATCACCTGGCGGAACAGATTGAGCCATGATTCAGAAAATCAATGCTTTAACGGATCATCGACGCGTGAGATTTCATGCGTTGATGAGTGGCAGAAATGCGACAATTGAGATGGACAAAAGAGTATTTATTCATTTTTGATGGGTTGAATGGAATTTGCATAATGTTTAGCATATTCACACTCTTCATTTTCTAACACAAATTTTTTTGGGGTCGTTTGTCATGAAAGGGTCACTAGTGATGGGGTCAACTGTCACGGGGGAATTCGAGGAGTCAAGTGTCATGGGGTCAAATGTCATGGGATCAACTGTCAGGGGTCAAGTGTCATGGGGTCAAATGTAACGACCCCTTCAAGATATGCATAATTTTTCTTTTTTGCAAAAAAACACTGTATGTTTTGATGAAAGTGCTAATATGGTTTTTTGTTAGGAATAATTTGTTCTTTGTTTTGTTTAGATCAAACAAAACAAAGAAATTCATTATTCATAAAATGAGATAGCAAAACTGTTTGGATTTATTCCAAGTTACTGCTTCCTTTGTTGAATTCACTTTTTTTTAAATTTTAATGTTACTTTAAAAAACACATATAAATAATTAACGCTGGTTTGGATTGCTTTTTTCTGGTAAATGTGATTTCAGTATTCAGATTATACAGACACTTTTTTCATTTTTAAAACTTAATTTAAAATCTTACAAAATATTCAAGAAAAATGAAATTGATCTTAAAACGGCCATAAATAAATTGTTTCCCAAGGAACCACAACGTTATTTAGCTCTTTTTTCGCACATTGTGAAATAACTAAAAATTGATTTTTAACGTTTCTTCAAAAAACACATTTAAATAATTAACGTGTATATAAAAAATCGGAATATTTTTTTCCAAAAAATATCATTTGCAAAACTCCAATTTTACAGACATGTTTTATCTTTTTTAAATTCAACTGTAACAAAATATTCAAAAAAACTGATATTAAAATAGACAAAAATGTATGCAGTTTTTTACAGAAAACCACAAAATTAGTTGCCTCTTTTTTGCGAATTGTGAAATAACAAAAAATTGATTTTTCAGTTTTTTTAAGCACAAAAAAAGATTTTGAAAAGGAAGGAAATGTGTCTTCATATTTTTTTTCTTTCAACCATTTTTGTTTTAAAATAAGAAAGAAATTGATACATTTTTTACAAGGATCATTCAGTTGTATTAAATTTATTTGAATATTTTGTAATTTTCGCTGTTAAAAACGTAATATTTTTGTAGAAGAAAAAATAAAACCTTGTTCAAATGTATTCATTTAGCGGATATCCTTGTGATCTACTCGAAATCATAAAATACCAATAAATATCAAATCGCAGAAATGTACTGTCCATCAGAGAAAAAAATAATTTAAACCAAGCCATGACATTTCATCGTTTTACACTGCTCCACAAAATTATAGCCGCACCTTAAAATTTGCAGATTCTGAAACTTTTAGAAGTTCAAACGTTTTAAAACTTTCAGATTCGGATTCAGCGGGTTCGAAAACCTATATATCCCGGAAATAAGCCCTGAATGCCGGCTACTTTGATAAATTTTCATAGAAATGCCAAAAATCACTTCCACAAAATTATAGCCGCACCCTTGAAAAATTTGCATATGGCATGTTTTGTAAAAACCAGTGATTGGAAGCTCTTAAATATGCTTAATGAAGAATATTTGTGAAGAAAACAACAAAAAATATTCAATGGTACGGATTTGCCATCAAAGTGAAATAACGGTATTTAGTGTATTTTGGCATTTTTCCAGTGCCGATAAAACGGTATACAGTACATTTCAGAAGATGTTGTATATGATATTTTGTAGTCCTATCCATGCTTAACAAGTCCTGAAAGTTTCATATCTCAATCATATACAGGTTTCTCAGGTCACAATTTTGAAATTCAGAATTTTAGCCTTTTTTTACCTTTTTTAATAAAAATCAGCGTTTTTCTGTAACTTTGAAATTGTGACCTGAGAAACCTGTATAAGATTGAGATATGAAACTTTCAGGACTTGTTAAGCATGGATAGGACTACAAAATATCATATACAACATCTTCTGAAATGTACTGTATACCGTTTTATCGGCACTGGAAAAATGCCAAAATACACTAAATACCGTTATTTCACTTTGATGGCAAATCCGTACCATTGAATATTTTTTGTTGTTTTCTTCACAAATATTCTTCATTAAGCATATTTAAGAGCTTCCAATCACTGGTTTTTACAAAACATGCCATATGCAAATTTTTCAAGGGTGCGGCTATAATTTTGTGGAAGTGATTTTTGGCATTTCTATGAAAATTTATCAAAGTAGCCGGCATTCAGGGCTTATTTCCGGGATATATAGGTTTTCGAACCCGCTGAATCCGAATCTGAAAGTTTTAAAACGTTTGAACTTCTAAAAGTTTCAGAATCTGCAAATTTTAAGGTGCGGCTATAATTTTGTGGAGCAGTGTATTTCATTTTATAGATTTCCATAGTTTTATTTAGTTTTGAAATTCACTTACAAAAATTTTCTTTCATAAATGAACAACAACAATTGATTCATAAATTATTATCAAAACAGACTTAAAGAATATACCCGAAAAATGTAGGCAAACCACTTTTCTCATTTGAAAATGTAAATATTTTAACAGAAAACCCCAAAAAATAAGTTTAAGATGTTTTTTTAAAAATTGTTTTCAGTCGTATATTAATGCTGTTATTTTCTGCCAAGAATAACTGTTTGAAGCAACTTTTTATTAATCATACAAATCAATAATCACAAACTCTACAGGCAATAAATCACTAAAATTATATTCAAAAAAAAGCCTGTACGAATGAAAAAAAGATTCTTGTTTATCTCAAATGTTTTTTTTCAACCAAAATGAAAGAATAAAATTGCTGTCTTTTTTATTTTGAAATATTTGCGTCCTTTTTTTAAAAGCTGTTTGATGCCCTTAAACTGGTTTAAACATTGAGACAGAAATACAACTCTGCAATGAAAAAATTACTATCAGCAAAATATGTATCGTAAAATATGATTTGATTTTATTTTTTATTCGTTCTGTTTGATTGAAAAAAATATTTTGCAATATTTTGTTTTTTTACATTTTTTGTACTGAAGTTTAATGCATTTTGCATTCGAAGATTTTCTGTTGGACATGCCATTTTTATCATTTTTAAAATTGGAGTTTCATTGTAAAAGGAATGTCGCATGTTTATTTTTTTTCTCACTTTCATTGAACTTTTTCTCGCCTTCACGATTTCCATATTTATTTAAATAAAAATTTAAATAAAAATATATTCAAAATAGAAAAACTGCAGACTTTAATCCAAGAACAAATTCGAAAGCAGCAACTTTTTCTTCTCTTTGAAAAAGCTTAAAAAAACTTTCTTGTAAGAGCACATAAAAAAGCAAATGCAAGAATATATTTTCTCTTCCCTTTTATGCTGAATTTGTCATTCAATTTCTTTAACAAAAAATCAATCAAATTTGTGACAGATTTTAAATGAATATAGCGGTAAATTACTGGTGACCTTCATCAATGTGCAGTTTTTATACTTTAACGCAAAAAGCAAAGTTCGTTTCAATTAATATACAAAAATGGATTGTTGTCAAGAGTTGTTTTGTGTCGAATAAGTTGAACAATGTCCAAAGCAAAAAATGCAAAAAATTGACAAAAAAATTCAGTATTCGTTAAAAAAAATGAAACTTCCATCACTTATAACCAAGTTGATCTTTCTTTTACGTAACTTTTGTTTCTTTATTTAATTTTTAAGTTTCTTTGAAAAACAGATTTTAATATTAAACGGACCATAATTTTATGATTTGATTTTTATTTACCCCAATTTTAAAAAAAAATTGCATTTGCTGCATTTCAGCTAAGCAGACACTTTTGTTGAAAAAAAATATTTAAAAAAATTAAACTGGTTTTAAAATGGCAAAAATTGTTTTCTTTCACTAAACCAGAGCGATAGTTGGCTCTTTTCAGCCGTCTAGCACAAATACACACATTCTTAATAGAATTGCAACTTTAATTTTTTAGACACAAAAGGATTTTCAAAAGAAAAGGATTTGTCTTTAATGTTTCTTTTCTTTCTACCAAAGTTTTTGAAAAAGAAAGACATTTATTTTGGCATTGCGAAGTTCATTCGGTTGCAATAAATTTATTTTGAAATATTTTGTTATTTTCAGTGTCAAAAACAAAATAGTTTTAAAGAAAATAAAATAAAACTTTGTGCAAAAGTATTCATTTTGAGGATCACTTGTCCAGAGATTTACTCAATATATATCTAATTGAAAAAATGTATTATATCCAATAAAGAATTTTAATGATGTCATGGCATTTGATCGTTTTAATTCCTTTTCTTGATATCCTTAATCTTATTTTCTTTTCAAACTGAAGTTTTCTGTTACATGGATTTTCATTGTTTTTTTTTGGCAGATTTATGCTTTTGTTTTTTTTCGTTTTCAATAAAATTTTTAAAGAAAATTTTTTAAATTTGATGTTGCTTTTATTAATTTGAAAAACATGAATTATATCTATTAATGTAAAAAACTGCTTATGAAACATCAGATATTACACGTTTTTTAAAATTTATTTACTTATATGGTATTTATACACTTTTACAAATTTTTCTAATCTTTTAGGCACATTTGCTTCGTATTTAATTTAAAAGCGTATTAAATTTTTTATGAAAAAATGAAAATACATTTGTATTAAACAAATGAAATTATTATTTGTTAAATTGGTATTGGAAAACATATCAAATTATTTGAATATTCTAATTATTTTAATATCAACAACAAAAGATTTAATTCCCCTTAATTAATAAAAAAACACAAAATATTCAAATTCAAAAATTTCAATTCACACTTTTATTAAAAACTGCAAATCAATCAATAAACTTGACAAACATATGTGTCTCCAAATATGAACGTTTTTGGGTGATGAAGAAAACTTTAGTTGGCTCTTTTCAGTCAGCTAGCAAAAATACACACAATCGTGAATTATCTAAAAAATGATCTTTTAGTTTTTTTGGGCACAAATGAAAGGGTGTGTCTTCAATGTTTCTTTCCTTTCAATCATTTTTTTTTTGAAAAAGAGAATGACATTTATTTTGGAGCATTTTTTGAAAAGATAATTCGGGTTTAAATTTTTTTTTAATATTCTGTATTTTTGGATGGTTAAAGTATTTCGGAAGAAAAACAGAAAAATTGATGCAATAGAATTCATTTAGAAGGCAAACTTGGAAAAAGAATGATGTATTTATTTACCTTAAATATCAATTCACAAAAAATATCATATCCAACAGAGAAAAATTAGAAATTTACAGAACTGATCGGAACAAAAAGTTTAATCTGGAATCCGGATCGCAAAAATCTTCTGGAATTCCGTAGTTAGTAATTGTTTGTCATCTGTTTTTTTTAAGTTAAATTTTTTATTCTTATTACTCAAATGTTTGAAGATAATGAAAAAAAGAACAAAAATTTGCCAGTATAATTTGAATTAAAGAAAAGAAAAAAATACAAAAGATTTTTGCAAGAATGAGAAAATTGCTTCATTTTGTTGTCTGAAAAAACAGCGAAGCATAAACATGAAAAACGAAAATTCCAAAAAAAGGTTTGTTTTTTAATTGATCAAATTGAATGAAAGAATCTTGAAATCAAAATTAAAACAGACGAATGTAAAGGAACATTCAATAAACTGAGACATGTCTGAAAAAGAGGCAATTCATTTTTAATAAGTTAAACTGAAAGTTTTTTGGCAAAACAAATTTATAATTTTGTGCCCCGTTCTATATATTTTTATAATCAATCAGTGTAAAATTTACGAGATTGTTGTTTTTATTATTGTTATGAGATGCATATGACGATGGTTTTTTTAAATGTATTAATTTATAAATATAATTACGGAAAATTTTAAAAGTATTTTAAAAAATTTATCTAATATTCAAAAAAATAAAACAGCATTATATGTTTTGCCAATGAACATCAACAACTTTGAAAAAAGGCACATTTCTTTTCCCAAAAATGAAAGTGAACTAAACTTTCTTTGAATTTTGCCTGGGAAAAAAGTTCTCGATAAATACATTTTGCGATGAAAATATCTCGTAAACATTGAATGTGCAAAAAATGTTTGTTTTTCGGTTGTAAAAAAATGATAAGTATAAACAAACTGGCGTTGTTTTTTTATTTTTAAGCCATCACATCACCAACTTGTGACAAAATTAAATTTATTAATGGTTTTTGCGGTAACGTTTTCTTATCAAAATTTTATTGATTTCTTACTTGAAATTTTGCAGTATTTTTTGTGCTGCGAAATCTAAAAATATTTTTCAAAGTTTTGCAAATTAAAATAACAAAAATATTCAAAAACGAAAAGAACAATGCTCTTTTTGTGTCACAACGTTCCTTTTAAGGTTTTAAAAAAACAACCGGAAAACAAAGAAAAACGATTTCTCAATTTGTCTAACAAAAACAAAAAGACACAAAATGTAAATATAAACATCTGTTTGCTTTTTTCATAAATTAACACTCAAAGTTGAAAATGTTGTGAAATGAAAAAAAGTCATCCAGGGGTATTGAAATCCATCCTCAGCATTCTTTGCATGTTGAAAATAAACCCTAAAAGCATAGTGTTATCTTTCAATATTAGTGTTATACGTTGAAAATGTCTTAAAAGATTCTCACATATTGTATCTAACATAAGTCAATTATTGATAGCAAAAATTCTCAAATAAGTTCCAATACTATATATGAAATAAAAAAAGTTTGTGTTTTTACTCAAATGCAGGTTCACCGCTTCTGATAGCTCTCATTCAACTATTTTCATGACATAAACTTCTGCCTACTATAATTTTATTAATTAAAATGCACCAAAAAAGGAATTAAATAAATTGCTGATGACCCTTTGCTATTTTTACATAAAATCATGATGCTCTCAAAGACATATTTCAATATTAAATGTTGAAAATAATATTATGGCTCCGGGTTTTGATTCCTTTTTGTATATTCTCCGTGTTTTTCTCAAGTATATTAAGAGAATATAAAGTAACAGATTTTTCCAAAATTCCAAAATATTCAAAAAAGAAGAAATAAATTTTGGGAACACACAAATGACAGCAATAAATAACATTATCTCTGCACCATCCATCTTGTGCTGAATTAGTCATCCGAAAATGTTAACTAAAAAATCTATCAAATTTTTGTCGACACTGACGAACTATTTTTTTGCTGTCGATCAAAAATTAAATGTTTCGTTCGAAAAAAAGCTCAATTTTCATTTTCTTTCCTTCTTCGGTTTTGAATATCTTATAATAAAATTGTTTATTTAAAAGTGACGAAAAAATAAGAGGGGTCTGTCATTTTATTAAAACATTATTAAATGATAAAAAAATAAAAAATCAAAAAAGTATAAAGATATTTGCAGTAAAAAAATGTAAAAAATTAACGTTATTTCGACAATTTTTTGTTCAGAAAGTTAAAGATTTCAAATTTTACAATTATTATTTGTTTTTTGTCAAAAGTGATGCATAAAAGTAGTTCAATTTTCAAAGCTTTTAAATGAATATACAGTGCTCCACAAAACTATAACCCACCTCAAAATTGAAGAATTTAAAAACTTTTAGAGGCCGAATCGTTTCATACACTTCAGATTAGGATTAAGCATGTTCGAAAACCTATAAATACGGGAAATAGTCCCAAGCTTTCAACTGTTGTCGATTTCGCCAATAAAATGTCAAAAATTGCTTCCACATAACTATAACCCACCCCTTAAAAAATTTGCATACGGTAAGTTTTAAAGAAACCAACTATCAGAGGCTGTTAAGTATGCTTATTTAAGCTAATTTGTGAAGAAAATATCAAAAAATATTCATTGGGACCGATTTGCCACCATATTGAAAATGCCATTTTTGCCGTTTTTGGCGATTTTTACGTGCCTATAAAATGGGTCACAATAAGTTTAAGGGGATGCTACATATGCCATTATGTAGCCTTTATCATACTTAACATGTCTAAAAAGTTTCATGGCTCAATCTCTAACACACGCTTCAAATCCGAATTTCAAAAATCCGAAAAATGAAAAATTTTTTGTTTTTCCAGAAAAATGTTAATTAAAAAAGGCTCAAAAATACAAAATAGCTTAAATAAGCCTCTGATAGTTGGTTTCTTTAAAACTTACTGTATGCAAATTTTTCAAGGGGTGGGTTATAGTTATGTGGAAGCAATTTTTGACATTTTATTGGCGAGATCGACAACAGTTGAAAGCTTGGGACTATTTCCCGTATTTATAGGTTTTCGAACATGCTGAATCCGAATCTGAAGTGTATGAAACGATTCGGCCTCTAAAAGTTTTTGAATTCTTCAATTTTGAGGTGGGTTATAGTTTTGTGGAGCACTGTAATTGTGAAAAAATAATGACCGTTTTTAAAAAATTAAATTCAACAAGGAAAAACGATTTCTAAATTTGTGTAGCAAAAACAAAAAACGCACAACTATTTTTGATCGTTTCCATGCACTTCATAATTTTTAGTATTCTTGATTTAATGTCAATATAATATATCAAAAATGAATAGATTTATTTTGAACAAAACGTTTTTAAGTATTTTGTTTTCTTTTATTACGATTTGTTGTTCGGCAAAACCGAATATGCGAAATAAAAAGCTTTTGGGTTAATGTCTTTTTTCATAAATCGATTGTTGTTTGTTATTTTTGGCAGCGACTTATTTTTCTCTAATGATTGACAAATGCACTGAAATAAATGGTTTATACCCTTTCAGGTCATATGTGAAAGGTCATCCTTGAAGTTGAAAGATGATATTTTGGGGCATAGTTGACCCATAATTAGGCTACATAACTGTTCTCATGCCAAGGGAAATTTCCTGAATATCAGTTATTTCCAGTTTGCAATCTTTGTTGTAAAATAAAAGAAAATGAATCAAATGAAAGATCTTCTTTAATTCTTTCTAAAATCAATGCATGAAAAAATTTTGTCGTCATTGTAATAAGGCAAGTTTCATGTTTTCCAAAATTTTTTTAATATTTAATGCTCATACTTTTCGATTTTTTGTGAATCTAATCTCAGTTGTATACATTTAAAGTTTTTATAACTCCAACGTTTATTTGTAAAATTTAAAGACTTTTCTAAAATTATAAAATATTCGAAATAGAAAAACTGCGGACTTTTAACGAAGAAAAAATACGAAAGCAATTTTTTCTCTTTTAAAAAAAAACATCTTTTTTTGCGGTGTTTTAGTTTTTTATTTTTAATGCAAACCCAAAGTTGCGTAATAAAGTGACAGATGTTTGATTTTTTGTACTGCAAAAAATTATGTTTTTCTTGAAAAGAAGATAATAATAAAATTATGATCAGAAGACTATCTTTAAAATTACAGTTTTTGTGTTACAAAGATTTTGATGCATTTGTTTAGCATTTTTTGTGGAATACTAAACAATGAACGAAATGTCTAAAAATATTACTGGTAAGAAAAAATTATAATAAACATACAATCAGTTTTAAGAAAAACTAAGGCTTTTATTTGTTTCTTCCAAAAATATGTCACAATCAGTGTTATGCTTCGCCCGCGCCCGCGCCCGTTGGCGGGCGGCGGGCGGGCGCGGGCGGATTTTTTCTAAGTCAGCGGGCGCGGGAGTAAAAAAGTAAAGGCATTTTCTTTTTTTTCTCAATGCTTTTTTGACAATATTTCTCAACGAAAATCTGCAAAAAACTGCTTTTTTGCCATAAAAATCACACGGAAAGACAAATCATCTAATGAAGAAAGAAAAAAGTTTATCACCGCAACGACCTAAATGCCCTATGAGAAAATTTGCTTTCACATTGGTGTCAATCTTTTTGCCGAAAAAGAAAGAATAAACTGCTATGAAAAATTTTGCATCGTTATTAACTTCACCTGAATTTTAACCGATTAATGACATTATATACTGTACAACTTTAAGTAACTTTTGTTAATCAATATATCAATTATTGATATGGTCAAAATTTAAAATTCGTGTTGATGATATGCTTTTGACCTATAGTAAGCCAAATTAGCAATATGACATACTGTAGGTTTATGTATACATTGTCTTTAAATATTGAAAATAATAGTTTAAAATAAATTCAAATCGGAGTCCGTGTTATGCTTCGCCCGCGGGCGCCCTTTGGCGGGCGGCGGGCGGGCGCGGGCGAAATTTTTGAAAGTAAGCAGGCGGCGGGCGGGCGCGGGCGATTTTTTTTGAGGGTGCGCGGGCGGCGGGCGGGCGCGGGCGATTTTTTGGAAAGTACGCGGGCGCGGGCCCCCGCGGAAAAAAAACAAAAGCATAACACTGGTCACAAAAATCGATAAAATAGACGTCCAAATTTTTATTATGAATGTTCATTTATTGAAATAAAAAATTTAATCAAAACTGATTGCGCGATGTTTGTTGAAAAAAGAGTAGTAAAAATTTTAGATCTGTATTTGAATTTTTTAATAATTTTATTACTAATAACAAAAGATTAATATGCATTAATTTATAACATACAAAATATTCAAATTCAAAAAGCACAAAAATGCAGCAGTGTATTTTTACAACCGCCAAAACCATAGTCAATCAATAAATTTAACAAATATTTGTCGCAAAAATGAACGCTTTTAAGGGATGAAAAAAGCTTTAGTTGGCTCTTTTCAATCGTCTAGCACAAATATGCACACTGTGAAAAAGCAAGAAACTGATCTTTTAGTTTTTTAGGCACGAAAAAGATTTTTAAATGAAAGAAAACGTATTTTTAATGTTTCTTTCCTTTCAGTCTATTTTTTGAAAAAGATAGACATTTATTTTGAAGCATTTTTCGAAAGGTTCATTTAGTTGTAAATAACTTCATTGAATATTTTATATTTTCAGTTTAAAAATTTTTTTGACGAATATAAAATATGTTTTGTGCCAAAGTACTTTTTTAATTCATCGCATTGTATCCCGATTGGAATCCAATCGAATACAATAGATATCAAATTGCAGAAAGAAATTACATTCAACCGAGAGAAAAATAGAAATTTAAATTATGCCATGGCATTCCATGCCATTATTTTAATTTACCATTTTATTTTTTTAAAACTGAACGAAGATTGAGAACATTAAATCTTCAATCATTTTTAGGGGTTAATCCATTTAAAAATTCTCAGTTCCGCCCGATTCAAATTCCCTCGTAGACAGTCTCTTAAAGTTAATGACTTTAAAAAAAAATTTTTTTAATAAAATTATAAATGATTTTTAAGGCAATTATTTTTTTTAAATAGACACAAAAATCTTAAAATTTGAAAAAAGAATGACACAAAAATGTGAGTAACTTTGCAGTCGAATTCAAAAGGTAGAAAAGCAAATGCAAAATCAAAAAATTGCTCATTTTCAGTTTTGTAATAATTAAATTGTTAAAAAAATGTTCACTGTTAAATTTTTTTAAATTTATCAGAAAAATTGAAAACCTTAAAATAACCAAATTTTCTTTTAAAGTAGAAGACAATATCGTGTGCTATTCATTGTCGGAGAAAATCGCATTCGATCATAAAAGCAGCTTAAAATTTGCATAATTGCTGTTTAATACTTGAGAAATCACATGAAAAGTGTTTTGACCAAATATGTAAATTACATATTTAGTAATTTCCTTGTGAGTTAGCAGTTTTCATGGAACTTCCGATAAAGTTTTCCAATTTGTCCTAATTCTAAGAACCTATATTCTTGACAGTTTTTATTTCAGTAAAAACAACACTGAATAAACAAAGACTTTGCTACAAAGTACAAAAAAACGCATAAAAATTTGGAAATTTTTTTGTGTAACATAAATTTTTTCATATTATCATTCTTCCGTTGATTCCATATATTTTCTTTTTGTTGCAGCTCGTTTTGGCATAATTCTTTCCTTTTGTTCTGGTTTTGCTTCTGATTCCACTTTGACTTCAGGTTTTATTGGTTTTTCGAGTAAAAAGTATTTAAACTCATCACTTTGATCAAATCCAATTTTAATCGCTGATTTTTTCTTATTTTCACTTTCATCTTCATTTTCAAAAAAATACTCTCCTAATTTTTTAACAATTTCAACAAATCTTTTAATATTTGAAGAACTTTTGTTAAGATCTCGTTCAAATCTGATTTCAATTTTGACAGTCTTGGGGCATTTTGTCTATAGAAAATCGAAAATTAATGAAAGCATTTATGCAAATTTTTAGCGGCTCTAATAACTAAATGCCATTTTCACCTTAATCAAGTAGCACACGATATCGTCTGTTAGTATTTAAAAAAATGCCTGCTTTTGAGTTTTATGCATTATATTAATTAAAAAAATGTTGTAAACAATTGTGTAAACCCTATTGTTCAACTCAAAAATAAGCACTTTTTTGTTAAAAATAGTTGACAATATCGTATGCTACTCGATTAAAGTTAAAATGCCATATGGTCATCAGAGCAGCATCAAATTTGCATAAATGCTATTGAATAATTGGACATTCACATGAAATAATATGTTTTGAGTGATTCTGATCTGATTTCCAAAACAACTCACTTTAATAAAATCATTTAAAGCTTCAACATCCAATTCAACGACATCAAGAATGACTCGAAGTAAGACAAAATTATTCCCAATTTTGTATTTCATCAAATCTTGAATCCATTCTTTTTCGAAGATAATAGTTGTCGTCCAGAATATAGAAATTTCTTGAAGATTTGGCGCTTTTTTGATTATTTCCGAAAATGATATTCTTAAATCCGAATGAGAATCAAATAAACAAAAATCTTTTGTATGATGGGAAAGAAGTTGAAGAATGGCATCACCAGGGAATTTTGTACAGTCAATTCGGAGAGATTTTGACAAACAAATAAATGTTTTTGCTCTGATTAATTCTAATAAGTTTTCCAAATTAGAACCCGCAAGATGCGTATATTTGGTCACGATTAAGATATCCGAAACATTCCATGCATTATTAAATCTATGACTGTCAAAAGATTCCATAATTTGGACATTATTCAAGGATACCAAATTTTCACTTTTTTTAGATAAAGCAAATGAATATTTTTCATCGATCTCGAAAGTATCCAGAAATCTTGGCATTAAATTTTGATCAATTTTTGGAAGGAATAATTTTTTGAATGCTAAAATTAAACATTTGTATCTTTTAATCTTATAAATACAGGATGGTGTCACAACGAAATTGAGGCATATTCTTTGACTTTCAGATTATTTTGAGGTCAGATTTCCATGTATTGATTAGGATTTTTTGAGATGAAATTAATCTCATTTATGAGAAAATTTGCATATTCTCTAATAAAATGTTGCGATAATAAAATTAAATTTGATACTTCATTTTGTTAGCGTTGCTATCACTTTGGCTCATGTTTTAATAGTAATAAAAATTTCTTACAAAAATTTTATAATGACAAAAGCTGCTCCATTAAAAACAGTGATAGTCTACCCGTAAAAGAGGCAATGTCCATTTGTCTGTCCACTTTTATTTTAAAAGAAGCGCTTTTCTTGGCAAAGTGTCGCAAGCGTCAACCATCATTTTTTTGACAAAAAATTTTTTGCTGCTGATTTTTTTGTGGTTAAAAAATTAAAGCAACTTTATTTGTGTTAATCTTTTTTAATTTTTTATCTATTTGTTTAAATAGTTGGCTTTTGAAGATAACTAACTATTAACTGAGATCAGCAAGTGCTAAAAACATTTTTTGCAGTGAAATTTTTTGATTGTTTTATGCCACAAAAAAGATACATGAGCAATAACTTTTTACAAGAATCATTGGTGGCCGCCCCGGAGGGGCGGGGCACCTCTAGTAACAAAAAAGGGAAAAAACAAAATACTTTTGTTGCTATCAAACCCGTAAAATTTGCATATTCAAAATGCAATTTTTTATCACGTTCAGATGATTCAATTTCATTGGGACACCTCGAAGAATCAATCTTTTTTATGATAAAAAAATCATAAAAATTTTATGAAAAATATCTACCTTTAAATCTTTCGGGACAAAATATTTGATGATGTTCAGTTGAAAACCATCCAATACAATTTTCTTTACTTTTACATTTCTTATAACTACGTAAATGAGGCACATCAGATTCAGTCCAACAATCAAAACAGAGTCTTTTAGAAATTGGATGCTGCTTTCGAGCTTCTTCAGTTTGATACACCCGACAATCTTTCGATTTATGGTAATAACCTTCACAAAATAGACAAACCATTTCTGCAATGAAATAGAAAAATCAAATCAAATATGTGCATAGAAAGCAAGCAAATCTCTCAAAATAGAGATGATCAATTTTGTGAGGATAAAAAATTAATTTGGACAAACTGTTTGTACTATCTCCTGTCATCTTCTTGACATAAAGTGTTCATTGTTCTCTTGTTCGCTTGTTGGTTAGTTGAGGTGCGCAAAACAAGGGTGAAACAAAAAAACTGAGAGAATTTCTAGTAAAACTTTTCATCTGAAAAACATTATTTAATACATTCCTGTGGAGTTTCTTTTTTTCATCCTTAATCGTATTTTTAATATACTGAACTGCGGCAACATCAAAGAAATGAGTTTGCAAAATTTTGTTTTTCTGCTGATGTCAGACATTCTCAAATGTAAAGAACATTTTTGTGACAAAAAATTTGCATAAGTGCTTACACCAAAAGAGATAGCTAAAGATGGAACTCCTTGAACAGTTTTTTTTACTTCTTTTTTAGTTAAAAACAAGAATAACCTAACATAAAACCAAAGTAGCTAAATTTGCATAAACGTTTTTTGTTGGACAAGTTTTCAAACTAAAAAATGCCATTCTTGAGCAGTTTGCGTTTTTTGTGTGTATTCGTCTATGGAATTTTGACGATGGTATTTTTCAAATTTCCTGCAAAAGACAAATCAATTCTCCTCTCAAAAATTACATTCTAATGTCATTTGCTAAAATCGTTCCTTTGTAAATGAAAAAATTGGTCATTTTTTGGTTTAATGTTTGTCCGCATTTGTTTTGCTACAAAAATCGTGACATTTTATGCATACTTTTTTTTGATAAGAAAGAGGTATGCCATTTTTGTGTTTTTGAGAAAAGGCACACCTTACTTTTGACCTCAAAAAGTTGGGGGAGAAAGAAAAGGGAGGGACAAACCGATTTTTCTGGGGGACGGTTTTGGAGTGAACTTGACCAATTTTATTCATTCATTTCTTTGGCAAAGGCAGTAGAAAAACAGTGGATTTTATTCTTTTATTCTTCGTTAGTTTAAGAAAAAGTGATTTTGAGAAAAGAAAAGAATGGATAATCCAAATTTTGAGGCAGCTGTTGCTGAATCTGATAAAAAAGAGATTCATGAAATTCCATTAAATGCTCCAATTCTAAGTACTGTTGTGAATGTTGATGCTGATAATCAACAACAGCAAACTAAAGTTTTAATGCCACAAATTGAAGCCCCAACTGATGTAAATTTTGCGATTTGCTTTTTATGCAAATTTTGATTTCCTCTGTTTTTTAGCCACCTATTTCGGCTCCTAAAAATGAACCTATTTCAAAATTGATTGATCTCATCATTCGTGATCCAGCAACGTACAAGCTTTTGACTCTTGTAAGTAACTCTAGCAAAAGAAAAATTTGCTTTTATTATGCAAATTTCTTCAGATTATCTCAGTTCTTGCAATGTATTGGGTTTATCCAAATGTCCGCCGTTATTTTTCAGAATATTTAATGATCAATGGCCTTTCCTTCGTTTATTCAATTTTTGCCATTTTCGTTACCGTAATTTGGAAAACCCAGGAAAAAATTGGCAAAAACGGAATTCTCAAAAAATGTTTTTCTGGTCGAAATGTTTATTGGCATGAATTTGTTAGTTTTTGTTATCTTTGATTTTTTATCAAAATCATCATTTTTGACACATTTGTTCATTTTTAGCATTCAACAATGACTCTTTTATTGGCATTAGCAAATTTCAGCTGTATCATTTTTGATGCAAATCAATCAAACCTCATTTTTGTAAGTTCTTTTTTGTTTACATTTTATTCTAATTAATTATATCCTTCTTAATCTTAGTTTTTTGCTTTGTCAAATTTTATGGCTTTCGGTTACGAATTTTTTGTTACTCATAAAACTTCAAAGTTATTCGTCGTTGAAGAAAATGTTCCAAAAAACAGCTGGAAATTTACAAAATTTATCCTCGGGGCATTCAAAAACCATCCTATTAAATTTAATGTTTTGCAATGGGTATGTTTATTTTTAATACGAGATTTTTATCAGCACAAGAAATATCGGCTGTACTATTTAGAACATAATTGTTTTAGGCCTGTTGCATTGCTGCATTCAGTTTTTATCTATGGCAAGCAAACGAAAAAAGAGATTATTTTGTCTACTGTAGTTTGGCCACAATTCTTGGAAGCACTCTTCCATTATTCTTCCGATTAACAAAAAAATGCAAATGCCGATGTGGAAATTGGTTTTCATCAAATCCTAAAATTGTTGGTTCTTCTTATTTCCCGATAAAAAAATTTACAGTATCATTTTAGCAAACTTATTTAACAATTGGAATTTTACTTCATGCATTTTTTGCTGTTTTTATCAATTACTTTGATTCACAATATTATCAATGTAATTATGATTTCGACAATTACAATTATAGCTATGGATGGAATCATTGCAAATATGCCAGTTTAATTACAATTACTCCTATAAGTTTTGTAAGTTTTTTAAATAAGATTTTTTGAAATTTGAATTAAATCAACACCAAAAATGTTAACTTATTTTAATTCAATTCTTTAGGCATTTTCATGCATTGTTCTACTTTTATCTGTCCTTGATTTACATTCTCAAGCCATCTTTCATCAATCTCGTTCAATCACTGAATCACCACAACATCCATCAATTATCAAAACAGAAGAAAAACGACCATTCCGAAATTTACCAACAGTTTTGGAAAATCCACTTGGCCTTGAAGATTACAAAAAGGTTTACGAATATTAAACCATTGAATTCATTCTTTGATTATTTTTTATTGATTTTTGTTTATGATTGTTACTGTTATTTATTTTCATTCATTTCTTATTATATGTTGATTGATACACAGAAATAAATAAATACAGTAATTAATTCATGTGACATTTAAATTGGATGTCTGATGTTTAGAGATGGTTGTGGGATAGTACATGGGGATTGGACTTGTTAAAAATGATTAACAAAAATGCTTTTTTGTTAACAAAATACTCATTTCTTTGAAAAGAGAAAAATTAGTCGGTTTTTTTCATTAATTCGTATTTGTTTTTCTAGAAAACATCATGATATTCTTTGCATATAGATAAGAAATAGAAATACCATTTTTTAAAGCATTATTTTAAACACATATTAAAACTCTTTGATAGCGCTTATTTTCAAGATTACCAGTTTTTGTGCAACTGTTTTCTTTTTTTATTTTCACGTCATAAGTAAGCATGGCAACGGGCCGACTTTTTCGAAGCCCGGCCCGGCCCGTGAAAAAAAAAGCCCGGCCCGTTGCCATGCTTAGTCATAAGATATCAATTACAAATTTTTATTCTTACTGCAGCGTGACCATGATTTCTATCTTTATTATTTACATTTCATGGTTTTTCAACTGTCAAGTTTATTTGTTTAGGACAATATAAAGTAATACATGTTTCTAAAATTACAAAATATTCAAAAAACGAAAAAACAAGAAAGCTGCTTTTTCTTCACACTGGAAAAATTAAATAAAAATAAAAAATTCTTTTTCCTAAGATTTTTTTTCTAATTCGAAGACAAAACAAGCCTACGTCCAGATCATAAAACGTACGTCCGTTTCACGATACGGACGTAACATGTACAAATTTTTAAAAGTAATTGGTTGGTTTTAAAAAAACATTTACCCGAAACAGAAAATAAAGTAATGTGGGATATTTTTTACGGTTTTATATCAATATTTCGTTTCTTTTCTATATCTTTTTTTAAATTTTTAACGCAAAATATCGAGAGGAAGATGTTGTCCCTGTTTTGTACATTTATTGCTTTTCTCATGCTAAAGTTTATTTTAATAATATACACACACTTGAGTTTTTTATAGTTATGAAATATCCAAAAAAAAAGTTCGAACTTTTAACGAATAATAAATTCGAAAGCGACTTCTCTTTTCATTAAAAAAAGCGAAAAAATTTTAAACTATGAATTTGGTCTCTCTTTTAGGCCCAAAAAAAGATAGCGACAAAATAATGTTTTAGCTGCACATTTTTGGCTGCATTAGAAATCTTAGAAATCCAAAGGTGTTTACCAAAAAATCGATCAAATTTGTGACGAAACTGGGGAGCTTAATTTTTTGGTGTCGATCGAAAAATGAAATGTTTTGTTCGAAAGCAAAAAAAGCTCAAAGCTCTTCTCTTTCTTTAATTTTGAATATTTTAAAATTAAAAATATTTAAAAAACATGAAGAAACCAATTTGATACTTTTACAAAAGTACTTTAAAAAAATGAAAGGAATCGCTTTTCTGTGACAAGTATCTACAGTAAAAAAAGAGAAAAGTTTTAACTTTGAATTTTCAGAAAATAAAAGAGGTCAAATTTTTGAGTTTGCATTTTTTGTAAAGAATAATCTTCAGCGAAAGCAGTTTATCGAAAATTTTTAAATGATTATGGTCGTGAATTAAAGATGATTGTTAGGTCTTAGGAATGCGCATGTTTCTTATTTTATTCAAAAATACAAACTTTTTCCATTAAAAGGGCAAATGTGGATTTTTGTTTAGAATCATTTGAACTTTGTGGCATTTTGAACAAAATTAGCAATGCATTATTTTGTTTATATTTAAAAAAAAATTTAATTTAATTTAAAGAGATATAAAAGATTCAACAAAAATTCCGTCGCTTATTCCAATTCGTTTCTTATTTTATTTTTTACGTATTTTTAAAAAACACATTTCAATATTTAATGGACTTTCCAGCATTAAATAATTTTTCCAAAAATATTATTTAAATCATTTTAATAATTCAGACACGTTTGTTATTTTATACCCAAATGAAACAAAATATTCACAAAAAAAATGAAATCGATTTTAAAATCGCAAAAATGTGCGAAGTTGTTTCTCAATGAACAGCAAAGTTAGTTGGTTCTTTTCAGTCGTCTAGCACAAATGCGCACACATCGGGAACGGAATTGATCCTTTAATTTTTTAAACACAAATAAAGATTTTTGAAAGAAAGAGTCTGTCTTTAATCTTTCTTTTCTTTCAACAAATTTTTTGAAAAAGACAAAGACATTTGTTTTACACGGTTTCGCAAGGGTTATTTTGATGTAATAAATTTTTGTTTGAATATTTTATGTTTTCCTTGTGCTAAATATCATATTTTTAAAGAAGATAAAATAAAACTATGTGCAAAAATTTTCATTTAGCGGATATCCTTGTCATCCGACTGGAATCCTTCTGTATTCATCAATAAATATCAAAAAATGCATTATATTCAACAGAGAAAAATTAGATATTTAAATGAAGCCATGACACTTCATTTTTTCATCGTTTTGTTTTATTACTTTGTCTTTGACAGCTTGATGGCTTATTACTAGAAGAATAGAACGAAAAAAGTCAAAATAAAAGCAGACGAATTCGAAGGAACATTCACAAAATTGCAATTGAGGCATGTCGCAGAAATATGCCAGATGCGATACTGGCTGTAGAAGAATATAAAAAAGCAGATATAATATAGAAGGAAACATATGGATAACAAAAATTGTAAAATTAAAGAACTCATGTAACTTATTTTAATAAATTTTACTTTCTGTTGTCTCCTTAAAATTTGTTTTGTTTAAACAGCTTTTTATTTTTCAAAACCCTTTTAAATTTTTATTTTCACTGATTCTTTGAATTCAAGATTGACAATAATGTTGTTTTTAATAAATGCAACATTAGGATATTTAGGAGGAACTTTGATATTGCTCTCTTATTGTGAATATTCTGTAGTTTTAAAAAAACAGCATAATAAATTTAGCAATATCATAGACAATTTAACGAATATTCAAAAAATAAAAGAGCAAAATGTTTCTTTCTTAAATGTGAAAATTGAAAAGAAAAAAAGCACATTTCTTCCCTAAAATGAAAGTGAACAAAAATTTTTTTGACAATTTGCGATGAAAAAAATCGACTGCGGCTTTTTACGCAAACATTCAATGAGCAAAAATTGGCTTCAGGAGGTAGCTGGTTCGAGTCCAGCCTGGAGCCAGCACAAGAACTAACTTTTTCGGTATCTTTTAGGTTTAAATATTCATTTGTTTATTCTTTCGGTTGTAAAAAATGTAAAATAGAAAAAAAATTTGTGCATTTTCAGCTTTAGTGCTTTTATATTTTTGATCTTTAAATTACACTACTTAATTTTTTTAATGGTTTTTCCAGTAACGTTTTCTTGTAAGAATTTTAATGAAATGCTGCATTATTTTTATGTGCGACAAATATTGATATTTTTTGAATCTGTTTAAATAAAAAGTTCAAAAGAATTCAAAAAAGAAAAGAACAATGTTTTTTGTTGAATAAGCTTTCTTCAAAAATTACACAATGACATTTAAAAATTATCTTAAAAGTTACCTAACAAAAGGCATTTTTGTTGTTTAACACTCAAATATTACAAAATATTCAAAAAAGAAATGAAATTGATTTCAAAATGACAAAAATGTACACAATTGTTTTTCACAGAAAACCACAACATTATTTGTCTCTTTTTAGTCGTCTATAAACCTGGCACAACTACGCACATTGTTAAAAAAATGTATTTTCTATTTTTTTTAGGAACAAAAAAGATTTTTAACAGAAATTTTCTGTCTTCAATGTTGATTTCTAAGTTTTTGAAAAAGAGAGAGAGGCAGTTGTTTTGCAGCATTTTTTGCAAGGATGATTCGGCTGCGATAAATTTATTTTTGAATATTTTGTAGTTTTCGTTGTTAAAAATATAGTATTTTAATGAATATAAAATAAAATTTTGTGCAAAAATATTCATTTAGAAAATATCCTTGTCATTTGATGAGAATAAGTTTGAATTTTCATTAAATAACATATTTTGAAAAGGAATTACATCGCAAAAAGAAAAAATAAAAATTTAAATGATGTCATGATATTTCATAGTTTAAGTGTTTTTTGTATCAGAATTTACCATTTTATTTTAATTGCAGTGCTTTAAAACTTAAAAATAAGAAAAATAATAAAAAGTTTGTCAGCGAAATATGAATCAAAAGGACAAACAAATATCAACAAGTTTTTTAACCAAAAATAGCTCATCATCCTGTTTTAAGCCGCATATTTATTACCGCTTGTAAGGTTGCATTAATAAAACCTATCTTCGCTAAAGCGTACAAAAAATTTACATATGATAAACCTCCTCATTTAAATATTCAAAAATGTTCGTTGCAAAAAATAAAAAATGTTTAAGACAGGAAAAAATACACTAAAGATTTTTTAACAAGAATGTGAAAATCGGTTCTTTTTGTTGTCTGAAAAAGCAGCAACGCAAAAATGTGTAACAAAATTACAAAAAAACTGATTGCTTTTGTAAAACAAATGAAATTGAAAGGATGTTGAAATCAAAATAAAGAAGACGCATGTGAACGATTTTTCATTAAAAAGATGCATTGTCAGTTGTAAAAATATTAAGACAGTAAAAGAGTATTGAAATGAGGGTATAGATATCAATTGGCTTTTGTTAAAACAAATTTATAATTTTTAGTATTATCTTCAATATTTATTTTACTTATTTTTTGGTATTTAAAACTAACAAAATTTTTTTAATTTAATGGGAAACACCGGTTTGGATTGAACTTTATTATTGCTTTGTCTCTCATTGTAATTACATAATAATTTTTAAGTAAAAAAAATTAAAAAATACCATTTCAAACTCATCAGTTATTCAAAAAAGAGAATTTTTATTTCGTCAACAAATTTGAAAAGAAAAAGGAACATTTCTTTCCCAAAAATGAAAGTGAACTAAACTATCTTTGAAAAAAGTGAGAAACAGATGCATTTTGTGATGAACATATTTCGTAAACATTAAATCGGCATTTACAAAAAAATGATTTCTTTTGGTTTTAAAAAATAAAAACAAAATATGTGTATTTTCAGAGTTGCTGGTTTTCACGTTTTTAATTTTTACATTTGATGTTGCGACACCATTAAATTAAATTTATTAATGGTTTTTGCGATAACGTTTTCTTTTTAATATTTTACTGCTTTTTTGTCTGAAAAGGTTACGTTGTTTTAATGTGTGACAGTTAAATTTTTTAAAATGTTGGTAATCACAAAAAATTAAAATTTTTCAAAAAAAGAAAAAACAACTCTTCTTCAAAAAATACTGCACAATAATAATAAAGAAAAACCCGTTCTAAATATCTCTAACAAAAACAGAAAAACATTGGTTGCGAAAATTCAGAACATCTGTTTGCATTTATTTAAGCTTTTAAAAAAGATTTTTGTTAACCATTTATAAATGGAAAAATCGCTTCAGTTTTAAAATGTGGCGAAACGAAAAGTATTTATCCCAGAATGTTCAAATCAGTCTTAAATATTTTTTACATGATGATTGAACCTAAAACATTGAGTTACCTGTTTACTTATAACTGATGTTAGTTTGATATTTCGAAACAAAGTTCACGCACACTGCCTCTAAAACACACAAGAAAATTACTGTTATGAATTATTATCATAATTTTTAAAAGGAATGTGTTTGTGTTTTTACTCAGAAGCACGGATGCTGCTTTTAAACACACACACAACTTCTGCGTATTAAACTTCATTGAACAAAATGCATCAAAAAAATGGAATAAATAAATTGATGGTGTTTTTGTTATCATTAAGAAAATCATGATGTTTTCAAAGACATATTTAAATATTTAATGAATAGTTTCCATCATAACAATAATAGGATCTGTTTTTGCCTACTTTGTAAAAATTCGGTGTTTTTCTCATGTTTATTGGTAGCATATATAGGAAAAGATTTTTTAACAAAATATTCAAAAAAAGAATAAATCAGAAAACCTATTGAAAAACAAATACGAAAGCAACATTTTCATCTCTTTGAAAAAGAAAAAAGAAATTCCAACCAATTTTTGTCGGTTTTATGTAGATTGGGTTACGCTCATCCAAATGACCTTATACTGCAGTAGTAACCCAATCAACTGCAGCCTAGTCGAAAAATGGGGAAATACATTTTCTCTGTGACTATAATTTTTTTCTTTTATTTCATTTTTAAATGGACACGTAAAAAATTTAACAATTATTGTTTAAATATAATTAAGTTAGACAATCTTGTTTAACTGGTGGTGATTGTTTGGATATGCTGCATGATACTGTATTGGAGAAAGATAAAAATGATGCTGATTATGTTCTGCAAGAAACTGGAACTTCAGAAAATATTAAAAGATATTGATGAAGAACTACAAGTAAGTTTAATTAGATTAGACTGTTAAATAATATAACCTTTTGTCTTTTCAGAAATCTGCTTTTTCGAGATGTCCAAAAGTTGTAAGAATAAATCGTCCAGATTTCGTATTTATTGTTGCAGTATTCTCGGATTATCCTGATCGGCAGAAGTCGTTTGTATGCGGCATTGTGATTGTGAAGGAAAAGGATGAATTAGCATATGAAGATTTCTTTAATGCGTTAAATCAACAATTTCAACAATATCTTCCTCAATTTTATTATAACCATCGTCCTCCTTTTTAATTTGTATTTGTTTTTCATTTTTGTGTTGCATTTTTTATTGTCAATGTTTTACATAAAGTTTTTTATTTACATTACTTTTTTATTTTGGTTTATTAATTACGCGCGCATTTTTTAATAGCGTCCTTATTTTTGGTATTTATTGGTTTTTTCATTAATTGACCTATTTGCCCTTAGAGATTTTTCGTTTTTCCCTTATAAAGAAAAGCGTAACCCAATCTACTGCAGTCCATTTTTGTCTCTCGTTCGGGCACATAAAAAAAGCACAGACAAAATAATATTTTCGCTACACCATTTTATGCTAAATTTGTCATCCAAAATTGTTTACCAAAATATCGGTGACGACGTTGATGAGCTATTTATTGCCGCCAGCGAAAAAATGAAATGTTTTATTCGAATACAAAAAGATCATATTTTTTCTTTCTTTAATTTTTAATATTTTATTATTAAAATGTTTTTTTAAAAAACATGACGGAAAAAATATTATAAGCTTTTTCAGCTTTATTAAAGTATAAACTTAAGTACTTTAATATAATGATTTCCTTCACAAAAAAAAATCAGTAAAAAGGAAAGAAATTAAAGTTATTTTGATAAATTTTTTTCAAAAGGTCTAAAAAATCAAATTATGATTATTTTTGTTATCCGTAAAAGCAGTTTACTATAATCTTTAAAACAAATATGAATTATGTTTGTTTTATTTAATTAATGTGCATTTATTTTACTTTAATTCAAGAGATAACATTTGTTTCACTTAAAATGCCTCGCAGGATTTTTTGGTAAGAATCATTTATGCTTTATGTCATGTTTAGCAATATCATCATTGCTTTCTTCTGTTTCGGTCCAAAAGATATCCGAATATTCATAAAAAGAAATAAAAAATTCGACAAAACTTCCACCATTTATCCCAAATTCTTACGGGACCTTCGTTTCTTTTTTTAATTTTTACGTTTCTTTAAAAGACACATTTAAATAATGAATGAGAAGGGATTTAGAAGATTTTTTACCGAAAAATGTCTTTTGCAGTAGTTCAAATATACATACACTTTTACCTTTTTACACTTAAATATAACAAAATATTAAAAAAAGGAATGAAATTGATCTTAAAATGACAAAAAATATACGAAACTGTTTCCCACGGAAAACTTCAATTGCTTCTTTTCAGTCGTCTATAGACTGCTATAGCACAACAACACCCATTTTGAAAAAATTGATCTTTTAGTTTTTAAAGACAAAAAAAGATTTTAAAAGAAAATTTCTGTCTTTAATGTCTTTTTTCTTTTCATATTTTTTGAAAAAGAGAGACATTTATTTTTTGCAGGGATCATTCGAATGAAATAAAATTATTTGAAAATTTTGTAAATTTTTTTTGTGTTATTTATAATTTCTTTGAAGAAGATAAAATAAAACTTTATGCAAACGTATTCATAACGGCTATTCTTGTCATCCAATTGCTAACCCACTAAATATCAAATCGCATAAATGTATCGTATTCAACAGAGAAAAAATGGAAGTTTAATTAATATCATTTCATCGTTTTAGTTTATTTTCTAGATTTCTCCAAAAAACCTCATTTTTTTAGAACACGAATAATAATTTTCGATTTTGGAAAATTTAAGCTTTTGTTTAAAAAAAGCGCGTTTTCAATATTTACTAATTGTTCAAAACTGAAATTAACAAAATTGTTCGTTTTAATTAATGCTTGATTATGCTGGTCTCGATTTTTGCGGAACTTTGTAATTGCTCTTTTCTTGTGAATATTAGTTTTAAAAAAATTTATAGATAACTTTAAAAGTCTCATAAAAAATTTACCGAATATTCAAAAAATGAAAGAGCATAATATTTATTTCGTAAATGAGAAATTTGAAAAGAAAATAACACACTTCTTCTTTCCCCAAAAATGAAAGTGAAAAAAATTTTGTTGACATTTGTCTGAGAAAACAAAAGTAATCGATAGATCAATCGATGTTAATTGAGAGATCACTTTACGAAATTAAATTCTAATCGATCCAAATTCCAATTTTAACTTTTAAAAATGATAAACAAAATATGTGCATTTTTAACGTTGATGTTTTTAACTTTCTGATCTATCAAATGTATTTCACACTGCGGTAAAATTATTTTTATTATTGGTTTTTGCGGTAACGTTTTCTTTTCATGATTTTATTGCTTCTTCGTTTTAAAGTTTGTATTATTTTTTGAGCAACATTTATATTTTTCAAACTTCTAAAAATTTAAAAAAAAATAAAAATATTCAAAAAGAAAAGAACAATGTTTTTTGTTAAATACTCTTTCTTCAAAAATTACACAATAACAAAGAAAACCAATCTTTATGTAAATTTGCCTAGCAAAAAGACACAAGATGTAATACAATACTCGAATATAAGCAAATGTTGGTTTTAAATGGTTTTTAGTTTTCTCTTTAAAAAAGGATGTAATTGATCATCAAATGACAAAAATGTGCAATGCTGTTTCTCAAAAAAACCGCAACATTCGTTAGCACTTTTCAGCCGTCTAACATAAGTACACACATTTTCAATAAAATTGATCCGTTTAGTTTTTAAGGCACGAAAAAATTTTTCATAAGAATGAGAGAGAGGCATTTGTTTTGCAGTATTTTTGCAAGGGTCTTTCGGGTGCAATAAATTTATTTGAATATTTTGTATTTTTCAAGGTTAAAATATTATATTTTTAATGAAATTAAAATAAAACTTTGTTCGATATTATTTATTTAGTGAATATCCTGGTATTTGATGAAGATATCCAATAAATATCAAATCGCAAAAATGTATTTCGTCCAACAGAGAAAAAGAATAAAAATTTTAATGACATTTTCATCGTTTTACAGAAAGTAAAACTTTTACTTCACTATGTTGTCTTATAAAAAATTGTTTGAAGACAAAATGATATTGTTTCCCTGTTCGAAAGTTGCATTTTTTTCTGTGTGACAGTAATAATTTTCGAAAGTCTGTAAATAAAAAATTGAAAAAAAAAAACAATTTCCAGAATTATAGGCGATTCTGGAAATTGTTCAAGCCAGACTTGTTCAAATGTTACAGATTCGGATTCAGCATTAATATCCAAAAAAGGTGTAAAACATTCGACAAAACTTCCATTTTTTATCCCAGATTACTGTTTCTCTTATGCAATCTTCATTTTCTTTTTTACTTTACGTGTTTTTCACTGAATCACAACGTTTGAAGGTTCTTTTTAGTCGCCTAGCAAGGTGTCCTGCCTCACTGGTCCAACAATACCTCCCGAACAAAGGCTCTTCCGTTGTCCCTGAGAGAATAATTAAAAAAAGAGAAATAAAAAAGAGAAGAGAAGAAAAGAAAATTATTTTTCTTTATTTTTAAAAAATCTACCTAGCACAGGTACACACAAAATGAATAAAATTGATTTTTTTGTTTTTAGGCACAAAAAAATTTTTCACAAGAAGGATTGTGTCTGTCATTAATATTTTATTCCTTTCAGTCAAGTTTTGCTTTGCATTATTTTTTTGCAAGAATCATTCGATTGTAAAATTTTTATTTGAATATTTTATAGTTTTAGGTAAAAAATATAATATTTTGATGAAAATAAAATAACACTTTTTGCATAAAATTATTCATTTTGCACATATCTCTGTCATTTGATTCTTACGCACCAGAATTTTCATTAAATATTAAAACGCAGAAATGCATTATATCGAACAGAGGGAAAATTTAACTGATGCTATCGAGTAACAGAATTAAATAACATATTCCTCTTACTTGATTTTAGAAGGAAACATTTGCAGATTACGAAATATTGCATAATTAAGAAAATCATATAATTTATTTTGTTAAATTTTAATTTCTGTAGGAATCTGTTAAATGTGTTCTGTTAAAACTGATGTATAAATTTCAGTACCATTTTAAATTTTTATTTTCCACCCAATCTTTGAATTTAAAATTAATAAAAAATTTTATTTTTAATTAATGTCCAAATTGAGATTCGAAATGATGGCCACTCTTATTGTAAATATTAATGAATGTCTTAAAAATTATTCAAGAAATTTTTTTAGATAGATTGAAAAGTTAATTAAATATTTAAAAAATAGGGAAAAAGATTTCTTTCAAAAATGAACATCAACAAATTGCCAAATTTATTTCATCATTTTTATTACTGCGTTTTCTTTCTTTAACTTTTTGTGTTTGCCGGTGAAGGCAGAAATAATCCATTGATGAATTTTGGGAGGAACATATTTCGTAAACATTCAATAAGCAAAAATTGTTTTCTTTCGGGTGTAAAAAATGTTAAATGTAAACAAAATATTCGCATTTTCAGTGTCGTTCTTTTTTATATTTTTTATCCCTAAATTTAATAATTTGGGTAAAATTTATTTTATTACAGGTTTTTGCGGTAACGTTTTCTTTTCAGAAGTTTATTGCTTTTATATTTGAAGGTTGCATAATGATTTTTAAATAAAATAAATTCTGTTGTGGAGATTCTTTAAAAAAGTCAAAATAAAAAGTTTTTTTTGTTAAACATCATTGATTTAAAGACACACATTGACAAGGAAACTAAAAACTTTGTCTAGCAAGAAAAAAAACTAAAAAAGCAAATACGAAAATCTGTTGGCTTTTGAATTTTTTTAGTATTCTTGTTTCAATGTAGCAAAAATATGACACAGATGGATAAAATTAAAGAATACGCTTACTTTTTTGTTTTATTTTAATTGAATCATTTTTTAAAAGAGAAGTTTTTGTTAAAGAAATAATTCGTCTTTATATTTGCTTCTTGATGTTTGTGGAATTTACACGTTATACAATAAAATTCAAATGTTGATCAAATACAGTTGTTTGATTCCAGGGGAATGGATGGAAAAAATATGTGAAGTTTCTTAGGAAAACAAAATGCACTGATCAGTTGTAAAAAATATTTTTTGTCGCCTAATAATTATACCTGTCAAAATCTCAGTGATCAAAATGCGTAAAAAATTGCTGAATATGTTGAGTCGCCTAGCACAAACAAGAACATTGTAAAATAAGTAAAAACTTTATTACATTAAGATAATCATGCTGTTCTCAATGACAAATTTTTATTTTTAATTGACCATGATTTGAATCTTGATTTTTTACATTTCGTGGTTTTTCAACTCTCAAGTTTATTTGTTGGACAATATAAAGTAATACATGTTTCTAAAGTTACAAAATATTCAAAAAAACGAAAAAACCAGAAAGCTGCTTTTTCTTCACACTGGAAAAATTAAATAAAAATAAAAAATTCTTTTTCCTAAGATTTTTTTTCTTATTCGAAGACAAAACAAACCTTTCTCCCAAAAAACAAAACAATAAAGAAAAAAAGGTCAACCCTTAAAGACAAAAAAAAGCAATAAACAACAAAAATATGGACGCTGAAAATAAAATGCATGCCAAATACTTATAAGTCAAGATGAAGGAAAGTAAAAATCTTATGTTATTACATTAATAATTTTTTTATAAACATTAATAAAACTATATAATAAAATAATTCACCCAGTGCCGCACCTTCACCAAAATCAGTCGGGGGACTGGAAAAAAAAGCACGTGCCCTTTGCGTTTTTCACGATCTCATAATCCTGTCGGGGGACCAGTCACCCCCGTCCCCTCCCCAAGTTGCGGCACTGAATTCACCATAGATTAATAAGCAATTTTCGGTAAATTTCTTTTCGTAACACCATTGATAATTACAATAAATTCCAGCATTTGTGAATTTTTACATAAATAAATTAAAAATGCTTTAATATTTTAAAATTTTAATAGTTTGCTATAATTTTTCAAGTTTATTTAAACTTATTTTTTAATAACTCACTAACCCAAACTTTCATTTGTTCCGGTTAATTAAAGAGAGGCCATTGCAACAATGGTGTCTGGCAAGGCTACACGGAGAAAAAAAGTGTCACCAGAACGTGACACTTTCGTAACCAAAAAGTGGCACTTAGTGTCACACTTTGCTCACTTGGAAAAAGTGTCACGAAACATGTACAAAGTGTCACAAAATGTGACTAATGTGTTACCTTTTTATATTACTTTAATTTTTTATAGATGCCCTCAGGGAAGGGGTTATTTACAAAACTTCAACTGCATGCACCGTCGGCCCCAACCCAGCCCATATTATGGGTGGGTGTGGCACATTTTTTCCATTAATATTTTAATGGAGGAATGTTTTAAACTGGGTAAAAACCGGAGATTGAAGTTTACTTATTTCTATAGAAAGAAGAATAGAAGCCTAAGCACACTTTGGCGACAGAGAAACAAAGACAGACTCTCTCTCTTTATGGAAAGAATATTACATAAAGTGTCACCACTTTGTGACACCTTTTGCCCCATTTTCGTGACACTTTCTTGATGGTGGCACCAGTTTTTGTGACACGTCGTGCTCTTTTTTTCTCCGTATACGCACAATTCGGTGCCTTTTCTAATATACCTCATAATTAAAAAAGGCACCGAAACTACATGGAAGAAGGAGTAAAACAGAATATGATGATGAATCTGGACAGCACCTATTCCATGATTTTCCGATTTATTTTATTTTACTCTTATATTTTTTTCTACTTTTTACAGATTTTTCTAATCTTTCAAGAAGCTTTGTTGCATGTTTGATTTCAAAGTGTCTTTAAAAAATTTTATGTATAAAATGACATATATTTGTATTTAAAATTTTATAAATAAATAGTCAAAATATCCATTGAAATATAACATTCAATCATTACTGTTAAAAATATAAATAAAGAAAATTTTCAGTGTTGTATTTGAATATTCTAATCATTTTATTTTCAATAGCAAAAGATTTATTTGTCCCAAATTTATAAAATATCAAATATTCAAATTTGAAAAAGAAGCAAAAAAATCAATTCATACATTTTTTTATTAGCCTAAGAAAAAAATTAATCAATGAACTACACAGACATGTGTCGCAAAAATGAAGTTTTTTGGTGATGATGAAAGATTTAACTAAAGCCTTTAAGTGGCTATTTGCAGTCGTCTAGCAAAAGTACACACATCGTGAATTAGCTAAAAATTGATATTTCCGTTTTTTAGGCACAAAAAAAATTTATCAAAAAAAGGGGGTTCTTCAATGTTTCCTTTCAAACGGAGTTTTGGCAAAAGACATTTGTTTTGCAGCATTTTTTGCAAGGGTCTTTTTGAATATTTTGAAATTTTCAAGGTTTTAAAAAATACAGTACTTTTTAAGAGAATAAAAAAAACTATGCCCAAAAATATTTATTTAGTGGAAAGTGTTGTCTCCAGATTGAAATTCCGGAAAGTTCTCAATAAATATCAAATTGCAGACATAAATAACGCCCAATAAAGCTAAAATACAATTTAAAAAAATGCAATTCATTCATTTTCTAGAATTTTTCAGTCTTATTTTGTTTTGAAACTCACCTTTTTGTCCATGAATATTTATTGCTAGTTTGGCAGATTTTATTTTTCTTTTAAAAAAAGTCACATTTTTGGTATTTTTTAAATCAGAAATTTTTATATTATTTTGATAGTAATTTAAAACATAAGATTTAATTTAATGCATTATATCTTCAAGCATGTATATCATTACTCTGGAATAAATCTTGAAAACAAATAAGTCTTTTTTTTATGTTGAAACAAAAAATTACACATTTTCTTAACGACTGAAATCTAAGAATGCTTTTTTGTTGATTTTGTTTTATCTAAGACATTTATCTAAGATGAATAATAAATGTCCATTTCTATTTTCTGCAATTTCTGATATTTCTGATATTTGCAATTAAAGTTTTAAAAAATAATCGATTGACTGGAAATTTATGAAAATAAGTTTTCAAAAATATAACAAAATGATATTTAAAGAAATTTGATGACAGTTTTATTTTCTGGATTAATCATTTCTTTGATCATTTCTTCAAGGTGTTCTTTATCCATTTTTGGACCATACCATCCATTAAGTACCGTAACCGTTTTAAGTGTGATATGTTTGAGGCGGTCAAAATTAATTAAACGTTGTAATTCAAATTTGGAAAAAGATTGATTTGCAATGTAAATCGTTTCAAAAGAGAAATTTGAAACTTCTGAATCCATCCATTTTACACATTCTCCTTCATTTAAAGATGATGCAGCAATATAAAAATCATTATTATAAAATTCCAAACATTCTAAAGATGGATAACTTTTGAGGATTTTAAATGCCTTTCTGACATCAATATTTTTGTCATTTTCACAAATAATATTTACATTATATAATCTTATCTGGAATATATTTTCTGATAACATAAATTCGAATTCAAAAATACTAAAATCTTGTTTTTCGATCAGCATGTAAATTATATTGCAAAGTTTGAGTTTTGGCAAAATCGACGAAACAATATTTCTTGAATGGCAATTTTGAATTAGAAATGTGTCGTAAACTTGAAGATTATTAATGCCAGCAAAATTGATGTCTTTTTCAGCTAAAAAAAGTGATTCTTCACAATATCTTGAAGTTGGGCTACGTCCAATTTCTAATTTGAAACATAAAGGCATTTTGAGAAGGTAATAAAAAAATTTGCATGAAGAATAAAGTTTTCGTAACATATATAGATCTGCATTTTTGAGAATATTTTGAATAAAACTTTGATGAAAGCTTAAATATTGCATTTTTGGATTTTTGTAGTATACTGTAGGCTTTAAAGAAGGTGTATCATTGACTTTTATTGGAGCATCAAATACCTTTGATGCTTGCCGAAGTTTTTCAATTTCCATCATTTCAGCTATAAATTCCTTCAACTTTTCTTTCAAATCATTTTCATCTTTGACCTCGAAATGATACACTTTTCCCAGCACAGCTTTCAAAGCTTGTTCAAGAATTTGATATGCAAATTCAATTTTACCAAAATCTATTTCATATTTGATTGTGTCAATCCAAAATTTTGTTGTTGCTTGGTTCCGCATCTAAAACTTATCAATTTCATTACGGTAATGCCTAACAGCCTGTTTATCAGAAATAAACAAACGAGTGTATTTTCGAAAAACTTCCAAAATTTCCTAAAATAATTTGCATATTCAGGTTATTGTTGACATTGAATAGAAAGAAACCTTTGAATTATTTTGTTTAAGAAAATCAAAATAAAATTTCCACAATTTTTTGCGTTTCCAATTCGAATTTTGGCCAAGTTTTAATTCCAAATTTGCTTGAACTGCTTCGTTATTTTCAAGGTGTTTGATACATTGAAGCCATTTTTCTATATTTTCATTTTCATATTTTATCATATTTTCATAAATCTTTAACATTTTTCTATAGTTTTTGTAAAAACCTTTTGGCGGTGGTTTCACTAAAACAGGCAATGAAAAAAAATTTAAATAAAATTTAACAAATAACAAAGCTTCATTGGAAATGCGGGGTAGTGGTCCGGCCCCAGCACCGACTTGTTGACTGACCGTAGACCACCCCAGAGGACGCCGGAGATAAGACCCCATAGTTTGTCCATATAATGGCCTTGAGTAGGGATAGTTATGGGGTAAATATCAGCGGCGGAGGTCCAACCGTTTTTGTTTAACAACAGTTTGAAAATACTAAAAATATCCCCAAAAACGGATACCTAATATTTATGCGATAATGGAATTTTAAGAGGCCGAATTGGTTCAAGCGTTTCAGATTCAGCATGTTCGAAAACCTATATATCCGTCAAATAATGTTGAAATTTGGACAATTGCCGAATTCACCCTAGAAAATGTGAAAAAGTGAAGGGGTATTTTCAGTATTTTCAAAATGTTGTTATACAAAAATAGTGAGACCCCATCCGCTAATATTTACCCCATAACTATCCCTACTCAAGGCCATAATATGGAAAAAATATGGGGTTTTATCTCCGGCGTCCTCTGGGGTGGTCTACGGTGAGAGATTTTAGACCGAACAACCAGAATTTCAAGACTCAATCACTTCAGAAACAAAAAAAATCAAACCAATATTTGCACAATACCGTGCACAAATTGTTTTCAGCCATCGATGCGGAAAAGATAACGCTTCTTCAGCATCTTGGAATCTGGTTTTTGATGTTCCTTCTCTCATGGAAGTAATTATTTTTTCATAGTCCTTCCATTCAATATGTTTATCGCTTTGACAACCATATGCAGTTGAATACAAATAAATATTTGTTTCATCCGCCAAAACTTTGTCCCATAATTTGGATAATCTATAAACCATAGAAATTTAGAAAAATAAAATATCTTTAAAAAATCCTTTATAAATGGCTTTCAAATTTTATACTGGACAGGACTGCATTAAAAACAACGCATTTTTTTCTTAGATTTAGATTGTTAAAATATCATAAAATATTTATTTTGAACATAATTAGTATTTTTCAAGGGGAGAAAAATACATTAAAAAAATACCTTAAAAGTTCTGATCGTTGTTCAGGAAGCAATGTAAACTTTTCAGCAAATTTTAACATTACATCAAGTTTTTCATGGTAATTTTTAGTCTCATCAATATCCTTTAATAAATTCTTTAAATTTTTTTCATAAATTTTACAAGATATGACATCCATCTCTTTTATGATTGGTTGTTTGTCAAAAACGAATATACCGAGGAAAAAGTTTTTACATGAACAATTTTTTTAACAAATTTTTTTTGGCAGCGGTCTATTTTTCAGCAAAATAAATCAATGTAAATGAATTACCAATGCACTGAAAAGGATGGTTTATACTTTATCAGGTCAAATGGGAAAGGCAGTAGTTAAGAAATAGAGTATTTCAAGGCATAATTGACTTGTTATTCGATTATATTACTTGTCTCGTTCATCCTTTAAAAATCAATGCATTATAAAAAGGTAGATGACGTGATAATAAAATTATCTCCATGTTTTCCAAAAAACATTTTTAAATATTTAATGGATCCTGATTCTGATTTTTTCTTTTTTAGGTTTTTGTAAATTGCGTGTTTTTCTCATTCTATTGTTTATTTATAAAATGTAAAATAATGAAACTTTTATCAAAAATTACGAAATATCCAAAATAGAAAAAATGTTGATTTTTAACGAAGAACAAAGTCTGAAGTAACTTAAGCAATTTTTGAAAAAACGACATAAATGTTTATTTTACGAACACATAAAAAAGCAGAGACATGTTTTTCTCTTCATCATTTATGCTGGAAATAGTCATCCAAATTTGTTTAACAAAAAATCGATCAAATTTGTGACATCACTGACAAAATATTCGACAAAATAAATCAATGTAAATGAATGAAAAATGCACTGAAATAGATGGTTTATACTTTATGAGGTCAAATGTGAAAAAAATGCGGATCACGAAAGTCCTTGTTATATTTTCAGTGAGGTCATTGCTGTAGTTAAGAGATGATATTTTGAGGCATCCTTTTTAAAATCAGTTCATTATAAGAAAAGGAAGATGATGTGGTAATAATAAATAAATCGTCAAATTTTAGGCGTTTTTAAATATAATCGACTTTTTTTCAAATTCGAGCAAAAATCGAAAATCGTGCCAACACCACTTTTTTAAAATGGTCGTATGGACATGAAACTTTGTAGATAAGGTAAATTAGGTCCAAAAATAAGTATAAAGTAGGTTTCAGACCATGAAACAGTCTAGATTCCGAGTTACACTAGCACCCTACCTCACCCGTGAAAAAAATCAAATATCTTAGATATGGTCAAATTTGGTAGTGGAATCCATAAAGGGACTCAAAATTAGTCTATATTTAAAATTTCAGAATTTTTGGACCACTGGGACCAAAATGCCATCAACTTTAAATCACCAAAAATCTTCATGCCTATGTTAACTTTTTTTTTCACATACCATCTTACAACTTTCCATGCTTGGAAACGATGCAGAATATTCTCTAGTTTATTTTAGTATATAACTTTTTTCTCAGGAGTGGGGGGAACCCTGTCATTTCTCAAAAAAACTACCAAAGTCTACATCTCCAGCATCAACCCTGGGGCATAACTCATCAATGGGGTCCGATATTGACATAAGGTGACTTACATGATGAAATACTATGTTACTGGACTATGCTGGATGAGTTTCATGACATTTGAACACGATTTCGAAATATGCCACCATTATGAAATTTCGAAATTTTGCAATATCATGCATTGGGGTATTAATTCAAAAAATGTTAATTTTTCTTAAATTAAGAGAGAGAATGTGTGTTAATGGTAAAATATAGATACTAAATTAGTATTTTAAAGCAATAATCATTGAATTTGGTTAAATCCTGATTTTAGGGGACAACTCGAAAAATAGGTGTATTTTGGTCAATTTTGGAGGTATTCTAAAATAGTAAAAATCATCATATATCAACTTTTTGTGCTTAATACAATGAAATATAGCATGTCTAGAGTATTTATGCAAATTTTCAAGTAGGGGGAACCTCTACTTTCCATTACGCAGCATATTGAAAACTAAGGTGATTTCTAAAAATTGAACCACCAAGAAATCAGTTTTTTTCTTCTTCAAAGTCTTTAAAAACGTTTTTTCTTTGTTTTTTGTGATTATTCCTTTATTTTTAGCCTAGTTTTGACATCAATCAATATGAAATCGACAATTTTGAAATTTGAAAAAAATCGAAAATTTAATAATCACGTTAAAGTCGGAATTATTATTGTAATTAGTTAAGCCTAGTTAATTATTGCATAAATATTACAAAAAATGTGTTTAAAATAGTTATAAATAGAGAAAACGAGATTTTTACGGACATATGTGGGCCATAAATATCCTTATTTTCAATATGCTGCGAAATGGAAAGTAGAGGTTCCCCCTACTTGAAAATTTGCATAAATACTCTAGACATGCTATATTTCATTGTATTAAGCACAAAAAGTTGATATATGATGATTTTTACTATTTTAGAATACCTCCAAAATTGACCAAAATACACCTATTTTTCGAGTTGTCCCCTAAAATCAGGATTTAACCAAATTCAATGATTATTGCTTTAAAATACTAATTTAGTATCTATATTTTACCATTAACACACATTCTCTCTCTTAATTTAAGAAAAATTAACATTTTTTGAATTAATACCCCAATGCATGATATTGCAAAATTTCGAAATTTCATAATGGTGGCATATTTCGAAATCGTGTTCAAATGTCATGAAACTCATCCAGCATAGTCCAGTAACATAGTATTTCATCATGTAAGTCACCTTATGTCAATATCGGACCCCATTGATGAGTTATGCCCCAGGGTTGATGCTGGAGATGTAGACTTTGGTAGTTTTTTTGAGAAATGACAGGGTTCCCCCCACTCCTGAGAAAAAAGTTATATACTAAAATAAACTAGAGAATATTCTGCATCGTTTCCAAGCATGGAAAGTTGTAAGATGGTATGTGAAAAAAAAAGTTAACATAGGCATGAAGATTTTTGGTGATTTAAAGTTGATGGCATTTTGGTCCCAGTGGTCCAAAAATTCTGAAATTTTAAATATAGACTAATTTTGAGTCCCTTTATGGATTCCACTACCAAATTTGACCATATCTAAGATATTTGATTTTTTTCACGGGTGAGGTAGGGTGCTAGTGTAACTCGGAATCTAGACTGTTTCATGGTCTGAAACCTACTTTATACTTATTTTTGGACCTAATTTACCTTATCTACAAAGTTTCATGTCCATACGACCATTTTAAAAAAGTGGTGTTGGCAGGTGTTACTCGATTTTGAAAAAAAGTCGATTATATTTAATGGGTAAGCCTGATATCATAATAAAAAAAAAATTGCTTATAATTTTTTTCTTCTGTTTTGTATATTGCATGTTTGCCTCTTTCTAATGTTTATTTGTACACTAAAGATCTTTTTAAATTACAAAATATTCAAAATAGAAAACTTGTGAATTTTTAACAAAGAACGATTTAAAAACCAACTTTTTCTGTTCAGTGGAAAACCAAAAAAGTGTTTCTTTTACAAACACATAAAAAAGCACAGACATTTTTTTCTCTTCATTTTCTATGCTCAATTTGTCATTAAAAAAATCGATCACTGGCGAACCTATTTTTTTGCTGTCTATTAAAAAATGTCTCATTCGAAAGCAACAAAGATCAATTTTCTTTTCCATTTTTTTGCTTTGAATATTGAATAATTAAAATGTTAAAAAAAATAATCGAAAAATTAGAAGATTTTGTCATTTTATCTAAGTACCTTTAAAAAGTGAATCGCAATACTCACATGCAATGAACTGTAAAAAAAGTAAAAAAAAATTACGTTATTTCAATAAATTTTTGAAAAAATAAAAGTGCTCAAAAATTTTCATTTGTGTTTTTGATGAAATTGATCAGTAAAAGCAATTTAAACATATAGGGTCGTGAATCAAGAATCATTTTTAGCTTTGCATTATGTTTTTTAATACCATCATTGGTTTGTTTTGATTGGATCAAAAATTATAATAAATTCAATATTCATAAAAAAGGATAAAAAAAATTTAAAAAAATATAACTTCTATTATGATATTTACTATAAGTCGCTGTTTCTTATGTACAATCCAACTTTTTTTATTTTTACGTTTCTTTAAAAAACACATTTGAATTATTAACGTACAATTTTAAAATTTTTTTTCGTGCTTTTCAATGGTCTTTCCATAATAATGTCATTAATAACATTTTGATTAAACAAACACTTTTGACATTTTACTCATAAATGTAATAAAATATTCAAAAAAGAACGAATCATAACATTTATATGGCTCTTTTCAGTTGCCTAGTACAAGCATGCACATTAAATATAAAATTGATTCTTTCAGTTTTTTGGACATAAAAAAGATTTCAAAAGAAAAAGAATGTCATTAATGTTTCTTTCTTACCAAACATTAAAGAAAAAGAAAGACAGTGAAATGTTTTTTGCAAGAGTCATTCGGTTGTAATAAATTTATTTGAATATTTTGTAATTTGCAAGGTTAAAATATTATATTTTTAAAAAAAGATAATAAAACTTTGTGCAAAAATATTTGTTAAGTGGATATTTATTTTATCATGCAAAAATCTCAATAAATATAAAATTGCAGAAATGAATTCTATCTAAAAGAGAGAGAAAAAGAAATTTGAATAATGCCGTGAAATTCTATCGTTTTATTTCATTTTTTTCCTTGTTTTATTTTGTTTTGAAACTCACTTTTTTGTCTATGAATATGCATTACTTGTTTGGCAGATTTTATTTATCTTTTTAAAAAGTCCAATTTTTGGTTTTTTTAAATCAGATTTTTTTAAGGTTTTCGATAAAGCTTTAAAACCTAGATTTTATTTGAATACAATCAATCTTCAAATTGTTACTGTTTAAATTTTGAAAAAAAATTCTCCTCATTTTAATATTGAATGGTTCGAAACCAGGGTTGATTTTAAAGCGGGCCACGCCTTTGATCTTTTGCCGCTTTAACATGGCAGCGGCAAGAGAGATCAAAGGAACTTTGTCCATTTTAGAGAGAGCACAGGCCTCAAATGCTCCCTCCTCGTTAGGGCCTTGCTTTGAATCAATTATTAATACCTTTTGACGTCGTTTGGTACAATCCTTTTTGAACTCCGTGGGCGTTGACGATCATTTTTGATTGTTTTTAATATGTTAAGTATAAGACTACTTTTTTTAGCTTTTAGAAAAGTTTTTTTAATGCGACGTTTTACGGGCGCAGTTATAAAACATTTATTTTACAATTCAAAATATGAAATATTGAAATTACTAGGTCGGCTGGTGGTGCCAAATCTTTTGCATATGTCATTAAATAAAAATAAAACTTCCTGAATTGTTGTAAATCATTTTTATTAAAATTATCCACCATGATTTTTATATACGCATCAGAAACGTAAGCTTATAATTATCACTGTAATAGTCATTTTGGAGTTTTAAAGTGCAATAAAAAGTACTTGAGAGCCCTTTTTTGAATCTATAATTTTGACCGCAATATTAAGGGTTATCAATTTGAAAAAGGTGTGAAAAATAGTTGGGTTAAAAAAATGTGAATTTGAACTCTCGAAAACTGTAGTTTCAGTATTTTTTTTAATTTTACGACATTGTCCTCAGCAATTGTATATTTTGTTATTTATTTCTATCTCAAAGTTTTTATTGTAAAAAACATTATTTACAACTTTTTTTTACAATAAAAAGGTTTTTTTAAACAGATTTTTTACAATGTTTTTAACAAAAAATGTACCTAAAATTTTAGAAGTGTTCGTTATGTCAAATACAAACTTAAACTTAAATGCCATGAATAAATGTTTTTATTAAATTTCTCTATAATACAAACATATTAAAAACTTTATTATTAACAGAAAAATACACAGATATTATTAAATGACTATTTTAGAGGGGGTGTTTTTAAAACTCCAGTAGGATTACTTTTTACAGTTATTGTTGACACTGCAACAATACGATAGCTTTTCCAAAAATAATTCTTAATATCTTTGACCAAATGTGGTTTTTTATAAAAAGTGAAGAAATACCCAAGGAATCTAAACAATCGTTTTCGATATCCTGATAGCACAGTAAGAACAATGAAAGAATCAAAGAATATCCTCATAATATTAAAGGAAGTTGTTGTTGCAACACTTTGAAGTAAGAAAGAAGTATACGGTATTGATTGAAATATTCTAGTATCAATGAAATAAGGACCCCATGCTGAAGTCATTAGATATTGTTGAAATATGATAAGTGATAAATAAACGGATAATGTAATAGTTTGGATAAAAATGACCACAGCGATTTTGGTAGTCTTTAAAAAGGCGTTACGATTGTGTTTTATCTGGTATTTAAGTTGAGCAGAAAGTTTGATAAACAATGCAATTACACAAATCAGAACAAGACAAATCATTGCAGGGGTAACCGAAATGAAAGTGTATCGATCTCCGACTTTAAAGTTTGCCCAACTTTTTGACCATTCAGATTGGCACTGAAAATATTTTTCATTTTTTTCATACAAGAAGCAACCTCCGCAGTATAATTTGTATATTCGGGACAAAAATTAGCAAAACAATTTTCTAATCCAACGTCTTGGATATAACTGAAAAGTCTATTATAAATTTTTAGGCAACTACTAATTAATATTGCTGCAACATTAAAAGTTACGATGAATGCAATCACTTTCCAAGATTGATTATGTCTTTGATAGAATTTTGGGAAATATAAAGAAATGCATCGTGAAAACGCAAGCAGAAGCAATGGAATATATGGGGCATTCCGAAATGATCCTTTAATGAGAGTATATAATGCACTCAACAATGGATTGGTTTGATAACTAGTATAAAACATGTTGTATAGCTTGAATAACTTCCGCCGGACCATGAAAGAACAGAAGGTTTTTCACAGATGAATGAGTAACACGAAAATGCATCCCAGAATGCTTGATTTAATAGAAACCATCGATAATTTTCTTTGATCTTTCCAAAAATGGAAATTAGCAAAATCGGTATAATTACAATTGAACAAATACAGTGCTCCTCTTAAATTTAGATTTTTTGGTTTTTTCTTCACAGATGAGCTAAAATAAGCATGTTTAACAACCCCTGATAGCCAGTTTCTTCATATCATGCCGTATGCAAATTTTTTTGTAGGTGGCTCTATATTTAAGAGCAAGCAATTTTTAACATTTATTACTGTAGAAATATTACCAGAAGGGCGTTTTAGGTAGTTTTGTGGGTTTATAGGTTTTTTGGCATGCTGAATCCGAATCTGAAATCCATATGTTTTTATCTTTACTCATAATCTCAATATCTGCATATTCTGGGGTGGCTCTAAATTTAAGAGGAGCACTGTATATGCAAATTGAATATTTTCAAGGAAGAATGGTAGCCGGAATAGAGCGCAAGAAAAATTTGAATCCATGTACGCTTCTTTTCCCGGCACAAAACAGGGAATTGGTCCCCATTTCGGCACTGCTGCCCAAGCAATGGCATTTCCCATATCCACAGCTATTGCAAAATCAGTTCTCGGATTGACGATCGGAATAGTTTTTGAGAGGACGACTGATTGCTTCTGATACATTGGATCATTGTAGCTTGAGTGTGTTTCATACCACGAAAGATTAGCATAAAGTTCTTTTAAAAGTTCATTACCGTTGGCGGCCATTTCTCTGTTTTTTTAAATATTTCAAATAAAATTCCTATTTCATCTGTGCTTTAAAAAAGTTTTATTTAATAAGAATTTTTTTAAAGGAGGAGCTACAAGACTCCTGAATAAACTTCCCAAGTATTTAACATTCAAATTATTGGGTACGTTGTAGGCGCTAAACTCCTAATTTTCTTCAAAAAAATTTTACACATATTCTGTTAAACAACAATAATTTTTCTGGGATTGTTGTAAATCACATTTGTTAAAAAGAGCAACGACAAAGCAATATTTTTGCTTCCATTTTTAAACTGAAGGTGTCATCCAATTTGTTTACCAAAATCTTTGTGACAACACTTATGTTTTTTTGTTGTTGGTCAAAGATAAAATATTTTGAAAGAAAAATTTTTTCTTCTTCTTTTTTGAATAATTTAGAATTATAGAATGTTTAAAAAACATGACAAAAAAATGAGGAAGTCTTTACCGCTTTACGAACAGAGTTTAAAGTAATAAAAATAACCACAACCAATCCTTGTTCTGCTGAACACAGTACGAAAATAAAATTTTAAAACTGATTTTTCGGGTATGATGCATTTTATTTTTCAACCGTCCTTTTTGAGGGACAGGAATTTTCCTTTTGACTAATTTTTTTGAATATTTCGATATTCTAAAGTCAGACATCTTTTTGATAGCGACAAAATAATAGTATAAAATCTTTTTCCAATAAATGGATATTATATAAATGCAGATTTTATTCACGATGAATATAATTGCACAAAAAAACCCTGATTAGGGGGTTATCGTGGGGTGGGGCAGCTGGGCGTAGAGGTGTTGTCGAACGGGCGCGCCCGGTTCGAAATTCATAAAATGGTAATTTTTTCCGAAAAATTAACAATAAATGAATTAACAAATAAATTTTCCTCATTTTTATATTGAAGCAATGAATGTTTGTTTTCTCATACACTTAAAACAAAGATGGGTTTTTTTGTTGACGAACTTTAAACTATTGCAAGTGGAATTCGGGGAACTATACATCGCGTTACGCTTTTAACTCAATGCATAATAATAAATTTGGTCTAATTAAAGTTGCTTAAAAATTTCTTTTTTTATTTTTTTTAATTTAATGTTCATCTTGTTTATGTTCTTTATATTTTCTTATTTTTAAAATTTAATCCATCATCGAAAAGTGTGCTATAAATATATTTTAAAAAATAACAAAATATTCAAAAAAATTAAAACAAGAGAAGTATCAACAGAAAAAGTTGAATAAAATGCCCAAATCAATGTTCTCTGTTTTTTAACAGAAAAAAATCGTTGCTCTTCAATTTTTTTGTGCAAACTAAACTGAAGGTCGCTTTCTTCCAGTTTGTTTAATCAATACAAAAACGGGCTTGTTTTCATAGAAAAAAAACTTTGTCTCGATTTTAGAAATGACTTGTCTGTTTTTGAATATTTTTAAATGGATGAGTTACTTACTTGAATGTTTAAAATTATACAGTTTCTTCTTGGGTCTACCAATACATTTGCTTTTTTGAAACCGATCACAGCATTAAACATTCTCGTTATTGATTTAATTTGGCCACAGCTATCGATGGAGTTTAATTTGTGTGAAACAAAAGAACTTTTATTAATAAAAATAATACCCTAAAAAACAAAAAAATTCTATTTTTATCATTGTTGAAAAACATTCGGTTTAACAAAATTAATAAAAAAAGTTTAATAAAAACACAGACGTTTTCCCTTTCATAATTTCCATGTTTATTAAACTCTTTTTAAAAAACAAAAAAAAGAACATTTTTTAAAGTGGTTTATGAAACATTAATCCTCTTTCAAAGTTGTTTATTTTTACAAAAAAATTAATATTTATTTATTCAGGTGTCGGGGCATTTGAAAAAGGGAGATAGGTCTAAAACCTTTTTCCTCTTTTGGAATGAGAGGGGCAAGTGAAGTCAGGAAAGTGAGTGTTGAGTGAATCATTAATAATAAAAAATAATGACTCAAACGTCATATTTGTACAATCTATTTTTTTTGATTGTTTTTCCGGGAAAGTTTGTTTTGAATAATCCCTCCCTTGATCATTGAGACTGAATAATAAAAAAATAATAATTTTTGATATAAAAGGGTTTTCATTTTTGTCAAATTCTTCAACAAAACAAGCTTTAATTTTGTTTTAATTTCGAAAAAAACTAATAAGTATTTTTACTTAATTAAAAATGGTTCGATTTGTACTTGCTTTTATTTCTGTTATTTCATATGTTGCTGCACAATCTCAACAACTCCAACCCCAAATCTTACCCTTCCCTCAACAATCTGGGGATTCTTCTTCAGAGACATTCCCTCTAGGACCTGGTAAAGGTGGTCCCGGGGAAGGTGGCCCATTCAGTGATGGATCAGGAAATCAAGGACCTGGTGAAGGTGGACCATTTGGTAATGGCCGATTTAACCGTTTTTCACCTTCTCCATTCATTCTTGGACCTGGACCAGTTATCGGTGGAAACGGACAACCCTTCAATGGACAAGGATTCGGAAATCAATTTGGAAATAGCCAAAATCAAAATGGAAATCCATTAAATAGTTTCCCCTTCACTGATAACACCCAAAATAATGGTGGAAATTCACAAGGTTTCCGACCAGCTGGTTCAATTATTGAAAATCGTAATAATTTACCAAACAATAACAATGGCTTCCCATCAATTGCTGGACCTGGACCAGTTGTCTTCAATCCATCAACTCCATTCCCACCAATTACAGCTTCTGTTAACAATCGTAAAAAGCGTGCTGCTGTTGTTCCACCCAAGAAACCTGTTGTTGCCCCAGTTACCGGTTCATCCACAACTTCAACAACAGCTTCTCCAAGACCTCTTGGTAATAATAATGGCCAACAATCTGGTGCCTTTGGATTCCCAGGACAACAACAACAAGGATCTGGATTTGGTTTCCCTGGACAAAATCAAAATGGATTCGGAAATGGACAAAATGGATTTGGTTTCCCAAATAGCAACAACAACAACAATGGCCAACAACAATCTGGATTCCCTGGAAATCAAAACTCCGGATTCAACAATAATGGCCAACAACAATTCCCTTCATGGCCTGGACAACAACAACAATCAGGATCAGGTTTCCCAGGATCACAAGGACAACAACAAAATTCTGGATATGATAACCTTGGATTCCCAATCGGATCTGGAACTTTCGGACAACAAAATGGATTTAACGGATTCAACAATGGTCAATTCGGTTTTGGACCAACTCCCCAAACTTTTGGTGGATTCCCAAACAACAATAATAATGGAGGACAACAACAATTAGGCGGATTTGGATTCCCAAGTAACCAAGGAAATAATGGTTTCCCAAACAACAACAATAATAATGGAGGACAACAATCTGGCTTCCCAAACTTTAATGGCCAATCTGGATTTGGTAATCAACAACAACCACAACCTAGAGTTGCCACTAAGTAAATAATTTTACTAACAAGGATTGCATTTCTTTCTGTTCCTATCTATTTAATTAATTTAATTTGTGTAAATAATTGCTAAAATGGGTTTTTGTATCTATAAATTATTCATATGCAATTCACTTTTTTACAACAAAACAGATTTTTTACTACAAAACAATTTCATTTAGTCATTTAAAAAACGAAAAAATTTCATAAAAAATAAATGTGTTATGATAAAAATTTTGTTTCAACTTCTGAGGCTTCTGTTTTATTTTTGTCTTTTTCAACGAATTTGTTGTGAATCATCTTCGACAGTTGCAAACCCTTCACCATTAAAAACAGCAAATTTCTGATTCAGTGTAGGTGTCTTACAAATGGTCCTAGTGGTGGTAATGAAGATAATCTAGCAGCAGCAGCAGCTAGTAGCAGCAGCACCTAGACCAAAATTAAATTTTAAATGTAAGAAGAAAACGGGGTTTTGTTGTAGTATTTGATTGTTGTTGTCTTTTAATCTTATCGCCTCCAATTTAGAGCCTTAATTTTTGCAGTTGATGATTACAAACACAAAACCTTATTTGATTTTAAATATGAAAAAAATACAACATTGATAAGCAAAATACAATACAAGTTCATGAAAAAGTACAAATTTTTTGAAGAAAAAAAATAACAATGTTATCTTTGGCGAAATGTGTATCAAACTGTTCTCCATTTTTGGGTTGCACAATTTTTTTGAAGCAGCATCTTTTTTGCGCAATTTTATATTTGTTTGCTTGATTTTTTATTTAAATCTTCTTTCATCTTTTATCTCTGCTATATTTAAACAAAACTATTGCAAGCAAAATGGATGCTAATGGAATTAAACATTATTACGATGTTACCCGCTTAATCCAAGAGAGCTGTGATAAAGATTTTGTTGCGGTTGTTTCTTCGGGTGGAAATCATCTCGTAATTGATATTTATGGCCGACAAAGTAAGACTTCATATGTTCATGTTGGGGTCAAAGATCCACAAGCTTTCATTGATGATCTTCCAAAGATTATGGATTCCAAGATTAAAACAGTAATTTTTCAAGTTTTTGAATTTAAGAATGAAAAATTTCCTGATAATGTTCAATTTTGTAAAGCTTTGAAAGCAAAATTTGAGAGTTTATTGACGACTAAAATTTCGTATGGATTTATTTCGGATTTTGATTTTGCTATTACTCACCAATTGGTTGCTACTGATATTAATGTTAATGTTGGGGAATACGTATTGATTCTTGGGATTACAAAAAACAGGTTTCGTATTATTGAACTCAAATACTCTGCTGATGGATATGAAGTAGTTCGGTTTGACCAAGAATTTGATATGAATGATCGAGAGCATAATGATGAAGAACTCCGCGAAATTATTCTTGAAAGTGAACCCGAAAAGATTCTGCTTCATTACGACAATGCTTCAAATCCAGTGTTGAAAACTTTGCAAGAAATTTTATCATCTCAATCAAAAAAATTTGTACTTTTATCTGATGAAATGATTGCTAAAAAGAAAAGTGCTGCTACAGTAATTGAAATATCAAAATGGATTTTGGATAATAATGATACAAAGTTTCACGTTTGTCCAACCTTGGAAAGAGCTTTTCGTATTGGTTATCGTTGTGGAAATAAAGATTATTCTTTGCTTCCTTCGGATCCACATCTAGACATTTCTTTGCCTTCTGAAGAACTTTTCATTGTTCCAAAATCTTGCTTTGAACATTACGTAAGTTTTTTTGCATCTGATTTTTCGATTTGGCCTGACGTTAGTTTCTCCACTTGGTTTTCCTAAATCTTGTTCAGCAGCAGCTTTTAATTATGAGTAATTTGATGATTTTTAATTCTTTGTTAATTTTTTAGGTTGGATATCCGGATGATGAATCTCCTTCAAAGTCAATTCGATGTGAAACTTTTACTCTTGATGATGCTGCTGCACATGAATTTGAAGTTACTTTGAAAGTTGACGTTAATAACTTTCCAAGCTATGAAGTCAAAGGATGTACTGTTGATCGAATTCTTGCTTTACCGATGTTGGGTAGCAGTGAAATTGAACGTTCTGAAAAATCTCCAATCATTGGATTATACGATAATTATTCATTTATTTGTGTTTGGGATGAAGAAAAAGATGGATATAAGTTTTTGGAAACTTGGGGTGGTAAGTTCTTTTTTAGCTGATTGATTACTGTAGCACTGGATACTTTTTTTTAGGACAATGGGGAAGACCAATGCATATTGCTTTTGATAAAGAAAAACCGTATACTGGAGAAGAAGCTGAAGCACTCTTTGGAAAATGTCATAAATTTGTTGTTTCTGGTAATATTTTCATTATTCTAATTGCGTCATTTTATTACAGTATGCTTTTTAGATCTTCTTGAAATTATGTCTTGCTCTGAAGAAGAAGTCAAAGAATTTGATACTCGTGGATACACTTTTACAAGTGACGATGAAAATCCAATCTTACTTGAATTTGATAATTTTGATGGAACAAAGAAAGCTGCTTCACCTGCATTTTTATTTGCTTTATTACTTAAAGATCACATCAAAGCAATCAAGAAAGAAACTGGAGAAAGACCGAATCACCTTTGCTTATCTATTTTGAATGATTTTGATGATGAAGAAATTGAACGAATTCAAGAATGCTGGGTTGAAGCTTTGGATTTGTTGAAAATTAATAATTGTACTTTTCTTTATTAATTTATTTAATAAATGTTGTTTATTTTAATTTTTTTTTTGTTTTTGGTATATTCGATAGTCTTTGTTGCGTACAGTATACTCTAGAAATGTTGTAAAAAGCATTTAGTGTTAGTAACGGCCTCATCTTTGAAGAAGTGTTTGCTTTTACACATCAGTTTTACATTTGTACTGTAGGAATGTTTTGTATTAATGAATGTTAGAGAACAAACTGAAAATCTATTGAATCGCATTCCCTTAAAGAGGCTACCAATACTTGTCATAGTTGACAATTAAAGCAAACTCATATAACGAAAAGAAAAAGATTTTGCATAAAAATTATTACTCAAGAAGCTTCAAACGATACGGTACCTTTGGTGACATAGAACACAATATCCGAGTATTTTACAGAAAGGTTTTAATAATCATCTTTACAAAAAAAACAAAACATCATGCAAGAGTGATAAAAATGAAAAACTTAAAAAAGAACAAACAACAAAAAAATTAAATCGATGAATTAAAGTATATAAAAAAACTTAAAGTGGAACTTCAACTTCTTTTGGAACAGTGGAGACAGAGATTTCAGCAGTTGTTTTTGGAAGAACAAGTTCATCAGCAACAGCTTTATCAGAGACATATTTGTAACATTTCATAAAAATATCAAACATGCAGATTCTGTAAAGCATAATAATAATCATGTATGAAACAGTTGAATCTAAAAAAACCTTTGTTAATACACATCACTTTAAATAAAAATGTTAATCAATACCTTCTTTGAATTTTTCAATAAATGAAGCACCAACAAGAACAAGGATGGAACAGAAAAATAACATAATCAAAGCAAATCCCTGAAAATTTAACAACTTTAAACTGCGACATTATAAATATTAAAGCAACTTACTTGAATGATAAGAGATGGAAGAAAATATTGAGGTTCTGTTTGCATAATTCCAACAAGAACTGCACCAAAAGCAAGAATTTCCAAAACACAATCTCCAAGATAAGTACATTCACGAGTTGTGTATGTTCCTTTAACGATGATACTAATTGCAAGACAAAAAAGTGCAAATGAAAAGAAAGTACAAAGGGCGATTGCAACATCTTTAACATGAACAGCACCCCAGAAATATTTGTACTTTGAATCTTCACGATTAAAGATAGTCATGTTTGATGAATCAAGCGAAGAATATATCTAAAAAGAAGTTCAGATTAGCACATATCAATACAGAAACATTGTGGGGGAACAATAAACGACAAAAGAAAATGAAGTAAGAAATCGTATGCACGGAAATAAAAAAATACAGCATGAACGATCTCGATTTTTTTTTAAAATTCAGAACGCAAAGAATATCCTGGATTAGATAGGTGTTTTTTCGAAAAATGACACAAAAACTGAAGTCACCGACAAAATAACATTATAATATACAGATAAAGGTAAACATCATGAAAGCAGGTTAATTAAAATAAAAAATAATTTTTTAAAAAAGGATAACAAAAAAGAGCGAAGAGAAAAACGTTGCAGCTGCCATGGACGAAAATAAATTCGTTGAATGCTGGTTTTGCGCCAAAAAAGTTTCTTCGACAGTTTTTTCCCTTCGAAGAACAACAACAAAGCTTTCGTGTTGAGATTAACATTTGTGGCGTAAATTTCAAAATGTTTTTAATATGAATTTGAGAAATGTTATTTTCTTTCTAAATTTATTAATTTTTTTATCAAACAACGAACGAATAAAAATATTCTAAGAAAAACACGTGCAAGGAATATTTCTTTCAAGCTATATATACAGTATCCGAGATCTCCATTTTAAGCTTTGCGTTGGTAGCAGCACTAAGTAAAACTAACATTTGTGGCGCACAAGGCCGTAGGGAGAAAAAAATTTCGGGGTGGGCATTTTCATTTCAGGGGGGCACGCCTTTGATCTTTTGCCGCCATAACACGGCGGCGGCAAAAGATCAAAGGATATTCCCCAGTTTCGGGGTGGGGGGGGGCACGTGCCCCAAATGCCCCCCCCTCTCTGCGGCCTTGGTGGCGCATATTTTTAAATAGGATTAATTAAAAAATTAGAAGGAAATTTTCTTTTGGTTGTTAGTGAAGTTTTTCATTTTTTACCAACTATTTATTTAATAAAAAATGTTTTGAAATCATGATTTTGTGAATAAAATTTATATTGTGTAAACATCAACATTTATATTTCGTGGATAAAAAGTTCCTCTACATTTTTTGACATTTATGATGTTAAAAATCATGCAGTGGATATTATCCCTTTAAATGATTACTCAAAATAAATGTATCTTATTTTGGACATCATTATTATTATATCATTAAATACAATAATACCAGCTCTGTATCTTTTTCATGCCAAAAAAATTTGACAGAAAATTTCTACAAGTTGTTCTCGGTGACACTGAAATTAATTAATGACTTTTTTGAGACTAAAAAAATAAGTGCCAAAAAACCAAAGAGTGCATATTTATTTCTTTCCCAAAAAAGAGTGCCTCTTTCTTTCTCTGCTTTTTTCTGGACTTTGCTTTGCATTGCCCAAAAGAATTTGGCATTTATATAAAAGCAACATTGTTCTTCTTTCAAATAAGTGGTCCGGAAGTCTTCGGATTATCGAAATTTAATTGTTTACAATTATTATGGGCTCTCTTTCTACAAGAGACCGTTGACATATATTTGACCACTTTTTTTAGTTTTTAATGTTGAAATTTACAACATGTTACGCAGCAGCAATTAAATTTTAAAGTTATAGTAATTTATGATTTTTATTATTTTTTTGAAAGATACATTTTACTTTACAGTATCGAAAACGTGTCACATACGTAATTGAAAATAAGCAACTTTTGGGTTATTTGGGTTATAATTTAGTATTTTAAAGTAACAATTACTGCTTTTAAATGTCTGAAATGAAAAATAACCAAACCACACACAAGTTATTTTTTTGCTTGTTTATCTTTAAAAAACTTTACATTCAAAAAGGCAGAATTGAACTTTCGCCTCCAAATTGTATTTTTTTAAACAATAATTTTGTGGCAGAGGTTTTTGTGCCATTTTTAAATACTACAAAAATATTTTTGGCATTCTCCAACATTTTCACTCTTGCTTAAAAATGTCGGTGGTGGAATTAATTGAATATATTTTCGCCCTAATTTTTTCATTTATAACTTTTATTACTTTTGGAAGTTTTATATTTTGCCGTAATAAAAAACTTATAAATGTTACAGTATCCTCTTCAATGTATTTGTATATGAGTGTTTGTACAATTCAAAGCTTTTTTGGAATTTGGCATTTAATATATTTAATTGCCCTTTGGCGAAAAGATACTGTAGTTTATAACGCTTTTATACTGTACTCCACTGGTGCTCCGGCAGTTTTTCTTTGCACCATTAATGCTTTTGCAGTTAATTATTTGGGCCTTGATCGAATTGTTTCAATTTTATTTCCAATGTTTTTTACTTTTAAGCGAAGACTTTTTACAACTTATTTTTACATATTTTTTCTTCTTTGTGTTACGGTAAAATGTTCAATGGATTTTTTAATTCCTGATTTTCCAAAAATTCCCCAAACTGAATGCCATTCTTTTGGATGTATGAATGTCAGCAAAGCCATTGATTGGTATTTGTCTGCCCGATCCGGAATTGCTGCTTTCAATATTTTTGTTACCGTAACTTTAGCAATTATTTTTAAAAAACGATTTCGAGGTCATCATTCAAATATTAAAACGAATAAAGTCATTTTTATTACTGCCATTTCAGCTATTATTTTTGATTTTATTCCACATTTAGCCTCTTTGTTACTTATTAAAGTTAGTTTTCTTTTCGCAAAAAAATAATAACCTTATATTAAATATTTTTGAAATTTTGCAGATTTGGAAAGTGTCAACAGAGAATATTGGACCTTATAGCCTGTTATTAGGGTCTTTAGATTCTGGGATCTGCGCAATTTTATATTTCAAAGTTTTTTCAAATAAGATCAAAAATACGAAATTGTTTATTGTTTTAACTCCAGCAGAACCAACTCCTACTTGAATTTATCATGATAATAAAATTGTTGTTTTTGGCAAAAAAACAAAACTCCTCTTCCACCCGGACAGGTGGTGTTAATTATAGGGTACAAAACTATTTATTTTCAGCTTATTTTTTGTTTTAATGTTTTTTATAAAATTGAAATTTATTTTAAATTGTTATTTTAACTTTTTTTGCAATTTATCAATATTGGTTGATAGTCTGGTTTATGAAAACCGCGGTTTCTAAGCGGTAGATTACGTGATGTTTGTTTATCGATACTCTGGGGATGTTAAAGTTTAAATTAAGAATGATGTAAAATAATAAAATATTCAGAAATGAATTTTGTTTTTAAGAAATTTCTTCAGAACCATAAAAACACAAGAATGGATGTTTCTTCTTTAAAAAAGAGACAAATCTTTCAGCCACCTTGCATCATTTGGTTGAAAGAGCAGTGCAGACTTTTCTCTCATTTCTTTTAAAAAAACAACGCTTTAAAAATATGATTTGTTTTTTCGTTAAAGATTTTTAAGGCTATGAATCATCGCAATCAATTCTTTAAAAGCGATAAAAAAATGTTTTCGACGTCAAAGAAGGAATCATTGCTAAAGAAAATCAATAAAAATTCTAAAAAAAGAAATTTTCATTTAAAACTTGCAAACAAATTTCAAGTGACCAATGGTTTTGCATTTTGTTTTTTTTTAATTTTTTAATCGTGGTTCGTAAATTACAATTTTTAAAAATATATTGCATTGAAAAAGAAACATTCGAAGAAAATGTCAAATCACAAATAACTGAAAGAACCTGCAATTCAGCTCCAGGCATGAGAAATACGGCCGAAAAATCGGCCGGCCGCGGCCGCGGCCGAAAATTCGACGGCCGGCCGTGTTTTTCCAATACTAATTTTTTTGCTTAAAATTTTAGCCATTTTATTTTTTTCCCACTTTTTCCAACATGAAATTTAACATTATATTTACATTTTGGCATTAGACATCAAAGAAAAATGATTTAAAGTAAAAAACCTTTAGATTTTTAACTTTTAAAATCTTTAAGCAATCATCAAAACATTAGTTTTTGTAACTGTATTTCTTTGCGGCCGGCCGGCCGTATTTCTCATCCCTGTTCAGCTCATTATTTAAAAAAGACTTTTATGAAATATTTTGTATCTTTCTGGTTATGAATTTTGGGGATATATTTCGTCTGGATTATGTATATTTTTAAGTTAAAGTTAAAATCCAAAAAAAAATCACAAGCGATTGCCCAAAAGGAAGCCTTTGACAGCAATATATCAAAAAAACATATTCATCCGTTTTCTAAATTTAATGAAAAGAGAAATTTTGTCGCCGATGGTGTTGTAAAATTTAAAATTGTAATTATTTCTTTTTACATTTTGTTTAAAAAATCAATGCTTTTTGAAAAAATTTTCTCACTAAAATTTAGATTTTTGAATATTTAAATAATGTTTAATTGGTTCTGAAACTTGTAAAATACCATACATTAAAAGCAAACAAAAGTAAAAAATAGCAATCTAATATGCTACAAGTATTCACAAAATCATTAAAAAAATTGGATTACTGATTAATTTTACTGAAAAAAATAATTTAAATAAATAGTGTTTTCTAGGATTAACAATCAAAATATTTTTGTTTAATTTAAAAAATAAAGTTTCAAAAAAAATTTTAAACATTTTAATTTCTTGTGAAAGAAAACAACAAAATATTCAAAAAAAAAGAAAGCGTCACTTCTCAAGTTTTTCACTTTACAATCTTTTTTTATTAAAACAAGGTGTTCCTAAATTTTGATAAAGCTTTGGTGAAAATTTCTTTTGCCTTCTTTTTTGTTGCAACATTTTTTATTAGAAAGAGAACCGTTTATTTTTTTATAAAAATTGTTTTCTTTTTTGACAAAGGGTTAATACAGTCGTTTTTGAAGACAATAATAAAAGTTTGATTTTCTCTTCCACCCGGACAGGTGTTGATAATTGTAGTGTATTAAAATATATATTTACAGCTTATTTTTTGTTTTATGTTTATGCAAAATTTGGAATTCATTTTTAAATGTTTTATTTGTTTTGTTGGATTTTTTTAATTGTTGCTCGAGTAGTAAGAGCATCTTCAAGGTTTTGGTTAGGTTCAAGCAAATAAACGTAATTATCGACTTTTTATCGATAATTACGCTAAAATTAAACCAAGTTATGTAATTAACAGAATATTCAAACAAACAAATAAATCTATCATTTGTCGTTCTCATTTAAAATTTCTTTGCAACCATAAAAAATAACAGAGTTTTCTAGTTTGTTTTTTAGATCGAAAAAAGGCAAATCACGAAATTTTCAAAGAAAGATCGTTCTTTTTTCATAACATTAAAAATTCCTTTGAACTAAAAAACAGTGTTTTTGAGCCACTAGCGATGAAATTTTGGAAAGCTCAAAGTCCGTTGATTAAAATAAAAAAATTGTAACGAAATTTATTTTCGACGAAGCAAAACTTATGTTTTTGGAAAAAGGCACACTTTTTCAAAAATGTTATTTATTTTTTGTTTGAAACATTTTTCTTTTCAATATTTTAATTTAAATAATGTGATTTCTTATGCTGGTAGTTAATCGCACAATAAATAATTTAATTTAAATGATACACAAAATTTATTTTTTTTTTATTGCAATTATGTCAAAAACTATGAAGCAGCAGCATTCATTTGGGCATAACTTTAGTTCGCTTTCCTCAGGCAACTTTATTTAACTCTTAAAAGATGTGTTTTTATATCGGGATTAACATATTTAAAAAGTAGAGCATCACAAGACGTCACAAAAGTACACCAATGGATTGAATGAGCTACAGAATCTGCTTCCGTAGCAAAAATGCAATTTTTTACATTCCTCAATACTCTTATGCCGTCTTTTACGTTATAAGAAGTTTCTATACTATGTTTATAATATTTTAAGGCATAAAAAGTAATAATTTAATGCAATTTGATAGAAATTAAAGGGTTTCTGTATAACTTGTTCAATACCTTCAACATCATTCGAAGAAAAAATTCTCGACGCGAAAACATATTTTCTTCTTCAACGTTAGAAAAAAGTGGAATGAAAAAAAATCCCTTTTTTGCGTTTATGCGCACCCCTAATGCTAGTTAGCTTAACTAGCAGCGTTGTGAACAAAACGCCAAAAACAAAAATTATAACTTTTATGACCATTTGAAGGTTCCTGCGTGCGGGTGTTTGACCCGTACCATTTTCCTCAAAGGTTAAAAAATAGAAAATTTTTTTTGATGGTCCTAATACATACCAGTGGATTCAATAGACCTTTATTTATCATTTTTTTTATCATTTTTGATACATTCTATTAAAAAAATAATACAAAACTTATTAAAAAACAGCAAAAAATCAGTACTGAAGAAAAAATTTGCATAAATCAAATCCGGCGCATCAACCTTTCGCATAATGTTTTCTGTCAGGTCTGCAACATCCCATTCTTCCATTTTGTTTAAAAATTTGCATGTTTAGCTTACTTTCTTATAATATTTTTGTTCGAAACACCTGGAAATCCGGGAGGATCCTCATAAATCCTCCCTAAATCCGTCAAAAACGAAAACTGCCAAAAACCCTTTTCAGGCATCATTTATAACATTCATGAGCATCTACTGAAAAAGAAATTAAAAAATTTCATTAAAAACTAAAAATATGCCATCGGGTCAAAAACCCGCACGAACTTTTCGAATTACCGAATACTTTTTTAGACATTTTATTTCTTGTACAAAAAAATTTAACGTGTAAAAGTGAAAAGCACGATGAGAAAAAATAGCAAAATACTTTTCGGGCATGTTATTTCAAAAGCTGATTCAGCAAATTTCGAAACATTTACTTTTTTGTCTGCGATTTATTGGCTGAAATAAAAGAAGAAAAAAAGAAGAAGACAACAGCTTCCTTTTTCTTCTTTTTTAAATTTTTTTCGCACAAATTTTGTTGTGACCACTTTTTTAGATTTTCTGTGTATTTAAATATTTTGTGATTGTAGAAGCGTTGTATGTAAGTAAAATTTGCATAAAATAATAATACGATAAAAAAGAACCTGAAACTAAAATTATTGTTACTTGAAATTCTTGGTGCCATTTTAAATAAAATTTTTTAAGTAAAAAAGTAAACAAGAAATGTTTGATCAATACTATACATTTTACACCAAATACAATGGAAATTTGTACCAGAAGTTTCCATTGTTTCTCATTTTTTCCAAATCTGCACAAAGGCTTATCTTTATTTAATTATTTTGTCGTTTTAAAAGGCAATTTAGTGTTGTTTACAGTGTTTCTGTTTTTGGTCAAACACCGCCGCCACCGGGCAAAAACTGAGTTACCACCGCCGACGCCGGCGGTAGCGGCGTGAAAACACTGGTTTTTTATTTTATTTTTTCTTATTTTTGAAATCTTTTATATCATATTAAAACAGTTTTTTATTATTTTTTCTTATATTTAGAATCTTTTAAATTGAAACAATTTTTTATCATGCTTTTGTATTTTCGAACAAGAAAAATATCGATTTTTCAGTTGAAAATAAAAAGCTATTAAATGCCTTGTATTTCAAAGAAACATCGTGAAAAGAAAATGATTAATCCATCGTCTTTCAGCTCACTTTTTTGTCCCAAAAACAGAAAAAATATATTTTGTTAGTTTTTGATTTTAAATGAATTTATCGTTTTAAAGGATTTTTTAATATTTTGTTTAACCCGACTTTTTTTGAATTTGTAAGGGAATATAGTAAATCATTTGGAAAAAATATGCAAAAAAGTTTTAACCACGTAACAGGATTTAATATGGAACAATAACAAATAATGAAGGATCATTCTGTATTTTAACCATTTAATTTTGAAAAGCTGATTTTGAAAACAAAAGTCAGCTTGTTGAAAATTGGATATTTTTTGTATATATGCGTATGCCTGTGCATCTGTCATAAAAAATTAGAATAAATGTGTATAGTTATTTTTTGTGTGCCATTTTTATTTCTATAAAATCGATTTTCAGTTTTGGCAAACAAAGAATGTGCAGGCCACTATTTTTTCGGACAAAAAGCAGTTTGCTGACCCGTTATATTTTGTTACTGATTTAAATTAAAAACTTGCTCAAATTTTCCTTAGAAAAATGCTGTTATATTTATAAACTTTACTATTATTTGTGAATGCTTTAGTAATTTCATATGGTAATGATAATTTTAATATAGAAAGTGACAATAATAATAATGACCAGACTCATAGTACCTTAAAATTAACTGTAAATATTTATTTTTAATATAGCTCATTTTTTTGAAATCGGCGGAAAAGATAAAATAATTTATTAATATCAATTTTAGATGAAAGAAAAGCGTCTGCTACGATGGGAACATCAGTGTTCAAAGAGCATTTACGATTTTATACATTGCTTATTTACTTCTGATGATGGTAGCAGTTCATTTGTGGAAGCATTATTAATCACGATTGGTACATGTTTAATTTTAGCTGATCTATTACAATTATTAATTGGTATTGCTGAAGAGTTGTTCCTTGATCACTGGATTTTTACTGAAATTATTAGTTTAAAAAATCCATTTTTCTTTTTTTTAAACTATTTCCCATTTTCATTTTATTTTGCATCTGAAACATTTTCTGTTGTGTATTTTCTGTGTATCCGTTTATTTTATGTTTTTCTTTGTCATTTATCGGTAAAAATGTTAAAAAATTGTTGGACTTCACTGTGGAAAAAGTTTTGTGAAACATAAATGAAAAATCAGAAATGAAAAAATGATATATTCCAACACTCTACTCTCTCTATAATGTAATAAAAAGTGATAAAAAATAATTGCAAATATTATTATTTAATTAATTTATTATATTGGTACGTGATTTAAAAAAGGTTTAAATTTTTCTTTCTTACTGACCAAATAAACTATTGAGTGATTGCGAAACATTTTTAATTTTAACTTTATTAAACTAACCTTAAACAACTTCTTTACCAAAAGAATAAATGCTGAAATAAAAATATTCAAAAAAATTTGCAGACAAAAATCGAAGCAAAAAAGATGCATTTTAATTCGATTTCATTGAAAGAAAATAAATGTTAGCTTTTTTAAACAGAGAACTTTAATTTCGTTATTGCGATAATTTCTTGCTTTTCTGCATTTTTTTAATGTCAAAAATAGTGGACTAAACCATTTTTTTTCAGCCCATTTTTTTGTCAAAAGTGTTTCTTTTAATATTTTGTTTTATCCAACATTTTTGAATTTGTAAGTGTTTACTGTAAAATCAATGACTTTAAAAGATCGTGTAAAACGTATTAACTTGATACTGTATTCGATCAAAAGCAATAAAAAAAACAAAAATGATAATGTTAAAACAATTTGGATTCTTATAATAAAAGCAAATTTTTGTGAGCTTTTCAACACACTGTTTATGGTGTTATTTCACAATTATTATTTTTTTATACATCAATCAAATTCCTCATTTCGCATTTTATCATTTATAGTGCTCTTGAAAAATTTTGCAAAACATATTTTAAACTAATCCTGCCGTTTGCAATTTTTTACAACTCTGTGACACATTATAATATTTTAGTTTTTCAATGAATATTATCAAACATTTTTTTAAATCTGCATTGGGCAAATATTTCATCATTCACAGCAACACATTTGTATTTCGGATTGAAAAAATAGCAAAAGGCAAAAAACAAACATTTTCATTCTGGATAGGATAAATGCAAAAAGCAAATTTATTCATTTTTTGTTTTTTGAATTTTTCGTATTTATCAAAAAAATTATGATCAACGTTTTGAGTAATAATGTAACCATAGAAAAGCAAAAAAATGTTTTTTAAAAGAATTTACAGATGCACTCAATAAATAAAAGAATAATTTTTGCATCTTTTAGCATTTTGTTTAAATATTAAGAGTGTCATATTGAATATAATCACTAATAACACATAACAAAAAGTATTATTTAGTTTATTATACTGTTGTATTATATTAGCAAAAGTCAAATTCGTTCATGTTATAAACAAAAGGCTCCTTTGTTTATGTATGTTGACAGTTAAGGTTAATAATTAGTAGTTTATTAAATACAGCATGAGCAGCAAGCTCTATCAACCACAACTCAAAAACAGCAATGGAAAAGAGGAAAGAAACGATGACAAGACAAAATAGGAGAGAGTAAGAAAGAAGAGAGAAGACAATAAAGATTGAGTAACATATTGCCAACAATTTAAAATACAGATTTATACCCAACACCTCCCCTAGATTTGTAAGAATCTTTCTTATGAATCTCAGCATTAAGACGACCACGACTTTGATAGGCTTCAACACGACTCGTGTAAGCTACAGTATCTCGACTAAGTTCATTTGCCTTTGGACGTTTTTCTTTGCTTTCCCGATTCTTTTCTGCGACAGCTTCATCAGCTTTCATCTTCAGAGATTTGCTTGTATGATCTTTCCGACCTTTAACAGCACGCCAATCTTCTTGATTTACAGCATCTTGCACATCTTTTGCCTTCGAAGTTCGACTTTGTTTTTTATACTGTAACTTAAGACTCTTAAGTACAGTACTTTCAGCAAATTTTGAATGATATTTTTCTTTCCAAATATCCGCCTTCCATCCATTTGAATCTTTTCCAGATACAGCTTTTTCCTTCCCTTGCATGGGAACATGCATCAGCATAGCTTTCTTCTTACAGCAACAACTTGCATCATTGTTCTTTGGAGCACGATTATCATGTACACGTTCAGCGGTTACGGTATTCATCTTGTAAACCTTTGGTTTATTGCATCTTCCAGAATTTGGTCGAACCATTACAGTATTTTGCTTGTATACCGTACTATCACGATGAGATAGATCTTTTGATTGATTGCAAAGCCTTTGCAAATCACCATCGAATGCTTTGATCCAATTCCTTCCAAAGAGAGATTTACCATACGGAACAACAATAATCCATTGTTGCTTGACTTTGCCGCCAACTTGTGCAATAACTTTGCATTGACCAATAACTGGAATCTTTCCCGTATAGCTTCGAAGTTTGATTTTGCATGGTTGAATTCTTGGTTCACCAATTCGATGCCATACCTTTTTGCTTATCACCGATACAGCTGCACCACTATCGTGTTGAAAGTATACTGTAGTTCCATCAAGCTTTGCATTAACTTTGATTGGAGGAGAATCTGCTTCAGGCCCTGAAGAGATTGTCAGCACACTATATAAACCATTTAAACATCCATGAGTTGATCCATCACGACTTCTTGGAGCTTCATCATCCGAAGAATCTTCAAATTCAACTTGGTTTTGCTTTCTCGAGCTTTTGCAGACCTTTGCAAAATGATTTTGCTTTCCACAGCTTTTGCATTTCTTGCCATTGGCTGGACATTTTTCCTTCCCTGGTTGGTGAGCTTCACCACACCATCTGCATTTGTAGCCTCTGCCGACCACGTTCATACTGAAAGATTTGCCGCTGGCATATCCGCCATCACCTTTGATCTCTTCTGCTGCTGCTTTTCCTTGTTCAAATAAGGTTGCCATTTCTTGAACCTTTGCCATAGTCTTCAGCTCAGTCGAAGACGTCATCAGCTTTTGTCGAGTATCATCATGCTGTAAGCCTTTCAACAAAGCCAATACCCCAAAATCTTCTGCTTCCATTGATCTCAATGAGCATTGATTGTAAAGTCGAAGCATATGCGAAAAATATTCATCCAAACTTTGTCCCGGCTGTTGGACTGCAGTAGATTGGGTTACGCTTTTCTTTATAAGGGAAAAACGAAAAATCTCTAAGGGCAAATAGGTCAATTAATGAAAAAACCAATAAATACCAAAAATAAGGACGCTACTAAAAAATGCGCGCGTAATTAATAAACCAAAATAAAAAAGTAATGTAAATAAAAAACTTTATGTAAAACATTGACAATAAAAAATGCAACACAAAAATGAAAAACAAATACAAATTAAAAAGGAGGGCGATAATTATAAAAAAATTGAGGAGGAAATTGTTGAAGTTGTTGATGTTGAACAGGCAAAGACATATTCAAATTAAAAGGTTGTTGATTTTGTGGTTGATGAAATCGCATAAGATTTTGAGGATGTTGAAAAAATTGTGGACGTAAAGGTTGTTGAAGCATTTGTTGTACTTCTACAAAATTTTGAACTCCAAAAAATGGATGAACGAATTGTTGTTGATGTTAGTTAAACCAGATTGTCTAACTTTATTTCTAACTTGTCTTCGAATTTTTTTCGCTTTAACTTGATGAGGTGTTCTTCTCCAACAACAGTGATCACATTTATCAGGATCAGAATGAAATTTGACGATTCTGTTGGATTCACAAATTGTTCCAGTAACATATGTAACTTTGGGAACAACTGGAAGTTCAGCATTTTTAGCTTTAGAGTTTTCTGAACGGCAACCGGAACATCTGAATATTCCAACATCAGGATTCTTTTTATGTCGACGTTGTAAATTATATTCATATATCATTCCAGGATGAGTTTTTGATTGAAATGTTACATTGATACTGTTTCTTTCAGATACACCATAAAATTTTCCAATCCATTCTTCTTCCATAATTACCAGATCAGATCACAAAAAATTTTGAAAAAGAAATTTAATTTAAATTTAAATTGCATTGCCGTATTTAATTAATTGATTCATTAATTAATTATATTTAAACAATAATTGTTAAATTAAATTTTTTACGTGTCCATTTAAAAAAGAAATAAAAGAAAAAAATTATAGTCACAGAGAAAATGTATTTCCCCATTTTCCGACTAGGCTGCAGTAGATTGGGTTACTACTGCAGTATAAGGTCATTTGGATGAGCGTAACCCAATCTACATAAAACCCGGCTGTTGCCTTTCATTAAAAAATCTTACCCGAAGAGCAAAGAGATTGACCTTCTTTGTATTCTTATCCCGGAGTAATTCAATAATCGTTGCATAATTAACATCCTTTAACTTTTTCGGGGCTATCCAATCGAAGATTTTTTCCAAGGTTTCTTGACCAATGTGTTGCAATAACAAGGATTTTTTCTTTTTATCTTCAGTTATTTCCCGTTCATCAAGATAAAGATCAAATTGAGCTTCCCAAACTTCAAATCGAATTTTTGCATTGTAAGCTGGAGGTGGCCAAACTGTTGTCCCAACAGTTGCCATTTTTGTATTGCTTTTGCACGACGAAAAATCAACAGAATCACTTGTGGTGTTAAAGATATTTCCTAACAAATCAGACTCCGATTTGTCTCCCGTATCCAGCTTTTACCGAACTTGACTCAAGTTAACTTCTTTGATGATGCTTTTAACACAGCTTGTGTTAGTAATTACAAAAAAAAAGAACCACCGCCGGTGTCTTTTTCAGCTGCTGGATGTCGAATCCCTCGTCACCAATATGTTATAAACAAAAGGCTCCTTTGTTTATGTATGTTGACAGTTAAGGTTAATAATTAGTAGTTTATTAAATACAGCATGAGCAGCAAGCTCTATCAACCACAACTCAAAAACAGCAATGGAAAAGAGGAAAGAAACGATGACAAGACAAAATAGGAGAGAGTAAGAAAGAAGAGAGAAGACAATAAAGATTGAGTAACATATTGCCAACAATTTAAAATACAGATTTATACCCAACAGTTCAAATAAAATATTCAAAAAAGAAAATTACAAAGTTTTTCTTTTTTTGTCTCAAACGATTCAAAATGCATAATGCCAGCCAAAAAAAAGTCTTAAAAATGTCAAAAATTGGTCTAGCCAATCATAAAATTTTGCATGTCGAACAAAATTTATTGTGTAATGTCTCTTCTTATTTCATCATGCTTCATTAGAAAACAATTTTTCCCCCAAAAAATGGGAAAATGTAAAAAAGAAAAAACACTGGGAAAGAAACCAAAACATTTTATTTCGTTTCAAAGGTTGATTCTTTAACCGAAAAATTTTTATAAATTCTTCTTTCATTTTTTCGGCATTTCAAAAGACTTAAAGATTTTCGTTGGGAAAAAGATAGTCTGAAAATGTCTGTTTTCGATTTGCATTTTTGTCTGGTGTTACAAATGCTTTACGCAAAAATAGATATTTTTCTCTTTTTAAAAATGAAGTGAGAAAAACATGTTTCTAAAATGTTTTGTTTTGTTTATTTATTTAAACGTTTTTTAAGAAAATGGATTTATTTGAATAAACATGTAAACATAATAACATGTTTGCATGTTTATTCTGATGTAAATATGTTATTATTTTGTTAGAGTTGAAAAAGAGTTGTATAATTAAGCGCTGAAACCAAATGAGATACAAAACGACAAATGATGCAATAAATAAAAAAGCTTTGAAATAGTAAAACAACCGCCTTCAAAAAGTAATTAATTTACCGTTTAAATAAAAAAAAAGAATTTAAAAAGAATATAGTTATACATTTATCCAAAACATCCTTTCCTTTGTCTACTATTTATTGATCTTTAATTAAAGTTTGTCAGGTAACTTCAATTCTCGTCACCATAATTTACGAAAAGATTTTATCACTTTTTTCTTTTTTATGACAAAATCAACCAAGCTCTGGAGAGACGCTTCAACAAAAAAAATTTTTAAACGAGTAGTTGACATCTTAAACCAAATAAATAAGTTCATATTTTTTTAAAGAAAAACTGTTAAGAAATCAGAAACACTCTACTAACTTTCTGTGATAAAATAAAAAATGGCAGTAAAGAATTGCAAATATTGTTATTTGATTTAATGCACTTGGTTGTAATTTTTAAAAGTTTTAAATTTTATTTTATTTTACTGTTGCAACTCACTTTCATGCAAACCTTTTTTTAAAATTTTTTATTTGTACGCTAATTTTAAACATCTCCTATATTAAAGTTAAAACTGTTAAAATATTAAAATATTCAAAAAAAGAAAAATAAATTTGCCGACGAAAAACGAAAGAAAAAGATGTATTTCAATTCAAATGGGATGTCAATGAAAGAAACTGAATGTAACAACAGCCTCTTTTAAAAAGAGTCTTTTTACAACGAAAAAAATGTTATTTCACGAATTTTGGCGATAATTTTGTTTGCTTTTCTGAGCTTTTGAATATTTTGTAATTTAATAAATAGTCTTATTTAATTAAAATTTGAATAATACAGTAAAAAAAACAATACGATGAAGCCTATATTTGAAAAAAATTATTCCAGTTTTATTTCTTATTCATTTTAGAAAATCTGTTGTTTTTTTAACAAATTCCCATCGATTTTAAAGGAGTTAATCGTTTTATAGCATTTTTTAGTGTTTTATTCTAAATGGCATTTTTGATTTTATAACTGTATACTGTAAAATTATTAACTAGGAAAAATTATGCTAAAATGTTTTTACCCCTTTTCCGATGTTGGTAGTTTTGAGTACAAAAACCATTCATTGATTTTTGAGAAGTTTATTTTAATGATTTTTATGTTAAAATGTTTTATGAATTTTCGTTCCTTCATTAATAACAACTTTGTTTTTTTTCGGGTTAAAACCTATTAAAAACTTCATTGTCATGTTTTTGTTGAAAATACAAAATAAATAAATGTTTATATTTGTGATCGTTATATTTTGAGGTAAATAGAACCGGATCCTTTAACAAAGGCACGTCCAACTAATAAAGCATTTCGGGACATTTTGAAGCATGAAAGGAACCGGATTTCATGTTGGTCCATTTATGCAAATTTTCGGTATTTATTAATTTTAAAAGCTTGAAAAACACAAATGTTAATTAAACAAATATTAAAATACAATCGCATTCTTGCTTAAATTTATATCCTTCAATCAATAAATGCAAATTTAAACATGGTCACCCATTGAAGCTTTATTTGTCTAAAAAATACATTTTAAGATAATCAATCAATAAAATTTGAATACATACCTGAAGAATGCCAATAATCATTCCAAAAAGACCAATTGCAGATGCAAAAATTTCAACAATAAGAATTTTAACAAAAAGTGATGGATTTGCAGCATCCGCTAAAGCTGCACCAGATCCCACCACACCAACCGCAATACCGCAAACCAAATTGCAGATGCCAACAGTTAATCCCCCTCCAAAAATGCAATATCCTGCATGCAAATTTTTGGCAAGAACATCTGGATAACCATATGCTAATTCTCTTGTAAATTTCTAAAAATGAAATTTATATTTTAGATAATTTAATTTAAGAAATCTTTCTTCATGTTTTGCAGCAAATACAAAAGCCATAATAATACCAAAAATTGCAACAGCTTCACAAAAAATTACTGAAATTAAATTTTTTGTTCGAATTCGAGGAGCTTTTACACCACCACCAAAAATTGAAACACCTGTTGTAAAAATTCCCCTAAAATATATGTGAAATTAATTATTCAAATTTTATAGGTAGGTAGATACCATCCAGCACCAATAACTGATAAAGAAAGTGCAGCTGAAATTCCAAGAGTTGCCCACATGTGTGGAGAAGTTTCAATTAAAAGCCATTCAATGCTATACCTTTCTCCTTGCCCGGTAAGCATATAGAATAATGCTATAAATGAAAGTTAATTAATGACAAAAATCAATTAAATCGTTTTTTTTTGAATTTTTTAACTATAATAATTGCACAATTATTCAAATTTTCGAAGTGATAAAAATTTGTGGTGTAATCATGTAGAAAATTTTGCCATAAAAATTGATTTACAAGATTTATTAGGATTACGATGTATGTAAAATCTTGGAAAAACATAAAACAAACCTACCACTTCCAATTACCACAGAAATAGTTATTTCTGAAAGTGCGTAAAAAGTTTGCAGCATTGCATTCGTCATCTTTAATTTATTTACCTCTGTAAAATGAGACTTATTTATTAATTAAAATTTCTCAAAAATGACAAAACACACATACAATAAAAATTTTAGTTTTATCAAACTTTAAAATTTTTTTAGATGCAACAGAAATTGTAAAATTAATGAAAAATTTTATTATTTTTCTTTTCAAAAAAAAACATTTTTTCTTTTGCACTTTCAAGATTTTTGCTATAGAATTAATTGAAAGAATAAAACATTGATGGAATATTATTCAAAACAATGAAAAAAAAGCGTTTATTTTATGCTTTTGTTGATCATCCAATTATCGAAAGAATTGAAAAGAAAACAATTGAATTATAAATTTTGTGTAAAAAATTTAAAAAAGATATTTCGAACAACAATTTTAATACTTTAAAATAGGGAAAAGCAATAGCTATTTTTTTGCAATAGTGATTAGTTTTCATTAATGTAAAAATACAAGTAATATTCCCTGGTGCTTTCAGAATCGATCCCCTTAGTATGTATGTAAAAAAAAGGAACTGTAAATCTGAATTGTTGAAAAAAAGGGATCTTGCAATAATTGAAAGAAATGTAAAAAATGGTATGAAATTGGAAATGAAAGGTATTTTGTCTGTTTAAAAGAATTTTATGAAATAATTAATGTTTTCCTTATCTGTTGTTGACATAACAATCGATTATTCTTTCGACAAATATTTTGTCCTTTGTGTAGCACATTCCGTAAAATTTTACTGTATTGATTTAAAAAATTTCTTAAAATATTCCAAAAGCGAAAGAAGGAAATTATTTAAATTTAGTTTTGTGTTTTATTTTTGTAAACCGAATGAGATAGTTTGAAAAAGAAAAAACATAAAATGATTTAAATGATTATTTACAAGTTGTTAAAAAGTTAACATTTTTCTTACAGTTTCGCTTTTCGCAACAATCGATAAATATTTTTTATAAAAATACATGTGCGAATTTAAACGAATTTATTTCAAAAGATTAATTATTTTAATTAAAAGGATTAAAAATTGTTTTTTTGTACATGTAATTTGGTTTATCACCTTAAATTTTTGTGTTTTTGCAAAATCGTTTTCTATATATGTATATTAAAATGCAAGATTTGAATAAAGTAATAAAAATGTCAATTAATAAAATTAAATATTTAAAATTCACTTAGAACAAAGATACATGTGAGAACATTATTTTTCTTTCAAAATTGTCTTTTTTCATTCGGCAAATAGATGATTTTTTCTTTTTTTGCCGGCGTTTCATTAAAAACAGGGAGTAACATTTTTCAAAACATTTTATGTCGAAATGCTTTTTTTCAAAATCCAGCTGTTGATGTTCTTTTGGGAAAAATTTATTTTCTTCGCAAAACAAGTTTTTATTTTGCTTTAAGTTGTGTCACTTTACGTTTTGATATTTTTGAATATTTTGTAATTCTTTTAGATCATTAAATTTCATGCATAAAAAGAAAACTTATGTTAACACAAGTGCAACAACTCAATTTTTTTATAATTGATTGCGAAACCAATGTACGAATAGAACAATTTATTTAAAAAAATGAACATTGGAGAAGAAGAACGTGTCTGAGGTTGATTGGTGGATCAGCCATTACAGTACGAAAAATGTCTGTTTTCGATTTACATTTTTATCTGATGTTATGAACAATGTTACGTTAAAAATATTTAATTTAATCTACTCAACAATCATACTTTTTTAACAACTTTTTGTTGTTTGTTTTATAGGTTAAAAAGAGCAAAGTTCGAAATATTCAAAAACTCAAAAGCGATTGGTGAAGATCAAGATCGTTCATTTTTTTCTAACATAAAGATGTTAAAGTTAAAATCCAAAAATATCATAATCCATTTTTATGAAATATTGTAATGCATTAACAAAGCGCTTTCATTAACAACTTTGTCATTTAAAAAAAGCATTTCTAAATGATGACACTAACGAAAAATTACCCTTATAAAAAGAAAGAAAAAAATATGTGATTGCAGCACTAATAAAATGGCATCTTTGCTTTTTTCCGATGAAAAAATTAAAAAGCAACGCATTCGAAATAAAAAGCGTTGATTTTGTTGATCAATTATTTGGTTGAATTTTTTGATTTAATATTTGAGATTTTTGAATTTGTAAGTGAATACTGTAAAATCATTTACTTAGAAAAATCATGCAAAAAAGTTTTAACCACGTAACAGGATTTAATATGGAACAATAAAAATTAATGAAGGATGATTCTGTATTTTAACCATTTAATTTTACTTCCCTTTAAAACAACACGATCGGGTGGCTTTAAAGTGTTCAAATGATTCGGATAACGTGTAAGCCCTGTCCGTTTTCATAGAGCATCCACCTCACTCTTCGATGATCGATGTTCGATTATAAATTTCAAATCCAAGTTCAGTAAAAGTCGATCTCTGTTGTAGTCTAAAATTCATTTAAAAACTTATTTTTTCTTTTATTACTTTATTTAAAACATTTTATTGTATTCAGTTTTTTTCCTGTTGTATTCTTTTATTCTTATTATATTTCTTGTTTTATACCCGCACTTAAAGTGAGCAATCGCTTTGAAGTGAATAAATAAATAAAAAAATAAATAATTATGAAAAGCTTAATTTGAAAACTAAAGTCAGCTTGTTGAAAATTTAACATTTTTTGTATATATGCGTATGCATGTGCATCTGTCATAAAAAAATTAGAATAAATGTGTGTAGTTTTTTTTTGTGTGCCATTTTTATTTCTATAAAATCGATTTTCAGTTTTGGCAAACAAAGAATGTGCAGGCCACTATTTTTTCCTACAAAAAGCAGTTTGCTGACCCGTTATATTTTGTTACTGATATAAATTAAAAACTTGCTCAAATTTTCCTTAGAAAAATGCAGTTATATTTATTAATATTACTATTATTTTTGAATGCTTTAGTAATTTTTTGTGGTAATGATAATTTTAATATAGAAAGTGACAATAATAATAATGACCAGACTCATGTTACCTCAAAATAAACTGTAAATATTTATTTTTAATATAGCTCATTTTTTTAAATCGGCAGAAAAGATAAAATAATTTATTAATATCAATTTTAGATGAAAGAAAAGCGTCTGCTACGATGGGAACAGCAGTGTTCAAAAAGCACTTACGATTTTATACTTTGCTTATTTACTTCTGATGATGGTAGCAGTTCATTTGTGGAAGCATTATTAATCACAATTTGTACTTGTCTAATTTTAGCTGATCTATTACAATTATTAATTGGTATTGCTGAAGAGTTGTTCCCTGATCACTGGAATTATTAGTTAAAAAAAATCCATTTTTCTTTTTTTAAAACTATTTCCCATTTTCATTTTATTTTGCATCTGAAACATTTTCTGTTGTGTATTTTCTGTGTCATCCGTTTATTTTATGTTTTTCGTCATTTATCGGTAAAATTGTTAAAATATTGTTGGACTTCACTGTGGAAAAAGTTTTGTGAAACATAAATGAAAAATCAGAAATGAAAAAATGATAAATTCCAACACTCTATACTCTCTCTATAATGTAATAAAAAGTGATAAAAAATCAATGCAAATATTATTATTTAATTAATTTATTATATTGGTACGTGATTTAAAAAAGGTTTAAATTTTTCTTTCTTATTGACCAAATAAACTATTGAGTGATTGCGAAACATTTTTAATTTTAACTTCATTAAACTAACCTTAAACAACTTCTTTACCAAAAGAATAAATGCTGAAATAAAAATATTCAAAAAAATTTGCAGACAAAAATCGAAGCAAAAAAGATGCATTTTAATTCGATTTCATTGAAAGAAAATAAATGTTAGCTTTTTTTAAACAGAAAACTTTAATTTCGTTATTGCGATAATTTCTTGCTTTTCTGCATTTTTTTAATGTCAAAAATAGTGGACTAAACCATTTTTTTTCAGCCCATTTTTTTGTCAAAAGTGTTCCTTTTAATATTTTGTTTTATCCAACATTTTTGAATTTGTAAGTGTTTACTGTAAAATCAATGACTTTAAAAGATCGCGTAAAAAGTACTACCTTGATATTCGATCAAAAGCAATAAAAAAAACAAAAATGATAATGTTAAAACAATTTGGATTCTTATAATAAAAGCAGATTTTTGTGAGCTTTTCAACACACCGTTTATGGTGTTATTTCACAATTATTATTATTTTTATAAATCAGTCCAATTACTCAATTTACATTTTAACATTTATAGTGCTCTTGAAAAGATTATGCAAAAAAATATTTTAAACTAATCCTGCCGTTTGCAATTTTTTACAACTCTGTGACACATTATAATATTTTAGTTTTTCAATGAATATTATCAAACATTTTTTTAAATCTGCATTGGGCAAATATTTCATCATTCACAGCAACACATTTGTATTTCGGATTGAAAAAATAGCAAAAGGCAAAAAACAAACATTTTCATTCTGGATAGGATAAATGCAAAAAGTAGTTTTGTTCATTTTGTGTTTTTTGAATTTTTTATATTTATCAAAAAAATTATTATCAACGTTTTGAGTAATAATGTAACCATAGAAAAGCAAAAAAATTTTTTTTAAAAGAATTTACAGAGGCACTCAATAAATAAAAGAATAATTTTTGCATTTTTTAGCATTTTGTTTAAATATTAAGAGTGTCATATTGAATATAATCACTAATAACACATAACAAAAAGTATTATTTAGTTTATTATACTGTTGTATTATATTAGCAAAAATCAAATTCGTTCAAATAAAATATTCAAAAAAGAAAATTACAAAGTTTTTCTTTTTTTGTCTCAAACGATTCAAGATGCATAAAGCCAGCCAAAAAATAGTTTTATAAATGTCAAAAATTGGTCTAGCCAATCATAAAATTTAGCATGTCGAACAAAATTTATTGTGTAATGTCTCTTCTTATTTCATCATGCTTCATTAGAAAACTATTTTTCCCCCAAAAAATGGGAAAATGTAAAAAAGAAAAAACACTGGGAAAGAAACCAAAACATTTTATTTCGTTTCAAAGGTTGATTCTTTAACCGAAAAATTTTTATAAATTCTTCTTTCATTTTTTCGGCATTTCAAAAGACTTAAAGATTTTCGTTGAGAAAAAAGATAGTCTGAAAATGTCTGTTTTCGATTTGCATTTTTGTCTGGTGTTACAAATGCTTTACGCAAAAATAGATATTTTTCTCTTTTTAAAAATGAATTGAGGAAAACATTTTTCTAAAATGTTTTGTTCTGTTTGTTTATTTAAACGTTTTTTAAGAAAATGGATTTATTTGAATAAACATGTACACATAATAACATGTTTGCATGTTTAATCTGATGTACATATGTTATTATTTTGTTAGATTTGAAAAAGAGTTGTATAATTAAGCGCTGAAACCAAATGAGATACAAAACGACAAATGATGCAATAAATAAAAAAGCTTTGAAATAGTAAAACAGCCGCCTTCAAAAAGTAATTAATTTACCGTTTAAATAAAAATAAAGAATTTAAAAAGAATATAGTTATACATTTATCCAAAACATCCTTTCCTTTGTCTACTATTTATTGATCTTTAATTAAAGTTTGTCAGATAACTTCAATTCTCGTCACCATAATTTACGAAAAGATTTTATCACTTTTTTCTTTTTTATGACAACATCAACCAAGCTCTGGAGAGACGCTTCAACAAAAAAAATTTTTAAACGAGTAGTTGACATCTTAAACCAAATAAATAAGTTCATATTTTTTCAAAGAAAAACTGTTAAGAAATCAGAAACACTCTACTAACTTTCTGTGATAAAATAAAAAAATGGCAGTAAATAATTGCAAATATTGTTATTTGATTTAATGCACTTGGTTGTAATTTTTAAAAGGTTTAAATTTTATTTTATTCTACTGTTGCAACTCACTTTCATGCAAACCTTTTTTTAAAATTTTTGATTTGTACGCTAATTTTAAACATCTCCTATATTAAAGTTAAAACTGTTAAAATATTAAAATATTCAAAAAAAGAAAATAAATTTGCCGACGAAAAACGAAAGAAAAAGATGTATTTCAATTCAAATGGGATGTCAATGAAAGAAACTGAATGTAACAACAGCCTCTTTTAAAAAGAGTCTTTTTACAACGAAAAAAATGTTATTTCACGAATTTTGGCGATAATTTTGTTTGCTTTTCTGAGCTTTTGAATATTTTGTAATTTAATAAATAGTCTTATTTAATTAAAATTTGAATAATACAGTAAAAAAAACAATACGATGAAGCCTATATTTGAAAAAAATTATTCCAGTTTTATTTCTTATTCATTTTAGAAAATCTGTTGTTTTTTTAACAAATTCCCATCGATTTTAAAGGAGTTAATCGTTTTATAGCATTTTTTAGTGTTTTATTCTACATGGCATTTTTGATTTTATAACTGTATACTGTAAAATTATTAACTAGGAAAAATTATGCTAAAATGTTTTTACCCCTTTTCCGATGTTGGTAGTTTTGAGTACAAAAACCATTCATTGATTTTTGAGAAGTTTATTTTAATGATTTTTATGTTAAAATGTTTTATGAATTTTCGTTCCTTCATTAATAACAACTTTGTTTTTTTTCGGGTTAAAACCTATTAAAAACTTCATTGTCATGTTTTTGTTGAAAATACAAAATAAATAAATGTTTATATTTGTGATCGTTATATTTTGAGGTAAATAGAACCGGATCCTTTAACAAAGGCACGTCCAACTAATAAAGCATTTCGGGACATTTTGAAGCATGAAAGGAACCGGATTTCATGTTGGTCCATTTATGCAAATTTTCGGTATTTATTAATTTTAAAAGCTTGAAAAACACAAATGTTAATTAAACAAATATTAAAATACAATCGCATTCTTGCTTAAATTTATATCCTTCAATCAATAAATGCAAATTTAAACATGGTCACCCATTGAAGCTTTATTTGTCTAAAAAATACATTTTAAGATAATCAATCAATAAAATTTGAATACATACCTGAAGAATGCCAATAATCATTCCAAAAAGACCAATTGCAGATGCAAAAATTTCAACAATAAGAATTTTAACAAAAAGTGATGGATTTGCAGCATCCGCTAAAGCTGCACCAGATCCCACCACACCAACCGCAATACCGCAAACCAAATTGCAGATGCCAACAGTTAATCCCCCTCCAAAAATGCAATATCCTGCATGCAAATTTTTGGCAAGAACATCTGGATAACCATATGCTAATTCTCTTGTAAATTTCTAAAAATGAAATTTATATTTTAGATAATTTAATTTAAGAAATCTTTCTTCATGTTTTGCAGCAAATACAAAAGCCATAATAATACCAAAAATTGCAACAGCTTCACAAAAAATTACTGAAATTAAATTCTTTGTTCGAATTCGAGGAGCTTTTACACCTCCACCAAAAATTGAAACCCCTGTTGTAAAAATACCCCTAAAAAATAGATGTGAAATTAATTATTCAAATTTTATAGGTAGGTAGATACCATCCAGCACCAATAACTGATAAAGAAAGTGCAGCTGAAATTCCAAGAGTTGCCCACATGTGTGGTGAAGTTTCAATTAAAAGCCATTCAATGCTATAACTTTCTCCTTGTCCGGTAAGCATATAGAATAATGCTATAAATAAAATTTAAATAATTAATTAATGACAAAAATCATTTAAATCGTTTTTTTTTCAGTTTTTTAACTAAAATATTTACACAATTATGCAAATTTTCGAAGTGATAAAAATTTGTGGAGTAATCTTGTCGAAAAATTTGCCATAAAAAACGATTTACAAGATTTATTTGGATTACAATGTATGTAAAATCTTGTGAAAAACATAAAACAAACCTACCGCTTCCAGTCACCACGGAAATTGTTATTTCAGAAAGTGCGTAAAAAGTTTGCAGCATTGCATTGGCCATCTTTAATATATTTACCTCTGTAAAATAAGAGTTATTAAATAATTAAAGTTTCTGAAAATGACAAAAAACATATAAAGTCCTCATTTCTAATTCACCAAACTTTTTGCAACAGAAATTGTAAAAAATTAATGAAAACTTTTATTTTTCTTTTCAAAAAAAAAGCGTTTTTGCTTTTATTTTTTCTTTTACAATTTCAAGATTTTTGCTATAGAATTAATTGAAAGAATAAAACATTGATGGAATATTTTTTAAAACAATGAATAAAAAGCGTTTATTTCATGCTTTTGTTGATCATCCAATTATCGAAAGAATTGAAAAGAAAACAATTGGATTATAAATTTTGTGTAAAAAATTTAAAAAAAATATTTCGAACAACAATTTTAATACTTTACAATAGGGAAAAGCAATAGCTATTTTTTTGCAATAATGACTAGTTTTCATTAATTTAAAAATACAAGTAATATTCCCCGGTGCTTTCAGAATCAATCCCCCTATTATGTCTGAAAAAAAAGGAACTGCAAATCTGAATTGTTGAAAAAAGGGGATCTTGCAATAATTGAAAGAAATGTAAAAAAATGGTATCAAATCGGAAATGAAAGGTATTTTGTTTGTTTAAAAAATTTTTACACAATAATTAATGTTCTCCTCATCTGTTGTTGACATAACAATCGATTATTCTTTCGTCAAATATTTTGTCGTTTGTGTAGCACATTCCGTAAAATTTTACTGTAGTATTGATTAAAAAAAATTCTTAAAATATTCCAAAAGCGAAGGAAGGAAACACTCAATTGCAGCATTGAGAAATATTTTTAAAATGATGGAAGGAAATTTGTTCTTTAAAGAAAAAAAGAAAAACGAAGTTTCCGTGCTTTTGCTCAACGAAACTTTTCAGAGATACAACATCAAAAGCGGCTCGGATCTCAGAGGTGACATCTTATTTTTTGATGGGGTTTGATTTTTCAATATAGAATTCTTCTAAAGACGTTAAATGTCGTTTGCAGTTTTACAATTCTCAGATAGACATTGTAATATTTTTGTTTTTGGACGAATTATGTTCAACATTATTTTTTTTCGGTCTGCATTTCGCGAATATTTCATCATTCACAGCAACACATTTGGTTTTTTTGAATGACACAAAAACAAAAAAATTAATGTTGTTTTATTTTTTATACAAAATTTGTTCTTTTTGTGATTTTTGAATTTTTTATATTTGTCAATAAAATTATGATTCAAATTTTGTTTTATTCACCCATAAAAAAATAACAAAAATTTAGATTTAAAAAATACTGGGCGAAAAAACGAGATTCAAATTTGGAGCAATAAATATCAAGATAATTTTTTACACCTTTTTACATCTAATTTAATTTAAAACTTTAGAGGACTATACTGAATGTAATCCTAAAATACAGTTAACAAAAAGCATAATTTGGTTGTCTTATGCTGTTTTATGTTGTCTAAAGACAACTTTGTTCAAATAAAATATTTAGAATATCACAAGTTTTTATGTTTTTAGTCTAAAACGATTCAAGATACAAAACATTTTTTCAACAAAATTTTTCCTTTTACAAAATATGACAGCTTCAAGTTTTCTAAATGTCAAAAATTGGTCTAATCAGTCATAAAATTTAGCATGTAAAAACAAGTATTTTTTGTGTAATCAAAAAGCACGGTTTAGTTTTATTCCTTCGTAAAAAAATTTTTTTCGTTGTTTCCGCGGTTTTCTTTTGTGTGTAAATCAGTTTTTGACTATTTTATTTTAAAAAGTGATTTTGTAAATTAAAATAATCGATTTTCCAAATTAAGTTAAATTTTGTTTTTAAAAAAATTATGGGAAACACAATAATAATTGATGATACATTATTTGAAAATTATTCCACTCAATTTTGCGATATTCATTTTAACTGAATTGCGTGTTTTATTATTTTGCAGACGAAAAAACACAAAGTGATTTCAACGAATCTTGTATTTTACAAATTGTTTTACATTTTTTATTTTACAAATGTCATTTTCGTAACAATAATTTTTTTGTTAAATTTGTAACCAAAAAGTTTCACAAGTTTTAACAAGTTTAATGGAATGCTTTTTATCGCCCAAAATTTGATCTTTTGTGACCTTTATTTAAAGTTAATATTTTTTATCATTTAAAAATAACTTTAAACGAAAGCAGTTGTGAGATCATTGTTTTTTCTTTTTAAATTGTATTTATTTTCGATAGACAGATGATTTTGTCCTTTTTTGCCCGCATCAAATCAAAAACAGAATGTAACATTTTAAACATCTATTATTTCGAAATGCGCTTTTACACACATCAAATTGCTGGTGTTTTTTGGGAAACATTTTTTCATCGCCCAAAAACTAAAAATATCGATTTTGTTTGAAGTTGAAAAGTTTTTGACATATAATTTGAATAATACATGTTTCTGTCTAACTTTAACTCATGATTTGAATATTTTATTAATGAATTACTTTTTTTAGCCAAATTAAAACTGCTATTTAAATAAAATCAAAACCCATTACTTATAAATTAAGGATAAATTGGTCCAAAAGATCAACTTAACACGAACATTAAGTTATTTTAAAATTTTTCTTTTATTATTGAGAACTTATTAAAAGTGAATTTGTGATAACAAAATTTTATATCAATCAAGTTAAAAATAACAAAATCAGTTCAATTTCGTCAAAGAATAATGTAGAAATAAAATTGGAGGACTTGGATGAAAAGAACGAAATATTGCTTGTTCACATTCTCTCCAACTTTTTTTTCCATTTTTTCTCTGGCTTCCCCAACTTAATTCGCCATTCTGGATTTGATAATCAACAACAAAAATAACCTGGAGTTGCCACCAAATAAATAATCAAGAATTACATTTCTGTCTATTCCTATCTATTTAACTAATTGAATTTGTGTAAATAAATGCCAAAAATTAGTCGCCCTAATAGCTCAGTGGTTTACGCAGTTAGATAGAAGCCGGAAGATCCCGTGTTCGATTCCTCTTGCGGCCACTTGGGTTTGCGATGGCGGGTGCGGATCCGAGGTTAAAACGAATACCATGGATGTCAACCAGGTTAAACGGCAACCACTTCTAAGAAGTTCATAAGATATTCACGGTTATATCGCTTTAGGGAATCAGCAGGTGTTAGGGCCTGCACATACTAACAAGTTTTTTTTAAAATGGGTTTTTGCATCTATAAATTATTCATATGCAAGTAACTTTTTTACAACAAAATAGATTTTTAACAAAACATTGGTTATCTTTCTTAGAAAAAAGTTTGTTCAGAGTTTTCAATACATTATTGAAAACCCTTCTACTCAATTTTGCGATATTCATTTTAATTGAATTTTGTGTTTTATCATTTTGTAGACGAAATAAACACAAATCGAGTTTAATAAATCTTGCCTTTTACAAGTTGTTTTACATTTTTCATTTTTCAAATGTTACTTTTCGCAACAATAGATATTCTTTTTTAAACTGAAAATTTCATGGAATTGTGATTGAAATGCTTCACTAATTTTTAAAAATAAATTTCATGGAATTCTTTGTCTTTGTAAAAAATGGACGTTTTGATGGGCCAAAGATGACCATTGATAAAATACCTTTGTTTTAATTTAATTTTTTTATCATTTTACTTTAAACAATGGTATTCGTTAGATTATTGTTTTTCCCTTTTAAATTGTATTTATTTTCGATAGACAGATGATTTTGTCCTTTTTTTGCCGTGGTCGCATCAAAAACAGGGTGTAAAATTTTAAACATTTATTATTTCGAAATGTGTTTTTTAATAAGACATCCAAAAAAGTTCACTTGAAAAAGTATCATAAAACAATTAAAATAAATTATGTTGAAATATCATGAATGCCACTGTCTACTGTACCTTTTTTCTGTTTATTGAGATTTTTTCAGTCCAGCGTTTTTTAAATTTTTTTAAAGTTAAAAACACAAAATATTCAAAAAGGAAAGGATTATTCTATCGATTGAAAAAAGAAGCAATAAAGCTTGAATTTTTCCAACAAATTTTTAAAAACGGAAAAGAAAGAAACTAATATTTTATTTTTATGTAATTTAAAATTAAAATGCCCAAAAAACATTTTATTTCGTTTCAAAAGTTGATGCTTTAACCGAAAAATTTTTATAAAAATATCATTCATTTTTTCGGCATTTCAATAGACTTATTTATTTTTGTTGAGAGAAAGATAGTCTGAAAAATGTCTTTTTTCGTTCGCTTTTTTGTCTGGGGTAACAGAAAAGTAGGCATTTTTTTGGAAACAAAATGAGAAAAACATTTTTTAATTATATATCTTGTTAATTTTAAAAGCAATTTTTCTAAATTTATACGTTAAATGTTTTGTATTTGTGCTTGAAAATTGGAACTGATGAGAATCGGTAACTGCTGTGCATTATCAAACAGTCAGTTTAACGCCATGATACAACGAAAAAATGCAAAAGAATAATCATTTTTATGGATGAAAGAAAACAGCGTTTTTTGAATATTTCAGCCTTTCCTGGACTGACTAAACATGTCATTATTTTGTTAAACATGTCATTATTTTGTAAAAAGAGTTGTATAATTAAGCATCGCTTAGAAAAAAACGATACACAAACAATAAATAAATTTCGACATAGATTGTTTCAACAAAAATCATAAATTTCTAAAAATGTTTTGCATAAATAATTGTCAGTTTGTAAGACAAAAAGTTTTTTCTCAAATTCTAAAAGAACCTTTTTGTCTATGATTTTTTGTTATTGAATAAAGTTTTAACAAATCATTTCTTGTCAACAAGATAAACGAAAAAATCTCATCATTTTTTTTTCTTGTCGATGACCAGATCAACCAAATTTTGGCAAAAGGCTTAAACAAAAAATTTCTTTAAAACCACTAGTTTGACACCTCAAATCAAAGAAGTTCAGTCTTTTTTAGAGAAGAAAAGTTTTAAAATCAAAAATGATATTTCCAACACTCTACACACTTTCTGTGATTAAATCACATTGACCAGTGTAAAGAAAAGCAATAAATTCATAAAAGTTGTCGTATGAACAATTTTGAACCTTAATAGGTTCATCCTTCTTCTTTGTCCAACGTTCAGAGAGCATTGCATCCAGAGTTTCAGAGACAGGAGTTAAAATAAATCTATTAGCATGAAGAATCTGCAAAAATAAGTGTATATGTATGAAGCAAAATATGAATAGAAAAAACAAACCTTTCCTTGAATCTCAAAAGCTATATCGAGACCACCCTTTTCAATGTCTTGGGATTTAAAGATGTCAAATCTTTGGATTTGCATAGAATAAATGCAATTTTTTGTTGTTGCTAATAACATCTTTGAAGAAAATAATAAAATAACAAAATTAACACGGCAGCCCCGAACAATAGAAAAATGAAAGTGAACAAACGCGTGCCAAAAGGTCAAGTGCTTTTAAAATCTTTTTTTCTATTGTTATTTTTTGCAAAAACGAAAGTTTCAGATCTCAGCTTTTAGACTACCTTTTCTGATTCTTGTTTTTCCTACCCATTTGTTGGGCTAAATAAAAAAGATTTACCAATATTTTGAACATTTAATAACATAGAAGCTGAGATGTTTAGATTTATATGCTTTTTTACAGCAAAAAACAATGGAAAAAAGATTTGACCTTTGCAAAAAAAATTTGCTGAAACAATAGAAAAAGTGAAAAAGAAAAACCACTTGACCTAGTTTTGATTTTTTTTTACTTTCATTTCAGGGCTGCCGTGTTAAGGAAGCAAAAGTAAAGTAAAAAGTCTAAAAAATTAACAAAACTTTTTAAGTTTTTAAATAGCTGAACAGAAGCAGAAGAAAAAAAGGTTAGCAACACGAGTTCAAATTCGTTTCAGGATTTTTTTTGATTCATCTGGTGTACTCACTAGTTCAATTACTACGAAACATAAAAGTTGAGAATTTAATCCATCAAAAATTTAAAAAACGACTTTGTGTGTCTGTTTTTAGTTTTTGTGATTTTTTCAGGAACGAATTTTTAATTTCTTTGTTAAAAACGAGTAAATTTGGCAAAAGAAAAGAAACAAAATATTCAATATAATTTTTATCGATTAAAAAGGAAGCACTAAAGAACATTTGCCGCAAACAATTTTTTCAAAAAAGAAGAAATATTTTATTGCGACAGCAGTACACTCATCATTTCGCCAGGCTATTGAGAATTTTTATTTTTGCACGAACAAAATGTGAAAATGTCAAAGTAAAAAAACAAACGTTGCAACGTTGTGAAAAAAAAGAAGTAAAACATTTTTCAAGCGATTCATTTCAAAAGTTTATTTTACGCTCGAAAAATTTTGTTTCATTCTTTTTTTTCGGCATTTCGAAAGATTTAAATTTTTTTTGAGAGAAAGATGGCCTGAAAAATGTCTGTTTTAGGTGTGCATTTTTGTCTGATGTTACATATATTTTTACACAAAAACAGGCGTTTTGTCTTTTTAGAAAAAAATGTAAAAATACATTTTTCCAAATGTTTTCGTTTAATTTATTTATAAGCTTTGTCCAAAATTATTTGTTTGGTTAGCAAAAAAGCCTTTTTTGCTGTTTTAAACTCATACATTTATCATATTTTTATCGTCGATTTTTTCATAATCTGATGATTACAAAAAAGAAAACTGTTTTTTTTTGAATATTTAAGGTTTATATTGAACTAAATATGGTACTAATTTTGATACGGTTATAAAAGAGTCAAATAATAATGAAACAAAAATTATGGATCAATAAATATAATTCAAAAAACAGAAAAATACATTTACATAAAAATTAATGGATTGCTTCAATAAAATCACTGATTACGAGAAATATTTTTTAATGTAATTGTCATTTTGTAAGACACAGTGCTCTGTTTCGAATTCCAAAACATACTTTTATGTTCATTATTTATTTTTCTTTTACGGATCATTTCATTTATCACTTTTTTCTTATTATTTATCATGGATCATTATGATTTATGACACAATCAATCGAGTTTTTGCGGGATGTTTGAATAAAGAAATTCATTTAAGTCAGATCAATAAAGAAAAATTATATGTAAATTTTATAATTAAATTGAACAAAAATACACTTGCACGGTTAGCTGTTTTGTCTTGAAAACAGCTTTTTAAATATTATGCTTTTAATTTAAAACTTTTATGCTCATCAGTAGTTGTGAAGATAAACAAATAATAAATAAATAAATTTACATAAATTGAGAGACAACGAAAAAGAATTTTTTTTATTTAAGTCAGAGAAGTTAAGTCTTTTTTGATAACAATTGTTTAATTGTTTACAACAAAATTTCTTTAAGGTAATATCCATTCTGCGTCTTTTTGATGTTGCTCATTTTTTAATTTTTTTTGAAGGTCAAAAATAACAAAAAACTAAGTATTCCAAAATATTCAAAAACAAACATGATATTATCCGCCACAAACAAAACCAAAAAGATGATTTTAGTTCGAATGGAAAAATGTGAAATTGTTTTTTTTTGCGGAAAACTTTAATTTCGATATTACACAAATTTTGTGACGATCGTTTTGTTGGATTGGATATGATTTTGAATATTTTGTAATTGTACGTACTTAAAATAATTTTACAAAAAATAAAAAAATTTGAAATTGAAATTACTGTAGTTGTTGCTGTCTTACATTACAATCAAAGGGTTCTTGCATTGAAAAATTAAAACAAGTAATTTTCAATCAATACTGTTAATTTTTAAAAAGAGTTTAAATTTTGAAGTACTTCGACGTCATTTAATTAAACTATTGTTTGTACCACAAGTTTCCATTGGTTTATCATTCAAATTTGTCAAAAAGTTACTCCTTGATTTTATTTGATTATTTGGTCATTTTTTAAGATCAGTTTTGTGTCGTTTTTTGTTATCTTTGAAACCGAAACAATTCTCACGTTTTATTTTCGAACAAGAAAAGATCTTTTTTGTTGATGAAAGTGTAAAAAAAGTTGTTAACTGCCTTGTGTTTCAAAGATACTTTGTTAATTTTAGAAACATTGATAAAAAATATGAATACTAAATTAGATAATGTGCTGAACTGATAAATTAAATGGTTGTTCCACTATTTCCAACTGTTTTTGTTTTTTCTCTGGTTTAAATATGTTGAAAATATCTTTGTTCTATTTTGTGAAGATTTTTAAAAATATTCAAAGAAAGGAAAATTGAACCCTTTTCCTTTGAAAAAAAAAACAGACTGCAAAACATATAAAAAATGATTAATTTTGATTTAAAAAAGATGTCTAGAAAGTTCTTTTGAAATCTTAAATGAATCATCATTGAAAATGCAACAAAAACATCGTTTGCAAAATGGACAAAAATGTGTAAAAGCCCTTTTTTCAACGGCAAATATTAATTTTGTTGTCGCACAATTTTGGTCGGTAAATCCTTTTGTCTATATTTTTGAATATTTTATAGTTCAAAGTATTTTATATAATTATGTGTGGAATATGTCCCTAAAATGTGACTAAAGTGATAAAATAGTTGAAAATTCGGTTAAAAATGCAGTTTCAAAACACATTTAATTCTGAATATAAGACGGCTAAACGAATTGTGATTTACGGACTCAATAAAAACATGACGTTTGAAGTCGTTTTGGACCAAAAATTTTTTTCGCTATACTAACGCAAAAAACGTCTCACTGAAAATTTTCAAAACATGAAATCAGTTTTTATTTCATTTCTGCCTCAAAAAAAATTTTTTTGAGGCAATTTGGACGACCAAAGCTGAAGCGGATATTTTTTTTGTGGACTGAGGCAGATTTTAGAAAATGCTAGAGTTTGTGTAAATACAAAATTCAAACAGTAAAATGGGTTATTTTTAAAGATCTGCCTCATCTTTTTTGCAACCTCTTGGACTTCGCGAAGATTGCCTCAAAAGTGAGGCAAAATTCTGATAAAATAGTGCCTCAAAGGTGAGGCAGTTTTTCAACAGAAAATTGCCTCAAAAGTGAGGCAGTTTTTCACCGGAAAATTGCCTCAAAACTGAGGCACTATTTCATCAGAATTTTGCCTCACTTTTGAGGCACTATTTCATCAGAATTTTGCCTCACTTTTGAGGCAGTTTTTTAGCAGAAAATTGCCTCACCTTTTTGCCCCGCCAAGGAACCGAACCCGAGACCTCCGGATCAAAAAACAAACGCGCTACCAACTGAGCTATTTAGTCAACGTAATTGTCTCCGTAAAAAATGTATACAACGTTTTGCCAAACAGAAAATAAATTCGTTGAGAAAATGTTCTTCGTTGGCAAAACGTTGTATACATTTTTTAAGGAGACAATTACGTTGACTAAATAGCTCAGTTGGTAGCGCGTTTGTTTTTTGATCCGGAGGTCTCGGGTTCGGTTCCTTGGCGGGGCAAAAAGGTGAGGCAATTTTCTGCTAAAAAACTGCCTCAAAAGTGAGGCAATTTTCTGTTGAAAAACTGCCTCACCTTTGAGGCAATTTTCTGTTGAAAAACTGCCTCACCTTTGAGGCACTATTTTATCAGAATTTTGCCTCACTTTTGAGGCAATTTTCGCGAAGTCCAAGAGGTTGCAAAAAAGCTGAGGCAGATCTTTAAAAATCATCGGTTTTTAAAAATTTGGTCCAAAACGCACAAAAATTGCTTTTTTATAAATATCATCTCAAAAGATGTTTTTACTACGACTGTTTTCATGAATCTGCCTCAAAAAAAATTTTTTTGAGGCAGTTTGCTTCAATTTTACAAAAACCTGTTTACCAAAATTTCGGTGAGACAGATTTTCAAAACAGCAGTGTTTTTCGTCCAAAAATGGTCATGTATTTTTTTCAAAAAATTTGCCGTTTTTAAGGCTTCCGAGAATCATAATTCGTTTAGCCGTCATATATGATATCGTAAAGCACAGTATTAAAAAAATTAAAAATTGTTCGTTTTGTCATTCCACTATTTGGGGCTACGTAACATATTTTCAGAAGAAACTTTAAAATATGATAATTTTCAATTATCGTATTTTAAAAAAGAATAAAAATAACTGCCGTAAAGACAACCCATTATTTTTTTTTATCTATGATTTTATTTTTGAATAAACGTTGTTCGGATCATTTCATTTTTCATAGCACTAAATTACTGCCAGTAATAAATAAGAATTTTATGACTTTTCTCTTGTCTATGACGATGTCAATCCTTGCCAGATGTTTGGTTAATCATGTCATGATGAAATAGAGTGATGAAAAAGTATTTGCAAATATTATTATTTTATTTAATATACCCTTTTGTGGTTTCAAAAAGGTTTAATTTTTTTAATAACTGATCGCGGGAATCAATATCGGTTGTTATGAAACAATTCGTGCCGAATTGCTTATAAATTTTTGCTTTACTATTTTTACTTCAATAGCTATATTGTCAAAAGTAAAAAAGTTTGGAAGTTAAAAAATTCAAAAAAGAAAAACAATTTTGTTAACGAAAAACGAAGCAAAAATTATGTCTTTCAATACAAATGGGATGGAAAAAAGTGAACGTAACAGCATCGTTTTTTTCAGCGAAAAACTTTCATTTCATTTTTGCACAAATTTTGTGGCGATCGTTTTGTTTGATTTTTTGTGCTTTTGAATATTTTGTCAATTTAAAAATCGTAGAGTTTTCGAAAAATGTTGCAGAAATTGTTTTGAAATATAAAATGGAAAATTATATAAAAAAGTCAAACGCAAAAAAGTGAGCAAATGTGTGTAAAAAGCCATTTTGCATTGACAAATAATGATTTGACTGTCGCACAACTTCGGTTGCGTTTGATCCCTTTTCGAAACTTTTGAATATTTTGTAATTCTTAAATTTTTTATATAATTTTTTAAATGTGACCTTATTGATAAAATTGTTTAAAGTTCAGTTAAATTGCAGTTTCAAAACTACATTTGAATTTATAACCAAAAGAAAAGGTCACTAAAACACTAATAAAAAATCAAACATTTTCCGATGAATTTGTTCGGGTTGCTTTATATCAAACAAAATCTTGAGTTTTTGAAGTGTAATGACAAATAAGCGATGCCTCTTTCCTTCTTCGTCTTTTCCTTTCTCGTCAGAAAGAGGGAGTCACTTTTGGTACATGTTAAAGTTGAAACAATGTTAAAATAAATCTACAACAAAGAACCTTTTCTAAATTTACAAAAGAAACAAATTTTCTCAAACATAAAATTCATTTTTGGCAAAAAAAAGATTTCTTGCTTTCAATTTTGTAATATCAATATTAGCGAATTTTATATAAATATTTCAATATTTTCTTTAATACATTTATCAAATTACTCATACATCATTTTAAAAGCCCTTGAAAAGGTCAACTGAAGAAACATTGATTTCTTATGAGGGATTTCATTTTTTAATATACCAATCTTCCATCTCATATTTTTGCCTTTTTTACAATATAACAACTTCATAAATTGTTTATCCGTTTTACAGAATACAACATTTGATTCAAAAAAATAATAAAGATGTTTTTAATTGAATCATGTTTTTCTATAGTTTGTCGCGTTTAAGAATATGTTTCCCGAAGGATATAAATACATACATGTTGAATAAAAGAATTTTAGTGTTTGATAATTAAATGCACAAGGAATCCAGCTTTTGATTCATTGGGTGTACTCACTAATTCAATGACTACAAAATGTTAAACTAGAGAAGCTACACTTGATGATGTTGTTCCAGCTAATACACAAAAAAAATACAATAAAATATCTAGGAAAATTCGTTTCATAAAGACACAAGATTTTGTTCTATTGAAAACATATTTCGTAACTAATTCAAAGGAAAATGTTTGATTTTTTCATATTGTTTTTAAGATGTTTTGATATTGATTATTAAATTTAAATGTAGTTTTGAAACTGCATTTTAAACAGAATTTTTAGTTATTTAATCAATTAAGTCATATTTAACAACAAAATATTCAAAGTATAGAAAAAACGATTAAACGCAACCAAAGTTGTGCGACAACAAAATTAATATTTGTCTTTTAAAAAAGTCTTTTACACACATTTGTTCACTTTTTAGCAAACGATGCTTTTGTTGCATTTGATTTTTTATATATTTCTTAACGATTTCTTGGAATCCAAATGAATCCTTTTGGCTATTTTGAAGTCTGTTTTCTGCGAAAAGGTGTTATTTTCCTTTCTTTAAATAGTTTAAAAATTTTTCACAGGAATGGCATAAAGATGTTTCCACACAAATCTAAACCAGAGAAAATACAAAATCTGTTTGTTAGAAAAAGTGGAACATTGATTTATCCAACAGATGAAGACGACTGTTATCATATTTAGTATTCATATTTTTCATCAATGTTTTTAAAATTAATTATTAATAATTCAATTATTAAAAATAGAATCACTCTGCATTATTTTTATTGATTGGAATGTCATTTCAAATGGAGGTAGACACTTTTTTTACATGATTTTGACGGTAAAAGATTTTAAAATATATTTACAAGTTACAAAATGTCGAGTAAAACAAAATATTAAAAAATGCTTCAAAAAAATCTATTCTTTGGAATTAAAAATTTTGTTTACTTTCAGAACAAGAAAATGAGCAGAACGACTTTTTTCGCGATGTTTCTCTGAAATATAATTGAGAAAAAGCAATCTTTGTCCTGTTTGAAAATAAAACGCGAAAAGAAGATAGCATAAAATAACACAACTTTGCCTTTTAAAATGGCCAAATAATCAAACAAAACCAGTGAAGTACCTCTTTTATAAAAAATGTAAATTTATAGATTTAAAATAAAGGATAAACCAATCGTAACTTGTGGTTCAAACAATAGTTTAATTAAATATCTTCGATATTTTAACACTTTTAAAAATGAACAGTATTGATTAAAGATTTCTTATCTTAATTTTTTAATGTATACAAGCATTTGCAACAGTAAAAATTACGATAATTTTAAATTTTTTATTTATTGTAATATCATTTTTTTGAGTCAAGAACCCGCATAACAAAATATTCAAAAGCACAGAAAAAGCAAATAAAATGTTTGCCATGAAATTTTTGCAATAACTAAATGAATAATTTTCATTGAAAAAAAGAAGTTGCTGTTACATTCCCTTTTTTTCGAAGAAATGCCATTTTGATTTTAAATGCATCATTTTTTATTGAAAAAATGTTGTTTTTTTTTTAACATTTTAATTTAAGCAATTTTACATCTTATCCAAAGTGAAAGGCATCTGTTTTTGCTTTGTTCTTGACGGATTAATTTAATTATCTCTTTTTTGAATTTTTTGTGGTTTCCAAGATTTTTTGTAATTTTGATCCTTAAACCAAAAACACTGAAAAATGGACATGAAAAAAACACATTTTTGATATTGCGTTTGAACAACCGGCCGTTATTTAAAATAATTAATTTCTTTGACTTGTTGTGATTTTAAAGAATGCTTTATCAAAGAATTTCACGGGCTCATTTTTGGGTGAAAATTGTCCTGTAGAGGCGCCCTGTTAAACCATGATAGAAAACACTTAAAAATGATGGAAAAATCATATTAGGGGTTTTTATGAGGTATTTTGGGGTTGTGCCGCTCAAAAATCAAAAATCGGCAAAAATGGTGTTTTTTGGCACTTTTTACGATGCCATACTCGAAATAACTGAAAAAGTCGTTCCCAAACTACCATTCATTTTTGCATTTGGGTTTGGTTGACCAAAATAAACCACCAGAACACGTTTATATATCCACCAACTTATTTAATTCTTTCGTGAAAATTGGCTATTTTGCCCTAAAATAGGGTACAAATTTTGGTTTTCATGGCACCCTGACCTTATTTACTGAGAATGTGGTCCCCAAACTACCATTCATTTTTACCTTTTGGTATGCCTGATTATGCTAAATCACCAAAACATATATTTTTTCCAACAAATTGTTTAATTCTTTCGCGAAAATTGGCTATTTTTTGTGATTTTTTCTAAATTCTCATTTTTGAATCCTCAAAACTCGGAGATCAGGTTTCTAATCATAAAAAGGCCTACCACAATTCTGTATTATAGTGTTGAGAATAGAAAAAGATGATTGGTACTTGTTCCGTGCTACTGGTATCAAAGTTAATATATTGTTTTGATATTGACGTACAAAATTGCCAAATTTTTCATTTGGTTGTCAAATTAACAGGAGTGACCCATATCAAAATCTTTCTCCAGTAAATCTTTATAGTCACTAAGACATCTTATTTATACCAAAAGGAACTTTTAAGGTTTATTGGTTGACGACTTAATATAAGGTTTGTAATTATCGTATGCTACAATACCCCCGACATGAAAAATTGAGCTTAGAAATGGTTTTTAACATGTGAAAATGCTCAAAACACATTCCCTGGCCTTGATTTAGTATTACCCAATCTTGTTTTAATCAAAAACACCCATAAAAAAGTTATTCTTCAATAATGAAATACTGCACAATACCCCCAACATCATTTTTGCGCTATAACTCAATTATTTGGTCAAGAATAAAGCAGTAAACGGTTTTAATATAATTTTTTTGACATTTCAAGCATAGTGGGATGTTATTAAACAAAAAAATAAAAATCGAAAAAAAAATTTTTTTGAAAAAATCCATGTGGTCCCCCCTGTGAAAAAAGTCGAAATTTTCAAAATTTCGATTTTCGGGTTGCACATTTCCCAAATTTTTTTTTGCGTCATTCCTGTAATATTTGGAAGTGATTTTGGCCATATTCGACTTCCAAAATCAAAAAACCGTCTCTACAGGACACTAAATGAGCCCGTGATTTTGCAATAGCTTGGTTGATTTTTGTCATATTTAATCATATCCGTGATAAGTGAGTAATAAGAAACGTGATAAAAAATCCGTACAATTTTTATTCAAGTACAAAAAAATCATGGACAAATAAGTATGTTTTGGAATTTGAAAAAGAGTAACTTGTTTTACAAACTGATATTTACGTTAAACATTTCTTGAAATCCTTAATTGGTGTTAAAACAATCCATAACTTTTTAAAATGCTGATTTTTGTGGTTTATTTATTGGTTCGTGTATTTTTTATTATTATTCAACTCTTTTACAACTCTAAAAAAATAATAACATGTTTATTTCAGCATAAATTATTCAAAAAAAGCTGTTGTCTGTTTTGATCAATTTGGAACTGCTGTAAAAATATGATAAATGTATGTGTTTAAGACAACAAAAAGAGGCCTTTTTTGCTAAAAAAAACACATTTGAGAAAACTTATAAATAAAATGAACAAAACCGTAATGAAAAATAGTTTTCGCTTTTTGTTTCTAAAAAGACAAAATGTATGTTTTTGTAATAAAATGCAACAAAAACATCGTTTGCTAAAAAGTGAACAAATGTGTGTAAAAGACTTTTTTTTAAAAGACAAATATTAATTTTGTTGTCGCACAACTTTGGTTGCGTTTAATCGTTTTTTCTATACTTTGAATATTTTGTTGTTAAATATGACTTAATTGATTAAATAACTAAAAATTCTGTTTAAAATGCAGTTTCAAAACTACATTTAAATTTAATAATTAATATCAAAACATTTTAAAAACAATATTAAAAAATCAAACTTAATTCTATACAAAAAATAAAAATGACTCACAAAAAATTCTGCAATAACGAATTATCATATTATTATCAGCAAAGCATTAATCAATATTAATGAATTTTATCGAGGTATTTTAATACTTTCTTTAATACATTAATAAAATTACTGACGTATCATTTTTAGAGCCCTTGAAAATATCTATTAAAGAAATATCGGATTTCATTTTAAAATATACCATTATTCGATCTCATATTTTTTCCGTTTACAGTTTTTACAACTCTGAAATACACCATGTAATATTTTTGTTTTTTGATCAATTATGTCCAACATAATTTTAATTTTGTCAGCATTGCGCAAAATATTTCATCACCCACAACACCACGTTTGTATTTCTGATACACAGAAAAACAATTTTTTCCACTTGTTTTAGTTTTGGATAAAGTCTTTTTTTGTTTTTTGTGCTTTTTGCATTTTTTACATTTTTTAATAAAATTTTTAATAATGTTTTGAGTATAACAATGAGTAGTGTATATAAAAATGTATATTAAAAGAATAATGGTGAAATGCATTATTCTAACATATCGAAACAATAAATAACAGAACAGTTTTTTGCACCTTCATATTTTTAATTAAAATATTTAGAGTATTCTGCTGGAGTATTGTATTTGGATATATGTAATTGTCAAAATCAGCTAGCTATAAGTATTGTTTAATTTATTATATTGTTGTTTTATGTTACCCAAAGTTCAGTTCATTCAAATAAAATATTCGAAATTAAATCACAATGTTCTTCGCTTTTAGTCTAAAACGATTGCGAAACGCTTTTTTCAAAATTCTTTTATCTTTTCGTCGTCACAAAAAAAGAGTTTTACGAATGTCAAAAATTGTTCTTCTTAGCCATTAAATTTAGTCTGTTGACACAATTCTTTTATGTAATCGAAAAGCGGGGTTTAGTTTTTTTCTTCGTAAAAAATTTTCTTTGTCGTTTTGGCATTTTTAATTTTTTTATTCGAAGTAGTTTTTGAATATTTTATTATAAAAATCAGTTTTGATAATACCCATTTTATTATAGTTCAAATAAAGTTTTTATCATACAAATTATAAAAAGATGCGCTGATCAAATTTTGCATTATTGAAAACTATGATATTCTAGTGTTTTTGCACTCATTTAAATTAAATTCATTGCTTTATTTTTGTGAACAAATTTAATAATTTTAAAGAAATGAAAAAAACTTGTAAAAGGCAGGAATAATTAATATTTTTACTTTTTGCATGTTTCATAAAAGCGGATATCTTCTTTTATTGTGCAAGTTTGAACGAATTGCCTTCGAAAGCGCTTTATTTGGGATTGAAATGCAAGTTTAATACAAAATTCTGTATCTTCGTTTTTCTTCGTAAAAAGAGTTTGATGGGTCGAAATTGATAAAATTACAACAATGAAAATTAACTCGAAACAAAATTATTTTTGAGATCGTTGTATTTTTCTAAGTTGTCTTTATTCATTCGATAGACAGATGACTTTTTTCTCTTTTCTTCTTTTGCTTGCGTAACATTTTAAAGGACGAGACCCACCTGGTATAAACTTTTTATTCTCGATTTTGATTGCATTTCTCAACGCGAAAACACCTTCATTGGAGCTTGTTTTTTTCTTCACTGCCGCTGGAAAAAAGATTAAAAAAACAAGCTCCAATGAGTCCCTGATTTTTGTAAAAAAAGTTTATTCACGATGGATCTCCTCCTTTAAACATTTATTCTTTCGAAATGTGTTTTTACATAAATCGAACTGTTGATGTCTTTTAGAAAAAAATTTTTTTTCTTACAAAAATATTCATTTTTTGTTTGCATCGTTTGAATATTTTATTTGGGAATAAACTTTTCAGTAAAATAATAACTGCTATTTTAAATGTAATTAAACGAAATAATTATAAATAGGGGGTTTACTTGAAAATTGAAAATCAAAATCTGTTCACAGATCAGAACATTAATTAATTTTAAAAAAATTTGGTGTAAAACTTTTCTATTATTTTTCAAGATTTATTTTAAAGCTGAAAAGAAGTTTGCCAAAATAAAATTTTATATCAGTCAAGTTAAAAATAATAAAAAACTATTCAATGTCGTCAAAAAAGAAAATAAAAGATAATAATCAAAGTAAATCGGAGGATCGGGAAAGAAAAAAAGGCAAGGTCAAGGCTGCAGTTTTCTTTCTTTTTTCAAGTTTTTTTCCGTTTTTTTGAAAAAAGATTAGTTTTATTAATTTTTCTTTTCTTGTTTCAAGTCGAGAGTTAATTTAATAAAATTAAAAATGTCGGTTCCAAGTATCATTAAACGTGTCAAACCTGAAATTGAGTCGATCCCTGAAATCCCTGATTTAAAGTTAATCCGCCCCAAGGCATTCCCGGATGATCGAGGATTCTTTGTTGAATCTTACAATGTTGAAGAATGGAAAGAATTATTAGGTTTTGATGAAGTCTTTAAACAAGTAATTTTTATTCAAATTTTACTTCTTAATTTACATATTTCTATTTTAGGACAATCATTCCTTCAGTAAATATGGTGTCCTCCGGGGTCTTCACACTCAACCTGGCATGGGAAAACTTGTTTCCGTTGTTTCTGGGAAGATTTTTGATGTTGCTGTTGATATCCGAAAAGGCTCCCCAACATTTGGAAAATGGCATGGCGTTGTTTTGGATGCCGAAAGTAAAACAAACTTTTGGATTCCATCAGGATTTTTGCATGGTTTTCAAGTAATTTTATTTTTCAAGTTTATGCAAATTTTTTATCTAAAAAACCTAAAACCCCTTTTTCTCTCCAGGCAATCAAGCTGTAAAATTCTTGATAAAATTAACCACTTTTTAATACTGTAGCCCAAAACCTTAACATTTCCAAAAAATTATGTGTGCAAACTTTATGCAAATTTTTAGTGTATTTCCCCTGAAGGTGCTCATGTAACCTATAAATGCTCAGGAGTGTATGATCCAAAATCCGAGTTTGGCATTAATCCCTTTGACACTGATATTGCCGTTGATTGGCCAATCAAAGATCAATCCCAAATTCTTGTTAGTGAACGCGACACACAACATTCTAATTTGAAGGACCTCAATCTTTAAATCGTTCAACAAAATAAACTCAAAAAAATTTTATGATTTATTTATTGAAGATTTAATTTTTTTCCGACACTTTTATTTTTTGAGAACTGTTTTAACATTTTTAAAGCTAAAAAGAAGAGATTAATAAAGTATTATCGAACTGAAATCACTTTTGCTTATTTTCAATGTGTCAAAAATTATTATGAACAAATTGAGTAAATTACGTGAAGATCGATGGATTGAGTAAAATTTGTAAGCTTTTGTAACATTTTACAAAAGTGTGACATTTTACCATGTCACTAATATTGAACTTTTTAATTGAAAATGATCCCCTTTTTGAGCAAAAACAATTTTTTTGCTTGTTAAAGGCGCTGTCGCAGTCAGTGTAAAAAAGTGTTGCCTGATTTAGCCAAAAGTGGTTTTAACACGAAAGAAAGCAATGATGGATAATGCGACGTTTGTTATCGTCGTCCTTCAAAAAACACACCATTCATTCCCCATCATTGTCCGTCATTTTTACACTAACTGCGACAATCCCTTTAATAAAAAAGCATTGGTCAATTTTTTAAATAAAACAGAGACAAAAAAGTTTTTTTTATTGATCGTCGGAAAGAAATAAAATGAAAAACAGACATTTCTTTTTTCTTTTCCTTTTTTTAGCAAAAAAACATCGATGATTTTTGAATATTTTGTTTTTTCGAGTAAAAAATACAATCAAAACTTTTGAACAAAGTAAGATTGCTTTTAGGCCAATCCAAAATTCCAGGTAATTATACTTAGATACGTGCACTGGCGTTATGCGACGCGAGTGTTCCCCGCATTTTTTTTCGTCCAAAGGAAAATGCAAGAGCGGTATACTGTAGAAATTAAAACTTTTTTGTTTATAATTAAATTTTATCCTACCAAATGCAAAATTTTACAGAGATTCCGAAAATCCAGCTTTTGAGCATCACTTCCACGCAAAAAATCTGAGAAAATGGCATTTTTTTACGTTTTTTTGATGTTGGTATACTAGGATAGTTCGTGTAGTTTTTCGGGACCCGGCCTATTCGATGCAGAATTTTTTTCTGCATCTGATGGAAAAAACAAAACTTGCGCACAAGATAGCACAGAGAAATATGCGTCTACGGCCAAGTGTTAGAGGCGCTGCGCAACGATCCGAAGGTCACAGGTTCGAATCCATTCCGATGTTTTTTTATTCATTTTTAGTTCAAATTTTAAATGTTCATCAAAAAAGTGTTTTGTAAGTTGTAGTTTTTTTGTTTTTCGCAAATTTGTCAAATATGACTTTAAAAAAGCAAAACAAATAGTGCATTTTTGTTTTGTCTGATGTTTTGTTTTTGATTGCCTGACGGGTTAAAAACTGTTATTGATGAAACTTTAAAAGGTAAATACAATTATCTTAATTTATATTAAGGCATCAGCGGTTAATAATTTCACGATTAATGAAATCAATAGCTCACTATTATCCCTCTTAAATTCCCCCCCCCCTACAAAATCCAAAATAAATATAAAAAGTTTGTTTATTCAAGTACAAATATAAACAGTATACAAAAAGAATTGTTAAGTAGAAAAGACATTAAAATGTTTAATAATTTTGATAAGTTCATTTGACGCCATTAACTGCCAAGCAGATTGATATTCACTTTTTTCAAGCCAGTGATTCTTTATATTACCCATAACAAGCAAGGCTTCCTTCTTCTTCAGAATGTTCACCATGAATTCCTCGACTTGAAGATTAAGTTTATCAGGTATCACTGAATATCCAAGATGATCATCAGGAGCAAATGGAACAACTTTTTCTACATTCTAAAAAACCACAACCTTTATGTATCGATAATAAGAGTATATGTTCCATACCTTTGCATCACGAATAATATAATCAAGATTCATTGTTCAAGTGTGTTTCTAACAGCAATGCCTTTTGCAGGGAAATAACACAAAGATGATCTTCTTCAAATGATGAAAGTTTTATCATTGTTATTGAAGATATCACGACCTTGAAGACAAATCCATCAAGCACAAACATATTGAAAGTGTCCATTAATAAAACAGGAAAACAATAATTTGATTTTGAGCTTCTTGCTTTATTCCTTGAAGAAGATTGTTCCGATGGAGTTTTGACTTGATCCATTGCCAGATAATCAGTGATAGCGAGAGAAGCAGATTAATGAGATATCCATTGGAAGACAAAAATAATTCAGATTCTGAAAAGAATAATATTATTATTTTTATAAATTAATAAATAACATATGAAACAAACACATTCTTAGTGTTTACAACAGGAAAAAATGCTTATTTTTAAGAATTAACCAACCTTTAGCCGCCCATCAGATTTATAACATTGATTAAAAGATATAACGCTGCCAATAAACGAATTAAATGAAGATTCTTTGTTAAAAAACATTATTTGAAAAATATTCAAGAAAAATCACAAAAAAATTGCTGCAAAAAAGTGTGTGGTTTGTGCACCCCACACGAAAATATTCAAGAAGTAAAAGTGTTCCCCGGCCGAAAAAAAATGTATTTTTGGTATTTTTCTTTATCAATTATCTTTTTTATCAGTACTATTACTATTAATTTTTTTTATCAATTATTATTCAGAAAAAAATTCTGCATTTAATGGTATCAAAATTATATTTTCAGCTATACTTTGAAAAAACAGTGCACATATCTAATTATACTGTCAATAATTAATAAAAAATAGAATAACCACCAATATTCTACATAAAATGCTGCACTAAAAATATTGAACAAGAACAAATATATTACAATGACCATAACAATCACGTGTTGAAAATTATTAAAAGCCCCAAAAATAATAATAATAGTTTTTACTTTAAAAAATTTATGTCATTTTTTTCATTTCCCCGTTTTTTGCAGAAAACAAATCTTCAATTTTTTAGACCAAAAATCAATTTTATATGTTGCAACAAATGTCTAAAAACAACACCGTTCTTTTTTATTACTTTTTTTTCTCGAATGAACGTTGTTGATTTTGAATCTTTTGTTTTTCGACAAACAAATATAGTTTCAAATAGTTTATCAAAAACAGTGAAAGGAGGATTAACATTGAAGTTACATTCATAAAAAAGAAAGTATAGGACAATTTAACACTAAATATATTATCAAAAATTGTAAAAAAATAAGTTTAAGATACCTATATAAACTTATCTACAGACAAATTCAATGGTTTTTGGACATGGCTAATTACAATAACTTTTTATGCGAATCAAATTATTTTTACTGCAAATGTTTGCTTAAAGATTATATAACAACATCTGTCCTTATGATGATCTAGCTTTTCTGCAATGTTTTTTCAGTTCTCCAAAATAAAGAATGCGGTTTAAAACACAACAAAAAAAATCGTAATTTAAATAAATAGTTACAAATTGTAAAATGTCATTGTTGCATTTCATCAAGTTCCAGAATGTGACATTTTTCGTTGTCACTAATATTGTTGCTTTTATTTTTTCTTGTTCAAAATGAACCCCTTTCGTTGGTTGGTTTTGCAATAAAACTATTTTTAAAAAATTTTTGTTGTTTGTTCGTCACAATAGGGGTGCGCATAAACGAAAAAAACGATATTATTTTTCTTTCACTTTTTTCAAAATTTGAAGAAGAAAACGTTTTTCGCGTCGAGAATTTTTCTTTTTTTAAAAGTTAAAACTGATGTTGAAGGTATTGTATGAGATACATAAAATCCTTCAATTAACCTCATATTAAGCTATATTTTTCCTTTTTAAAGTTGTCAGAGATAGAAAACAAGATACTGAAACATTTGGTAATGCAAAAAGTTAATTTTAACACGTATGAATATAAAAAATGATGTTTTTATCAGTAAACACAATCTTAAGGGATCATTCAATCTGATGGTGCACTTGGGTGAAATGAGGTGAAGTTATGAATCTTATATATGATATTTTTTACATAAATATACATCTATTAAAAGTTAAATAAAGTTATCCGGGCTTATCCAAACAAAGTTATACCTAAAAGAGTGCCGCTAAAGTATGTCGCAAAACTTTAGCCGCACCTCAAAATATGGAGATTCAGATAGTTTTCGGTATCGGAGTACAAAGCGATTGTTACCATTGTAACCATGTATGCCAATTTGTAGCCCATATTGAAGTTACTAAGTCCCCCAAGTTTCATAACTCAATGGGTGCCTTTAGGCACCAAATCAAAATCAGCAAAAAATACAAATTTTTGGGAAAAATGCTTCAAAATAGGTAAAATTGCGTTTTTTCGTTTAAATGCCTGAAGGCACCCATTTAGTATTGAGTTATGAAACTTGGGGGACTTAGTAACTTCAATATGGGCTACAAATTGGCATACATGGTTTTTTGTAATAATGTTTTCCCTCCGAGATAATGGCAGTCAAAAAGTGCCAAAAACGGCAAAAATGGCATTTTCAACTTGGTGGCAAATTAACACCAATGAATATTTCTTGATTTTTTCTTCACAAATAACCTTAATTAAGCATGCTTACCCATTTCTGAACCATATTCCATCCATTCTTAATCATTTTTGTATTTTTTCAGAAGTGCGGCTAAAGTTTTGCGACAGTCAAATTTGGCATTTTAAATCCGCAAACGAATTGTAGAAGAGTACGGTAGCTGAAAATTTGTTTATAGGGGTTTTCAAACCTGAGGAATACAATGGTAACAATCGCTTTGTACTCCGATACCGAAAACTATCTGAATCTCCATATTTTGAGGTGCGGCTAAAGTTTTGCGACATACTTTACTTCTTGACGTATATCTCTAAATTCATTGTTGTATTTTTATGATGCCTCATGATGCTTAACTTTACACCGCAACTTTTTCCCCATATAAAAATACATCATTTAATAAATGAACGAACTTCCCTACAGCTATCTGAAAAATTTTAGAACAGTTTTTAAATGAATGTTAACTTTTTACTTCATCGCAGTGAAAAGTTCAATTATTCACTTTTTTCATGCTTGCAACATCATTTTTTATGTTTCTAATTGCTGAATTTAATTAAAAAACAACATTAAATCAGTTATAACGCAAAATTACAGTTTTCTATTTTTTTGCTGTTAAAAAGTTCATCTTCAACATCTGCAACAAAGAGTGCGCACCGAGTCGCAACGTTGCTGCAGCATGCGCGCATTTTTGGAAAGCAAAAAAAAGTTGAAGAAAAAATACGATTCAGAATCTTGCGATTCTTGATGATTCCTTTATATTTTTTATTATTTTTTCTTTTATTTAATGTTATCGCATAAAAAATGCAATATTTTGAGACCTTGGTTGTTCCTCAAAACGCTTTGTAAGCTGAGATCTGGAAAAAAGTTAAAAATTTATGCGCATCCCTACGTCACAAACATCGTCGAAAAAATATTGCTCTTTTTTTTCTACGTGTCTCTCTTCAAAAAACAGAGACAAAAAAATTTATTGATTGTTGAAATAAAATAAAACAGAGTCGTTTATTTTTCATTTCTCTTTTTTCACCAAAAAATTATCGGTAACTTTTGAATATTTCGTTTTTAAAAACCAAAAAAAACCGGGGAGAAAACCCCTGCAAAAGGAATTATATTGCAGTACGAGATGGAGAATAGAACTATATCTATTTACACAAACCAGTGTTTCCCCAAGTATTAGAAAAAAGTGATGGCAATTTTTTATTCTTGTTGGCATTAAACGAAATCCGTAAAATGTGAATCAAATGTTTTTAAATAACAAATTTTAGTAAAATTTTATATTAAAATTTGTATAATGATAAAATTTTGTTTTTGATAAAATGTAAAAATGCATTTAATTTAATGCAAAAAAAGTTATATTTTTCTGTTGCAGGAAAATTCAAACAAATAAATCAAATGTGTTATAATAAAGACTTTGTTAGAGATAATTAAAATTCATTTCAACATTGGGGCATTAACACGAAGTTACAGTACACCTCCCCCACCCCAATGTTGATGTACAAGTTAATGTTTTTAAAAAAATGATGCCAAAAAATATATTCGAAATAGTTTTTTTTGTGATAGTTTACATCGTGGTTTACTTTTAAAAAAGTAAAAGTTGTAAACTAGTCTGTTGTAACTTTTTACAAAAATGTAACATTTTTCATTGTCACTAATATTATTCTTTTTCTGATTTGTTCTTGTTGAAAATGAACCCATTTCGTTGATTTTGTGGAAAAAACTGCTTTAAAATTTAAAATTTTTGTTGTTCGTTGTTTGTTTGTCAAAGACATCGGTCGAAAAAATGCTGCTTTTTTGAAAATGTCTCTCCTTTAAAAAACAGAGACAAAAAAATTATTTATTGATCGTCAGAGAAAAATGAAATGAAACACAATTATTTCTTTTTTTCTTTTCGATTTTTGAATATTTTAGTTTTTACAAGGAAAAAATATATAAAAACTTTTGATAAACGAATATTGCTTTTAGGCCAATTGAATTGGACGCAAAAGATTTGCCCATTAATAATAAAAACTAACCCCAATATGCCAGCTTAAATGTTGGCCCTAAAAATATTAAACAAGAACAAATAACAATGAGAGTAATAGTCACATGCTAAGAATCGTTTTTTAAACACAAAAAATAATTTCATGTCATTGGCTACAATCGTGTTTGTCTCTTTTTTTAACAAATAAAACCATTGTTGTAAAATGACCTAAACATTTTTTTTTTTTGAATATTTTGTATTGAAAATGCTGCACATACATTTTTAAAAAAATTAAGAATAGGAGACGAAATTCTTCGTTAAACGAAATAACGAATGAAATATACTTTAAAGAAAAGAATTAAAAAAGAGTTACACAAAACACGAAATGAAAATAAATTTGTTAAATGCTCTCAACAATCTGACAATTGTGAGATATTGTAAAACTTTTTTAAGGGAATTACAACAATGCTTCTGCTGACCAGTGTTGGCGGTCTTCCGGTCCGCGGTCCGGTCTTTCGGTCCATTTCGGTCCGGTCCGGTCCGGTTTTTCGGGCGACCGAGACCGAAGACCGAAAAATTTCGGTCTCGGTCCGGTCGACCGGACCGGCGGACCGAAATTTTTCGGTCCAACTCAACTTAATTTGTCAAAATTTTCAATTTTTCGAAAGTTTTTTAAAAAATTCAACGCAAAAACTGAAAAAAAGAGGTTTGTTTTAATGAAGGGCAGTCATAATTGTGATTTTGCATCATTTTTCTTTTGTCAAAACTGCATATTTTCGATTATTTCAAAATTTAGCAACAAATGGGAGGTTTATCAACAAATTCGATCAAAAAAATGTTAAAAGCCCTAATTTTTTTTCGTCAGACCGGGACCGGCGGACCGGAATATTTCGGTCTCGGTCCGGTCGACCGGACCGGTGGACCGGAGAATTTCGGTTTCGGTCCGACCGACCGGACCGGTGGACCGGAAATTTTCGGGCGCCCGCCAACACTGCTGCTGACCTTATTATTAGCTCTTTAAAAAACTGAATGTGTTTTTAAAAACATTTTAAACGCAAAAATCAATTAAAAAAATCTCCGAACTTTCAGACCAACGAAAAACCAATTTTATCTTTTGTAACAAACGTGTAAGATAAAAAGGGCCATTTTTTATTTATTTGCTTGCAAATGAACGTCGCTAGTTTTGAATATTTAGTTTTTTAATCAATAAGTATGCTTTAAAATAATTTATTAAAAACAATTCAAGATGGATTATCAATCAAATTACATTCAAAAAATGAAATATGGTTATATGCCACATGTTACACTAAAAAAACAAATTCGATGGTTCTTGGTCATTGCGACAGCTTTTTTGTGGAATTAAATTTTTAAAGACTTTTAAACAACATCTATCCTTACGATCTACGTTATTACAAAGTTCCAATATATAAAAAAACTAATATTTTTTGTCAAAAAATAAGCAGTGCCTTTTAATTTCTTTGCTTTCTTTCAAAATCACCAGCTGCTGAGGGAGCAAAAGCAAGGCAAGAGGCAAGGGGTCGAAGACTTTGAGCTGATTGAATATCTACAAGGCATAAGTTTATTTAAATAATAAATAGTATAAGGCATAAAAATACAAGGCAACGGCAATAACAAATAAAATAATAAACACAAGCAAGAAAAAAGAGATTAATAACCACAGCGGTTGATTAACCCAGGAACTGCACCTCTCTGCTGCTGCTGCCAAAGTCCAAAACTGACTCTTTTGACGAGTCTAGGTTGCTTATATACTAATCGATTGACCTAGGATGAGCTCGGGGGGTTTTTATTGAATTTTCTGTTCTTGCATATTTATATGCAGGGATTCGCTGCAGAAATTCCTAACAGCTACTGCAGTGAAATTAAGCTGTGCCATTTATTAATTCTTTTTCGTTTTTTGCAAATTTGCAAATTGATGATTTTTAGAATATTTTATTTATTAACCATTCAACATTGTTTTTCAAAATGAAATTACCATCTGAATAAAAAAAATTTGTTACAAAAAGCTAACATGAAGCATTTGCAGCTGCATTATACATATTATCTTCAGTAAATAAAAGATATATTTTAATACGAAGCCACATTAAATTGAAAAAAGGAAAAAAGAATCTCAAATTACTATTTCAATACTGAAAAATTATCTTGTTGTAACAATTGCAATTTTTATCAATTGTAAAAGAAATCAAATCTTAATTTAAAAATTTTTTTCAAAAACTGCTTTTTATTTCTGCCATGATTCTTCCATGACGGTTAAAAAAATCGATCCCCAAAATTCACAGCCTGGAAAAAAGTAGACGAAAAAACAACGTAAATTTCAACACAATTTTTTCGTAGACAACACAAAAAAAAGTCTGCCCCTTTTCTAAAATTTAATAAATGTTTTAAATTGAAAAATGACAGCGGTTGTTTTTCTTTCTTTGTTTTTTTTGGAAATATGTCTGGTTTTGAATAGTTAATTTTTGACAAAGAAATTTCTTTTTTAAAAATTGCTGGAATAAGAAAAGCTCAAAATAAAGTTTAGCAAAATGTCGGAAATTCATCAATACTCAGAACCAGGGATGGGCAAACGCCACGCGCGTTTGCCCATCCCATATTTATCGCAATCTTTAGTCAAAAACATTTTTGTTCTTTTTCGCACTTCAAAAAAAAGTTTTGCTGGTGCTTTTATTTCTTTGTTTGTTTCGTAATCGAATTTTGTTGATTTTGAATTTTTTATTGCCAAAGAAAAAAAGGTTTAACAAAACATGAATAGGCTGAATCGTTAAAATCTTTTGAAGCCCATACGAATTTCCCCATGATATCAATAATTATAATAAATGTAATCTTTAATGAAAAATTTCATTTAATAGAATAGTAAGTAATGTATCAGCTTTAAAATCGCAAAAAATGCTTCTTAAAATTTTTAAATATTTTAAGTTTTAGCTTCTATTTGTTTGAGATTTAAAATAATGTCGCTTAAAAAAACATTAGTTGAAGAAATATTCAAAATTTTATTGAACACAATGGATTACATTTTGTTAAAAAAAAAAGTATTTGTTTTTTTGGTCGTGTTTAAAATTCTTTTCTTAATTTTTAGAAGGAGTTTAGTTTAAAAAGAAACAACAAAATTTATGTTACAAGGATTTTTAATGAGATGTTTTATGACTCAATTTTTGGAACATGCTTTTATCCACTTAAATTTATTAGGATAAAAAGAAAGTCCTATTTTAAAAATTTAAAACAAAGTAAACGTTTCATTGATTTTTGAGCAAACAGAAAAAAATCAATGAAACATTCAAACGTCATTACACAAAATTCAATGACAGTTTTTTTGAATAAAAAAAAAACGAGAGAGATTTTTTTTTGTTTTTTGCATCAATTTTTCATTTGAATATTTTTGTTTATTGCAAATTAAACTTATCTAAATTTTGTTTTTTGGAATCAAAAAACAAAAGATGAGGTTTTTTGGTTTAATATTGATATAGTAAACATTCACATAATTTAGCTCTTTAACAATAATTAAATAATGTGAAAGTTTCAAGCACAACATAGAAACTAATAATTATTTTAAAAAATGCGTTGTGTAAAATTTTATTGTTGTATGAATTTCATCAAGATTTTTTTGTGGCAAACGTTGATCGAAATATATTTATTCTGTTTTTTATAACCGCATTTTTGACCGGAAAACGACAGTTAATTGTTTTATTTCCTTACTTTTTTTCGGAAAAAAGCATGTTTAACAAGGGAGTAAAAGAATATTCTTGCTTGGGCGTATTTTCGTAATTCAAAATAGCAAAAAACATTTTATTACAGTACATGATCAGGTTAAAAAAATCAAAGAAATCAAATTTTTGGAGACAGATTAATTTTTTTACATGTTTTTATTTTGTTTCAGATTTTTGTTTAATCGATTGTATATTTTTGTGATGAATCATTCATGTATATTTATATGACTTCAATTAAATCGATTCTTTAATTCACATTTTCGTTTGAAAGCTTAAAAAATAACATTATTTCGAAATTTTAGGAAAGCAAATGTCGATTGCAATAGAAACACAATTTTAAAAAAGCAAAAAAGGATGCGAAAAATCAAAGGTAAATGTCAAAGTTATAAAAGTCTGCTTTCTTTTCCTTTTTTTCTTTCATTTTTTTTAATTTTGTTATTTGAATATTTAATAAAAAATTTATAACTCAATAAAGTGAATATAAAAAAATCACAAATAAAGCACATGTTTTTAACAATATGTCACAAGACAGTTTTAAAAAAATTTAAAAAAATGTTATATTCTTTTGAACAAAAATGAATTTATTAAAATTAAAATATTGCCCCAAAAAACTAAACAATGAAAAAAAATGTTCAAAAATTCTATTTTTCACATAGAAATGTCAGCCGAACAATGTTTCTAGGAAGACCTAAAATAACAGAATTCTCTGCATCCGAGATTGTCACCAAAAAAATGCATAAAAAATTAGATTACGGTATTTTCGATTATCCAATGACTAATGGAAGTATATAACTTGGAGCAGACAATATCAAAGAGAATAACAACTTTTAATGGAAATCAACCAGTACCACAAAAACCCCTTTTTCGTACAATTTAGAAATACAAAGAACATTTATTAAATCAAATACACAAAATAAACATTTACAAAGCTACAATAGTATTAATATTTATTGGTTGTTGAATTTGAATACGGCAAATATCGGAATAAATGAACTCTTCCAGCAGTATATAAATCATCACATTCACCAAGTGCTGCATAACAAGTACAAAGTGTTAATTGCTGGGAAACATTAAATCCACATCCATGTATCACACGTTTTTTTAACATTCCAACCATCTCCAAATCCTCAGCATAAATTTGTCGAAATTCAATTTCTGCAGGTACATATTTTCGATTTTCTTTTTTAATTCCATACAAAAATTGTCCACATAGAACTCCATTTTCATAACTTTGAAATTGATATTGCCATTTTGAATCACCACGTTTCATTGTTGGACAGGCATTCAGCACACCTTTAAGTCGATTCAATTCACTTTGATTTCCATTTGCATTTGGAGGGCATGCCGCAATTGTCATAATTGGATAAGATGGACGTGAACATGAGCGAAAATACCAATTAAACACTTTTACAGTATAATAATAGCAATCTTTTCCTTTTAAAATACTAACTGGAACAACATTTAATCCCATTATTGGATATACATAATCAAAGGTAGTAATATCAAAATACCAATAACATGGAAATGCAGAAGAATTGAAACCATATGCAGACGAAAATAATGGATCAGAGAATGGACCTTCTGCTGAACAATTTGCACCAACTGGAGATTGATGATCATTCACTAAGCTTACGTGATCAGATGTTATATTACCCTAAAAATATAAATATTATATTATAATTTAGTACAGTAATATTCTAGAGAGTTTGTGATACTTTCGATCAAAAAAGCTGAAGAGAAAAATGAACATTTACGGGAACCAGTTTTTAAAACCGCCTTAAGGGGCACATATCAACAAGATGGAAATTTTAAAAGATCCTCTCCGGTCATCTTGAAACCAAAAAACAAACTCACAAAAGTATATCGAAGATCCGAAGCTTTATAGCTAAAAAATCGTGAACGGATTGGTTTAAGTTGATCAGTGGTATATTGATAGAATAGACAAAATGTATGTTGTTGATAGAATGATATATCAGACCGATATCCAAGATCGATATTTTCCAAATTACTGCCATTGCGAATGTATAAATTATAGACTGGTGGAACAATACTCCAAGCTAACAAACATCTTCCCTAAAATACGGTATTTAAAACTTATTTTTAACAAAAATTAAACTTACAGAATAAGACCTATTGTCATTGCTACGTTTCAAGAAAAAATCATCAACTTTCATAAAATCCGAAGTTTTATAAATACTAGGAAATTTTTGAGTAGAATTGAACGAAACCCCAAATCCAGAAGGACAAATAACACCTGGATAACTTGTTGCAACTTTTAATGTGCAGGCAGGATTATCACAAAGACAAAAATATCGAAAAAATCGTTGGTTTTCATCCATATAATATGAAACCTTGCATCGATCTCGATATGTAACATTTTGACGTAGCAGATCATTGGTTGAATTGAGAATAACATCATAGTTATAGAGATCCACGTTTGAAAGCGTTAAGGAATACGTAATTTCAACTTCTTTAGTAGAATATTCATCAAAATCACCAGTGTCTTTCAAAAATTGATTATATTTATAATCCAACATGCACAAATCTTGTGTCAAAAATGCCGGGATATAATGTTTCTGAGTCTAAAAAAGAAGCCATTAGTTGAGTAACATAGATTACTGCAGTAGCTACTGTACATTATACAGTAGAAAAGCAGCAACATTTTGACAGCATCAAAAAAAACTTACAAATTCAAACTGCTTTTGAGCACAACTTGAATTAAACATTAACCGCTTTTTCCAAAATGGTCGAACTGAGATTTCGGGCATCAGTTGTACGTCTTCAACTGGATTAGAGTAATATTGAAAATCAGATTGTCCATATCGAATATTATGTTTCATTCTCTGATTGTACAAGCTTAACAGAAATATTCTTAACTTTGGAAGAGTAAACTTTGGTAAAGCTTTCTTTAAATCATCACATTTTTGGCATGCATAATAGAAGATTGCCATTGTTACCTAAAAATATAAATACTAATTAGATTGATGGAAAGCTTCTGGAGAGAGTGGAGGAAATCGATACTGTAGAATGCAGGCATAAACGTCAAAGCAATAAGCCACAAAATCTTCCAGTATCCCTAAGTTCTTTCTCAAACAGTTGAATCAGATTCCTCAGTTTGTAAGTATGTATATTCTCTAAAAAGTTCTCAAACAACGCTTTTCAGCACTTTTCTTTTCCTCGAGATACGCGTTACGGTAACCTTTAGCATGATATATGTTGTATCAGAATGAGATAACGCTCGGTTCTAGAGAAATGACGCCTGGATTACCTTAGTACCGACACAACATAATATATATGAGATCAATAAAAACATACCGATTGTGGAGAATAAAGATTTACAATAACATCATCATCTTTATTAGCATGTGAAAAATTTGCAATTGCAATTTCTTCCTTCCTCATTCGTGCAACATTTGTAAGATCCATTTCATCATTTTTTCCATTAAAAAATACTTCTCCAACATCGTTGATTCCATAAACGCAAAATTCTGCAGATGTACATTGCCCTTCATAACCACGCGGACATGGACACGCATCCTCTGGAAGTGAAGGAGTTGTTGTAGTTGTAACAGGCGAAGAACTTGTTGTACTTGAAGCAATTCCATTTACAGGTGGAATGGCATAACATATTGTTAGACCTGAAGTCATAAAAAGAATCCATAAATACAAAAGCAAAAAATCTTTCATCGTTGCTGCAGAAGACGACGGATGATGACAAATAAAATGAATTTTAAACGCGTCACTAACTTTGCGATCAAAAAAAGAAATGAAAAGATGGAAATGGGTATATGCAAATTCTTGGGGGAATAATTTTTAGCGCGGAAATAACAAACCCGTCGAAACATGGGTAAAAATGAAATAGTTAATCATCTTTTGTGATAGAAAAAACCCCTGTGAAGATGACAATACTAATATATAAAAATTAAACAAGTTTAGAAAATCATTATTAAAGTTAAAAAAAGTTTACAGAATCAATCAATGTTGTTTTTTTGAAAAAATTTGTTGAACAAACTTTGTTCTTTTCAGAGTTGAAGAAAAAGAAAAATTCTTGACACGAAAAACTACGGTAAAAAACTGCCTTGTTCAAATTCTTTTTTTCTTCGAAGAGCTTTTTTCTTTGCTTTCGGGTTTTTCTTCCAAGTTTTTTTGTGGATTTTTTCTATTTTTTAGTTAGAAATGTTCCACAAAATGCTTATCAATCACAATGACTTATTCGAGATCTTCGACAAAAATCTGAACGTGCTTTTAAAGCTTATACTTCACTCTTTATGCGGCATTTGTGTGAACCTGGTGAAGGAAATGTTGAAACTTTTAATGACGGAAAAGAAGGAATTTCTCGACAGCATGTTCTTACTCGAATCTGAATTTTATTTTTGACTCGAAAAAAGGTACAAGGATTTGAACCGGTTAATGGTGAATGGTCAATTCCGGCAACTTAGTCAAATGTTGCCTCCAAGGATGGCACTCCAATGGAAATTTCTACACAACGATCAAAAGCATGCTTTAAAGCAGGAATTGATTCCTTAATGAATTCCCAAGAAGCTACAAATGGTGCAGTTGAAGATGAAGTAAAGAAAGAGAAATCCGTTGTTGGTGAAGATGGTAGTATAGATGATGCCGTTGAAGTCAAAAAATATAAAACAGTTCCCCCAATCTTCATGTTCAATATTGCTGATGGAGGATTCACAGAGCTTCATACCCTTTGGTACAATGAAGAAAGAGCAGCAGTCTCAGATAAACAATATGAAATTTGGCATCTTCGACATGATTATTGGTTACTTGCTGGAATTTGCACACACAAAAAATGGAGCTCGCGGAGCAAATGTTGTACTTTAAAAAGGTTTGCATTTATTTGGTGTTACATGTTGCCTGTCTAATATTTATCAATATGTTTTAGTTTTAACTCAGGTGGAAGAATATGATTGCTTCGGAATCATCAATGAACCATTCAAATCTGAACATGGAAAACGAAATTATTTGGATTTAAAAAATGAATTCCTTCAACGTCGCTTTAAATTATTGGAGCAACCTTTTTTTATTGAAGAACAACTTCGTTGAAGAACATATTTAAATATTACTCAATAACTTGAAGAGGAGCAACAACAAACTTCACAACTTAATCAAAACTTTGGTAATCTTGAAGCAGTTGCAGAAAGTCATCAGTCATTGGTGACAGAAGCAGCGAATGAAACTCGAGGAGCAAATATTGTACTTCATAAAGGTTTGTATTTATTTATCTTTACATTTCATATATCTAATGTATAATTTATTTTCTTTAGTTTTAACTCAGTTGGAAGAATTGTTGTCTGAAATCAAGGATGATATTTCAAGACTTCGAGCAACTTTTACGTGGATTCCATGTGTTACAGAACGCCTTCAAATGACTGAAAGACATATTCTTAATCGTTTAACAACAGCAGATAAAGGAATTGCTGCTGGATTATCTCCATTACCACCACCTGGACCATTTGTTACAACTGCAATGATTCAAAAATTCGTCGGAAGTCAACCAAAATTCTCTGCTCTTCATGGTAATGGTTTGTTGTATTTTGTTTTTTATCATTTATTTTTTTGTATTAATTGTAGTTTTAATATATGATTTTGTTGTTTTTGTAGAAATAAAATGTAGTAATTTAGAAACTGTCATGTAGATAGGTTAATTAGTTTACGTTAACCGTATACGGTAGCCTATTCATTTTGATGACGTTTTTTTCATTTCTTTTCGTTTTTGGTAAATGTTTAAATTCTTTCTTCAGCAAAAAAACGAAAGAATGTATTCAAAAGCTTCAAAAAAGGTTTTTAAGGATTGATAAGAGATGAAGGAACAGAAAGATGGTCCAAATGAATTTTAGAAAGACGTAATTCAATTCAATTTTTTTGTGCCACACCTAATTCCTTCCTTTTCTTTCTTCCTCCACAATATTTTGATAATCATATTTTTATTCGGTAGCAATCAGAAGCATATCACTGATAAGCCTCTGTTAAAGAGGGAGAGAAAAATTGAAAAAAAATTTTATTGTATATTTTTGTTTGACTTTGATCGATTACCTTAAAAATGAGGCAACTTGGAATTATTTTTTGCTTGATTTTTGCAACTCTTTTTCATGGATCAAGTGGTAGTGGATTTGATTTTAATCCACATGAGGTAAGAAGAAGGGAGTGTTGATAGAATCGGTTAGGAGAGGGGTGATACGGTAGATATATTAATTTGCATAATTTCTTTAAATTGGTGCTTCCCAAAAATTTTGGGTTTTCTCTCACATTTATACAAACTTGAATTTCAGGTAATTCGAAAATCTCGACAAAATCCAGTTGATTTGGATCTTGGAGTTCGTGATACTAAAGCTAGTATCTCCTACAGTGTTCCAACTTCGATTACCGGAAATGGCGCCGATGGACTTTTACAAAGTGCCAATTCATTAGCTGCCCAAGCTGACGAGTAATTTGATTTTACCAATCTTAATTAGGGTATTAAATAATTGAATTTGAAAATTCAAATGTTTCTGTCAAATTGAAATTTTCGTATTTTTCGACAAAATAAAAACTTTGATTTTTTTGCCAAATTCGAAATTGAAATTTTGTTAATCCCAAATCCTAATTTTTTATATATCCCAATATGTTTTAGTCTAATGATAGTTTTGCAATCCCTTCTTGTTCATTTCAATGACACTGAAGGCCCAGAAATTGAAGATGTTCGAAATATGACTGCTCAAGTGAAAGCCTTTGAAGAAGATTATCGCCAAATTACAGATTTAATTGAACAAATTCAACAAACAATGAACAATAATGCCAACAATGTTACATATATTGAAAAGCAATTAACTTGTATGAAAGCTTCCGGATGTAATATTGGTCCAACAACACCTCCACCACCAGTTGGTATGCTTCTTATCTTAAATTTTTATGACACGATTACGGTACCCATTTTCAGGATATGATTGTACCGTAACCACCCAAATTCTTTCCAAAGAAGGTGACGGTGGATTTTGGACATTTTCAAATCCAACTGATTTTGCAAATTGTTCAATTTTAACAATTCAATCACAAAAAGGTCTTTGGGTAAATTTGAATATTACCATGGGTCAAGGCCAAGTTGGTTTAGAATTATATGGTAACACAAGTGGAAATATTTTGTTTGAGTAAGGACCTTTTTGGGGTGTTTGTCTTAAAATTTGCATATTTTTTAGCAGCTCTACCAATACTTCTGTTTCATTAATTGATGAACCAGATACCGTATATTCAGTTATAATTACTCAACCCACATCATTCAGTATCAATTTCAAAGCTGGTAAATAGTCTAAAAATGGTTACGGTAATAAAATAATTTTTTTAGTCGGAGTTTGTACCGTCACAAATTGTAATGCTGGAATATGCTCTGTTTCGGCATCAAATCAACCGGTTTGTAATTGCAAACCCTGTTATGCTGATGATGTTGCGGGAAATAAAAAATGTTCTGTTTGTAAGTTTATTCCCTCCGGGGATGATCACTGAAATAAAACCATTGCTACAGATACAAATCAATGTGATACTCATGGCGCATTTTGTGGTGATACAAATCTTTGTGTACCATTTGCAAATTCAACAACTTGTACGTATTACTGTAATTGTCCGGATATGCCAACCGATTGTCCAATTAAACCTCAATGGTGTGATGGATCAACTGATTGCCCAACAGAAAAAAGTGTGTTTGATTCAAGAAAGTTCTGGAAGCGGCATGAAACCTTTGAAGATTTTGATCCGGTTGAGGTTTGGCACAATTATATCATTTTTGATAAGCTAATATTCAAATTTAGTTTGTTCAACAAGCCCAAGAAGCTGAAACTACGTTAAACTTTACCATGCCGGATGACATTGAAGCCAAAGATCCATATATTTTATTGAAAGATGCCACAAATTTAACAAATTTGGCAAATGAGTTAGTCCACTTTGTGCCATCATATCCTTTCAAAAATCCATAATTTTAGTTTAATGTCCCAATTACAAAAATACCTTGACATTTTCAACAATACCCAAAGTGCCCCAGAATGGAATACAATTTTGCCATTTGAAAATCGATTGAATAATGCCAATGCCACTTTTGGTCCTCTTTTGGATAGATTCAATGATTTGAAAACCAAACAAAATGCCATGGAATCTTCGTATGCTGAAATTGCAGAAAAACTTCACTGTTACCAGCAATCAAATTGTCATATTGCCCCATCAACAACAACTCCCCCACCTCCACCAGAATATAATTGTTCAAATGCCAAAACTGCAACAGTTTCAAAAGCTGGAGATTCTGGAAGTTTTCCACCATTTTTGTATATTAATCAATTCAATAATTGCCCATTCAAAATTCATTCAAATCTTAAATATGGACTTTGGATTAATCTTCAATTCAGCAATGTTATTTTCAAAGGTTCAGCTTCAACATTAACAATCGTAACATCAAGGGATGGAAATTTTACGTAAGTTTTTTTTTGTTTAAAAGCCCTCAAGGGAAATTCAATCTGTGTTCATTGTTCATTGAAAACAGTTGCAGTGTAGGTTTCTAAAATGGCTACTGTAATTTTTATAATTTTTAGTGTAAATAATACAGTAACCTCATTCAACAATTTAACAAGTGATGACATAACAATTTATGCCAATGGTCAACTACAATTCTCTCTAAGCTATAATGCCATTGATCCATGTGCCGGATATGATTGTGGAAATGGTGGAGTCTGTGGTGCCGTAGCACCAAATAATACACAATTATGTGCCTGTACAGGCTGTTATCAACATGATGGAAATGGTCGTTGCACAGTTGGTAAGTAATTTATTATTAATTATGTATAGTAATATTAAGTCATTGAAATTCAATAATACAGTAACCAATAATATCACATTATTTAGAAACACCAAATCCATGTAACGGAAATGGCGGACTTTTCTGTACAGCATCTGGTGGAACATGCCATGAAACATTGGAATGTGGATATTACTGTGTTTGTCCACAACTTGGTTCCTCTTGTCACACAGCAATCATCTGTGAAGATGATGTCACTGATTGTCCTCCTCCTGCAAGTTCATACAAAATGCCATCCATCTTTTCTCGATTCTTGAAATATTTTAATTAATTTTGATTCTATGTTGTAATCTTTATTGATTAAAGCTTTGTATAAGATTTTGAAAATTTTTTGATAAACTTCAAAGAACTTTTGATAAAAATAAATATTTAACTTTCACAATTGTTAAAACAATCAAAACACTGAACTGAGTCGACACTTCTTAAATTTTTAATTAAGAATCCGTCATTTTTCGGTTGCGTTGAAAGTAAAATTTTGCTTGTCATCATACTAGAAATTGTAACCTATTATTTGAGAGCAGATTCGGGCCCGGCCGAATTATTTTTTAATATCGTAAATAAGTGTGATAAGGTGCAAAAATAAAACCTTTTTAAAACTTTTTTGTGATAAATTTGATCCTATATATTTTATATATTGATCTGATGTAAAATTTATCTGCATAAAAAACTAAAAACTTTAATAAACTTTTATTTTTTTTCAATGTTGTTATAATTATGGTGCAATGAATTACAAAATATTCAAAGAAAAATCAAAACTGCCTTTTTTTTAAAAATATATTGACAAAGATGAAGTTTGAAATCGTCGTAAATAGAGAGAAAAAATAGAACATTTTGGTGTAACAATTTTTTCTAGACAACAATTTTTTCACATATGTTTTCCCCCCTAAAAATTGCCGCACCCCTAAAAACATTCTTTATTTTGAGAGAAAATATTGTTATGCCGCTTTTCTTTAGATTTTTTGTGGCATTTAAAGTAAACAAATGTGAAAGAAAACAGTGATCAATTTGCTTTTTTCGTGTGCTTTTGAATATTTTATTTAAAAAAATTAAGGTTGAAATCGAAAAATGAAAAATCATCTGAATGTTAGAAAACGATATTACAGTCAAAATTCAAAAACCGACTTGATAATGCATGCAGTAATTATTATATAACTTATCTTAACAACCATATTATCTAATCAAAGTTGTTGAAAACAATCTTATTTTAAGTTATTTTTTACCAAGCCTTATCATAAAAGTGGCATTTTGTTAGTTTCAATTACATGTTCTTCTTTTATGTTTTTTAAGATGCGGATATCATTATTTTTTCCCCATAGAAAATGTCATAATTTTGAAAAGATTTTTTCACTTTTTATTCATGCTAAAATAAAAATGATTTATCATAAAACATTTTATGATAAATTTGATCCAAAATACATATTTTATATATTGTACGTACATAAAATCTGTCGTCATAAAAAACTAATAACTTTAATAAGCTTTTATTTTTTAACAATGTTTATATGATTATGGTTCAACAATTAATTATAAAATATTCAAAGCAAAATCAAAACACTTTTTAAAAAATATATTGAACAACTCTATAAAGGTGCTGTTTCAAAACGTCGTAAAAAGAGAGACAAAAATAGGACATTTTGTTGTAACAATTTTTTGAGACATAACAATTTTTTCACATCTGTTTTTCCCCCTAAAAACTGCAGCATCTCCTAAAAAAATATCCTTTTTTTGAGAGAAAATTTTATTATGCGGCTTTTCTTTGGATTTTTTGTGGCAATAAAAGTAAACAAATGTGAAAGAAAACATTGATCAATTTGCTTTTTTCGTTGTAAAAAGATTTTGATAAAAAAATTAGTCTTTTGGTGTATGCTTTTGAATATTTTATTTAAAAAAATTAAAAGTGAAATCGAAAAATGAAAAATCATTTAAATGTTGGAAAACATTATGACAGTCAAAAATCAAAGAAGATAACATAATAGAAGTCATTTTAAAATAATATTCAACTCATTCATTTAACTACTTTTTGAATTTCATCAAAGGGATTTTCAATTCTGTTAGGAAGAAATGAAACAGTCTTTAGTTTTTTGCGAAATAATTATGACTTGACTGCCGACGGCGGTGGCAAAAGAACAAAGGATATTTTCGTTTTTCTGTTAAATACTTGTTTTTCATCTCTTCTTGATAAATATTATTGTTTTAACTAAAACCTTTAAGTTATTTAATTGCAATTTTATCCAACATTAACGGGGATCGAATAACAAAAATGGCATTGTTAATGGTTTTCATTGTTGCAGTTTCTACTTTTATTTATTTATGCATTTTATTATCCATGCTTTTACTTTAAACAAAAGTTCTCATCCCCAAAATTTTCATCAAATCTTTTATTCATTTTCTCTCAAATCAACGCAGAGCTTATCATTTTGTTCAAATCTTAATTTAGTTACTGTATGAAAAAATCTAAAAAACCAAAATTTTCGGTCGACTTGCAAATCTCAATTTAGTCGAATGAAAAACACTTCAAAATTGTTGAGTACTCATTTATTTATAGTTATTTGCCTAAAACCTGAAAATAATGAATTCAATCATCCACTTTGTAATCTTTATTGCTTTTAAGCAATAAAGGTTACAACAACATCCTATACAAAGCTTTGAAAATCTTTAAAAAAACTTTGTATAAGTTATTTAAAAACGTTTAAAAATCTCTTCAAAAAATTTACGATAAATATATGATAAATTTATTAATTTAATATTTATCAAAAAAAATTCGAGAAACAAAACAGAATTTAATTTTTTGTTGGTTTTTTAATTTTTAAATTAAAAATTTGTCAATGTTTTTGAGTGTACTGAGTAATAAATATATTGTTTGCCATAGACCTAATATTTTGAGGGCAGATTCGATAAGGGCCAAAATTTTTATATGACAGTTTGTGATTTTTTATGTCGTGCGTATTTTAAATATTGTTGTAAATAAAAATAAGGGATTTGTAACAACAAATAACTTGAATAAGAAATTTGTTTTATTTTTTATAATTTATTTAACAATGGCCAATAACACAATATTCAAAGTAATATCAAAACATTTTTTTTACAACAAAGTATTACAAAAGCTTCGTAAAAATGAAGACAGGAAATTTTGTTGTAACTTCTCCGCTTTTTTCAGACAGAATAATTTCTTCACATCTGTTTTTGACCAACTATAAACTGCAGCATTTTCGAAAAATATCCTTTGTTTTTGAAAAAAAATTTCAACATCCCGCTTTTCTTTAGACTTTGAAAAGCCTTCTTTGGCATAAACAAAACAAATATTGAAGAATAAAATGATAAATGTCTGCTTTGCTGTTTTCAAGATAGAAAAAAAATTTTGATCAAAAAAAGCAGTTTTTTGATATTCATTTTTGAATATTTTATTACAAAAATTAAGGATAATGAATAATCACTCGAATTTTTGAAAACATAACAATAGTCAAAGTCCAAAACCAGTTTTGATGACAAAAAAACCTCGTTTTAAATTTATGTGAATTAAATCGAAAATGTATAAACAAGCGTTTTTAGTTTCCAAACAAAAGCTATTTTTTTATCTTGAAATAAAAGTTAGAAATTATTTTTTGTTTTATCCAAGCTTCGCGATGAATGAATTAAAAAAATTGCATTTTTGGTAGTTTCAAATTGCAAATTCTTTTTTTATGTTTTTTATGATGCAGATATATATTTTTTAAAGGAAACCTTTAATTTTAAACAGAAAATTTTCATCCCAGAACTTCCATTAATTATTTTATTCATTTTCTTTCAAATCAAAGCACAGAAAAATTTTAGTGTTAAAACAAAAAACTTTTTGCCTAAAAGTCCAATTTAAAACCTGAAAATAAAAAATGCAATCAAAAATCATAAATAAATAATCAAAAAAAATCAGGAACTCTTAAAAGACATTCTTAAATAAATACATACTTACTTAATAACATCTTAATTTTCTTCCTTTCCTTTTTAAAGATTATTAGAAGAAGAAAAGCTTGATATTGCATCTATTTTTTTTCGTTGCTTAAAGAGCAAGAAAAAAAGAAGAAGAAGAAGAAGATGATCTCTTTTGTCGGACATTATTAAGGACGCAATAAAAAAATCTCTTAACAGAGGAGACTATTTTGTTTACATTCATTTTTTAATTTAACGAAAGCAAAAAAAATAAGAGCAAAAAAATCACCGCTTTGTTTGAGGTAAAAAAAACCGGGAACAAAAAGCAAAGAAAGTAAAAACGATGAAGCGGAAGGGATCAATCAAGACTAGTTTTTTTTGTGTTTCGAGTGGTCAAAAGTAAAATCAAGGGAAAAAGAAGGGGGTATAAAAGGGAAAAGCTAAAATGAAAAAAATCACAGTCACTCCAAGTTTTATAGAGTTGTCCAGAGGTAAGCTTTTAAAAATGTTTTAAAGGGGTAAAGATTTGAAGGGAAAAAATTTGCATAGTTGCCTGCTAGCTATTTGATTTTTGGGATTTCTCAAATCTTTGCCCTCAGGGAAGTTGCAATTTGCATAAACTTTTCTATCCTAAATTAAAAATCAGTAAAAAACCCTGATTTTCATGTTCAGGTAAAAGAAAAATTTTAGGTAAAATGCAGCTCTCTGTTTTTTTAAATTTGTCTTATCACGAAAATATTACAGTAATCTTTTTTTGGAAATAATCCTAAAAACAAAAATGTTCTCAAAAGCTGGAATTTTCTTTTTACTTGTTGCATTCTTCGGAGTCACAAATGCCGTACTTTTTGGTGGAATGCAATTCTCACAATTAGGTTGCGGTTGTTCAAGTGGTTGTGACTCCGGATGTAATTCTGGCTGTAATTCAGGATGTTCCTCTGGATGTTCTTCAAACTCTAACTGTGGCTGTGGAAACTCAAATTCTGGACAAATTCAAGTTATTCAATTGGACTCTTCCTCATCAAGCAATTGTGGATGCCAACAACAATCAAACTGCTGCTGTCAGCAACAATCATCCTGCGGATGTAATTCTGGATGTAACTCTGGATGCAATAACAATAATAACAATGGTGGAGTTACCGTAATCCAACTTGATTCATCCTCAAACAGCAACTGCGGATGTCAACAACAATCAAACTGCTGCTGCCAACAACAATCCTCATGTGGATGTAATTCTGGATGCAATTCCGGTTGCAATAATAATAATGGCGGAAATATCCAAGTTATTCAATTGGATTCATCCTCTTCAGGTAATTGTGGATGCCAACAACAATCAAACTGCTGCTGTCAACAACAATCTTCATGCGGTTGCAACAATAACAATAATGGAAACGCTTACGTCATTGATTTAGGATCTTCATCCAACTGTGGTTGTTAATCAACAAAAAAAAGAAAACGAAAAAACTCTGCAGCAGTTTTTTTTTAAATTTTCACATTCTTGATTATTTTCATGTCTTGTTTGTATCTGTACATTTAATGAAAAAAACACATTTTTTCTAATAAACATTTTTGATCCAAAATAAACCTTTGTTTAAACAATTTTTAAACATTTTCAAAGATGTGAAAATGTGAAAAATAATGGTTGTTTGTATTTAAAAAAACTTTTGTTCTAAAAAACTCGACTAAAAGGCTTCAAAAAATTATCATTCTTGAATAACAAAAAAATAAGAATTCTTTTTTATAATTTGAAATTTACTCATTGATGAAAAACGTATTCTAGCCAGCTTTTTTTCTTATACCGTAATCTGCTTTAAACTTGTGTTATTTATCACCTTTTTCCTTCATTGAAATTTTTGTCATTTCACATTCATTTTTTCAAAGAAGATCCCAGCCCAGCATACTGTAAATGCAGTTTTTTTTACTAGAATGACAAAACCTATTTGTTGTAAAATATTATGTTTATTAAAATTATTCCTTACAGTAATCTTCATAAATTTTAGGATCTGTTTTTGAAGAAAAAAAGATATACAAAAGTCAAAAAAAAATGCAAATTTGTTGAAAGAAAAGTGCAATGAATCAACAAAATTTTTTTGTTGTCAATGATTTTTCTTTCTTGAGCATCAATCAATCAGTCAATCAATCAGTTGCTGCTGCAGCATTTGATTTTGTATCAATTTTTACTACTGTATTATTTTAATTGTTTATGATCAAGAAGAAAGAATAAAGAAATGAGTACTGAACAAGAACAAAATGATAAGCTGCCACAGCTGGGTGAAATGATTCCAAGTAAACGACATCAATATGAAGTAAGTTTTTGTTTATTATAACTGTTCACTATAGAAATAACGAATCCAAGCAGCGTCATTGTACATTCGTGTTGAAACATTTTGATGCATTTTTTCTCTTCCACAAAAAATTTCTGTTTTATCCGATTTTTGCAGATCTCAGCAATTACTAGACCAATTTTTATGATTTAAAAAGCATTATTCTTATTTTAAATAATTAAGAATAGCCAATATCATAAACAAGCTTGAAAAAAATTCAGCAAAAAATTCATAAAAATGTTTCGACACGAAAATACCTTCTTCATATATGATGCTGTTTGGATTCGAAAAGGAAGAAAAAATTCCATAGTGTGTTATATAATTTAGTAAGCTTCTCTAAATCACATAATTTTACAATCATAAGCATACTGTAATTGAATTTAGATGAAAGGTTAACTGTATAGTATCCAGAGGGTTCGAAAGCATATATGCATGATCAAAGCTTTAAAGCTACATTCTGTAATTTTTATAAAGATTCATGTCTTATGTCCATGATGTGTCAGTGGATGTGCTTATAAGCACATCCACTGACACATCATGGACATTACTTGTCGAGAGTTGGAAAGCATATAAATATGCTTTCCAACTCTCGACAAGTAATTCACCGCCTGTACAATTTCATTGAGGATAATATTTTAAAAGCTTTTGATGTTTCTTTCAAGGACTTAATCATATTAATGTGTTGTTGCTGCATATTTCTAATTGCATAATATTCTTATGATAATTTCGTTTTAGATTACTGTAATGAAATAAGCAGCAGCTTTTTTGAAATTCTTAATGTTGAACACGTTGAAGAACGTTTTGCCAAGCGCATGTTTTTAACTCGAGCAAAAATAAATTTTGTTGCAAAAAAAGTTGTTGCTGCTGTAAATTTTTAATTTTGTTAAAAAATATTTTACGTTAGCGATAATGATTGCTTTTAAGTAATATGCAATGTAAATATAATCTTCATTAAATTAGTTGCCACTTTTAGGTATCAAAACTACTTGGCAAGGGTGGATTTGGAGCTGTCTTTCATGTCACCAGAACAAATGATAAACAAGAATTTGCGATGAAATGTGAAACATACGATGTCAAGAAACAAGTAAGTTTGCTTTCTGGTGCTTCAACTTTATATAATGATTGCAATTTTAGGTATTATCAATGGATTGCAAAGTTTTGAGAGGTGCTTTTCTCATTCATTCACCTCATTTTTGTACTGTCTTGGATCGTGGTAAAGCTTCTGGAAGATTTCGATTCTTGATTATGAAATTGGTAAGCTTTTTATGAACTCCGACATGCTTTTAAGCAGCCTTTCATCATTATTAACGCATCTGTGTACTGTAGCTTATACATTTTTAGGTTGGAAAGAATCTATGGGATCTTCGAGTTAATCAACCAACAATGAAATTTACTATGAGTACTGCTTTGAAAGCTGCAGAACAATGTTTAATGGCATTAGAAGATTTACATCGTGTTGGGTTCCTTCATCGCGATATTAAACCTGGTAAGTGATTACTGTATTCGAGAAATGTTTAACTTTTTAAATTTTAGGTAACTTTGCAACTGGTCTAGAAGCTGCTAATGATCATCATTTAATTTATATGCTTGATTTTGGATTATGCCGAAAATTTATTGGGTATTCTTTTTGTGTAATTATTAACGTTGTTAATATCAAATTGTTGTTTCAGAGATCAACAACTGAAGGATTTGAGAATGCCAAGAGTATCGGCACCTTTTCGTGGAACAACTCGGTATGCTTCATTGGCTGCTTTGCGGCAAATTGAACAATCAAGGAAAGATGACATTGAAGGATGGTTGTATATGATTGTCGAAGTATGTCTTTTGCTTTTTCTGGTTATTGATTAATTTAATTATTACAACTTTTTAGTGGACAAAAGGACATTTGCCATGGAGAAAATTGAAGGGTCCGGATAAGGATGAAGTTCTGAAATGGAAAGAAGATGTTCGTGGTGGAGAAGCTTTGGAAGATTTCCTTACAGATTGTCCAAAACGTCAATTTACTGCAATTATGCAATATTTGGATGGATTATCTTATCAATCAATACCTGATTATGATTATGTTTATTATTGCTTGAATAAGGCTTGCAAAACAAATAATATTGATCCTGCTGAACCTTTGGATTGGGATCCTACAAAACCTTATCGTGGACCAACAAAAGCAGATCGTGACAAAAGAATGGAACAAGGAACAAAAGCACTGGATGGACAATCAGTTAAAAAAGATGATATGGTGTCAACTGGAGAAGAAAAAGATGTCAAAAAGAAAAAGTAATTATTTTTGTATTATTGTATGTATTCATTTTTTATAATTATTGCTAAAGGTAATGTATTAATTTAATAAGACATTAAAAAGATTGTTGTGTGTATTCAATTTTAGCTTTTCGTTATATGTAGTGTAGTTCTAAATATTACTTTTGACAAAAAGATTTCTTACGATTACCGTAACTATTAAATTATATGTTTCTGATACTCACTACTTTAAGCAAACTTGTAAAAATTGCTGTCAGAAAAAGAAAACTACAAATTCTCATATGTCACATATGATATGTGTTTTTAGAAAAGAAAACAAAGTTAAAATATAAATTTTATTTTTACAAATTACATCAGTTTCAGTTAATACAAAAAATTTTGATTATTAATTTCTTGTTCCAAATCACGGATCTCCTTTCGAATCTTCATTGTTTTAAGTTCTTCTGCTGCCGAGTTCTTGGTGCATTGGTCAATGTTGGAGTTTGTGGAATGCTGGTACGGTAATTGTCATTGTCATCTGAAATATAAACATGAACTCATTTGCATTCAATCCTTTCAAAAATAAAATTTACTACCCACCAGCTCTTTGATCATTTACAGGTGCAACAGGTAAATCATCATCAGGTTCAATGTTAGGTTGAATATCATCAAATGAAATGTCTTCAATTGTATCTTCAACATCTGATTCTTCAAGAAGTTCAGTATCTATAAAGAAAAAACAAAATTAGGACTTTCTGTTATTCTTAAACCTTTCTTAAAACCTTTTTTGAGTTGAAAGATTCAAAATGGTGTGTGGTACAGTATTCTCAAGTAAAGTTTCACGACTAGTGTTCATTCCCCCCCCCCCCCCCCCGTTCCCCGCGGGGATCCCCGCGGGGACGGGGATGTCCCCGCTCCCCGTCCCCGTAAGATTTTCGTCCCCGCTTTTATCCCCGCTCCCCGTCCCCGCAACATTTCGTCCCCGTGAACTTAAAAATTCATTGTTTTTGACTATTTAAAGGGTCGGATCAGCTGTGTTATGTGATAAAAATGACACTTCCACTCATTAATTATCGATTCTGGGAATTTTAGAATTTTCCCGTCAAAATTCCGTCCCCGTCCCCGGGATTTTCGATTTACGGGGGGGGGGGGGGGAAATGAACACTATTCACGACTAGCCAATTAAAAGCTCAAAATCCTAAAAATAAGGATTCATAGAACTTCTTTTTTGAGTAATGACAGATACTGTACCACCATTTTGAAAATTTTATCCTAATCTTTTAATATTACCGGAATCTGTTTTACTTCCCCGTAATATCCAAAACTTACCAGTTTCTTCATCACTTCCAGAAAATAATGGATTATGTAGGGAAGTTTTACTGCTACTTCTTGCTGTATTAGTTCCAAAAGAACTAACAGTGACTTGACGCCGAAGTTCTCTCTTTTCTTGGCGGCTTTGATTGTAAGCTTTAGTTGAAAGCTTGCGATTATATTGAAAAATCTTCTATCCAATTCCATGCCGCTTTCAGCGAATTCCACAATCAAATCTAAAACGATACGGTAGTTAGGATACTGTTTTAACAACTAATATAAAAGGGAGGATATTTCTATGGATTTTGGTAAAAAAATTACTCAACAACCAATTTTTTTAATATGTTTCTCAATTTATTTTTTAGTTATGCTTTTAACAATAAGCTTTCTAATTAACTATTCTTCGCAACGTCTATGAAAAAGGATATAATTGTTCGTAATAACGTTTTATCCCTAAAAATCGTATACCCCAATGATTGTGTTCGAGATGACAAACTACCGTATCCTTGATGCAATACGATAATGAAGAATGACTCTTTCTTTAAAGCAGTTTTATTTTGCCTTGTGATATTTTCCTTTGCAAAAATGCAATGTTGTATGTGATCATTTTTTTCGACCCCGAAGTCGATAAAGACGGCATGTTTTTCTTTGATGATTAAAAAAATAGACGTCAAAGTTGATTCCGGAATCTGTGTCGCAACAACATTAACTACAACCATATATAACGATAAAAAATACAGTAATCTCTTTTAGAATGATTGAAAACTTGGTTTAAAGGCTAACTTCAATAAGTGTTCTTTTTCGTTTCGTTGGTGTTTGCGCTGATTATTGCTGATGATGATTTGGTTGCGTTGAATATTTCGTTACTTGATACTTGATTGATGAAAAAATCCTTCACCTAACTTCTGCTAGTGTAAATGATTTGATCTATTTAGTTGACACTAACGGCAAAAATGTAATGTTTAAAAGTTTAACAGATCAAAGGAAAGCAAATGACCTTAAAAATTGGTTGAAGAGTAATCTTTTTGAAGGAACGAAAAAGTTATTGGGGTCTTAAAAGGAAATGTGAATAAGAACCAACCTCCAATTAACGCATTTCGTAAAACTTTAAATTCTTTACTTTGATTTCCTTTTGGTGGCTTACATCCTGAAAATTGTCAATGTCATTAAATTTATTGCGATAATCGGATAACATACTTAATTGCAAAATTTTCCAAGCTGAATAATAAGCATTCCACCCATCTCCACCCATATTCATTGTTGTATCTAAAGAAAAGTAGTATTAAAGATACTGTAACGTTAAAAAGCAAAAATAAATGTTAAAATATTAATCGTTTGAATCAAGTCTAAAGCAATTCCTTCCCCAACAAAAAACCTTGGTCAATTTTTTTAAAAAATGGCAAAACAACATTTTTCAAAGAAGTCGTTTTCCGTTTGGGACCATTTTTTGTTGATCAAATTTTTTAATAATCTTTAATGTCTTTTTCCCAAACTTTGAGCACTATAAAAGCCTTTTTTTTTAAATTGAGCAATATTTTGAGGGTTTGGTGCAATGTATAAAAGTGCATATTTTTTAACAATTTTTTGCCCATATAGGCAATTTTTTATGCTGAATCGAATGAATTATTTTTTTCTCCAAATATGTCTAGGGGGTACAGTAGGCACGTGCAACGAATATTTTGTTTTAGCAAGATCTCAGCTTACAAACCACTATGTGACACAAACTGTATCTTAAAAAATAGGATTCTGTATGCTTAAAATCCTTAAAAAAAGAAAACCAGAAAAAAAATTAAGAATGGCAGATCAAAGATTCAGAAGGAGCTAGTTTTTTAAAGGAGAAAATGTTCAAAAAAAATTATTTTTCCTTAGATCTAAAGAAAAAAACGTGTTTCACTGCCAAAACCCCTACATCAGATCTGGACAATCCCTTACAATAAAAAAAGCAATGATAACGGAAGATGATTTTCTGGTGTGAAAAAAAATGAAATTAAATTTTCAATTAAATACTATAGATTATTTTTAAATTTTTGAATTTAGTTAAAGCCCTGCCCCTGCGGGCCCAGAAGCAAAGGGGCTAGCATTGAGCCTTCAAAAAAAGGGGCTCGAGCAATGCCTAGTTACTGTAATAAAATCATTTGAGTTGTGTTCAGCAAACGTTGATGGCATTTTTCACCTTTTTTTGCAAACTAACGATGATTTAAATTGTAAAATTTTAACTTTTAAAATATGCAATTTTTTCCATTTTCTTCTTTACAATTGTTGTTTATTTTGTAGTTTGATAGCACACTGTTGAAAAAATGAATAAACATTATTTGTTATTAACAAACTACAAAAAATTAGCATAAAAAAAGTTTGTTCAATAAATATTTAAGTCACTCTTTCTGTTGTTGGAAGAAGTGGAGTGAGTGTATTTTTGGACGAAACTGGCTTGATATATATTTTTTTTTCAAATATTGAAATTAAAAAGGTGGGATATTTAAAAAATTAACCGTAACAAAATTAAACCTGATTCTTTAGAATAAAATGGCAGAAATGGCATGGAAAGATTGGCTGAATTTTGTTATATGTGCTAAACATTTTGAGCTGGGTAATTGTTTTCTTACTGTATAAAACGTATTAACCCGATTAAATAATTTTAGAAAATGGTCGAAATCGGCGAGGACGTGAATCAAATGAAAGACATGCAAAGAAGATAGGTAAGTCTTATCTTTACAAAACACAAACGAACAACTTGGCAACTTTTGATTGTACCATCTTAAGTAATTCATGTCAAAAACTGCTATTTCTTCATGTTCATCTTTCTTCCTTGACTTTAAAATATAATTCATCTGTTCATTTTTAGAAATGTGCAAGCGGTACAATGTTGATGTAAGATGGTTCAATCGATACAAAGATGACCTGAAAACTGCAATCTCAATCATCAATGAAAATGTACCAGTTGCACCAGCAGTTCCTGATATTACTTTGGATGTAATTAGTCTTTCTGTCTCAACAGCATCAGAAATTTCATTTGTTTCAACTGCAAGAAGTAGTACGTTTAAGATTTGTCTTGGACTAATTAACGTGTGAATAATTTTATAGCAATATCAACTGGTGAAAGAAGATTGCCCCCCCAAGGATGGGATTTCTCACATATGTATCGACAGGATATTAATGCTTTGATTGATACAGTACATTCAAGTAAGCAAACTAACATTAAGTAAGCAATTTGATTTAAAAGGATTAATACTAGCATTGTAATTTTTTCTATTTTTTTAGATATGCTGCCGCAATGACAAATACTACACTATTTTTATAATCTTCTATTCATCCGTCATCACTTGCAATCAAACGACTCTGTGATAATGTTAGCATTTTTCATGTAGACTTATTGTTTTTTAATAATGTTTTGGTTTTTATTTTTGAAAATTAAATAAAAAGAATTTGTGAATAATGAAGAGTTGTTGCCTATTACGTTTATTTATGTTTTTTCATATCAAAGATATTTTTCGACAGTTTTAATAATTTCGAAATTCATTTGGTGACTACGAAGCATTTAATGACTGAATGAGACTCTTTGATTTTGGTGAAAGTTATCAAAAAATGCAATTCAAAGTTCTGTAGACGTTCCTGGGATTTTCAAAAAACGAATTCTTGGTTTTGTTGGGTTTGGGTCCGCATGTTTTCTGTGACAATTATTTTCTTGTATTATTTTGTATTGTAAAACTTACAGCATGGAAAAAATACGACATTAATTAGCATAATATGCTTATTATGTTTGTGTTATTTTTAATATGAAAAAACAACAGAGTTTTAAAATAATAAATTTCAGTTGTAAACTTATGAAAAATTTACAGCGTTATTTTTTTTTGAAAACTCAGCTAGCAATGCATCAAAACCAACCTCCATATTTCGGAAGGCTGGCTTTGATGAAGAGAGAGAGAACGACTGCTTTGTATTAAACAAAAATAAATAAAATGTGTGTACAACAGAAGAGCCAAACTAGGCATGGCTCCGGGCCCGATCGGGTCTAGTAAGTCCGGAGGCATGCCAACAGCCTAACTGAATAGAAAGGCAATATTGCTTGGGGCGATGAATCACAGTTTTTCCGAATATACATTTGTAAATTTTGATAGTCATAAAAACTGTTTTACTTGGCCTGTATTTTTTTGTAAAAGGAAAAATTATAAAACTGTCAGATTGTTTTGTGAAGTTATTTTATATTATTTATTATTTACATCAAGTTTTTGTCAAAAATAATCTTGAACTTCAGTAAATTATGTAACATAATCCTAAAAATTATATTTTTCAGTAAACAAAAAGCTAATTTTTTAGTTATTTATGTAAAACTTTTTTTGTTGATTTTGAATAAAATACCTGTTTATTTAAGCCCGAACACAAGAAATTCAAGATATTTAAAATTTTATTTTTAAAAGAATAATATAACAACAAAAAAAAATAAATAGTAGTACATTTAAAAATCAAAGGTTTATTATCGAAAAGTGTTTTCTAGTTCAAACAGTCCATTTGATTTCATTTGTAAGAGCCATCAGAGCTGGTAGCAGATATCTAAAATTCATAAATCGTTAAAAAGCACAAATTAAAGATAAACTTACTTGTGAACAATTTCAATGGTAGTGATTACATATTTCTCTTTTCCACTGGGCCGGCCAAAATATTCTTCAGTTCGTCGATGCTTTGCTGTGATTGTGTAGCATCCAAAAGTCAATGAACCAATATGGATAGCATACTTGACCCTTTTTTTCATTGATTTGACAAAGCATCAATATTGCAGTCATATTTTCATCGTATATCATTTGCCAAAAATCATTTGTTGTATTTACCATTGGTGCTTGGGTACAGTAATATTTATGATTTCCATTATGCACAACATTTCCTTGAATGAAATTTACTAAAATCATTCACATCATCTTCATATAGAGCTTTCTAATTTGCATGAATAAAATGAGCTTTGAGTGTACAAGAGTGCTTCGACAGATGGTTAAGTTCGGTGTAAGCAAAAGCGACTGCATTTTTCATTGTAAACGAACGACAAAAAAACTTTTATTGGTTTATTATTCTTCTGTATGTAAAAAACAATAATAATGATATCATTCATTCTACCAAATACAGTATCTTCATGTAATAATCACATCTACGGAATTACAGAGTTTATTTTGGAGAAGTCGATTACGTTATTCTCCTAGCAAAAGTTTAGAGTTTATTTCGGAGAAATCGATTACGTTATTTTTCTAGCAAAAGTAGTTATTTAAATCTTCATCTTCATCTAAAATCTGCTTAAAAATTTTGTTTCCCACTAAAGCAGGACAAGAGAAGTAAGATCGGTGTTGCACAAACTCGAAGCAAAAATTATCACCAAAACCTTGGAAAAAGTCAAGAATTTTGTATTTCCAAAAAATGGAGTGAAAAACTTTGGACAATTTCTGGATGGAATTCCATGAAATTTTATAAAAGTATAAAAATTTTAAAATCTTTATTGGGGGTTTTTGATTTCATTGACCGAACTTGCCGTAGTTATTTTTACATTTAATAGAACCCTTCAGGCCAAAACAAAAATGTGTATGAAAGCCTAAAGTATGAATTGAATATGTTGTTTTTTAAAAGATTTAAAAGTTTTTATTTCAATGATACTAAATTAGAGTTTTTTTAAAGTTCCACTTTCTATTTTTTTCCTTTTTAAAAAAAAGCTTTGTGTAGTCGTTCAAAAAGTTTAAATTAAGCATTAATGAAACAACATATTCTTTTATGACTCCTACATTTTTATCTAAAAAAATTAACTTCCTTTATTAAAAATACCAAAACCACAAGTTTTACAACATGAAATTAATTTTATGAACAGCTGAAAAGACACACACAATCTTTGAATAATTTTTGATGAGATGAAAAATGAATGGGCGGCAATGCCGTTTTATGTTTATTGATTAAAATTTATAATTTAAACATTTCACATGTAAAATAATTAATTTAACACTTTTGTACGCATGAATTTTCATCAGTTTTTTTATTTAATTTTAAAAATTAAAAAACAGTGTTTTAATTACTTTTTTTGTTTATTTTTTTAAAAACGTGGGAACTATGGTGAGTGAAAAAGAGGAAGTATAAATGAATTATAGTACCATCTTTTAATATAAAAAAATAACAAATTTGATTTGATAAATATGGTTCACAGTAATGCTGAATATAGGGATTATCTCAATTATTTGTGACACGCAAAAATTCCATCGGCCTGTTCCCCAATAATATTTTATTTTCTATCATTTTTTTCTTTGTTTTTCAAGATGACACGATTTTAAACATTTTTTTGCAAATAAAAAACAGAGTTTTCAAATTTTTAGTGAATTTATTGGGTACTGTTAAATTTTTTACTTAACGAACATTACCTATCCACGACATTGATTTATACCGTACTTTTCTGTCGCTTTTGTCACAATTTTCTGTGCCAATTTTGTTATTTCCTGTTTTTTTTCTAGAAAAACTATAATTGTAAACACAAAATATTTAGAACTTGCGTGTTCTTTTCACCATAAAAGTGCCATTTTGTCTGTTTATTGCTATTTTGAAATAAAAAACGGAAATTTAAAGCCAGTAATTTGCGCTTTATTGTCTTTTAACGACCGTGAGAAAAAAAGGCCAATAACTCAAAACTTATAATTTATTTCCACAAAATTTAAGGTTGAAAAAAAAGTAAACGACTAAAAAAAGTGCATTCAAAAATATTTCACGTAAAAATATTTATTTCGCCCCTGTGAATTTCAATGGCTGCAAATCGATGGCTTGTCCTTGGAGAATATTTAATTTCATTAGCTTCTCAAATCTTCAGTTTTTACGTTTTTGCATATATAATTATTAAACGTTTAAGCAGTGTCCGAAATTCTACCGTAATCAAATCACCATGCATTTCATTCTATTTTCAAACAGAAATTATTACTTCAATTACAAATATTACTTTTATTTTTTATTATTTAATTAATTGGAAGCCATATTTGGTGGAATACAATAATGCATATCATATTTACTTTCTCGGCGGAGCTCAAATTTTATTCATACTTTTATCCCCAATTTCATTGTTTGGATTAGGCTTGGATAGAATTCTATGTGTACTGTATCCAAGTGAATACAGTTTGAATCGAATGTCATATCCAAGATATTTTACGATTTTGTTAATGCTTGGCACAACAATTTTTGCTGTAACAATTATTATAATTCCTACATTCCCTACAAAGCCTACAACAGTCTGTGCAGTGTTCGGGTGTATGGCTTCTGAAAAGATTGTCAAAATTTTTCTTTACTTTCGAGGCTTTACGGGTTTCTTCATTTTTGGAAATTGTATTTGTTTATTCGCTTCAATGAAATATATGCATAATTTTAAGGAACCCAATTATCAGGTTAGTCACCTTTTAAATCCATAATAAGAACTAACCGTAGACATACTCAACGAACGCCGGGATTGGGGCTTCATCTTTTGCCCATAAACTCGTCTAGTATAAGGTATAATTGTGGCAAAAAATTAGCTGCGCAATCCTCATCCTGTGGGTTTACCAGGGACTCAAAGTTACTGTAATACAGTAATCCACAATGTGACATACTCACTTTTAATTTGCATATTCTGCAAATTTTAGAAGCTAAAACGTTTCAAATCTTTCAAATTCGGATTCAGCATGCCCGAAAACCTATAAATCATGGAAACAAGGCCAAGAAATCACAAGCTTTTAGAAATTTGCACAAATGTACGGAAAAATGGTGCTTCAAAATTATATTCGCTCGTCTGAAAAAATTTGCTTACAATTTTTTTGTAGAAACTAGTGTTTAAATGTAGTTAAATATTCTTTATCAAGCATTGTGGATGTAATAATTATGGTAAAAATACGAAATGGAATGTTTAGATTCACTAAAACCAATTCGTCATCGCTGCACCGTAATATGAACTATCTTGATTTACACCGAATACCGCAATTTTACCTTGATGACTAATCAGTACAATTGACTTTTTTCCCTATTAGATTCCCAAATATGATTAATAAAGAATATTTAACCACATTTAAACACTAGTTTCTACAAAAAAATTGTATGCAAATTTTTTCAGACGAGCGAATATAATTTTGAAGCACCATTTTTCCGTACATTTGTTTAGATTTCTAGAAAGTTCTAATTTATTGGCCCTATTTCATAGATTTATAGGTTTTCGGGCATGCTGAATCCGAATTTGAAAGATTTGAAACGTTTTAGCTTCTAAAATTTGCAGAATATGCAAATTAAAGGTGTGGATTTCACATTGTGGATTACTGTATTACAGTAACTTTGAGTCCCTGGTAAACCCACAGGATGAGGATTGCGCAGCTAATTTTTTGCCACAATTATACCTTATACTAGACGAGTTTATGGGCAAAAGATGAAGCCCCAATCCCGGCGTTCGTTGAGTATGTCTACGGTAAGGAATTTAAAAAAATTAAATATTTTAAGTTTAACAATCTTGTACTTTATACAATGCTTGCAACATTATTCTTGGATATTTTTCCAAATCTTGGTGGCGCTGTTTTACACAGTGTTAGTTTTCTTCACTTTTTTTTATTGTTGGTTTTATTTAAATTTTTCTATTTCAGTTCACTGGTTTCAGTTTACAAGATTATATTGGTCCTTATTCTACCGTATCAGCTTGCATTGAAATGGGAATTTGTGCATATTTTTATAAAAAAATGTTTAAAAAACGTTTTAATACTTCTAAAGTTTTAAAAGGACCTGGTGGTTTAATGTCATAATAGATCAAAAATAATTATCTTATATCCCAGAATACTAAACTCAATTATTCAACATAGCCTTATTTAATCTTGATTTTTTTAAATAAAAATTTGTTTTTTAAATTATTTCTAACACCAAGGCCGTAGAGAGGGTGCATTTGGGGCACGCGCTCTCCTTCCAGAAACTGACAAAATCCCTTGATCTTTTGCCGCCACCGTGTTAAAGCGGCAAAAGATTAAAAGCCTGCCCCCTCCAAAATGAAAATGACCACCCGGAAATTTTTTTCTCCTTACTGCCTTGTCAAACACATTGGTCCTTATTCTACCGTATCAGCTTGCATTGAAACTTTCCGACACATTTTTGTGAGTGTATTAAATTTTATTTATTGCAGTGCACGATTGTCTTTGAAAAGCATTTGTTGATTTGTTGGGAATAACAAAATTTTTGTTTCACAAAATGATCTGACAATTTTATTCTTTTTCTTATTAAAATAGAATTTAATGCTTTCTGTGGAAATCAATAAATGTCAGTTTTAACAACTTTTAAAATGCGTACAGAAAAACATAACATTGTAAAACTTTTGAATTTTTCGAAACTTTACAACTGAAATTTATTGTTTTACAATTTTGTTATTTTTGTGAATATGAAAACGATAGTAATATATGCTTACTTATTTCTTACAAATTTTAAGTTTTACAACAGAAAAAGGGTAAGAATATTAATTGACGCACACAAAATGCAAACATGACAGAAAACCATTTAAAAAAGATTGGCACTATTGCGTTTTGGATATTTTTACCAAAATCAAGGATCTTCATCATGTGTGATATAATTTATTATCCTCTCATCCAACATTGCTTCACTCATTAGATTTGTCTGAATTTAAGCATCTAATTATAGCTTTAAATATGTTCAATTTAAGGATTATTTTTTCATTAGAATTTCAAGAAATTTTAACAACGAAAATTCCATCTCAAAATAAGGCTGCTCAAAAGTAAAGTCAAAAGAAGAAAACACCAACGAGAAAAAAATGTTACTCTTGGGGCTTGTACAATGTCTTTTAAGATATTTTCAGTTATCGATAATTTAAAAATAACAAATAAAGAAATAATAAAAAGTAAAATAGAATTGCAGTTTTCTCGAAACGAAAATTCGCATGAAAATTTTTCTATAAGAAGAAAAATGTCATCCTTTTTTCCTCATTCTGCGTTAAAGGAAGGATTGAAAGTGCTTGTTTTTTATTTTTCTCTCTCTAAAAAGAATATTATTATTTATCAAGTGATTGTGTTGCTCACCGTAGACATACTCAACGAACGCCGGGATTGGGGCTTCATCTTTTGCCCATAAACTCGTCTAGTATAAGGTATAATTGTGGCAAAAAATTAGCTGCGCAATCCTCATCCTGTGGGTTTACCAGGGACTCAAAGTTACTGTAATACAGTAATCCACAATGTGAAATCCACACCTTTAATTTGCATATTCTGCAAATTTTAGAAGCTAAAACGTTTCAAATCTTTCAAATTCGGATTCAGCATGCCCGAAAACCTATAAATCTATGAAATAGGGCCAATAAATTAGAACTTTCTAGAAATCTAAACAAATGTACGGAAAAATGGTGCTTCAAAATTATATTCGCTCGTCTGAAAAAATTTGCATACAATTTTTTTGTAGAAACTAGTGTTTAAATGTGGTTAAATATTCTTTATTAATCATATTTGGGAATCTAATAGGGAAAAAAGTCAATTGTACTGATTAGTCATCAAGGTAAAATTGCGGTATTCGGTGTAAATCAAGATAGTTCATATTACGGTGCAGCGATGACGAATTGGTTTTAGTGAATCTAAACATTCCATTTCGTATTTTTACCATAATTATTACATCCACAATGCTTGATAAAGAATATTTAACTACATTTAAACACTAGTTTCTACAAAAAAATTGTAAGCAAATTTTTTCAGACGAGCGAATATAATTTTGAAGCACCATTTTTCCGTACATTTGTGCAAATTTCTAAAAGCTTGTGATTTCTTGGCCTTGTTTCCATGATTTATAGGTTTTCGGGCATGCTGAATCCGAATTTGAAAGATTTGAAACGTTTTAGCTTCTAAAATTTGCAGAATATGCAAATTAAAAGTGAGTATGTCACATTGTGGATTACTGTATTACAGTAACTTTGAGTCCCTGGTAAACCCACAGGATGAGGATTGCGCAGCTAATTTTTTGCCACAATTATACCTTATACTAGACGAGTTTATGGGCAAAAGATGAAGCCCCAATCCCGGCGTTCGTTGAGTATGTCTACGGTCAATGTTAATAGTTATTAAGTGATTGTGTTGCTTAATATGATTATTTACCAAGTGATGATGATAATGCTCTCATCAAACTCATCAATTGCTCCTGTTTGTTACGACGATAAACGACGTGATATTGCTAAACGTGCTATGAAAAAAGCTGAAGAAATGCTATAAGATGATGCTGCTGAAAAAAC